>CM057450.1:1003823026-1004500526 GCA_016271365.2 Neoceratodus forsteri
ATCTGTGTTTGGTGCACTGCATGTGTTGCCAGGATGTTCTATAAGGCTGCTGCCAGGATGTCCATCTGCCTCCACTGCTGTGCCACGGACCCTTCCATGGCCATTGCCAGACATGCGATGGCCTGTGTCTGTTCCCTGGCACAGGCTTGTTTAGCATGCATGGCATCAACTAGCTTCCCCATGGCTGTCTCTGTTGAGCATGTTCCAGTCTCAATGGCAGTCACTAGGCTGCCCATCTGCTCTTCCAGGTTTTGTGATGGGTGTTGAGGCACAGGCATATGCAGCCTAGCATTTCTGACTGCTCCTCATAATGTTCCACCAATGTCCTGCAGAAGGCGGAATAGTCCGTGGATGTCCTTTCATATGTGTCCTGTGGGGAGCATGCTGCCTTGCCCAGGTGTGCCTCAAGCTCCTTATGTGTGGGGGGGACTCAGGTCCTGGGATTTACTGGCTGCAATGCTGTCAATACTGAAGAGGCCACAGACATCCACACCATCCTCTTCCTGCTGTGGCACTGCCACTGCCTGCTGCATGTCCTCCTGTGGTATTGGCACACTGTCCTGCACCATGGTTTCTGCACTGCCCTGTAGGTCCATCATGGTGTCTCGTGCATCAGTTGGATGTGTGCTGGGCTGCTCTGTGTCACTACCAATGGCACTACTGTCGGCCTCTCCTGTGGCTTCCCTCGCTATATCTGTGGTGTCACGACAGTGTGTCAGTGCCACTGTGCCATGTACAGGCCTCTGCACATGACACCATGCCCACCCCTGCATTGCCCATGCACATTACAGTGGTACAGGTCACAGACCTCCCCCCACCATGGTTGGGTCCTTGTGGGCCGTAGCACAGGTATATGGCCCACCCTACCCCATTGTGCACAGCATGGGTACCCCAGCCATCCCACGGCTGCAGGGCACATGCCTATGCTACTGGCCAGGACCTCAGTACACACATTCAGTGCTATACACCGTGCTGCCACAGGTGGCCCCAGGACCCCACACACTACAGTGCTGCTCCGCATGCTGCCTGTCACTACAGTCGTAGCCCACTGGCCCACTTCCACTGTATCCCTGCATTCCTCCTTGGATGCATACTGCTCACTATGCCACTGACCCTGTACTGAACCATGCAGCGCTACTGCACAGCTGCACCTCTCTGAGCAGGCCACCCCTCCCCACAGTCACACTGCCATAGCACACAGACATTGTTGTTGCAGTGCTTGTTTGCCAGCTACCTGTCCCAGTCCCCATCCATGTTGAGCTCTGTGTCCCCATGAACACTGTGCTGGCTCAGAAATGCCAGGACACGTTCCTCATGGGTGCTGAGTGGTCTCTGCTCTCTTGGGCCAAAGCCTGTTGCTGCTGCACAGCATTTATTGTGTGTCTCCTTGTCCTTGGCATGCCATTTCAGGTCATTGAACCTCTTCTATAGGTCCCTTACTATGCACCTGGCATTGGCCACCACGTTCACCTTACGGGTGACTGCATTCCAGGCAGCCATGCGCTGTTTGCACAGTTCTCTCTCCCCACCCTTGCCCATTAGCAGTTTGGCCTGGGCCGCCACCTCATTTAGGAGGACATCTGTCTCCTCTGCTGTAAAGTTATATTTGCGTTTCCATGCTGTTGCCTCCTGTGCCGCTATTACCTTGGCTTACGCCATTGCTTCCGCCTACATTACCGTATGTGATGGGTGTGTGGTTTGTGCACGTATATTTTGCCATTGCCTTGCATCATACGTAACTTTTCCGTCTGCCTTGCAGTTTGCAGCATGCATTTTTGGCGTAACTCGCCTGTGCATAATTCCACTGTTTTCTGTTGTAAATAGCCTTTGTTCTGGAATTTGGCGCAGGCAGCATATCGCAGGGGTTTGGACGTATATCTCCACCATGGCGCAGTTTGCATCATGCTCTAGGCACTCTCTTGGAATCGGGCCCCCTGTGTCTAGTTCCACAAACAATATAACTGCTGAAGTTCAAGTGGTAACAGACACTGATATGGCCCTAAATGCAGCCACAAAGACTACAATGGAATGCTCTCAGGCCCTGCACCAAGTACAAAACCTTTGTCATCCTGTACAACCAGTACCTGTAAATGTTACAAATGAGGAAAAAAACACATTCTTCAGGAGTGGTTTTAATCCTGCAGCTGGGAAGTTCTGAAACCCAAAGCCCCTTATCCAGTAATCCCACCTGGTCCAAAGATGAGCAAAATGTGGACCGAGCACTAGAAGGAGCAGGCCGGGTTACATCTCCTGGTAGCAAGAAATGGCCTCCTCATTACTCCAGAGATCTGCTGACACTTGCAAAACCTTTTGAAAAGAGACTGCCAGCTGATGAGTCAGCCATGCAGGAGGATCAAAAGCCTGCCACATCAGTGGCCAAGCCCACTGTCAAGGAAATATCAGGAAGGGAGAGCTGGCGCTTCATGGAAGGGGCGTGTTGGTGCTGCTCCCAGAGCTGGCTAACCCCTAACATTTCAGACATGGACAGGACACAGCAAACTGAAAGCAGAAACAACAAACCAGCTGATTCTGCTTAGGGCACATTGGTGTTTTGGGGACTTGTTTTTACTGAGTTCTGCACAGGCTAATCCCCTAATACATTTTATCACTAAGAGTAACCTGCCAGTTTGTTGTTTCTGTTTTGAGTGTGCTGAGTCCTGCCCATCACTGTCAAGGAAACAACGCCAGTGCTGCCCACTCCTATGAAACTCAGTGGCAGATGCAACCTCTTTGCTGAAACTACAGCACTAGTTTGGGAAAATGAAGTGAGAATGGAACAAGGTATGATTATTATTGCTCCTGAACATGTACCAGTCACTGAAACTGTTACTATTATGACTGAAGCCCTGCTATTTTGAGACCTGCAACTACCAAAGCAGGGAGGGTTATTGGACAAATTCATTAAATGGATTGCAAGCAGAGCCTTCTGTTGCACAAAATGAGCAAATGGACTCTGCTGAAGGCACTAGTAGTGAAACCAGGGCAAAAGCTGTTAAGTAAATCCCGACTTGCCTTCTTGAGCCACCAGTTCAAACAATGCTCCCCAAGGCATGTTCAAGCTGCAACAAAGTACTTGTGGTTTTAGAATGTTAGATCTTTTTCACCCTCACGTTGTTCTTGCACAAAGATGAAATGCAGTTAGACTGCGGTACAGTGGCGGGTTGGAGTTGCCCCCAGGCAGAACATATGTAGGGCATACTTTATAAAAGGAACACAATTTTTTTCTTCTGAAATCTACACCCTTATTCACACTTTGGGCGATACCATATTTGATGTAAGTTTCAAGAAAGCGGCGACACTGGATAGATTATTGATGAAAGATAATACATTGAAATACTCTGCACAATGGTTACCTTTCCAAGCCATTCCCCTTACTAAACCTGCCTTAAGAGCAGTTACCATCTTGTTCAAGAACAAGAGTGTCAATGTATTTAACATTAAATACTGGCTAGTTCAAAGGTGTGACATTCTAGCCCCTCCGGCACTCAATAATAATAATAATAATAATCTTTATTTTTAAAGAGCAATTCCAAAACCAAAGCGCTGTACAAGATAAAAACCTACTAAAAACAGATAAAATGGTAAAATCATGCAAATACTTACCATTGATTCTAAACAAATCTGGACAGGGGGATAGAAATTTGAAATCAAATTAAAACACACTGACAAAGGTATCTCACATTTACCAAGCTGTTTCTATCTTAGCAAGGACAGGGGTCATTGCTTCTATCCAGGACAACCAAAAAATTGTTTTAAATCTGCTTCTCCTAACTACCTTAGCACTGCTTGAGATAGGAGTAAATGCAATTCTTGTATAGACTATGGTTATCTCAATCAATTTTGCCCTAATGACACATGTTGCAATTTATATGAAAAGCTGGACATACATACAGGTCCCGTCTATGGGGCTTTCATAACAGAGCTGATAACTATGACCCTGATGATTTCATAAACCAGGCCCAAAAGGATGGTTCAATATGTAAACAGCTTACACATTCTCCTGAAAGAGAGCAACTCTCACAACAAGAATCAATTCAGAACCAGGACCACCCAGAGACTTATGTACAGAATACAGAAGTATATAATGGGGGCAATATGTCTTCTGTCTTTGGTCAAGAAACAACCTCCCCCCCACCCAACAAGAGCAAGACAATTCTTTTGAGGAGGACATGGTTATACCAGACACCGTAGTGAGCAAGGTAATGGACCCCCCTGTTATAACTGAAGATCAACAAACCATGGATATCCAACCAGCTGTCCCTCCAGAGACTCTGGTGTTTCCAGAGACTCAAATCACAGAAGAGGAAGATATAATAAACACACACATACACGCACACACATATATGATAATGGTGACAAGGCATAGAAATACCAGAAAACATCTACTTTTATCTAAAATCCTGTGTCAGGATTTTAGGTCCTCTGAAATACTCACAGAAATTAAGTATGACATTTTGGCCAGACATAAAGATTGAGAGAACTCTGGCAGAGATGGTGAGTCAGAGACCTTCTCTTCTTTGTCCCGCAGACTGGGGTCCTCAGTAAATGAGTAGGATTCTTCTGTAACTAGTAATACAAAAAAAGGAAAACTCTTAGTCTTCCCCAAAGAAATGAGGACATGTTGCAAAAGTACCATGCCCCCCCCCCCCGCTATCATAATTAATGACCTTTCCTTTGCACTTGAAGATAACATCTATTAATGTTAACAGCATTAAGGCACCAAAAAAAGAGGCTTTTTGACTTCTTCAATGTTATAGGACCTTGATTTTCATGAATATTTGTTGCCAGAGACTAGATAGGGATCTAATGCTAACATTAATAACGTTATGAGGGTCTGAAGCTGGAGTCTGTCCTTTTCTTCCTTTGGTACTGACAAATACAATGGGGTGGTTATTCTTTTCACAACATTTACAGTTGAAGTCATTAGAATACTTGGTATTTGCTCTGGTAGGGCTTTGGTACTAGAGGCAGAATTGAACAATTGCAAATTGTGTTTTATTAATATATATGCTCCCCTAACTAAGCATGCTAGAATTGAATTATTTTCTCAAATTCACCCATATTTTTTTATTAACAAATTATTGGCACTAGGGGGTGACTTTAATTGCGTGGTGTCTAAAGAAGATAGGGAAATTAAATTAAACTATATTGTGATTTCAACTGTCTATTAAAATTAATGTCACCTGCAGGTTTACAGGATGCCTACAAGAAGATACGTAATACTCAACATTATACGTATCATAAGCACAAACTGGCTAACAGAATTGACTTCATTTTCATCTTACAGAAAATGTCATTTCAGTCTGCTACGTTATTGACATGGAAAATTGTGATTGCATGATCTTAGGTATTGCACTTGGCTCCCAGTCAACTCCAATTACTAATATAAATATCTGGCATCTCAATAATTCCTTTTTGGAAGACATTACAATCCATATTTCCCTGTCCAGTCCCCTGCAAGCCAGAAAATATGTGATATGTTTGCATGATGACCCATATACATGGTGGGAAGAGACAAAAAAAGATATAAAATCTTCTTTCTTAAGGTATCTGTTCAAAAAAAGTAGGGAAAACTATCATAGGTATTTGGACTTAAGACATCAATTGTCATTTTTGTTATCCCAAACTAGAACAGGCATCATAGTTTAAATAATCAGATTTGTCAAATTAGAATGGAAATGCTGTCTTTGCAACATGATAAGGCAATATCCCTATTAATGAACACAAGTATGATATTCAAGGCCAAATGGATGCAGGGAACATTTATTACTAGGATTACTACTAGGATTTATAGATATAAGAAGGGCGAGGCCCATCGGGAATGTCTCCCACAATAATGTGGGTAAAGATCAATATTAAGTTTTCCAATTTAGGTGTTTATCAAGCCTCTGTTTGAATAAGTCAAAACTGGTGGAATCTATAATATACTCAGGAAGAGTATTCCAGAGTTTAGCTGCTCTTATTGAGAAAAAATTCTCCCTTCTATTTGTGTGAACATATGGGAAGATTAACTGTTTATTATGGCTTCTCAGTGGGATACGATGATCATGAAAATAAAGGCCACATTCTTTAAATGAAGCTGTATCCTGGAGTATTTTATAGATCTGTAGAATATCACCTCTAATTCTTCTCTCATGGAGAGTTACTAGATCAGTGGCTTTGAGTCTATCCTCGTATGGTTGTTTTTTAATGTGGGAATTGATTTTGTAACTCTGTGCTGAATCTGTTCAAGTAGTTTTATGACCTGCTTGAGATGGGAACTCCAAAATAGTGAACAGAAATCTAAATGTGGGTGTATATATGTTCTATATAGTGAGACAATAAAATATGCATTTTTGTTGGTGAAAGTATGTTTAACACAATTAAGTACCTGTTTACAGTTTGTGAGTTTTTTTTTTACAATGTGAAGTTGAAGAAAAGGAATTATTGATAATGACTCCCAAATCTCTTTCCTTAGTGACTGTTCCTAGGGTATGACCATTGATAGAATATGGATAATGTGGATTATTGAACCAAAGATGTAATACAACACATTTATCTTGGTTAAGCATCATTTTATTTTCAGTCATCCATTTAGTAATGGTATTTAGATCTTTAACTAATGATAAATGTTTATTAAGTGTATTAACTTTAGCTCCAATTGTCCTGCTATGAAAGTTGGAAAACTGGGATTCAAAAAAAAGTTTTCACTGGCTTGTTTAATAATTCTGGGGAACTAGTTTCTGACACCAAGGGAATGTTAGAAGTGGTCAGCTCTTATTTATGGTCAATGTTTGGTACTCCAACCCCTAAACATGGAGATATGTCCACATTTCTATAAAGTAGCATGCAATTTAATTTACATGCTTTGGCTAAAAAAGAGTTGATTCACCCCATTTCTGGCAGTGAAGTAAAACTGGCCATTTCTAAATTAAACAAAATCCGGCCAGAGCCAATTGGGCTGCAGCTCAGGAATTTGTAGTAAAATATAAAAAATTACAAATGTTATGAGCCTGCATTAGCAAAACGTAATGTAGGCTCATAAATTTGTTGTTTTGTAACATCTGTACACCAAAATTTCAACATAGACTTGTTATGACCCTACCTCATGAAGAGGGGCAGAGCAAATGTTCAACTCCTGCCCGAAAGGTGATTTTGCACAGGGACTACAAAATCACCTTTTGGGACGCAAAAACACATTTTGGCAGGAGTTTTAAAATGACAGCTGTCACATTCATGAGGTACTGTAAAGAAATGTCTATGCTGAAAATCGGAGGTAAAAATGTTAAATATTACCAAATGTATGAGCCTGCATTTGTAAAATTCAACATGGCCTCATAACTTTTTTGTTTCTAAATATTTTTACACCAAATTTAGAACATAGTCATCTTATGACCCTACCTCATGAACAATGGCAGAGAAAATTTTCAACTCCTGCCTGAAAGGGGATTTCAAGCAGGGACCACAAATCATCTTTTGGGATATTAAAAAAACATTTTGACCAGGATTTGGAAAATGAAAGCTGTCACATTCATGAGGTGCTATAAAGATATGGCTGTGTTGTAAATTTGGGGTAAACATATTGAAAATTACCAAGGTTACGAGCCTGCATTTGCAAAATTCAATGTAGGCTCATAACTTTGTTGTGTTTTAATATTTTTACACCAAATTTTCAACATCGCCATCTTATGACCCCATCTCGTGAACAATGGTGTAGAAAAGTTTAAACTTCTGCCTAAATGGTGATTTCACACAGCGACCATGAAATCACCTTTTGCAGGAGAGATTTACTAAGCTCACTTGCATTGTTCATGAGGTGGTGTCCCAAAAAAGGCATGTTGAAAATGTGGGCCAAAAATATGCAAAAATGCCCAAGTTATGCCACTTGGTTCAAAACACCATTGAAATATATTGAAGCGCATACCTGTTTCTTCAGTTTGTGGTCCGGCTTTGAAGAGTGAAAATGTGTCTGCAGTCCAGAGAGGATTATGGCATTGGACCTCCAATTGGTAAGTAAGGGCTTGGGAGGTGTGGGGTGTTGCATGCTGAGTGGGAGGGTCAGACGGGGGGAGTTTGGGCTGCAAAAGACATCAATGTTTGTTTTTTTTTTACAAGAAAAAAGATCAAGGATTTCTGCACTGAGGGATTGGGCATCCCCCAGTGTCATTATTACATTTTTTGGGAGGAGTGGGGTGGTGGTTGCTGAGAGGGAGGGTCGGTTGGGGGGAATGGAAGAAAACTCAGGGCATCCTAATCATGACACTGTGGGATTGGGCACCCCCAGTGTCACCCTTATGTTTCTGGGGGGGTGGGCACTGAGAGGCGGGTCAGTGAGGTAAATGAAAAACAAAATTGGGCCATCCTGAGTTGCCACACTGGGAGATGGGGCATCCCAGCATCCCTCTTATGTTTCTAGGGGAGTGCAGGGTGGTGGGTGCGAAAGGAGGTCGAGGTGGGGTGGATATCTATAAATTAAAAGAAACAAACTCTGCAGTCATGGCAGACTATACCATGTCCAAGATAGCTACCACAACCTACTGCACATGCGTGACCACTGGTGCATGTGCAGTAGGCTCAGTAACTATCTTGGACATGGCACAGTCTGCCATGACTGCCAATTTTGTTTTCTTTTAATTTATAGATATCCCCCCACCCTACCCTCCCACTCAGCACTCACCACCCTGCACCCTCCTAGAACAGATAAGAGTGACACTGTGATGCCCAGTCCCCCAGTGTCGTGATAAGGCAAAAATAGTGCAGCATGCAGTGCCCATTGAGACAAGGAGCAGCGTGTTCCAGGGACAACATTGTTGAGGAGACGACTATGCTCCATGTCCAGCATGTTGCTCATTTGGAAGGAATGTGGGAGTCCTTTTCTCATAGCAAGAGGCTGCAGGGCTACACCCACTGCAGCCCTAAAAATAAGGCTGCCCTTTGGCTAGATGGGCTCATATCTGAGCTGTGTAAATCTGGGACACCCTACATTTCTATAGGACTACCCTCAGTATATAATAATCTGTTACAAAATCATACCATTACCACATAGTTTTGTACAACAATACAAATGTTCCTTTTTAAAAGGGGATGTCTATGACCTCTGTAATTGGTGCCCTCTGCCATCTTAATACTAATTTAAAGGTTCTGATGAAAAATCTTGTGTTGAATACTTTCTGCCCCAGCAAAAGTTTTGATTTTTTAAGTCCCAAACTTGCTCAGTACCAGAGAGGAGTATGCATGAAAACCTAATTTTATAGACTATAATGGCATTACAGATTAATGGAGTTCATCAGCCTGTAAAGGTAGCTACCTATGCCTATGATATTGTTTTGATGGGGACAGTGTACAGTCAGCACAACAGTCTTTAAATATTTTGGCTGACTTCTCAGAGGTGTCAAGATTAAGTACCAATAAAGGTAAAAATAAGGGTTATTAGTTAAACCCTGATCAGCAGCACATAACAAATATAGCAGGTATAGATGTTTCACAGGACATGACCCAAATGTTGGGGCAGTAAGTTTGATCACTGTGATATGGCCACCCTTAACTGGGCAGAAAAAACTTGAAGATTGTCAGGCTAAGGTTAAGCCCTGGAAGAAATGGCAGCAGTCAAAAAGAAAAATAGTGCTCATTACAAAAATGTTTTTGCTTCCAATGTTTGCTTTATTGAGTGCAGTGTCCTTCTCCTCCCCACCACTACCACTACAGTACGATGCAAAAATCTTTAGTCTTTTTTCCAGATGGTTTGGGGCAGTAGACTTAACCCAATTAAACAATTAAAAGAAAAGTTTTGTACCTGACAGTAAAATCAGGAGGTCTTGACCTCATTGATCCTCTTGCTTTTTAAGTTTATTCTTTATCTCCAGTACAGCACCTTTTTTGCCAATATGTCTAGATTATGGGGTCATGGCTTCAGGGCTGGATACAGCCACCTAATGTATTTTGGAATAATGGGTTTTCTAAATTAAAAAGGTCTGCAGGATTTCCTGATTACAGGAAGATGTTTACTTTAAAAAATTAAAAAATGCCTGCCCAGTGGCGTAGAGAGTTGAGGTGCTGGTGCCTTACCTCAACCCATGCTGGCGACCCGGGTTTAGGAACTAGCCCAGGTCATTGGAGGTCGGCAATGGGGGGAAGGCTAGAGCTGGATGGAGGAGCTGGATGGAGCTGCCGGCAGACAAGCTCTCCTCTCTGTGGAGGTAGTGTAGCAACCCTCGGCCAATTGTGACCCCCAGTGGAGGTTAGGGGAAGCATGGGCTCTGAGGGTGCCAAGGCATTAGGCCATGAGGTGGGGGAAAGGGGTCATGACCGGGGCTGCATGGTGCATGTGCGCCTCCATGTGCATGCGTGCATACTCCTGGGGCCCCTGGAAGAAAAACTGGAGGGGAAAATACGTTGGCAGCAGGATGAAGACTGACTCCCTGCAGGCACTGCTCCCAAGCTAGGCAAGGTAAGTGCTGGTAATTCAGGGGGACGGGGCTGGTTGGGTTGGTTAGATGGGGGCTGCCAGCGAAAGTGCAAAAATCAAGTTGTGATTAAAAAATAAAAAATAAAAACATGAAAATTGTCACCTGCTCACTTTATAAATTTTACCAGGCAGAGTTTGTATACCATCACACAAAGCCATGACTTTGCAGCTCAAGTGGATTTTGAGGTATTCCAGCCCAGTACCACTCAAAGATCCTTTTACACATCACGGATCCAAGACTACCAGTAAAAATGTGAGATGTGACATGACTTTCTATCCATGGTAAATTGGGGGTAAAAGGCAATCATAAACATATGTCTAAAAGATTTTGTCCTTGGAACTGTTGTATTGCATACTTTCAAACTTTGGAACACCTTTTTATAAATTGTCATTACAATAAAGACCACTGGACTAATCTGGCAACTTGGTGGAAACCAGAGGTAAGGGCACAGGTCACTTATACTAAAGCTGACTACTCTTATGCACTTCTGTACACATCATCACCACCACTGAATCTTTGTTACAGTTGCCACATTGTTATCATGAAAGTAAGGTCCAGATGATGTTTGTCTGTGTTAAGTCTCATATCAGGCAACCCCGCTGTAAGCTGCTTTTTCCACAGAAAGAATTTTTCTTACATGCTTTAACTGAACTTGTTGAAAGAGACATGAAATCTTTGCATTTGTATTAAGTAAATCTCTTGCAGTTCCAACTGTTAACACTAGATGGCAACAAGGTACCTATATATAGCTACTTTTGAATATTCTCCTTGTGATACTTAGTCTTTTTTATTTCAATGTTTTCTCTTTTTCTATTTTTTCCTTGTTTGACTCTATTTCTTTAGTCTGTTTCTTTTTTGTTAGAAATAAGGATTACTGTTTTTGCTTGATGTTTTAGTATAATGGCTAGGGTAGGGTACTCCGCAGCAAGGGATTCAATGACTGGTTGAAAACTGGTGCAGGCCCATTGATGGCGCTGAGGTTGAGGCACTGGACCCACCACACCTCGCGCGCCACGCGGCGAGCAGGTTCGAGAGCGGACTCAGGTCATTGAGGGTCGGCTGGGAGGGAGGATTGAGCGCCCCAACGGATGCTCTCCTCCTCAGTGGGGGATTTCCAACCCGAGAATGTCGGTGGGAGCACCCGGCACTCAGTGAAGTCGTGGCTCCGTAACAGGAGTCAGGGAGGGGCGTTGATAGGTGCTTGAGGGAGGCGTGCGTCAGCACGTCATCCCTCTAGGACATACGTCCTTGTGTGCCGGCGTCCCAGAGGGCGGGGGGGGAAGTGGGAGAACAGCGGAAAAACGGCCGTCCTCGATGTCCCTAGATGAAGACTGCCCCATATCGAGCCCACCTAAGGACAGACCCCGCTGTGCTATGGAGGAGAAAGGAGAGGTAAGAGAGCACTCTAGGGGCAGATCCCGATGGGGGCATCAGGGGATTGTGCAGTCGGAAGGAGGGGGACATCGGGGGCAAGGAGGGAGTATAAAGAGATAAAACAAAAAAAAAGAAAAACTGGTGCAGAGCTCAGGGATTTGGCTTCATTGGGGACTGGGCCCCCACCTGGAGGGATGCAGGCCTATACAGGCACGATGGTCTGCATCTATCCAGGAGGGGATCCAGGATACTAGGTGATAGGTTTAAATTTTTCATTGGCAAGCATTTAAACTAGCCAAGGGGGGGAGGCACTGAAAAAGAGAAGGGAAATCCTCGCCCCCCCCGAAATGAGAGTAATTAGTGAGGTAAACACCAAGATAGAGCAGTTGATAGGGATAAGGGCAGGGGTAAATGGAGAAAAAGACAAAGGCAGTAAGGACAGGGATGGGGCAAAAAGAAATAAAGCCATAACAAAATGGAGGGTAATGAGTACCAATGCCCATAGTCTAGGTAAAAAGTTCCCCGAAATGGTGGCCTAGATGGAAGAGGGATGCCTGGATATCGTGGCAGTCACAGAAACATGGTACACAGAGAACCATGTCTGGGATGTCAGCATACCAGGGTACACAATCTACAGGAGGGACAGGGAGGGAAGAAGAGGAGGAGGAGGAGTAGCTCTCTATGTAAGGGAAGGGATCAAAGCAATAGAACTAAAGGGTAAACAGGGAGGAGAGGAGGCACTGTGAGTCACCCTGAAGACTGGAAATTGCTCCACAATCTGCACAGGGGTTGTATACAGACCCCCGTCTCAGGGGGAGGAAATGGACAAGGAAATGATAGAAGGCATCCTTGGGATGGCAGAGAAAGGGGAAATATTGCTGATGGGGGACCTGAATTGCCAGATGTTAACTGAAGCACCTTTGCTGCAGCCACATCCTAGAGCAGGGCCATTCTCAATGCCCTACAGTGAACATGCCTCAGACAGCTAGTTTTGGAACCCACTCAGGAGGGAGCAACCTTAGACCCAGTACTCTCAAATGGGGATGGAGAGAGGATCTCTGATCTTGAAGTGGGTAGCCATCTGGGAACAAGTGACCACCAAACAGTGTAGTTCACAATAAACTTAACTGTAGAGTCAATCCACACAAAAGTGAAGGTACTGGACTTCAGGAGGGCTGATTTTGTCAAAATGGGAGAGTGCCTCAGAAATCCACCAGCAAACAGGCAAGAAGGTGGGGTGGAGCAACAATGGGGAAACATCAAAACTGCCATCACAGAGGCAACAAGCCTTTGTGTGAAGCAAATAAACAAATCAAAATGAAAGGAAAAAACACTATGGTTCTCAAAAGGAGTGGTGGGAAGGTAAGGGAGAAAAAGATAGCATTCAGGAAGTATAAGGAAACACAGAAGGAGCAGGACAGAGAACTGTACCACTTAAAGCAGAAGGAAGCGGGGAAGGTAGTCAGAATAGCAAAGGCCCAAACCGAGGAACAGATAGCAAACTTGGTTAAGAAGGGGGATAAAACTGTTTATAGGTACATTAGGGAGCAAAGAAAGATGAAGGTAGGGATACTGAGGCTGAATAAAGAGGAAGGTAGTTGGGCAGAGAGCGACAGTGAAAAAGCAGGGATACTGAACGAATATTTCTGCTCAGTATTCACAATGGAAAAGCAGAGGGAGATACCTAATCCAGTCAATAGAAGCACTCTGGATAGGGGGTCGATATTAGTCCTTTCACAGAAGAAAGGGTTCTGAAAGAACTCTTAAAACTGAAGGTGGATAAAGCAATGGGGCCTGATGGAATTCATCCCAGAATTCTAAAAGAACTAAGGGAAGAACTAGTAACACCACTGACTACCCTTTTTAGTAAATCATGGGAGGATGGTGTGGTACCTAAGGACTGGAGAAGGGTGGATGTGATCCCCCTTCACAAAAGTGGGAGCAAGACAGAAGCAGAAAACTATAGACCTGTCAGTTTGACTTCAGTGGTAGAGAAAATGATGAAATCACCTCTAAAGGAAAGAATTGTTGAGTACCTAGAGGCCAGTGGGGCACAGAACCCAAGGCAGCATGGATTCACAGTAGGAAGGTCATTTTAAACAAATCTAATTGATTTCTTTGACTGGGTGACCAAAGTAGTAGACCAGGGAAGGGCTGTGGACATGGCCTACCTAGACTTTAGCAAGGCATTTGGCACAGTCCCGCACAAAAGATTAATAAACAAATTAGCCAGCCTGGGAATGGGTCCCAGGGTGGTAGCCTGGGTAAAACACTGGCTGGACAACAGGACACAGCGAGTAGTAGTAAATGGAGTCCACAGTGAAGAAAGAAGGGTTACTAGTGGGGTACCACAGGGTTTAGTACTGGGGCCGGTGCATTTTAATGTCTTTATAAGTGACATTGCAGAGGGACTAGAAGGGAAAGTATGTCTCTTTGCAGATGACACAAAGATCTGCAACAGGGTTGATACGCAAGGTGGGGTGGAAAGGATGAAAAGGGACTTGGCAAGGTTGGAGGAATGGTCAAATGTATGGCAGCTTACATTCAACGCAAAGAAGTGCAAAGTAACGCACCTGGGAAACAAAAACCCAGGGCAAGAGTACACAATGCGGGGGGGGTGAGATACTGACAACAACAAAAATGGAAAGGGACCTGGGGGTAGTCATATCAGATAACCTAAAGGTGGGCCAGCAATGTGAAAAGGCAGTAAGGAGGGCTGGGGGGATACTGGGTTGCATAGGGAGAGGCATCACCAGTAAAAAACAGGATGTTGTTGGTCCTCTGTATAGACAGTTGGTAAGACCACATCTGGAGTACTGTGTACAGTTCTGGAGACCTCATCTCTGCAAAGACATAGACAGGATGGAGGCTGTCCAGTGGAGGGCAACCAAAATGGTGCAGGGTCTGCACCAGAAGAAATATGAAGAAAACTAAAGGAGCTTAAGATGTATAGCCTCAAGGAAAGGAGGGAGGGTGGGGACATGATAGAAACTTTCAAATACCTCAAGGGAATCAACAAAGTCCAAGAGGGTTTGCATCTTTCAGAAAAAGAGATGTGCAAGAACAAGGGGGCACAATTTGAAGATAGAGGGGGGACGGCTCAGATGTAATGTGAGGAAGTATTTTTTCACAGAGAGGGTTGTAGATGCATGGAACAGACTTCCTGAAGAGGTCATAGAGTCAAAAACAGTGGGGGAATTCAAGAACACATGGGACAGGCATAAGGCAGTTCTAGTGGGGGGTAGGAGGAAGTAGGCTGTTGGTTAACTAGGATCTGCAGCTTATCCATTAGGTAGGGAAATAGGCAGATTAGGTGGGCCAAGCAGTCCTTATCTGTCGTCAAATTCTGTGTTTCTATGTTTCTATGTTAATTGTGTTCGACGTATAATATTTTTTCATTGCTTATGTTTGATTTTCTTTTAATAAAAACTTCCCCTACTCTTTATCAAAGAGTTCCTTGGGATCTTTGTGGACCTAGATGGGAAGAAGGGGCCTCAGTTTCATTTCTCGCACAAAGGAACAAAGGACAGCAGCTCAGATGTACGCCAAGTACCTGTTGTAGGACTAGAACCCATTACCATCTGATCTTCCGGTCCCTGACAGGGGCATGCTACAGTACCTACAGTGCCACTTTTACTGCCAGACAAGAGACTGTGGGTGGGATAGTCAGAATGCGCCAGGCTGGGGCACAAGCCTAGGCGCAGCACAACTGGGATGCACCAGGGCATGGTCCAGGTGATATTCAACAGTGCTGTGCCATGGCTCAGCACTGTTGAATATGGCGCTGAGGCCACCCGCACTGCATGGTGCAGTGGCACTGCACCAGCACAAGTGGCAAATGAGGGCAGGGGCCCAGCGCCGAAGCTCTCAAGTGCCGGGTGCTAGGTGCAGCAACCGCGATATTCAGTGCTGAGCATGCAAATGAGGCAATTATGCATGCAAGGCAGAAATGGGGCCATTTGCATGTCATTATGGCCTCATTTGCATGCAGGTGCGCCGATCCCAGGCAACTTGTGCCTGGCGCTCTGTCAGGCTGCAGCCATCAGGGACCAACGCCCCCTGCCCCTCAGCGGGCAATGCACCCCAATGCCCAATCATGGGCATAACACAAATAAATCCCTGGTGGTCCAGTGGACCTGCACCCCTGCCCGATCATGGGCAAATAAAGATTCTAATTCCCTGGTAGTCCAGTGGACTTGCTGCCCTGCCCAATCACGGGCAAATAAAGAAATGTAATCTCTGGTGGTCCAGCAGTACCCCCCTCCCACCCGCCCACTGAGACCCACCACCTGCTCCCCCAGTCAGCGGTGGGTGGCAGTTCCCCACCCACAAGCCGCCCGGCCGCTGCCGACTGACAGCGTACCCAGTACAGCTGTGAGCCTATTGGTCCACTGTGTGGGCCAATCGGCGCGAGATCAAAGTTGACAAAGTCCCAAAATGTGAATGAATTCAACATTTTGGGACTGTGTAGTACAGTACGGTCTGCACGCCCACTGAATATCCCACCCTCAGTGTATAAAACATATAATATTCCTTGGGCAGGAATCCATTTCTGAACCAGTTATCAAGCCTACCTGAGATGTGCTATAAAATATCTTTAATAAATATGTATACACTGCACAGAAAGTATGATCATTAGGAACAGTGTTGTGAACACCACATGCTGTAAATATTATAAAAACCTACAGTTAGACAACAAAGTCTCCCTTGTTCAAACAGCTGTATGCAGTAGAACAGGAAAGTTTGTTTTGTCAACAAACTCCAAAGTCCTGAACTTTAAGAGGGCAGACTTTAAAAAAAATGAAGGAACACCCCAAGGAACACCTTAAACAGAACCTTCTAGGCACAGTAAGTTTGGGGAGTGGGGTAGAGGAACACTGGATAAGGATCAAGGTGGCTATAACTGAAGCCTTGAATCAATGCCTAAAAGAGTGAGTAAAATGAAAACAAGGAGAAAACCACTTTGGTTTCCCAGGGAAGTGGCTGCCAAACTCTGAGAAAAAAGGCAGCTTTTAAAAGGTACAAAGACACTAAAACTGATCAAGACATGCATACATACAAGTAGAGGTTGAGGGAAGCAGGGAGGACAATCAGACTCGCAAAGGCATCAACAGAGGAATGGATAGTTAAAGGGGAAAAGAAGGGGGACAAAGACTTCTTTACATATATCAGTGAAAGAAGGGAGGGAAGGGGTATAGTCAGAATAGCAAAGGAAACAGGGGGACACATGGAGGATGACAGGAAAAAAGCAAAGTTGCTGAATGCCTACTTTTGCTCAGTTTTTACTAAGAAAAGAGATGGTGGTGGACCCAAGCTAAGGAGGAACAGCACCTCTGGTAAGGAGGTACACTCAGGACCATTCACAAGGGAGAGAGTCTTGGAAGAACTTGGAAAACTCAAGATAAACAAAGCAATGGGGTTTGATGAAACATACCCCAGGATATTCAAGGAACTGAGGGAAGAGCTGGCAGAACCCCTGGCAGAACTCTTCAATCTATGTTTGGAACAGGGAGTTGTCCCCAAGATTTTGGAGGAGAGCCACTGTGGTCCCTCTCCATAAGAGTGGGAGTAGGGAAGTCATGGGTAACTATAGACTGGTAAGCCACACATCAATTGTAGGCAAGATTATGGGAGCACTCCTCAAAGAAAGAATCATTTCCTATCTGGAGGAGAGTGCAACATTAGATCCTAGACAATATGGGTTTATGATGGAGAGATTGTACCAAACAAATTAAATAGACTTCTTCAACTCAGTGTCCAAGATAGTGGACCAGGGCGGAGCAGTGGATGTAATCTATTTAGATTTCAGTAAAGCATTAGACTCCGTTTCACACAGAAAACTGCTGAACAAGCTAGCCAACCTAGGAGTGGGTCTAAAAGTAGTAAACTGGGTGCAAAACTGTCTGAGTGGGAGAATCCAGAGAGTACTAGTAAACAGCATACTATTGGAGGAAATGGAGGTGACCAGTGGGGTGCCTCAGGGGTCTGTATTAGGTCCTATCCTATTTAACATTTTCATTAGTGATGTACCTGAAGGTTTATAGGGTAAAGTGTGTCTGTTCGTGGACAACACAAAGACCAGTAACAGGGTAGACACTCCCGGGGGGTGCAAAGGATGAAGTCTGACCTAAAGAAACTGGAACAATGGTCTGGGACTTGGCAACTGAATTTCAATGTGAAAAAGTGCAAGGTCATGCACTTGGGGAAGGAAAACCCGGAGGAGGAATACTTCATGGAAGCAGTGAGACTGGAGGCCATGAAGCAAGAGAAGGACCTGGGGTGATTATTAGGGATGATTTAAAAACAAGCAAACAGTGTAATAAGACAGCGCTCAGGGCAACTAGGATGCTGGGTTGCATAAGTAGGGGAATCTCAGCAGGAAAAGGGAAATGGGACTTCCACTCTACAGATCTCTGGTGAGGCTGCACCTGGAGTACCGTGTACAGTTCTGGTGACCACATCTCAGAAAGGACATAGATTAGAGAGGGTTCAGTGCAGGACAACTAAAATGATTTAAGAGCTGCATGAGACACCACATGAAGATATATTGAGGGAACTCAACATATATTCTCTCGAACAGAGGAGGGATGGGGAACATGATAGAAACCTTCAAATACCTAAAAGATATCAACAAAACTCAAGTACAAGACCTGTTCCTGGGTAGGAGTTACACAAAAACCAGAGGGCATGATATGGAGATTGAGGGAAGGAAGATATGTGGTAATGCGAGGAAGTTCTTCTTCATGGAGAGAGTGGTGGACCCATGGAACTGTCTCCCCCAAGAGGAGGTAGGGGTCAGGACAGTCCGAAGTTTCAAACACATGTGGGAAAAATACAAAGGCATCATAGCATTTCGCAGTAATTAGGGGAGGGGGGTAGTTACTCTAAAATGGTCAGACTAGATGGATTGTAAGGTCCCCTTCTGCCATCACTTTTCTGTGTTTTTATGTTTCAACATATGGTATTGGAAAGAACATTAATTCTCTACTAGCAAAGTACCCCAAAACTACACTGTAGCTTTCTGAAATGAAAACATTGTATTCGTATAGGTCCACATCTAGAACACTAGCCTGCTGATGGAAGATTTTGACTATATTCATTAATATTGCTGATGTTACTGTCCTCCCAACTCACTATTGCAGATAGGAAGATTTCATTTATTTTTATTTATTGAAACATTTGGTAACCAGGAAAGGCACACTGAGTCAGGGCTCATTTCCAGGTGCGACCCGGGGAATGGGGGAACAGCATAATTACAATCATGCCACAAACATTTGCCATTAGAGAAAAACAAACAGTGGCCAAAACATTTGTACAGAAACCAGAAGCACTACAGGACAGCATCTGCAATACAAAATAATTAATACAGAACACAGGAGTACATATTTTGTGATACAAAATAATTAAAACAATACAAAGAGGTATTTATAAATGCAGATGAGATGCAATCTCTTACTCATTAGTGGAACATGTATGTTAGGTTTGAGTGTGAAAGCTTTAGTGAGGTGATTGGGTGCCGGAATGGCAAAAACATGTAGGAGGTGGTATTACACGAAGTTGTTGTTTGATAGGATCAAAGGAGGGGGAGTTTCTTACGAGTGGGGAGAGTTTATCCCATAGGAAGGGTAGCCTGTAGGAGAAGGCAGATTTGCCCGAAGATGGGGAGCAAAAAGGTTCGGGAGTCCCTGGACCTTAGGCCATATGGAGATGGATTAGCTGGGGACAGACTCGCTGAGAGGTAGGGAGGCAACAGGTTGAACCAGTATTTGGCTATAAGTGCAATAGAGTGTCTTTAGCAGCGATGGGAGAGAGATGGCATAGAGGAAACAGTGGTGAGTTCTGAGAAGGGTATTGGTGGCGAAGTGGCAGAATGCATTCAGAAGGGTGTCTAGTCTAGATAAGGATGAGGTCGTCGCTGTGCTGTAATTCCACATCGGTGTAGTCCAAAATGGGCATGATCATCTTGGTTAGAATTTGGCATCTGACTGGCAGAGAGAGGGCCTCTCTATTGTGGTATAGTATACCAGCTTTTAGGGACCTGCTTACCCAAAACAGGAGTCAATGAAGGTCCAAGGTGAAAGGGAATTCAGTACTTAGATCTAAACACCCTGGCATAACCCCATAACAAAGCACGATCAATCTGCTTAAACACCACACCTACTCCTTCCAGCCCTATCGGTTCCATGTCATAACAGCGAATATTTTTGAGCGACTCGCAAAACTGAAAGTACACCCTGCCGAAAACCAGTTTGGCACATCACAAAAAATGCCGAACACCAAGTTAGCACACATGTAAAATAATGGTTTGGGGGTTTTTTTTGCTAGTATTTTTCTCTCCCCCCAGTCCAGGTCAACCCTTCCTCCTGCTATCCACCCAGCCCCATCCCCCGACCTTCAGACACCTACCTTTAACTCCCACGGGTTACCCTCCATGGCAGGGTGGTGGGGAGCCTGCAACTCAACCCACCAGGACCAGATCTAGCGTGAGGAGGTGCCTTCTCGGGGGTGGCACCTGCAGCAGACAGCCATCATGCCACTCGATCCAGACTGCTGTTTCCGCTTTTCTGCGGAGGGGAGCGTGCAAGCCGGCAATGGCCAAGCCACGCACGCGTCCACACACAGCACACCAGTAGGCTGCTCTACCTCCGAGCCCCACTGTACAGTACCTGGCATGCCAACACCTAGCCTCCACTAGGTGTCAGTCAGGTGCCGGTCTCTGTTCCTCACCCTCCCTGGGAGAGGAGAGCTGTCCTCCAGACGTTTGATCCTCTCCCACCCCAGTGACCTGCTTGCACCACAAACACAGGTTGCTAGCATGGCAGGAGGTAAGGCATTGCTGTCTCAGCCTTCCATAGCACTGGACCTGCTGTAAAATAATATTTACTGCAGGGGACTATGCTCCCCACTCTCCCCCTTTTGCAGAGGCAAGCACCCTGCACCCCACTTACTTATATAATCATCTCTGAGGGGAGGCGAACACTGGAGGAAAGAAGAAGGACTGATGATGGCAATAAGTTAAAAAAAAACACCTGCAAAAGAAAAAAAACATACCTGTATGCAGTCTTGAACCCAGGACCACCAGCACTACAGACAGTGTCCCTACCCGCTATGCTGGGCTGGTAGTTTGGCAGCATCATGCTCCACATCCCCATTTTGCCCATCCCTCTTCTTCCCCCTTCCATCACTATTCCCTTCCCTCACTGTTTCTCATGTCCTCCTTTGCTGTTCCCTCCCCTTGCTATCCATTCCTCATCACCGATCCTGAAAGCGACCAAACTGAAGCGCTCATTTCTGAGTTACTCAGTTTGGTTTGCTATATTGACGTGCTACCAACCCTATCCCTCTCCCACCTGCCCATACTCCCCTGGCATCCTGTGTGTTGCCTTTGACCTGCTCCTTTTTTTTTTTTAACTCTTTTTATCTCCACTCCCTGGAGAACTCCTTCCAGCAACCTTGGATACCCAGCCTCTACCTTCCCCTGTGACTAGTCCTTCTCCCTCATGCCACAGAGCACCACCTCCGGGTCTGAGCCCTCCGGAGGTAGGGCCACCCTATCCACCCAGGGCACTCTATCTTATAGGGCAAAGTGCCTGGGGAACACGAGTGGCTCCTTGGAGTGGCCCCTTGTAGAGGAGATAGCCCAGTATTGGAAGTGTGGGCTGTTGGGCAGACAAGGTGCCTTCATCTAGCCCCAGGAAATGGGGTTTTCTCTACTTTTTTGCCATGTTCCCTAACCCCCTCCCACGGAGTGTGGCTTGTCAAGGCAACATAATGCCACAACTCCGCCCCCTGCTTTCGTTGCATCGTTAGTCAGTGCCCCCGACAGCCACCAGAGGCTGCTACACTAGCGATCTCATCCCCAACCCTCCCCTGAGAAGAGAGAGCTGTCCTACGAATGCTCAATCTCTTCTCCCCCTGTCGACCCCCAGCGGCCCGGGCTCGCTCCCAAACCCAGGCTGCCAGCATGGCGCGAAGTGTGGTGTCCAGCGCCTCAACCCTCAGCGCCACCGGGCTGGCTTGACCTGCACCTTGGCTGCACCTAGAAGCTCTTTGGTGCCTCCTGCCCCCTTCCTCCCACACCCCCACCACTGCCAGCCCCCTTCCCCTCCCTCTAAGCAGTTCCATAGATCCATTAAGCATCTTGTATTCTTCTTACTCCTGGTGGAAAGCCTAATACAGGTCCTGCCCTCCTCACCAATGCAACTTCCCAAAGGACTGCAGGTTGCCCACCTTAACATCCATAACCTCTTCCCAAGGCTGAATCTGTTGTATCTCCTCATGGTCAACCTCCAGCTGGATGTTCTTGTTATCTCAGAGTTTTGGCTTTCCCACAAGGTTCAAGACTTTGCAGTGTCAATACTTAGTTACTCCTAGCTAGACAGAATTGCCCCAAGAGAGGTAAAGGTGTTGCAATCTACTTTTCCTCCAGCACCCATCTGCCTGTGCTATCAGTTTCTTCTCCCTCTGTCTATGAGCCACTCCTCAAAACTCTCCCTCCTCTACACAGTCCTCCTTTTTGTTGCAGGAGTGTACTGCTGCCCTGACATATCCCCTGCTTCAATCATTGAACTCCTCTCGCCCATCAGCTCCCACTCTTCAATTGGTAAGTTGTTGATATGTGAGAATTTTAAGTAAGCAGTAACCCATGACAGGGTATGGAGTTATAGGGATTTAATGCATGGCTGGTTGTGTTGTGAGACATGAGGCTGCAGGCCGAGTGTCCTCACAGCACCCCAGCCATGCATTATTTTTTTTTTAATTGATTGAGTATTTAGATGTACCTTTGAGTCAGAGACTCATTTACAAAGGTTCCGCATCACACAGAAAAACAACAGAACAGACAATTAGAAAATAATTCAACAAGCAATACAGTCTAGCATCATTTACAAAGAGCAGCGAAGGCTAACATTAAATCCCCATAACCCCATACCCTGGAGTGGGTTATTGCACTTATAACATGAGTTATGTTTAAACAGCAATAAACATCCACAAAGGTATTTTTTCACTGTTTAAACAGCAGCAAAGACAGGTACTGTATACTAACACCTGGCAAAATAGTCCCTAATAAAGAATGCATGCTGCACTGTTGGTTTGCACATACAAATGTCACACATACACTACTGAGATGGTGTGTGACATTTTTTGTGCATAACACTGTATGCCACATTGCCTGCCATGTTTCCTTTATCGCCCTCCCCCAAACCAAGCACACCCTCAGATCCATATTCACAGTACTGGCTGATCACGGACATCAGATAGTCAGACAGACAAACAGAAAAGCACAGAGACACACCCAGAACACTGCAAGATTTTAGAATGTAAGGTCCCAGTGTGTCACTCACTGTCACTCTGTCTCTGTGTGTCTCTCTGTCACGGTCTGCAATGTGCACTCTCTATCTCTCTCTCTCTCTCTCTCTCTCTCTCTCTCTCTTGAGCGGCTTGCACTGCTGCCTGTCTCTTTCTCTCTTAAGTTTACAAAAGCCAACCGGATCCTCTGACTGCTGGAAGGACACTTTCACACTTCACTGCCCATGGGTTTGGAAAACCTGGCCCACACAGACAGGACACTAGCAGATTTTAGAATGTAAGATCCCAGTCTGTCAGGCGCAATCACTGTCTGTCTCTCTGTCATGGTCTGTGATGTGCAGGTTTGCTGTCACTCTGTCTCTCCGAAGCACCATGCGCTACTGCCTTTGTGTCTCTCACTGTCTCTACAGCATGTCATTGGTGAAGCCAACATGATCCTCTGTCTGCTGGAAGCCAAGGGAGAGATGTGATAGATAGCCACGGGACATTTTACAAAATGACAGTGGTATCTCCCTGTCACTCTCTTTCTCTCCCTCATTACTGGCATCAGCTCAGCAGGGGACAGGTTTGCTAGAGGACAATCACTGCAAGTGTGAACAAAGGCAGCAAGGCACAATGGTCACCACAAGTGAACGAGAGAGATCAGTGCAGGGAAAACCTGTTAATAACAAACTCGTCCTTGTGAACAATGCAGGTGAGTGTCATTGCATGTATTGTGGTCAGTGTTTAGACAAGGCCCTAAGAAATTTTGCATCTCATCAAAGGTGCACACCAAAAGACATCAGGAGCAGCAGAGAAGGCTTGTGTCTGTGGCTGAGAGCTCAAAGGCACACTAAAACTTTTAGCCATATATTAAGTCACTTCAAGCATCTCCTGCACAACTCTAACTGAATCAAAGCACCCAAATGTAGACATAAAAAGTCCTGTAAAGGCATCTATCCTAAATAGATACTTTTGCTCAGTATTCACTGAAGAGAAGGTAGGGCAGGGCCCACAGCTCAGCATCATGGACACAGGGGGGAGGGAGGTGAGCACTACTCCCTTCACAAAAGAAAGGGTCCTACAAGAGCTTGCTAAGCTCAGGGTGGATAAGGCAATGGGACCTGATGGCAACATCCCAGGGTACTTAAGGAGCTAAAGGAGGAACTAGCAGAGCCATTAGCAGAATTGTTTAGTGAGTCTCTGAGCACAGGAGGGTCCCAGAAGACTGGAGAAGGGCTCATGTGATCCCACCCACAAGAGTGGTAGCAGAGAGGGCGGGGAACTACAGACCGGTCAGTCTTACCTCAGTAGTGGGCAAGATTATGGAAGCACTCCTTAAGGAAAGGATAGTGCAACACCTGGAATCCATAGGGGCACAGGATCCAAGACAGCATGGGTTTACAAAGGAAGGTCCTGTCAAACTAATCTCATAGATTTCTTTGACTGGGTAACCAGAGTGGTGGACCAAGGGGAGCAGTTGATGTAGCCTACCTTGACTTCAGCAAAGCTTTTGACACTGTTCCACATAGAAGATTGATAAATAAGCTAGGTAGGCTCCGGGTGGGTCAGAAGTTGGTCAACTGGGTGGCAAACTGGTTGACTGGCAGAAAACAGAGAGTGGTGGTAAATGGTATACAGTCAGAAGAGATGCAAGTCACAGAGTGGGTACCTCAGGGATCAGTCCTGGGGCCAGTCCTGTTCAACATCTTCATTAGTGACCTAGCAGATGGACTAGAGGGTAAGGCTTGTCTGTTTGCAGATGACACCAAGATCTGCAACAGAGTAGATGATCCAGATGGGGTGGGCAGAATGAGAAGAGATCTGGATAAACTAGCAGAATGGTCAGAAGAGTGGCAACTGGGATTTAATGCAAAGAAGTGCAAAAGCATGCACATAGGGAAGAGAAACCCTGAAGCCACTTATAGGCTGGGAGGGGAGTTGCTAGCAGTCACAAAGGAAGAAAGAGACTTGGGCATCATCATCACTGATGACCTGAAATCATCCAAGCAGACCTCTAAAGCAGTAGGTAAGGCTAGGGGGGTGTTAGGGTGTATTAGTAGGGGTATCACAAGTTGTAAGAGGGAGGTAATAATCCCTCTGTACAAGACATTGGTTAGGCCCCATCTGGAGTACTGCGTGCAGTATTGGAGGCCACACCTTCACAAGGACATTAACCAAATTGAGGCAGTCCAGAGAAGGGCAACCAAAATGGTGCAGGGACTGCATCAGAAGACATATGAGGACAGATTAACGGAGCTCAATATGTATACCCTTGAGCAAAGGAGGGAGAGAGGTGATATGATCGAGACATTTAAACACCTTAAGGGCATAAACAAGGTGAAAGAGTCTAACATGTTTAAATATAAGAAAAATAGCAGGACAAGAGGACACAGCATGAGATTAGAGGGAGGCCGATTAAGGGGGAATGTGAGGAAATTCTTTTTCACAGAAAGGGTGGTAGATGCATGGAATGGCTTACCACAAGAAGTAGTGGCTATGAATACAGTGCAGGGCTTCAAACAGGCATGGGATAGGCATAAGGGAGCAATACAAATGACTATGAATAGATAGGTCACTGACATAGCAAAGGCCGATGGCACATTTATAAGGTAGAAAAAGAAATGGGCAGACTGGATGGGCCTTGCGGTCCTTATCTGCCGTCAACTTCTATGTTTCTATGTTTCTATATGTTTCTGTAAGAAAAATGCATGCCTGGTACAACCATTTTCAGCCAAGGCAAAAAAACTACTTGTTGATCATATACCAGAGCCAGGCACATTCCCACTGTACAGTCATCTTTCGAGACATGCCATGGAAAAACACTGCATGCAGCACGTAATCCTTCAACTCATTTATAAGAGCTGCTACTATAACCCCCACCCAAGAAATGCAGGGGAAAATGACAGAATCTCGCTGCTTGATACATCACCAATGCAAAGGCCAGTACTGTAATTGAATGGGTACATCATAGCAGGTGGAGTGGCAGAGCAGCAGAGAATGAAACACTAGGCAAGATACTGCTGTAAGCCCCCCCCTCACGGGGTGGGTATACTAGCCTTTGGTCTGTACCTCCCCCACTCATTTTTAGCACCCCATTGTCTGTAAGTGCCTTCAGGCCATTTCTATCACACTGCCACCAGGGGGCAGTGCTATAGCTGGTATTTTAGCCCTGGTCCTCCAGGGGCTTGGAGAAGATGAGGAGTTGGCAGCTGCAGTAGGGACAGTGTCCTGAGGGGGTTCCCCATAGTCCCAGGAGTTGGCAAGGGCAGCGTCAATGTGACACAAGGTATTTTGGTCTCTGAGGGAGGGTTGACAGGAGCTTTGTGGCTGTGTGGGTCCAGGGTGATTCCTTTTGTATCAGCTGCAGATGGGAAGATGGCCAGAAATCAGAAAGCAGAAAGATAAGTGGTGCTGGAATCCCTCTGTGGTGCAGGGGTCCCGGTACCCAGCTTAAGGTAAGGGGGTAGCCTGGCAGTGGGGCTGCTGTAACAGTGGCAGGTCTGTAGCAGGGTAGCCGGAGGTAGCAGCTCCAGTGGGCCATACCCATGTGACACACTGCCAGGGGAAATGTTTTAAGGCAGGGGGAGTTTGGCCTGGGATTCACCATAGGGTCTGCCATGTCTGGGGCAAGCCCTGGGACCTGCCATGCCTGTGTCTGGGGCAGGTCCATTAGGCTCATTAAGGGTCATGCCTCTCTTGGGAACCGGAAGCTGGGAAGGAATGGAGCCACTGCTGTGCTTTGGGCAGCCTAGATACTGGTTTGGAGAGCAAAGGAAACTGTGGGCACCGTTTGTGGTTCAGGGTAACATTTTGGGTAATTAATTGGGAGCAGCTGTGGTAGGCTTAGGTTGAAAATTGTCCCAAGGCCATTAACTGACTCAGATGGCAATGGAAGGAGTAAGGCACTGTCCCACTGGAGGTTTGAAATGGGAGGAAAGGGAAGGTTCAAGAAGGAAGAGCTGTTTCTGGTTATTCGAGATCTCTGCCCAAGGGAACTGCAACATGAGTGGAGCCAGTTTGGTCTACGTGCTAGGCCTGTGTGTAATCTTGCTGCTATGCTGATTTTGTGAGCCTTAAAAGCCATTTGTACTGTACTCATCTCTCAGCCCCACGGAGCTGCTCCTAGTTTAAATTTTTTCATTCTTTGGACGTAATAATTTTTCCAATGTCCAAGAATAGTTACTTGTTCCTGTGAAAATGATTGTGGTGACTGATCATTTGTTTAATGAACTAAGATATAATGAATTTAGCTTACTCGTTCACAGTATTTATCCTGTTTTCAGAGAAAACAACCCACCCATGTGAGAAAGTAGTAGAATTGTCACTCTCAGAAGATGCCATCTACCAGTCTGTGCCACCTTTAGCTGAGAGAGGCTGTTTGGGTAAGAGCAAGGCCTTTTTGGAAAATAGAAGATGTCAGTAGGTAAGGCCACCTCGTTTTTCCATCCCTTTGGTATGAATCTTCCAGGGAGTGTTCTGGTCTGTGCCCCCCCCCCAACTTTATAATATCAGGACCCCTAGACACAAATAGAGGGCAAGGGTGAGCTATAGATGTGGAGGCTCATCCTGGATTTATTTTCCAGTCACCAAAAAGACTGGTGGCACCACTGCTGTGGGGGAGTCAAAGGGGGATGGCTGGGTTCAGGGTCTGTTGTTTTTGTGATGTAGTTATGGCAGGCCGCAGGCATGGTGAAAAGTCCTTGAAGACATGACTTTCTCTTTTCTGGCACCTCTGTGTCTGGGATGCAAAGGGACATTGGTAATTGGTTGGCTCCGTGAAAGTGTTGGAAGGGAGCTGTGAGGAACCACCATTTTGCCAGCATAGCAACAGAAGAGTGAGAGAGAGGTGAGGTGTGATCTACAGTGTGGTGGTAGTTCGAAAAGTAAGTGAGACGGTTTTCATCAGAAGGCCATGGCGGAAGGCTTTTCTTCAGAGGAAAAGCCCCATGCATCTGTTCCTACCTCCCTGCTCACTTGGTTGTGGAATTCTGCAGGAAGGGGAAAGGCTGAGGAGAGGTGTGTGAGATGTGGATTCTGTGGAGAAGGGGTAGTTAAGTTACCCATCTGTGCTATCTTTTCCAGTGCTGTGCCAGGGGGGCTTTTTGAAGGGATACCATATGGGGATCCCTGGCACTACACCACCAGTGCTTCTGTGGGCACATCTTCCCTATTCTCTCAGGGTAGCCTGGACTTGGGAGTTGAAGTGAAGACTGTTTTGCAGGAAGGCAAGGAAGTGGCAGCAGAGTTTAAGGCAGAGTCTCCTGAGATGAAAATCGAGGCCATGGAGGAGTCATCAGAGGGCAGTGAGGGGGAGCACAGCCATCTGCCCAGCTCCACCCCACTGGCTGTTGACTATCCACGTAACAGAAGGAGGGGCAGGGGTCTGTAGATGTCAGCATAGAACCCCCCCAGGGCCATGGGGGTCTCAGTGGGATGTCTGCCAGACAGTGTTCTGGGAACATCAGTCCAAAGTGAAGCTCCTCCACATTATAGTGTAAGGCCTGTGGTAAAGGTGGAACACAGAGAGGAGGAGAACTGGGGGGCCATTATGGTGATACCAGTTTACCGATCACAAGATCCAGACAATAATCCCTCAGCCTTTCAGTTGACCTGCCATAACCCTTCCAGATACTGTCCTGTGCCTGGTGGAACAGTGAAAAGCACTTAGAGGGAGGATAGATGGCCTTCTAAGGAGTGACCCGGCTAATACTGTGTACCAGACCCATGTGTGGTTAGAGCCCAGGGCTGCTCGATGAACCAGTGTGAAGTAAGAAGAATTCATGTTGAGTACCCCACTATGGAGTATCCCTATGTTCTGGAGCATCTATGGGACACAATCAAAAAGAACAAGTGTGGGTGTTCAGAGGAATGGTTACCAAGCTGCAGTGGAGGCCTGGAGGGGTAGGGCATGCCACTCAGCAGATCATCCAGAAGGCCCGAGCAATGTTCTTCTCCACCCCCTGGGCCAGTCTGACCCTGTTTAAACATGTTGCCTTGGTTCAAGATCTGGCTGGATGCAGAGTCAAATATTATGTGATCTCGAAGGACTCTTTTGCAGATGAAAAGACCAAACCAGACCCCAGTTACTATTTCCCTCAGGGCGGTGGGCTCCCTATCTGAAACAGAATGACTGTGAGTGCTAAATGTTTGCCAGGACTGTCTTTTTGACCGAACTGTATCAGAGGAAAAGAAGCTGTTTGTGGGAACTGCATGCTGTTTTTTCAATTCAAAAGTTTAGTAAGAGCTGTGCCTAGGGAAGATTTCCCATGCTTGAAGATCTGAACTTTGATTACTTGTTTGCCCCTGAAACTCTAGAAAAAGTGTCCTGTTTTTAATTTTCCTTGCAAGAGAAAAGAAAAAAAATTCGGTAATCTTCTTGTTTCAAAATCTAACGAATAATTAAATATTTTAGGATAGTATGCTATAAAGTTCTACCTCTGTGTTCATGGAGGGTGATTGAGAGAGTGAATGGAGCACGAGTGGGTAAGTGAGCTAAATAAATATTTGAGATTTGATCTGAAAAAGTTATCCAGTTACCTGTTGGTTAAGAAGTTAAATAGACAGCTTGGTTAAAATATAAAGTAGCTTACTAATTTTAAAAGAGGTGTTTTATTAAGATTATAATTTAGGACTAAAATGCATTTTGACCAGTCTCACTGTACAGAGTGGTTTAGGTGGGTGCTTAGGAGGGTGGGGGTAGACATGCCTGGTAGAGCCTTCCGGCTGGGTGGGGAGTGCACATACCCACTTGGTTGTGTGGAGCCTCTGGAAGCACTGATACTGCCCCATTTCCAGGAGGAAATGGTTTAAAGGGAGGGAAGAGTGTAAGCCCCCCTTGTGGGGTGGGCTTACTAGCCTTTGGTCTGTACCTCCCCCTCTCGCTTTTAGTGCCCTATTTTCTGTAAGTGCCTTCAGGCCATTTCTATCACACTACCACCAAGGGGCAGTGTTATGGCTGGTATTTAAGCCCTGGTCCCCCAGGGGCTGAGGGGAGATGAGGAGTTGGCAGCTGTAGTAGGGTCAGTGTCCCGAGGGGGGATCCCCCTCAGCCCAGGAATCAACAAGGGCAGCATTGGTGCAACGCGGGATATTTTGGTCTCTGAAGGAGAGTTGACAAGAGCTTTGCTGCCGTGTGGGTCCGGGAGGATTCTTTTTATATCAGCTGCAGGTGGGAAGATGGCCAGAAAGCAGAAGGACTGAGTGGCACCGGAATCCCTCTGTGGCTCAGGGGTCCTGATATCCCACTTAAGGTAAGGGGGTAGCTTGGCAGTGGGTCTGCTGTAGTGATGGCACGGCTGCACCAGAGTGACCTGAGGTGGGCCGTATGTGCATGGCATGGTGCCGGGGGAAACACTTTAAGGTGGGGGGAATGTGACCTGGATTCGCCAAAGGGCCTGCTGTGCCCATTTCTGGGGCTGACCCTGAGACCTGCCATGTCCATGTCTGGGGCAGGTCCATCAGACCCATTAAGGGCCATGTCTCTCTTGGGAACAGGAAGTTAGGAAGAAATGGAGCTGCCACAAAGCTTTGGGCAGCCTGGGTACTGGTTTGGAGAGCAAAGGATACAGTGGGCACCGTTTGTGGCTTGGGATAATGTTTTAGGTAATTAATTGGGAGCAGCAGCAGTAGGCTTAGGCTGCAAATAGCCCTCAGGCTGTTAACTGGCTTGGCTGGCAATAGGAGGAGTAAGACACCGCCCCACTGGACATTTGAAGCATGAGGAAAGGGAAGGTTCAAGAAAGAAGTTCTGTTTCTGGTTAATCGAGATCTCTGCCCAAAGGGGAATGCAACATGAGTGGAGCCAGTTTGGTCTACACACTAGGCCTGTGTGTAATCTTGCTGCTATGCTGATTTTGTGAGCCTGAAAAGCCATTTGTACCGTACTCATCTCTCAGCACCATGGAGCTGCTCCTAGTTTAAATGTTCTCATTCTTTGGACGTAATCATTTTTCCAATGTCCAAGAAAAAAGCTACTTGTTCCTATGAAGATGGTTCTGGTGACTGATCATTTGTTTAATGAATTAAGATATAATGAATTTAGCTTACCCATTCACAGTATTTATCCTGTTTTTTGGAGAACACCCCCCCCCCCCCGCCATGTGAGAGAGTAGTGGAATTGTCACCCTCAGAAGATATCATCTACCAGTCTGTGCCACCTGTAGCTGAGAGAAACTGCTTGGGTAAGATGGGTAGCAGAGAGAAGCTGTTTGGGTAAGAGGGAGGGCTTTTTGGAAAATAGAAGAAGTCAGCAGATAAGGCCACCTCATTTTTCTATCCTTTTGCTGTGACTCTGCCAGGGTGTGTTCTGTTCTGTGCCCCCCCCCCCCCGTAACATCAGAACCCCTAGACACAAATAGAGGACAAGGGGTGGGCTACACTGTTAATGAACCTTTACATTACAAGACATAGGCTGATGACCATGTGAAGCACAGGTGCTCAGCTGCCCCACCCCCTGCTGCTTCACAAACTGTTGGAACAAAGCATAAATTAAGTAAGCAATAATGGGGATTGACACTGATGCGGGTCTCTGGCTTCCCCACATTTACTAATTACCAAGTTACACATTTAGCATATTTTAAACCTTTTGAGACCTATGTGTGTGGTTTTTGTGCCCCTACGTTACACAGGAAGTTGGCTGTCTTGCACTTCCTGGTTGGGGGACATAAATAAAGTAGATCATGGGAGTGGGGCGAGTGCGAGGTTCCGAGCGTGGAGACACGCGCAGAGACATGCACATCTGCGTGTGTCTGCTGTGTCCGCTGCAGACACCAGGGCCAAGTTAGAGGAAAAAGTGGGTAAGAAACTACAAAATTAAAGACAAGTGCTGCTAGTATAAGAAATAAGGAAGATAACATGGCACAGGGTAAAGGTAAGACTGAAAAACTGCAGAAACAATGTTCCCAATGCAAAATGTTTACTGAGGGGGGAAAAGTACAGCAGTTTAGATGCAGCAATTGCTTGCTAATTGAAACCCTGCAGGAGGAGATCAAATTGTTATTAGGAGGTTGGAGGTAAAAAAGGAAATTAAGGACTTGGAGGGGTTCATTGACTCGGTATCTGAGAGCCTTATAGAACAAGGGGAGAATATAGCAACTAGCATTCCCACTGGTTTATTAGCAAAACATAAGCCTGCAGGAAGTAGGTTAAATAAAAATAAAGCTGCACTTCTGAAGGCAAGTAATATGAAAATTGTAAATAAAAAGGGGAGCATACATCAAAAAGGAACCCTCAAATTGTCCAATAGATATGATTCATTAGTTATTACTGAAGTTACAACAGAAAACCAACTAAGTGTGGTATCCCAAAATGAGGAGGTGGATGAGACAGAAGGAATCATGAACTCGAATCAGTCAGATAGCAATACTGATAAAATGGGGCATACTACACCTGTGAGGAACTTGGAACTAAATAAATCAAGGTGTAAAGATATTCTAGTAATAGGTGACTCTATAACCAGGTGTACCGATGAGATAATTTGTAGAAACCGGAAAATGTGTACAACTGTTAGTACATTACCAGGAGTAAAAGTATCAGATTTGGACAATTTGTTGGATGGCCTAATGGAAAACTTGTTCGAACCTCTGGTCATATTACATGTTGGGGTAAATGATATAGGAAAAAGTAAGGTGGAAATCATCAAAGACTGTTTTAAGAACATAGTTAAAAAAATACAAGCCAAGAAAGGGAATATTATAATTTCAGGTATTTTACCAACACATGGTCTAAATGAGCATAAGAACTGGGCCATAAATCAGATAAATGAATGGCTTCGAACCTTTTATAGGGCAGAACAAATTGGCTTCATATATAATACGAGAACGTTTCAAAACAGGGCCATTTTTAAATACGATGGTATACACTTAAATAGAGCAGGTGTCAGAATTCTTGCTACAAAATTTAACAAAGTGATTCAATTTCATTTAAACTGGAAGGAGGGGGCAGGTTGTTACCGACATAATTGGGCATACAAATGTGAGCTTGTATGCAAATAAGGGGGTTGAGTGGAATATCGTATTGCTCAATGCAAGAAGTCTAACAACAACATTTCATGAGTTCCAAGATATGCTTGTATCCTACAACATCGACATTGCCTTAGTAACAGAAACTTGGTAGGATAAATCTGATAACTGGGAGAAAAACATTGCAGGTTATCAACTCTATTCTAGACCAAGAGAACAAAAGAGAGGAGGTGGTGTAACGATATATATAAAGGAGGCCATAAAAAATGAGCAAGAAATAGTTCAGTTAAATAATGTGGAGATGTTGGGGCCCCTAAGGAGCCTGTGCGAGGCCCCCCACCCCATAATGTTCATTATGTCATTATGTTAGTTTCCCTTTCCCCAGCTTCCTTGTATTTGTCTCCCCCTTCCCTGGTCCCACTCCTCCCCCATTTTTGTCCTTCTTTTCCCTTTTCCCAGTCTGTCTCCCCTCCCATTCTTATTTTATTACTTATTTATGCACCGGTTCCAGTTGCAGTCTGGTGGGCTGTGACGGATGCAGCCCAGCATTGCTCTCACCGATCCTTCAGTCTCGAATGACAAATTTATGGCACCACCATCATCGGAAGTGAGTTCAGGGGATAGGCATCCCTGCGGTAGTTGGTCGACCGCGATCCAGTAATCTGCCTCTCCCGTGGATCGTGCCGACACCCCAGGGGCTTTAGCCTTCCTGCTGTAACGACACCCTGGGAGATCACCTCCCCTGCTGCCTTACCAAAGGGGGGGAGGTTGAGGGCTATGCAGCAGCCCTTGCTCCCGGGTGGAGGGAGCTTCTCTCCAACCACAGTCCGATTGGACTACACTGTATATAGTTTTGCTATGGTAATGCATTCTTGTGATATGTTTGTACATGGTTTGTTAAAATTGGTGGGTTGGGGTGGGAGGGTGGGGGCGGATACTCGGGGTGTGACCCGTGGTGAAGGCTGTCTTAAAGGCACTTGTGAGGTCCTGCTCATTACCCTCCAAGATGAGGGGGACATGGGTTGGAACATCAGGCAAAGGAGAAGGTGGGAACGGATGAAATCGGCGAAAAACCAATAGGGGGACCCTAAAACTATTGACATATAATGTCAAGGGTTTGGGTTCTCCTGCTAAGAGGCATAGTATTTTGCAAGATTTAGTGAAGGTGCACTGTGACATTGGCCTCCTGCAGGAAACCCACCTGTCGACACTGGAACACAGTAAACTGCGCCGCATGTGGGTAGGATAAGTTTTTTCTTCATCTAACAAGAATCCCAGAAGGCTGGGGTTGCTATCTTAGTGCGAAAGGGACTTGGGTTGGTCCCGCTAAATTCGTTTTCAGATGAAGAAGGAAGAATGGTGGTCCTTTTAGGAAGGATCGCGGATAGAGTAATCCATATTGTCAATATATGCTCCCCTACCTCAGCCACAACCCAGGTTTTTCAGGTATGCATTCAAGTAGTGGAGTGTGTTCTGGAGAATACACTGGTTACAGGAGGGACTGGAACTGTGTGGAAGAGGCTAGGCTGGATAGATCAGGAAGTCAGGGAGGTAAGGAGAAAGGTGCAGGGCCCAGGACATTGTCCCACCTGCGTAGGGAGTTGGGATTGGTTGACACGTGGAGAGATAGTTATCCCACCAGCAGGGACTTCACCTTTTACTCCCACCCGCAAGACTCTTATTCAAGGTTGGACAGATTCTACATGCCTAAATCTAAGGTAGAGTCGATTGTAGACCAACAGATATACCCCATATATATCTCTGACCATGCTAAAGTCAGCCTATCCATCTCTCTTGGCCGGCAGAGTAAGCAGTCTTTGTGGCGCTTAAATGCTGGACTCCTCAAAGACAAGGACTTCGTATCCAAGATCAAAGAGGCGATAGTAAATTACCTCAGGGAGAATACGGGGTCGGTGTCAAAAGTGAAGTACCTCTGGGATGGGCTAAAGGCAGTGGTAAGAGGCGAGGTAATCTCATATTCAACACAAGAAAAGAGGGCCAGACAGCAACAACAAGAGGTTCTGGAGCAGAAAATTAAGGAGTTAGAGGGGATTCATGAAAAAGGAGGGGCGAGAAGTGTATTCAAGGAGCTTCAAGTGGCAAGGGAGCAATTACAGCACCTCCTGTTGTCAAAAACTGAAAATGCCCTCAGGTTTATGGCACAAAAATATTATAGCGGGGGTAATAGAGCGGGTTGGTTACTCGCCTTCAGATTGAGAAAACAAGAGGCTGACAGGTTCATTTCTGGGGTGCAGGACCCCACATTCCCGGGGAAACATATATCATCAGCCTCCCAGATAGCGGATTGTTTTAGGGAGTTTTATGAAAATTTGTACAAATCTGAGGCTGGGCCAAACCAGTCAGACCTGACCAAGCACTTTCTTGAGGGTCTCAAACTGCCTAAGCTTTCGCAAGACCTCAGAAAAGAATTGGACAGACTGTTTTCCATGCTGGAGTTAAAAGAAGTGATCAAAAAATTGAAGCATAACAAAGCCCCGGGCCCTGATGGGTATATAGCAGAGTTCTATCAAAAGTTCAGTGAACAGATAGCTCCTTTATTTCTTGAAGTTTGTAACGGAGCCCACATAACCTCGGACACCCCAGACACCTGGGCGCACGCCTTAATATCTGTTATCCCTAAGCCGGACAAAGACCTGTCCCTATGTGGCAGCTACCGCCCTATATTGTTGCTGAACCTGGATGCTAAGATCTTTGCTAGAATGATAGCAAATAGGCTTCAGTCGGTGGTGACCACGCTGGTCCATCCGGACCAGTCGGGCTTCATGCCAGGTAGACACCTCCATGACAATGTCAGGCGGTTGCTCACTGTATTGGCCCATGTCCAATCCGAGGGGAAGAAAAGGCAAACAGTAGTGATTACATTAGATGCTGAAAAGGCCTTCAATCACCTAGAGTGGGGTTACCTAGATGAGGTTCTGAAGAAGTTTGGTTTCGGGCCCAAGTTTCAGGCGTGGGTGGGCACCCTATATGCTAAACCCTCAGCTAGGGTCAGACTAATGGACTCTTCTCTCGGCCCTTTTATATCAAGAGGGGTATGAGGCAGGGATGTCCCCCTCACCTCTTCTTTTCACGCTGAGTATGGAGCCATTGGCCAAAGCCTTCCGGTCCCACGAAGGCATTGTGGGGATTCCAGTGGTGGGAGTGGACAACCGCATATCTCTATATGCAGATGACACCCTTTTGTATTTAGGTGACCCCCAACGCTCCTTGCCAACAGCAATGAACATATTGAGGGAGTTTGGCTCTGTATTGGGCTTTAATATTAATGAATCTAAGTCAGAGGTAATCACTTTAGGAGCAGGAGTTTCGGCCCAGGTAAGGGATATGACGGATCTAAGGTGGAACACCACTCATTTCCGCCATCTGGGAGTATATATTCCGAGGGATGCAGGTAAACTCTATAAGGTTAATCACCTGAGACTGCTAGATTGTGTGAGGGAGGATTGCGCCAGGTGGGCGTCCCTACCACTTAGTATTTCTGGCAGGGTAGAGTCGGTAAGAATGAATGTCCTCCCAAGGATGCTGTTCTTGTTTGATGCCATCCCCCTAAGTCCCCCCAAAAAATTTTGGGCTGACTTACAAAAGGTGATAAGCAATTTTATTTGGGCGGGAAAGAAGCCAAGGTTGAGCTGGGCGCTGTTGAGGTTATCTAAAGGAAAGGGGGGTCTGGGAGTTCCAGACTTTAAGAGGTACTTTAGAGCAGCCCAGCTGCAGTTCTTGCTGGTCTACCATGTCCCTGCCGGTTCAGAGCTGGGCCAGAATGGACTTTTAGCGTGATGCATCCGTATTCCCTATCATCGATCCTCTTTAATAGAAAGAACCCCAGGGTAATCCACAGCCTACCCAGCCCGGGGCTTAAAACACTAATTACGCTCTGGTTCCAGACGGTGAAAGAATCAGGGTCTAAGGTGCAAGCGCTGGTGTTAAGGCAGGGGAAAATTTTGGAAAGGCCTGAGTTCAAATTAGGGGCGGAAAACCCAGTCTTCCTGAGGTGGCAGAAGTTAGGATTGGACAATTTCGCACAATTATTCACTGGGGACATTGTGAAAAGTTTCACACAGATTCAGCAGGAATTTAAAATTCCCTCATCCGATTTCTTTGCCTACTTGCAGGTTAGACATTACTTGCGGGTGGAAGAGGGACAGAGGGGGAACCATAGGTCTGCGCCTAAGGATTCTCTTGTTGAATCGTGCATAGAGTGGTCAAGAGAATTGCCACAAATGACCCATTTGATCTCCAAGATCTATCAGGCAGGGGAACCATTGGAGTCGAAACCCAGGCAGAGGATTCAGAAACTCTGGGAAGAGGAACTGGGACTGAGAGAAGGGGAGGTAAAATGGGAGGTAATCTGGAGGATGGCATACAGAACTTCAGCGTCAAATTCCTGGAGGGAATTCAGGTGGAAAGTACTTACAAGATTTTTCAGGACACCAGTACTAACTAAACACTTTGGTCAATCTCGCTCAGCGGATTGCTGGAGGGGCTGTGGGCAGATGGGGACGCACGAACACATTTTTTGGGGATGCCCGATTATTAAAAGTTATTGGGAGGGTATTAAAAGTGGACTGAGACAGATTTTACAGGTGGGGAATTTGGATCATCCTCGCCATTTGTTATTAGGGGAACCCCCACAAGGGTTAACAGGGCCTAAGGCTTATTACTTGTTCCCAATCCTCTTGGCCGTGGCCCAGAAGGCAATTACCAGGCTGTGGTTGTCTAAGACCCCTCCTAGTGGAGAATATTGGTTATCTTGCTGTAACCAAATTAAAGTAATGGAGAGGCTCATGGCAAACCTAAACCTGAAGTCTGACTTACATAGATCTCACTGGCTCCCATTTTTTGAGTACCTGGGTGTTGAAGAGGGAACCACAGTTGTTGAAATTTTGGCTAGAGAAGCTCTGGATTAGGGGGCCGATATGAGCCAACGGGGGGGAACCCAAAGGTAAAGGGTATCCTGGATAAAAGCCTGAACCCAACTATAAAATTAGAAGGAGTACTCTCACCACGGGTCTGGGGATGGGGGGTTGGGGTGGGTCTGGGGTATATGTATGTAGTTTTTCTGTCCTGTTTTCCTGTGTTCGGGCCTCCTCACTCCGATGGTCCGGATGTGGGATAGTCCTCTCTGGTTCTGTTATTATTTTATTTGGGAGGCTTTGGGGCCTGACTTTAAAGGGGCTATGAAATTAGACCACCGGCAGAGTTTTGTTGGGTCATAGTCTGATAAACTGTCCAGAATGTACTCCTAGTATAGGATGGGCCGGATTAATTTTTGTTTGGTGATTGTATATATTTCCTCTCAGGCCAGTCAAAATGTATTTTGTCTCCATATGTCCCTTTCTTCCCTTCTTTTTCTTCTGTACCCTGATGTAACTTGGAAAAAGGAAATAATAAAAATTGCAATTTCAAAAAAAAAATGTGGAGATGTTATGGATCAAAATAATGCATAAATCTCAAATCAAGACAAGATTAGGCCTGGTCTATAGACCTCCATCTATAGCTAAACAATACAATGATCTACTGTTGGAGTACATTGCTAAGTTGGATCCAGCTGATAATATATTAATTACAGGGGATTTTAACATGCTTAATATCAACTGGACTGAATTAAAGGGCAAAACAAATACAGAGGTGAAATTTTTAGAAGTACTAGACCAGATCGGAGTAGAACAAATGGTAACATCTCCAACTAGAGGCGCAAATATTTTGGACCTTGTCCTAACTTATATGGGCAATAATATAAAAAATATTGAGGTTAGTAGTCCATTGGGTAATAGTGACCATTGTAAGGTATTGTTCAAAATGTTTGGGGAACCCAGCATTAACACATGTACAGCAAAAACAGAGAAATTAAACTTTGGTAAAGCAGATTTTCCAGGATTGAAAGCAAAGATGGCCATTTGGGTATGGGAGAAGGAATCTGTAAATTTAACAGTGGAACAAATGTGGGTCACACTAAATAGTAAACTACTAATGCAAACAAATAAATTCGTACCTAAAAAAAATAAAGTCGTCATATCAGGGAAGACAGGATGGTTTAATACTAGAATTAAGAAACTGGTTAAGGAAAAAGACAAAATTTTCACACGACTAAAGAAAAAACAAATATCAGATAGTTGGGTAATTTATAGGCAGAAGGTTAAACAACTGAAGAAAGAAATTAAAAAGGCCAAAGCAAACGATGAGATTCACTCAGCAACAAGAAAAGGGGAAAATTACAAGGCATTCTATACATATATTAATGGCAAAAAGAAGACTCCTAATAATATTGGTCCATATATTAATACATTAGGGGAAACTGTAACTGACACCATGGAACTGGCAAATATACAAAACCTATACTTTAGTATTCAACAAAGGAACTAACCTAGTTACAAGGACCAAGATGTGTTCACAAAAAGGCCAAATTATGATTGATCAGGAAGAGGTACTGAGAAGATTAAGGGATATTAATATTAATAAATCCCCGGGACCTGATGGTATACACCCCAGAATACTCAGAGAAATAGCAAATAGCATAGCTCCAGTATTCACTTACATATTTCAAAAATCTTTAGATCAAGCTTCAGTAGTGCAGGATTGGAGGGAGGCATTAGTAGTACCCCTATTAAAAAAGGGACCAACCACAAAACCTGAGAACTTTAGACCAGTCAGCTTAACCTCTTTGGTGGTCAAAATACTAGAAGGGATAATCAAAGATCACATATAGGCCCACTTAGCTCTACATAATAAAATAGATCAGACTCAACAAGGGTTCACAAAGACCAGGCCATGCCAATCCAATATGTTAACTTTTTATGAGAAAGCAAATAAAGCTTTGGATTTAGGAAATGCAGTAGATATTATTTTTCTGGATTTCTCTAAAGCTTTCGATAAATTACCACACAAAGAATTGATTGAGGTTTTGATTGATACCAAATTACCTGATAACATAATAAACTGGGTAGAGGCATGGTTGAGTAACAGAAGACAAAGGGTTGTTATAAATGGAGTCACGTCTCGAGTCAACCTGAGGCCTGCAGCTATAAGGATTCTATCACAGCACAGCACTTCACAGCATCTCACTCAGCTGGTCCCCTCTCCTACTAGAAACAACTACAGAACAGGGTCCAGTACCCTAATAGACTGGATACTATCAAATCGCCCTGACAGAATTACTAAAGTGTCTGTCCTCCCGGACTCGATAGGCGACCACTCGCCTGTGATCTGCTCATGGGCTACTAAAATCACTAAGCCTCCCCCGAAAATCATTTACACTAGGGTTATCAAACATGGACACCTACACCAGCTGAAATCTCATCTAAGTAGGCTTGATTGGTCTAAAACTGACTCTCTTAAGGACGTCAACAAGGCACTGGAACTGTTCATCAGACTGTTCACTACAGCCTGTGACATCTATGCACCGCTGGTCAAGAAGAAAGTTAAAGGCGTATTGAACCCCTGGATTTAACTCTGAACTCATAGCGCAACTAAAACTCAGGGACCACCTCTGGCAGTGTGCCTGAGCCACAGGAGCAAAAAAGGACATTCAACGCTACAAAGCAGCAAGAAATAGCTGTACCCGGTCTATTCGGAATGCCAAACGCAAACACTTTAGAGAGGCACTTTCCAACTCCTGGGGAGATGGACAAAAATTCTGGAATAACCTGAAGGACCTTACAGGGAAAGAGGCTAAGTCACCTCCAACTATGCCCAACATTGATGGTACATCTACACTCGACCCCATATGATCTCTAACACATTCAACAATGAGTTCTCTAACCTGAGCAGCGTCCTACCACCTGATTTCTTCAATGTCCCCACCTCCAGCTCCACCCCAATATCGTCATCCCAAGCATGTTCTACCCCACAGTTCTTCTTCCAAGAGGTCCCAATGCACCTAGCCAGAACCTACATATGCAAGGCCATCAGCAAAACTGGCTACAGTGGTGACTCCCTTGATCTAAAGCTGCTTTCACTAATTCTCGATGAGCTCCTTGAACCCCTGACAAAGATATTTAACCTTTCCCTAAGCCTGGGTCAATTCCCATCACTCTGGAGACAGGCAACTATCACACCAGTGTACAAAAATGGAGACAAGATGATACACACCAACTACAGGCCCATCTCCGTCCTCCCCCCCCCTTATGTAAATCTCTGGCATGAATAGTCTCTGATCAACTCGTGGAGTTCCTGGATAAGTATGAAATCCTCTGCCCAGAGCAACACGGATTCCGGAAAGAGCATAGTACCACCATGGCACTGCTAGAGTCCACCAGTTTCCTCCATGACACCATTGACCAAGGCATGTGTGGAGGGGCCGTATTCATTGACCTAACAAAGGCCTTTGACACCGTTAACCACCCACTACTTCTAGATCAGCAATCCACCCTTGACCTCTCCAAACATGCAGTAAGCTGGTTTGCTAGTTACCTTGAGGACAGGGTATAACGTGTCAGGATAGCTGGAGTCACCTCAGATGAAAAACCAGTCCTCTCAGGTGTCCCCCAGGGGTCGATATTGGGACCACTACTCTTTTCTCTCTCTTTCTTAATGATCTTCCTAGTGTCTGCCAACAGAGAATCTTACTTTATGCGGATGATGCAGTACTATTCACTAGGAACCGAGATACTAGCCTCCTAGAGAGTCACCTACAAAGCAACTTTAGGTGTGGTAAAGATTGGTTTCGCTCTCATAAACTCGTCCTGAACTTTAGCAAAACTAAGGTTATGACATTCTATAACCAACGGAGCAAGTACAAACCTCTGCTCCACAACATTATGAACCAAGCAGGGGCCTCACTTGAGCATATTCCTGCATTTAAATACCTTGGCATCACCCTGGGCAGCTCACTTACGCTCACACAGTATATAGGTAATGTGGCAAAAGCTGCCAATATACGGACTGGCCTGCTCCACAAACACAAGCATTGCCTGACCCCCAAAGCCCTCAGACTGGCTATCTATAGTTCTGTCATCTCCATTATTGACTATGGTCTTGCCATCTATGGGTCTGCTTCCCAAACAGCTCTCTGGAGGATATCCGTCACACTCAATAAAGCCTGTAGGCTCCTAACGGGTGCCTCCCGCCTAACTCACACCTGTGACCTATATGTCCAGACTAGATGGCTTCTACTCATGAGCAGAATTCAATACCAGGCCTGCCTACTCACCAAAAAAATTATCCTTGGACACATGCCACCTGGAGTTGCTAAACTCTTTACCACCCACAGCAACGTCCAACCTACAGGGAGAGCTCTTCAACAGACGTTTCAGGTCCCAAGATGCCGGACCACTATGGGGCAGAGATCATTCTCATTCATGGCTCCTCAGTGGTACAACACCCTAAGCAAAGAAGCACTTACAGCTGTGACTCTAGGTCCCTTTAAAAAGGAACTTTGACGCTGCATTGCCTCAACCACGCAGTGTTACTACCACTCCTAAACTATGGTCTTCACCTTGCACCGGTGACAATGGTACTCTGGATTTACTGCCTCCTTTATCCTCTTTGCTCACCCCCCCACACTCCTCCCTTTACTCACCACTTCTGTAGCAGCTGACCTAGGCCCGAGCCACCTTCACCTATCTCTTGCCACCTGCCCCTACTAACTGACAATGGCGTTTGCCTGCTCAATCATCTCTGCATCTCTCCTCTCCATTTGCTATTCCCCTTCAAAATTGACTCATGCTGGCACTTGCTGAATCTGTCTGCAAACCACTGCTTAGTCAACCTTGAGTGTAATATTTGTAACTATTGTTTCCTTTGTATTGTCATTACCCTACTTCCTTTGACGTGGAACCTTTGTAAATGAGCAGTCCCTGCTCAAAGGTATTTGTAATCCTAGAGTTTACTAAAATAAAAAAAATTAAAAAAGTCTGATTGGGAGAATGCTACTAGCAGAGTTCCTCAGGGTTCTGTGCTGGGGCCTTGCTTATTTAATATGTATATCTCTTCAATTGAGAGTAATTCCCCAAACATCTGGATCACTAAGTTTGTAGATGGTTGCAGAACATTGGGTATGGTGAATAATATTGAGCAAAAACAAAATGTGCCACAAACTCTGGACATGTTGACTCAACGGACTGAACAGTTTAAACTGGTATTGAATACTAATAAATGTGCAGTAATGCATTTAGGGGGAACTAATATTAATGCTGTATATAAATTGGGAGTAAATGTATTACAAAGCACTGTAGGAGAAAGGGACTTGGGGGTGATGGTAACAAATTATTTGAGTTTTAGCACACAATGTGGACAAATTGTTAAAAAGGCAAATCAAGTATTAAACTGTATCTTCAGTACTTTGGGAGCAGAGATAAAAGAGTAATTTTGGCCCTTTATCAGGCTCTGGTGAGACTGCATCTGGAATACTGTGCACAAGTATGGTCCCCATATTTAAAGGCAGACATAAAGAGTTTGGAGGGTATGCAGAGAAGAGCAACAAAGAGAGTTTGTGGTATGGAGAACAAAGGATACCAGGAGAGTCTACAAGATTTGGGTTTATATACATTACAGTATAGAATAACAAGAGGTGATATGTGTAAGATCTATAGGGCTTTTCAGGATAGCAAACTATGCAATAATCTGGGCCTAACAGTCAAAAGAACTTATGGGTATGAAAATAGGAGACACGGGTTACAGTTGGAAATGGTTAAGTGGAGGACATTAAAAAGGAAAAACTGTTTCAGTCAGAGAGGTGTAACACTGTGGAACAGTTTAACAAGGGACATAGTGGAAAGTAAAACTATGGATACTTTTAAAATCGGGCTGGATAACTTTTATATGAATAAGTACGGTCTAGTATAATTTGGGGAAATAAGGCAAGCATTAAGGACCACAGTCTATGTAGCTTGTATAACCTACGTAACCTATGTAATGGCTGCCATTCACACTTACAAACCTGAGTCTTGACACAACTGTCAGTGAGTCCCTCCACAGAACAGTGCATTAAAAAGGGAATTTAATGCATGGCTACGCAGAGGGACTCCACTAATGGGATCGTATGTTTTTAGCCACCCATGTTATATTTGTCTCTACCCCTGTGTGTACTAATTTTGTCAGAATGTTAAATCCCTCCAGCTATCCCAACTAATTTGGGACCCCACCCATCTTAATTACAAATCCTCAAACCACACTCTGCTGGACCAAGTACTCTCCTCTCACCCCATTGTATTGTGGTGCACGTAGCCTCCTCGATTCACTCAGTAACCATCATATGGTCTACTGTGTGCTGAAGATCCATTGCCCCAAAGCCCCCCCCCCAAATCATCCTCCTGCAGTCCTTCAGGTTGCTGAATTTATTCTTCCTCCACACAGACCTGTTGGCCACTGACTGGACCCAAATCTCTACAGCCATTGATATAAACTCAGCCCTTGACTCCTAACATAATAAATTTATGACTGCCTGTGACTACCATACCCTTTTAAGGAAAGCCAGGGTTCAAGGTTCTCACCTTACCTGGAGCTGAACTGCAGGCCTGCCTTAAAACTCGAGATCTGGCCTGGTGACCCTATTAGACAACTGTTTCCCCTGCTGTCCTACTAAACTACTGGTCCCATCGTAATGCTTTCACCAAAGACACCGGACTTGTGAAATCCCATTACTTTGCATCCATGCTCCAGAACAACCTAAATCACCCCTCCAAGTTCTGAAAAGTTACCCATTCCCTTTTCTCCCCCCAACCCAGTACTCACCACACATCCTACAGGTTGGCAACTCCCACATCACTGACCCTGCTGCCTTTGTAGCCTCTTTCAACTCCTTCATCACCATCTGCTCCCACTGCATCTTTCAACTCCTTTATTTATTTTTTTTATTTATTTTGTATCTCAGATTACAAATACCTTTGAGCCAGAGGCTCTTTTACAGAGGTTCCATGTCAGGATTAAGCCACGAAAAAGGATGGGTCCACTGTGGAATTAATCCATGGTTGGGGGGGGGTTGGCCGAGTGCCTCCAACCACCCAACCATGGATTAATTCCACAGTAGACCCATCCTTTCAAGTGGCTTAATCCACTTGTAACATGGCACTGGATATATTAATACTATGTTTGCAATAAATGAAGACAGATACAGTAGTTTTGTTTTGTAATGCTTTATAATTAGTAATGAAACACGCTGCAAAAACAGTGCAGAAAAATTAGACCACACCTATTGAAAACATCGCAGCTGCTACACATGTTCCATGAAAATAGGTGGTTTCACAAGCTAACAACATTTTAATTATTGCATACTGTATATTTTGAAACTTTGAAAAAACTTATGGATTCATTCCTATTTCCCTCGCTAATCGCAGTTTCCAATTTCTTCTATGATGCATTCTGGGACTGCTACTCTGATGCACATCTCATTTGCTTGCACTCAAACTACAACAATAGTCAGTTCCGTCTAACTGTTTTAACTAAAGAGTTTGTAACTCTTTATAACTGTGTACACATTTCTTTATGTACTGAAACATTTCACGCAGGCATTTATCCTCGGATTCAGCAGAATTACACTACCACACTAACAAATGATACGTGACAGTTCTGAAAACTACCTTTACTTTTCTTTTTGAGGGCTACCAAAATAGTTAAAATAAACTGGCCCATTGATAGTAAATTTACTGTACTCAGGTTGAAGGGGCTACAGCTGAGATCGCTCTCTGACAATGAGCTGTTCTTGTCTTTGAGTGTTCCGGGTGCTTTACCTGTTTCTGCTGATCTGGGGACTGCAGTTAGGGCCGATGATTTGGGGACTGTTGTTTTTGGCTTCCACATATAGGAGTATGATGCCTCACTTGCTTTAGGTGCTTCTGGCTCACATTCAGGTTTACTGGTGGTCTTCTGATTTCTTTCTCTTGCACAATCCAGGGACACATTGCTGGGCATTTCTGCACTTCCGCTGATACTTGTGGTAGTTACACTCTTGTGGCTGTATAATATCGATGACCACTTCTGCCTGTCTTTTACTGATGGAGACCAGTAGCTTTTTAAACTGGTCTCACATCGGTGCCCCGTAATGGTCATTATTTCCCTAGATGCTAAGCCAGCCTCAGATAACAAATGCATGGCCATGCTAAGAATGCAGTGATTCGTGTATCAGAGGCTTGGTTCAATCTAGGGAAATTTGGGACATAATTTTGCCCAGATAATTCTGCCCTATGGGTTGGAGCCCATACCAGCACTGCTTCTTATCCAAGACATGTTGCGGGGCTCTTTTGAGATGTAAATAGAAGGATGGTGGGTTGGGAGAGCATCGGTAGATGTTCTCTTTGTACAATGCAACTGGACAATCAACACTGTCTGTCTCAGCATATAAGATGCCACGTAAAGTATCACGATTATGCTCAGATATAGAGTTATAATTCTTGGTAGACTAATTAAAAGACACAGACAGATATTCTCTACCAGTGTCATCAATTTTTAATGTGAATGAATCATGCTTCATCTTGGTGAGACCCTCTCTCCCACTTCTGGTAATCGCAACTGTAGTTTGAACCACAGTCAGCGTACCAGGCCATACACCGACTGTGGATTCAGTTTGGGACAGGTTCAGATTTTTTACAAATCTGTGTCAGAAATTCTGGGGTGGTGAGCAGCCACATCTTGGCCCACTTGTCGATACTCCTTCAATACCGCAATAAATACCTTGTTGGCCACCTGAAATTCTGAATCTGTGTTTATATTAATTTTCTGATTAACCACAATACTATTCAGGTACCGATTAATGCCAGTACGAATACCGATAAAAGAATGAATGATATACTGCTTGTTGTCGGTCGTGCACACAGATCCATAGAACCGACGGAGCAGTATAGCAGGGTCATCAGTCAGGATAGTTTTTAAATCTCTAGTTTCATTTGCAGCTTTCATCCAATCAAGAAAAACATTGACCAACCAGGAAGTATTCTTATGAGTGTTGTTCTCATTCTTTTTTATTTCTAACTTGTCTAGATCATCTTCCATCATCAGAACATGTCTGGTAGTATTTGTTTTTTTCTTTTCTGCTTCACTAATGCTGTCTTTAACCTCAACATTCATTAGTTTTACTGCACCTTTCTTTTTTTCTACTGCAGATATACTTGTAGGTCTCACTACATTTTCTCCATAGTGGGTATCTACCCAGTGGCTGATTCCAGCAACTCCACATATGCAAAATGTGACATTGAAGTTCTCCATTTTTTTTGCAATATAATGACGGACTGCTGGGCAGGTGGGTGGGAAAGAACATAGTGCTGGTTTTTACAGTGGACTTGTAAGGTACCTCATGAGCAACCATGGTCTGCTAGGGAATTAGACCATGGTTGCTGTAGTACCACATGTTGCATTTAAACCAATTGAAAATCTTTCTTTTAACATAACTCTTAATGCCATGTTACAAATCAGTTCCATTTTCAGAATCTGAATTAACAAAACAGGATGGATTGAAAAACAATACAAGAAATTCACACAACAAGCAATGTTATAGTTACAAAGTGCAGGTGTAAACAGTTATAGGCAGGTAGTTTACAGGTAGGTAGAACAACTTTGCAATTACAGGTCACTGGTAGGTGCATCATTTGTGCATTATTGGTTACAAAGTGCAAGTGTAAACGGTTACAGGCAGGTAGGTTACAAATAAGTAGAAAAACTTTGCAATTACAGATTACTGGTAGGTGCATCATTTGTGCATTATTGTAACTCTAAGGCAGTCTTTCAAATTGACTTTGTCATGTGAATGAAAGGAGAAAGGGAGGGAGGGGTAAAGTAGAGCAGTCAACACAGAGACATTGTCATGTCCTGGAATAGAGAGAGGAGGGGGTTAATGTTGGGGAGTGGACGGGGGGGGAGGGTGAGAGTCAGCAGAAAGACCATGTCTAGCCCCTGGTTGGAGAGAAAAAAGGGGGGAGAAATAGAAAGAAAGGGAGGGGAGTGGAAGGTGCCAGAGAGAAGATTCAGGGGAGATGAAATGATCTGGGGGTTGTCTGAGAGTAGGAAAGTAGGAGGTGACCAGGACAGGGGTGCTGAATGTGGGAAGAAAGTAGTCGGGGGCGCTAGGGCCTAAGTGAAGAGTGGAGGTGGAGTAGAACTACAGGGGTGGAGACTAGCTGGGGCAGTCACAACAGCTAAGTGCAGTAAGGTGCTGCCAGAATTTGCGATTGAACGGATCAAGCTTGGGCTCATCAAGAATGTCCAAAGGGAGTTTGTTTAATGAGCTAGGTACCTGGAATATAAAAGACCTTTGCGCCTGAGAGGTCTGGCAGAACGGGACCTGGTAGGCATGTCTAGACACACTCCTGGTGCTACACAAGTGTGGCGCGTGTGTGAAAAGGTGCTGGGAGTTATGTGGGGGTGAGCCCTAGGCTGCTTTTTTTTGCCAGCAGGCAGGTCTGATACAAGATCTTCCCTCGAAGGTGCAACCTGTTTGTCTGGGCATATAGGTTGTACAGGTGCATCTGTAAGCACCCGAGACCAGTCGACATGATTTGTTGAGCTCAATAGTAATTCTTTTAAGGGTAGCCTCAGCTGCAGAGCCATAAATAACTAGCCCATAGTCAACTACGGAGAGTATTGAGCTGTTGACCGCTAAACATAGTGCTTCAGGGGACATGCTGTGCCAGTGTCTGCAGAGGATTCCAATTCTGTTGTTGATCACCTTTAACATAAGGTTAATATGTTTGGCAAAGGACAATGTGCTGCTCAGAGTTATACCTTGATATTTAAAGGTATGAACTTGCTCAACTGGGACATTGTTGCTGTTAACGATAGTAAGTGGGGCTGATTTTTGCCTACTATGAAGTCTGGCAAACAGCATACACTTAGGTTTTTTGCAGTTCAAAATCAGCTTATGCTGCAGGAACCAGGCCTTGATGGCTGCAAAGTTATGTTGTAGGGTTCTAGCTAAGGGGAGAGGGTCACAACCTATTCTCTATCCTCCCGTCCCCCTCTCCTCTCTTCCCCCTGCCTTTCCCTCTTCCCTTACACTCCTTCTCTACTATCACTCCCTCAGCTTCTCTTCAGGTCCTTTTAACTCTTAACCCTCACAACTGTATGAGCCCAGATAGTTTTGACCTCTCTCTGCACCAGCCATAGCCTTCCCTATTTTCCTCATCTTTAACTTCTGCTATGTCTCTGCCCTGATGCCTGGAAATGGGCTACTGTCATCCCCCTCCCAAAAGGGGGGTGATCCTTCCAGTCCTGAAAACTATCTTCCCATTTCCCTTCTCCACACAGTGGCCAAGCTCTAGGAACATCTTGTCCTCTCACAACTTGACTCCTTCTCCTTTTTCCCTCCTTTTCAGTGTGGTTTCAGGAAGTCCCACTTCACATCTACCTGCCTCCTCCAGATCATTGACTTTATCCATTCACGTATAGAACAAGGCCAAATTACTTCCACCATCTTTATCAACCTGGCCAAAGCCTTCAACGCGGTGTCACACCACTTTCTCCTGGACGAGCTTAAGGCAGTGAGGCTCTCTGCTTAATCAATCAGCTGGTTTCACTCCTTCCTTGAAGGCTTGGAGGCAGGTGCAAGCTCTCCATATTGGAAACATCCATTCCCCTCCACTCACTATGTACTCAGGTGTCCCCCAAAGATCTGTCCTGGGTCCCATACTCTTCTCCATATCCTAAATGACCTTCCCTCTGCCTGTTCCTCTGCATCCATCCACATTTATGCAGATGACACTGTGCTGTTTGCTTCTAGCTCCTCTGCTGCTTACCTTGTTGTCCATCTTCAACAGGATTTTGTCAGTGTTTGGCATTGGTTCCATTCAAACCTTCTGTCCCTCAATGTCAAGAAAACTGTCTCCAGGACCTTTGACTCCAGGCAGAGGCTTTCTAGACTCTCTACCATCCCATCCTGCCACACCCTTAATGGTACTGTACTTGCGGATCTCCTCTCTGTTATACCTTAGGGTCTGGCTGGACCAATACCTCAACTTCTTGGTGCACATTGATGCAATCCACTACAAACTTCACCCCAAACTGGGTCCATTGTAGAGAAACAAAGCCAGTATCCCTCTCCCTGCCTGCAAAGAGCTAGTCATGAAGATGATCCTTCCCATCTTTGACTATGGCAACATTGTCTACAGCATCGCTCCCAAGTCCACCCTTGACAGACTGAACCTCTCTTCCACTGTTTCTGCTGCTTTGCCTAGGACTGCACCCCTTGCACACACCACTGCTCTTTCTCTACTCCTCCCTCTTCTTCCCCTCCCTCAATACCAGGCCACTCATTTACTGTACCTCATTCACCCCAAAATTCTGGTTAGGCTCACTCCCTACCACCTCTCTACCCTTCTTCCCACTCCCTTCCTCCTACTGCTTCCTAAATACTGCTTTCCATTCTCTCTCCTTCCCCCCAGGAAGGCTCCCATGAGCCAAGCTGCCTTCTCGTATATTTTTCCTAACCTCTTGTCTTTCCTCTCCATCTAGCTGCTCAGTCCTGTCCTCCTCTTCACTCAAATCCCTTGTTCCTGACCTTGTCACCCCCTCCTGCAACTGTTCCTGCTTCCTGTCCCATGTAGTCCCTCTTCCCTTGTTGTTAATATCCTCTTGGTCTCCCCCATTTGGCTGTGAGCAACTTCTAAGTCCCCCCTTCCCGGTTAACTGTGCCTTAATCAGGTAATCCATATGGTAATATTGTGCTCCTGAGCTTACCTCCTGCACTAACATTGTAAGCTCGCACCTTAGCTGTTTGGTTGGGGTGGTACTAATCCTGCTACTATTGTGGCATCGTTCCCTTTACTGTATGGCACTTGTATCTAAATTCACATTATAACTCATCTTTATTTTTGTAGCCCTAAATATTCTGCCTGTAAATTGTGACTGTGCACTGTTTTTTATTGTTACTCTGTTTTACTGTATGCATTTTACTGTACTGGTGCACCCCTTTTCGTCGACACCCCAACAGCGAAACAGGAAAAAAGACCATTACGGCGACATTCGCGGTAATGGTCCTTTTTTCCATGTTTTGCCTTCCCCCAGTGTTCCGCCCCTCCACGGACCAACTCCGACCTGGAGTTGGAATCCTAAAGTCTGGGGGTTGCGGGGCTCTGGGGGGGTGTGGAGGGCACAGCACCCCACAGAAAACACCCATAGAACAGGCAGCACAATACCTGCATCGGTATTGTGCCATCGCTGTGGGGGAGGTCGGCATTGTTGCTGTCGACAAAACTTGGTGCTTCCTACTGTACTTGTTTTTATTACTACTGCACCTTATTGTACATATTTTCACTTCAGAAGGCTGCTAAATAAACTCGAGAATACAGGAGTAGGGAAGGAAGTGGTATCATGAGTAGGAAGCTGGCTTCAACAACGAACCCAAACAGTGATGGTAAATGGGGCAAAATCAGAAGCCAGGGAAGTGACCAGCGGTGTGCCACAAGAGTCCGTCCTGGGAACTTGGCTCTTCAATGTGTTCATCAGTGACATCACAGATGAGTTGGGCGGGAAACTATGTCTATTTGCAGATGACATGAAGCTCTGCAACAGGGTGGATACGGCACAGGGAGTGGAGCAAATGAGAAGTGACCTTCTCAAGCTTAAAAAATGGTCAAGTATGCGGCAGATAAAATTCAACGCAAACAAATGCAAGGTCATGCATCTGGGTAAGAACAACCCGGGTACTGACTACTGCCTAGAGTGGGGAAGACTGGCAATCACCCGGCAGGAGCGAGATCTGGGAGTTATCATTTCAGATGATTTAAAAGCAGGCAACCAATGTGAAAAGCAGCAATCAGGGCCAGCAAAATGCTAGGATGCATATGTAGAGGCATCTCAAGTAGAAGAAGGGAGGTGATCCTGCCACTGTACAGGTCCATGGTGAGGCCCCCTTGATTACTGTGTCCAGTTCTGGAAGCCTTACCTCAGGAAGGACATAGACAGACTTGAGACAGTGCAGAGGAGGGCAAATAAAATGATTCACGGTCTCCATGAGTTGTCTTACAAACACAGATTAAGAGAGCTCAGCATGTACTCCCTGGAGCAGTGAAGGGATAGGGGGGACATGATTGAGACATTCAAGTGCCTAAAGGGTATAAACAGAGTCCCCACCCAGGAGCTCTTTCTCATTAATAACTCCATGAGAACAAGAGGCCACAACATGAAATGGAGGAGGTAGATTCAGAGGCAGCATGCGCAAGTTTTTCTTCACAGAAAGGGTGATTGATCCGTGGAATGGCCTACCTGCCAAAATCATTGAATACGAAACAGTATGGGGATTTAAATCAGCTTGGGATAGGCACAAGGGAATAGTTACAAAATGTATCTGAGTAGAGGGGTAGGATCTGGGCATACTAGATGGACCTTTGGACCCCATCTGCCGTCACTTTCTATGTTTCTGTTTCTATATCAGGTATTGTATATTCCCCTTTTCCAGTCCCCCAGGACGCACCTGAAAACAAGCTGTTAAAAGCTCAGTATGTATTTCCAGGTGAAAGTTGTGAAATAAATTAATTAATTAAATAAACTAGATGTACGAAAAGTATGGCCAGCAAAGGAGGGCTAAGCAGTGTGGGGAGGAGGACTATAAATGCAAACTGACACTTTGAATCAGGTGAAGCTGTTGGTGGTATTTTAGTGAACTGCAGGAAATCTGGCCAGAATACCAAGGAAATTCCCCTAATATTTTCAAGAAGTGCCTTGGGATCACTAACATCCACCTGAACAGGTAGATGGTACCTAGGTTTAACATGTCATCAGAAGGACTGCACCTCAGAAGTGCACACTCCATCATGCTGCACAACAGTGTCAGTACTGGGGTTTAACCCCAAGTACCTTGGGCTAGAACCCACAACCTTCTGATCTTCCAGCCTCAGAGGTGAGTGTGCAACCTGCTGAACCACCGGCACTAATATAACCTGTTATGTTTTTTTTTGGGGGGGGGGCAGTTCATAGGACACAATATGCAGCAGCCCCTGATGTGGCACATTTCTAGTAAAGGGCACCTTGTTTCCTATGGAAAATTCCATGTTTAAGCCTCTTTTCCTGATGTACACCTAGCCTTCACGGCACTGTCATCCCGGTTACTTTATATGAAGAGTACAGTTGGTTCAGAGTCATCATAGATTGCTGGTACCCCTAGTGTCCATCTAAGTCCAAAACCTTGAGTGCATGGTCCCCCAGAATCATAGACTTCCAAGAAAAGGGGTGAGTGAAACTTCTCTCTGGAAACTTCTCCCTACATTACCTTGCCAGGCTCTGTTGAACCAGGCAGAGGAGCAGGAAATACTGCTAAATGAACAGAGGAGGTAGGTACAGCTTGCCTTACAGCAATCTTAAAGCACAACAGTCAGCACTAAGAGCTTCACTCCCATGTGTGGGGTTTGTCTCAGTTTGGGATTGGTCTCAATTTGCAAGCTGTGTGCAAAACCCTTTTTTACTTACTGTTTACTGTAGTATAGTAGACTGTATCAGATTAATTTTGATTACTTCTAGGCTGACATTTTCTGTAACTAAAAATTCCAGACTTCCTGACATCTGACATCAGTGCAGGACTGCAGCAATGGGAGATTCAATAGCTTGTAGTGCATGCTAGAGTCTATATAATCTCTGATCTTTTGTTTGCCAGTCCCGTTGTCCTCTTACATATACAGTATAACCTAATTTATCCAAATGTGCTTGGGGATAACTAAATTGTTGGGATAAATGGGGTTTTGGATGAATGAGAGCACTTCACAATGAATTATATTAAACTGGGAGACACACCACAGCTTAGAATGACTGAGAGTTTTGGTTACTTTAGCCTCCAGAGAACAGCGGGACCAGCAGACATCTGATTGGAACTTATAAATGATCTATCATGCACAGCAAGCTATTGAATCTCCCATTGTTGTAGTCTTGCTCTAATGTCAGTTGCAGGGAATTTGAGGATTTCTAGTTATAGAGAATGTCGGCCTGGAAGTAAGCAAAATCAGTCTGATAAAATCTGCTAGGCTACAATGAACAGTAAGTAAAAAAATGCTTTTGCACACAAAGTGCAACTTGGGACCTGCTCCACACTTGGATGTGGGACCTTTGGTAATAACTGTTTCCCTTTAAGGTAATGTTCTTTTTAAGTTTCCATTAACACTGTTACTGTTGGCACAGCAAAGATCAGGGTCATCCCACCATTTAGGGCCTTAGTAAAGGTGATACTGAAGACACCTGGAAATGTTGCAGAGGAGGGTCATCTTGCAAAGGAGGGTCTGCTGTATTATTAACAATTCACTGGACTACAAACAACTAAGGTTTAAGTAAGGGGCACGACAGGGCATTGGTTGTAAGAGGTTTACCACATGGCCAGGGGTGTAGTAGGCCATGTGCTTTCAGCCCCTTGGTGTGTCGTAATGAGGCATGACAGGGCATTGGTTGTATGAGGTTTAAAACATGGCCAGGGGTGTTGTAGGCCATGTGCTTTCAGCCCCTTGGTGTGTCATAAACCTAGTACAACCACTGTTCCCAGAATGCCTTATTGCATATATAAAATAGGTATTTTCTGGAATAAAAAAAATTGGAAAAGAGAAAGATTTAGAGATCTTTGATAAATTATTAAAAAATAATTAAAAACAGGCAAAATAGTTCCTCCACCTGTTTGGTACCACCAGAGGTCATTATATTTTCTGTGTGGTACTCTGTGTAAGCAATAATACCCAACAGGGTGGGTGGTATTGGGCTATACCGGACCACCCAGGGGCATAATGAGGCCCAACACCACAGACGGATGGCCATATAGCCCCTGGAAGGTCTGGTATAGCCCATACTGCCCACCCTGGAGGGTATTATTGTGTTTAGAAAATAGGCTTTCATTACTTTTTTTATAATAATAATTTCATGAGGAAAAAGAAGGTAAAATATTATTAAAAATGAACAGAAACAATAGCTTCTGTAAAATAGTCCCTTTGCTTGTTGAGTTGCCACTAGAGGGTTCTGTTGTACATGAGAGCCTTTTTTTAAGATTGTAGTATCATTCTTCATTTTGTATTGATTACTTTTCAGTCACCCCCACCCATGAGTTTTCTCATGGTGCTAGCGCTAGACATTGTTTTTAAAGAAAAAAAAATGTTTTTTGTTGCCATACTGTAAGCGGAGAGCAAGCGGCTCAGTGATGGAGAGAGCATAGTGCAGTGTCCATCTCAGGTGCAATCAGACAGGGAACATGGAAGTTGGTTGATGAACTTTCCTACTGCAAAAAAATTGAAGATACTTTGATTTTGTGCAAAAATGTGTAAGTTAATGTTGTGGGACTGATTTGTCTGGAGCTAATAGGTAGGGCTAAAGATTATAATGGAACGGAGCACATTTGGGTGGGGGGATGGTTTGAAATGTATGATGCACTGCCTGGAGAGCGTGGTTTAAAAAAAAAGCATGTGGCTTGCTACACTCTTTCAGCGGAGACTGCAAAGTTTGTTTGGCTCTGTGTAGACAGCAGGGGAAGTGACCAGTGCTGTGTTGTGTCTGCTTGGAATTGTGGGGGAGGGTGTCTCTCACTATTTTGTATGCTTTAGAAATGTTGATGACCAGTCAACAGTCAGACGAGGAGCTGGTGGGGGGATGCATTGCTTACCTTCACTCGAGCACAGTGGTTATGTTTACTCACCTCCCACGCTGGTAGTTTGAAAAGGTTGTTGACAGGAGTTGGGGGGGGTTCTCTCTCTCTCTCTCTCTCTCTCTCTCTCTCTCTCTCTCTCACCCTCTCTCTTTTTCTCTCTCTGTCTCTCTACCTGACCATTTTAAAGAGTACTATTACTTCTGCTTTTTTTATTACTGTTTTACTGGCATCATAAGCAGCACACAGATGACTGAGCATGGCGGGGGGGGTTACATGGCTTAATAAACATGCAGGGCAGCATGGAAGGGATCACTTGGTAGCAGCAAGCTTTACTTTTTAAAATTCTGTTGGTAAATGTTGCTGAGTAAGTGACAAAAAAAGATGGGTACTGTATATTTTTGAAATTCCATGGGGCACAGTGATATTAGAATGTAATCAGGCATCAGAGACTGGGACTCCTTATTTCCCACTCTCTGTTACCTGATACTGGACTGGCTGGCTGGTGGCCTTAGTCAATCAGAATGAAGATTTCTCCCTACCCATTTTCTAATAATTAATGTTTATTTACCCATTATACTGGCAACATTCATTGTAAAAGACCTGTGTGTAGTTTTGTTTGTTTGTTTTAGTGTGTGAAGCTGTTTTATTTACTATATACAGAATATTTTTTTGTGTGACCTGTGTTGTATTTGTATTTCTGGATTATTGCATTTTGGATCCATGTGGGATAATGCGGCTATGAAATTATCAAAAACCACACAAGTAGCTGTACTCCACTAGAAAAGACCAAGTTCAACCAAAGTAATGCAAAAAGACTCATGGTTTATTTGATGTACCTCCGTACACCTCCAGCTCAAAAGTGCAGCATTAAACCCCGAGCTTCGGTCTGTCACATGACCATTTGTCAGGGGTGTAGAATGCTAGCACTACACAGCAATTTATAGTGAAATTCTTAAGGTCATAATGACCAATTAATTATACATGCATGCATGTATTCACATTTGCAAGACACCACATTAACCACACACAAGAATCAGATCTCTGATAAAAGAGAAGTAAACTCCAAGGGATAGCAGAGATTATGAAAGCAATCAAGTTTTTATTTGGGCCTGGCCACAGAGATCTCTCAGTAGAACTAGGGGATGCTCACATTCCTGTCAGGGACAATGACCAGGCAGATTAAAACAAGATCACAGAAATAAATCCCAAGCCAGGAATCAAAACCCCAATACAGAAGAGCAGGTGCATTTTTCTGAAGGGGGCAAGTAGACTGAATCAACAAAACCAAAGTGAACACAAAGAAAAGAAAATGAAAAACAAGATGAGGAGGAAGAGGAAGGGGGAGTACAAATAAACTAAGAAATCTGGAATTTATGCAACAGGACAACCAAGTGCTAAATATTTAAAGTATACAGCAGGCAGATGCACACATTTGTGTACTTGGTAAAGGACATAATTTCTTACCATCAACATCAGTAAATGAATTTCAATTGTTTGTTAATATCAGAAATTTTTCGGGAAATTCAATTGAAAGAAATGTTATGGACCAAAAGGAGCTTCGGATGCTTTGATGCATCACAACATCTTCAAGCAAACATAGATTGTAATACTAAGGAAGATTTACTTACACAGCAGGACACTGACTTACAAACATTATTCGGCTTAATTAATGAGAATTATTTGCAAGAACAATCAGAGGCAACAATTGCTGCTAAAAATCCTGGTGTTGGCTTGGGCAAGATCGACACATCAGGTTCATGGACTCCGGACTTCTAATTTTAAACCACTATCTACATTTTGCCCCACTGCTCTGGATTCACCACTGCTGCAAATGTATCAGACCCTTGTATTACAGGATTTAAAAAAATTGATGACCTCACGCTGGTCAACATGATATAACAGCCTTACTGTGGAAGAGCACAGGCTTTGAGTGAAATAGAAAATAATCATCAAATAGAAATAAAGCCTTCCAAAAAAGGAGGTCTGATAGTAGTAATGGGCAAGTCCAAATACTATTCAGAAATGAGACAAATTTCTGACAGTTAAAATTACACAAAGTTACACGGTAACCCAGCTGTATCCTTTAAAAGAAGGACTGAGTCCTTCTTATTTGATGCTTGTCATCAAAACGGGTCTACAGAAAAAGAAAGAGAATATATGTTGATAGCTCATCCCATAACTCTGACTATCTACATATTACCTAATATCCATAAGGACTAAGAAAATCCTATCCTATCCAGGATGTCCTATTATTTCAAGCAGGGATCCTTGATGGAACATATCTCGACATTTGTGGACTCTTTTTTTGCAAACTTTGGTACCTATCATTCTCTCATACATTAGGAATACTACTAATATGTGTGAGATTGGATCACCATTGATGCTTGCTCTTTGTACACCTCAATCCAACATGATTTGGGGATACAGGAGTTGGAATATCATTTGAGCACAAATCCCTTAACTGCTGTTTGGCTTATTCTAACTTCAAGTTATTTTTATTTATTTATTTATTTCAATTGAGATTAATACCTTTGAGTCGAAGACTCATTTTCAAAGGTTCCAAGTCAGGGACAAAACAGAGCAACGCAAATTCAATGCAATTCAATAAATACAAATTATGATAACAGTGAAAAAAGAAAAACATTGTAGGCATCATGAACATCATTAAAATGGCACATGAGGTACAAGACTTGCTAGTTTCAGGTACATCTTAAAAGCAGAGTAAATTACATTACATCAAGTTGTTGTAGGGTAGGGATACACTGGGAACAGTGAGACATGTCAATAATAGGTCCGTGTTAAGCTTTGGGGATGATGGGGGGAAGGTAAGCAGCCAGACTGGCATTATCAAAGTAGCTAGAGGTGGTGTGGGACAGGAGTAAAGGGGAAAGGAGGTGTAGGAGGGTTGTAAGTTGAAGGGGGGAAGTGGGGAGGGGAATAGGTCAGGAGGCGGGGGATAAGGCAGGAGGAATATGTTGAATTATTTTCTTGCACAGTTACAGGTGGTTACATTCTTAAGGTGGGACCATAGGCCCCTTTTGAACAGACTCAACTGTGTTTCCTATCAGTATTTTGGGGCAGCTCATTAAACCATTTGGGGCCCTTAAAAGTAATGGATTTTTGGGCCCGTGATGTGCACTTTAAAGGGACTTGTAGTCCTCCTTTTGTCGCATTTCTTGTTTGTTTAGTGTGCACAGCCTTCTTGAACAGACTGCTTATGGATTCCGGCATGAGGCCTAGTTGCGCTTTTTTTATGATCAGGCATATTTGGTATTGGGCTCTTAGGTACAGTGGGAGCCAGCCCGTCTCAGAGTAGAGTGCACAGGTGTGAGTCCATCAATCTGCTCCAAGTGCCAGGCGACAAGCCCTATTCACGAGTTTTTGTATCCTGTTTAGGGCAGTGTCTGATCCTGCAATGTATATTGGTAAGCCATAATCAACAGATGATAATACCGTGCTACCTGTGGCTAATTTGAGGGCCGCAGGTGTCACTGAGTGCTTGTTTCTGTAGAGGATGCCCAGTTTCATGTTGATGGTTTTGACAACTTGATCAATGTGGTGGGAGAAATTGAGAGTGTCATCAAGGTAAACACCCAGATATTTAAATGAGGAGACTTGTTCAAGTGTGATGCCCTTTTGGTTCAGAATTTCATCTTTATCAAGGTTTTTTTCAGGTATGTGTAACAGCCATGGGCATGACCAGGGCCTCCTCCTATGTCAACCTGTTTTTGTGTTGGTGGAAGAGGGCCAAGGTGTTTGCCCATGACTGTAATCTGTCCAAACCTGTCCCAGATAATTTTCTGGGGAAGGTGCATTGATGATGTAGTCATCATTTGGAATGGTAATCAGGATTTAACTCAGGATTTTAATTCTTACTTAATAATGCACTAAATTTGAAATTTACATCTAATATTAGTGAGACAGAGGCTGTATTCCTAGATTTATATACTATGACTGATTTGGATATTAATGTGCAGACCAGTACACATTAGAAGCCATCTAGCACAATACCCTTTTAATGGTGCAGAGTGCACATCCTGCACACACCATTAGGACAGTTCCTTATGGACAATTTGTCCAAATCAGGTGCAGTTGCTCTGGTTTATGAACATATGATGAGCAATCAGAGACACTATATCAGAAGTTCATTAATCGTGGCTATGATGACAAAATTTTAAATAAGGCAAAAGATAGGGCACGCAACCTAGATAGAGGTACATTGCTGTGGCCTAAACAGAGACCTAGTACTGAACCGACAACAACAGTGATGATGGTGACAGAACACAATCATTTATCTCCACAAATTGCAGATATCATTACAAAGCATTGGTATGTCCTAAGAGGTAACACATGACTTTATGAGACACTAGGGGACAGACTGAGAATCACCTTTATGATGGAGATTAACACTGCAACTAAAGTAACACACTCTCTATATACTAACATACTAAGATGCCAGCAGAGTAGGCCTAAAGGTCTATTGAGTCTGCTTGAATATCAGCAGCCGGTCAGAACACCATTGCTGCTCTCCCCACCTCCCCCATAAATCCCCCATCCCCAACCCCCAACAGATTTTCCCCTCCTGATCCAGCATTTCTCAGTTTTACCCTCTCTTTATATCTGTCCCAGCCTCTCTTGAATCCCTCAACTGTTTCAACAGCCATCAGCTCTGCAGGCAGTGCATTCCATAGGCCCACCACCCTCTCGGTAAACTAGCATCTCCTAGTCTCCCCCCTGAGCCTCCCACCAACCAGTCTCATGGAATGCCCCCTGGTTACCTCCTCCTCCTCTTTTAGCTGGAGCACCCTATTTGGGCTGACCTTTTTCACTCCCTTTAGATATTTAAAGACCTCGATCATATCCCCTCTGTCCCTCCTCTCCTCCAGGGAGTTCAAGTTTAACTCCTCAAGTCTTTTCTCATAGGATCTCTCCCCCAGGCCCTGTATCATCCTGGTCACTCTCCTCTGAACCCTCTCCAGGACAGCAATGTCCTTTTTTAAGTTCGGGTGCCAAAACTGCAAGCAATACTCTAGGTGCAGTCTAACCAGGGAGTTACACAGAGGGAGAAGCACCCAAGCATTTAATTTGCTTTAGCAGCAGCCCTCCTACACTACTCAGAGTTATTCATTTTGGCATCCATGACCACCCCAAGATCCTACCCCCCTGAAACCGGCAGTTTCTTCCTACCCCAAAAGTACTCATGAGAGAGGTTCCTAAGCCCCAAGTGGAGAACATTACATTTCTTGCCATTAAACCTCAATTTCCAAGTGTGTAACCACCTCTCCAGAGTCTCCTGGTCCTCCTGTAGGGATCTTCTACCCTCCTCCCCATCCACCACTGTCCCCTTCTAATCATCAGCAAAGAGGCTCATCTCACTCCTGATACTGTCCCTGATGTCTGAGATATAAGCATTAAACAGCAGTGGGCCCAAACACCAACTCTTGTGGGACCCCACTAATGACCCTCCTTGGAGATGATACCCCCCCAACCACCACGCTCTGAAACTGCCCAGTTTCCTATCCACCTCACCATCCATTCCCCCACTCCCATTCCCCCCCCAGCTTATCCAGCAACCCTGGGTGTGGCACCAAGTCAAACGCCTTGCTGAAGTCTAGAAAGAGGACATCTACTGGCCTTACCTCGTCCAGCGCCCTTGCCATCCAATCGTAGAACTCCACGAGTTTAGTCTGACACGATCTGCCCTGAATGAAGCCATGCTGGTGATCATCCAGATGGCCCCATGTCTCCTGGAACACCTCTAGCCTCTCTTTCAAGATGGACTCCATCATCTTGCCCACCACTGACAGCAGACTGACAGGCATGTAGTTTCCCAGCTCCTCCCTGGAACCGCTTTTGTGAATAGGCATGACATGAGCCTTCCTCCAGTCCTGAGGCACCCAACCCATCTGTATGGAGGAGTTAAAAAGGTCTGTTAGAGACAGAAGATACAGAAGGTTGAAGACAAGCTGGAAGATCTCGAAGGGCGCAGTTGGCGCAATAACCTAATTATCTTTGGTCTTCCAGAGAAACAGAAAGGCACCAATCTTGTGCTGTTTGTGCAAAAATGTTGTGAAAAAATAGTGGGTCCCTCCCTGAATAATGGTGTTTATGTAGTTGAGAGAGCACACCGCTCCCTGCGCGCCCCCCAACCGTTACCAGGAGCACCACCCAGGCCATTGGTCTTTAAATTGCTGAACTATTTGGACAAGGCACACATTTTGAATAAAGTTAAAGAAGCACAAGAAATTCAATGGGAGGGGAGTAAACTAAGAGTGTCCCAAGATCTGCCCCATTCAGTGCGGCTCAAAAGGCAGGGCTTTCATCCTCTAGTATCTTGTTTGATTGCCGCTGGAGTACCCTTTTCGGATGAAATATCCTGCAACTCTGTAAGTTAAAACTAAAGATAAGTGGGTAGCATTTGAATCACTTAAGCAAGCCACGGAACAGCTTCATACACTTTTTCCAGACCTTTTTAAGTGAAGTAAGCTTCGTCGTTTGAAGGAAGGACGAATTGGTTCGTACCATCTGACATATGAGAAATAGCAGCTGTTGATCCCTGAGGCGACATCCCGCTACTTGCCGACTGTAAAGAATGACATTTTGGAGTAGCTGAGTGGAAGTAATTCCTGGACTATGGAGGGGAAGAGGCCTGATGGCTTGAGAACTTATTTGCCTCTATTGTAATAATAGTCAAAGATGTTAAAATTGATTGGACAATAGAGTTCCGCGAAATTGGGAATCCTATTCCACATAGCTGGAGCATGTATTGCTTAGTTGCTGTTCCTTTTCTCAATGTTATGTACTTCTTTTATTTTACAGCCTGATGCCCTGTGTTTGATGAAGGGAAGCGTTTATTAAAAGTTCCTTACAGGGCGTGAAGGGCATGAGGTGAACTGTTAGCGAGTCATGTATTGTTGGTCAGGAGAGGGAGGAGGGGAGTTACTTAGGGTTGGGTAGCGAGACTATATAATCGCGTGCCGCATTGTGCATTGGGAGATCAGTTTTGTTAGAGCCGGGGGAAGTTTATTACTATGTTTAGTGTTGGGGGTTTGTTTGTTATTTTCTTTTGAGGGGATGGCGATGTCTTCATTATCACAGAAATATAAAATGGTAAGGGTGGGGGGAACTAAGGAAACTCTGCACCAGAATTGGAGGGAGGTATTTTGTACTAAATCGTTTAAATCTTGGACTTCCTCAGTTTACTCATTGTTTAATCGAAGTTAATGGGGGGGGCCTTACAAATTAGTGAGTTGGAATATAAAAGGGCTCAGAGTAAACAGAAGAGGGGTATGGTTATCAAGCATCTTGCCCATTTAGGAGCGGACATTGCTTGCTTGCAAGAGACGCACATGCCCAGAGATGACATTTCACTCTTCAAATGAGGTTGGGTAGGGCAAGTGTATGGCTCGGGCAAGTCCAGCAAGCGGGCCGGTACTATTATCCTGATAGCCAAACATGTGCCATTCAGTAAGTCACAAGAGTGGTATGATCCAGAGGGGTGTTATAGCATTGTACAGGGTATGTTGGCTTTAGCCCCAGTGCTAATATGGTCAATCTATGGACCAAACATAGATTTGCCCTCTTTTTTCACCCAGTTGTTAACAAGGGTGGTATCTAATCCGCCTATCCTAACTTTTCTGGGTGGAGATTGGAATCTGGTTCCGAGAGCAGACATTGACTGCTCAGACAATAGAAACTGTGGTCTCTCACCAGCACAGTATGCTTTCAGAGAGCTCCTGATGGGAGCCGGGGTAGTAGATGTGTGGCAAATTCTGAATCCAGATGAAAAACAATTCACGTATTACTCCCCACTGCATGGCACTTTTTCTAGAATAGATTATTGGTTGATAAGCTCCTTTTCCCTGCCTGGTATTATTGACGCATCCATTTATTCTAGGGTACTTTCTGATCACTCCCCAGTTGGTATATCCTTTATTTTAGGGTCTAGGACAAGGAGGTGCCCCCTTTGGCGCCTTAATACACAATTGCTCAAGCATCCCGAAACTCTAACTTCCACACAGGTCTTTATTCAGGAGTTTCTGGATGCAAATCTGGGGACAGTGGAGAGGACTGATGTAGTGGGGGCTGTTCTCAAATGTGCCATCAGGGGTAATTTTATACGAATAGCATCTACACGAGCTCGGAAAAATAGATTGAAGCTTGACTCTATAGTAGAAGGAATACAGCAGTTGGAACATAATATTAGTAAGTCATCACCACCAGAAGAATGGGCCAGGTTACATCGTCTCCAAACGTCTTATTATGATATGATGGTGCAGAAGGCTGAATTGGCCATTCATAATACTAAACTGAGATATTTGGAGTCAGGGGAACGAGCAGGGAAGCTTTTGGCACTTAGGTTAAGGCAAGTTGAAATGGCTAAATCCATTTTGAGTTTGAGATCTCCACGGGATGGCCGTATTATCTCCCACCCCCCAAGAGATAGTATCAACATTTGGGAATTTCTACAAGGATCTCTACTCAGCCGATGATCCTCTGCAAGTAACCAATAGAGAAATCGAGGACTATCTCCACTTAGCCAATCTTCCCCCTATATCGCCAGTAATGGCAGACCAGCTTGGTGCTTTAGTCACATTAATGGAGGTAAAAACCTCCATTGCCCAGCTTCCCCAAGATAAAGCCCCCTGGCCCAGATGATATGTCCAATAATTTGTACAAGGCCTGTCTCCCACAACTCTCCCCGTTGTTAAGAGACATGTATAATTTGTGGTTTCACAAAGGTATGAAAGATCCTAGCTTTCTAGAGGCAATCATTATGGTTATTCCTAAACCAAATAGAGACCCATTGTGCCCAGGGAGCTATAGACCGATCTCGTTACTAAATTCAGATGTTAAAATATTGGCAAAAATCCTTGCCAACCATCTAGCCCCTATGCTAGGGAGTATTATTGGTAATGACCAAGTGGGATTTATGGCGGGGCGCTTAGCTGGAGATCATATGCGTAAACTCATGCACCTGATGGAGAGGGCCAAAGAGTCAGGAATCCCATCGGTACTTGTTTCCCTTGATGCTGAAAAAGTGTTCGATAGGGTTTCCTGGTGCTTTCTGTTTGCCACTCTTAAGCAGCTTGGTATGCCCACTTCCTTTCTCACCTGGGTTAAAATCCTATATGCTGCCACAACAGCGCGGGTGTGGTGTAACGGACACCTATCCCAAGCCTTTCCACTTGAGAAGGGTACTCGACAGGGATGCCCCTTATCCCCTCTCTTGTTTAACTGCTACCTGGAGCCACTAACTCAGATGCTGGTATCACATACAGCTTTAAAAGGAATTCAACTATATGGTGGGAGATTTGTTTTATCGGCCTATGCAGATGATATCCTGCTACACTTGGAGGAACCAGAAACCTCATTGCCGGCTTTATTGGAGGAAATCCACAGATTCTCTAAAGTTTCAGCATATAAGCTTAATTTATCTAAGACCAAGGTGTTTCCATTAAATTGTAGGGTTACTAAAACCAGTATCGTGGAATTGGGTCTTTCCTGGGAATATCGAACCCTCACCTATTTGGGGATAAATATTTCCCGAGGGATCCCCTCTATGTTTAAGAATAATTTGGCTGCATTAGTACAAACCTTGCAAGCAGACCTAAATAGGTGGAGTGAGCTCCCAATGATGTTGTTGGGACGCAGTAATATTTTGAAAATGAATGTTTTGCCGAGGCTTTTATATTCACTAGGGTTGATGGGTCTTTATATTCCCAGGAAATGGTTTATGAAATTACAGAGAATGTTTAGCAACTTTCTCTGGAAGAATAAACCTCCCAGGTCAGTGTTTCACAAACTAACTGCTTCTAAGGTGCAGGGAGGACTAGCTCTTCCTTCTCTGTTCACCTATTATGGGGTACAACATCTTAGTAAAATAGCTCTGTCGTGCAATGCAGATTCATTGATCGATAGTGGCAGGTATTCCCCGGTATGGTTAAATATTGAAAGTAAGGCAGCACGGAGTGTTAATAGCTCCCTGGCCACTCTTGTGTATGTTAAATTTTCCAAGCTTGACAGGTCACTTAGGTCCACTCCCATAGCCTGGTCTCTTAATGCATTGCATCAGATTCTGCAGTACTGTTCGATAAATTGGCATGGGTCTCCCGACCAACCTCTAGTTTGTAATCCACAGATTTTAATTGATAGGCGCTCCATCCCACCCTCTTTTCTTCCACAGCTTAAATACTGTACATTGGCTAATCTTCTACAAAATAATGTGGTGGCCTCCTTCCAAACTTGGCAGACGCGTTTCCACTTAAGCTTCAGAGACTTTTTCAAGTATCTGCAAGTCAAAAGTGCATTAGCAGCATTTAACAATAAGGAAAATTGGCCTGATCAATCGACTCAGGGGCTGCAACAAATTCTTCAGTGTGCAGAAACTGCTCATGCAGTCTCAAGGATATATAAGCAACTCCAGGTTTTGGATCACAATCTTCCAACTGGAGTCTGTTACTACTGGGTGCATGAGCTTTCTTTGCCGACTGAGGTAGAGTTTTGGAGGAAAATATGGTGCACAAATTATAAACATATCAAACAAGACAGATTGAGCCTTGTGCAATTTCAGATTATGCATGATATGTACTTTACACCACTAAAATTGTATAACGCAGGTCTTGCAGTCTCCCCTGCCTGTTTCAGATGTAAGCGAACTCAGGGCTCTCTTTATCATATGTTATGGGAATGCCCCCGTATGCAAACTTTCTGGAAATCTATCCAACAAGTGTTGAATCCAGTTCTAGGCTTGGAAACCTTATTCACTCCTGAATCCTGTATCCTGGCGATATTTCTGCAGGGAACACCAGTGGTACGCCAGGCTCATATTACGCTAATTGCGGCCACAGCTAAATTAACAATGCTGAAGCACTGGAAGGAGGACACTCTTCCTGCATTGTTGGAGTGGTATCATGAGACCCTCCTTGCCATTCAAGTAGAAAAACACATTGCCACTGTAAGACAGAGAGTGCAATATTACCAGACTACCTGGGAGCCCCTTATGACTTTACTTTCCCTACGGAAATCAGGATAGTTTTTCATAATTATCCCACTACACTTCTGTAGTGTATGGGAATTAGGTAGTCCCCACCTTTATTTGATTTTGTACTAATTTTTTTTTTTGAGGCTTACCCCCTCCCTTTTTTCCTCCCTACGGTCTGCTTCTCATATGTAGTCTTTTCCCCGGTGTGCAGAGTGGAGCTTTGGGGGGGTGGAGGGGTAAGGGGACTATAGAAGGGATGGGGGGAGGGGTTTTGCTAGAGAGGAGAATGGGTTTATGTTGGATCACTTAATAAAGGACACGGCTGGAACACTGGATAGATTTTGTGTAGCTACCTCTTATTGTATTCCTGTATTGTTGTTATCATGATGCTATATGATGAAAATAATAAAGTATACTGAATTCTAAAAAGGTCTGTTAGAGGTGCAGCAAGGACATCCGGCATCTCCTTTAGCACTCTGGGATGAAGGCCATCTGGACCCGGGGCCTTATTTGTTTTCAGAGGCTTAAGGGCCTCCCTCACCCTACCAACAGGAATCTCAACATCAGAGAGCTCCCCCTTCCTCATTCCTAGCACTCCCCCTCCCCCATGGTGTTGTCCCTCCATTGTCTCTTGTGAAGACCGATGCAAAGTATTCATTAAGTACCTCCACCTGCTCTCTGGCCTCCTTGGCCCATCCACTCCCTGGCCTCAGTCTGTTAACCTGCCCCTTCACTTTCCTCCTTTCCCTGATGTACCTAAAGAACACTTTTCTCCCATTTCTGATCTCCTGTGCTAGCCTGTGCTCTGTCCTCACCTTGGCCAACCTCACCACCCTGGTTATCTTTTTGGCCAACCTATCATACTCTCCCTTGTCCACCTCCCCTCATGAGCACTTACATCTTCTATATGAAGCTCTTTTCTCCTTCGCCACCTCCTGGACCTCCCTGGTCCACCAGCTTGGCTTTCTGGCCCTACCAAACTTGTGTTGAACCTTTGTAAAGGCCTTGGTAGCTTCCAGTAGCCCTCTTTTAATAATTTCCCAACTGCTCTCTGTATCCATATCTGGTCTGATCCCCTCCAAATGCCCCCTGAGGATCTTCTCCATACCCTTGAAATCTGCTCCCCTAAGGTAGACCACTACCATTTTCATGCGATTGTCCCCTCTCCCCAGATCCAGGGAAAACCAAACCATGGCCTGATCACTCCCCACCAGTGGGTCCCCTACAGCTATGTTACAAACCAGATCACAATCTGACAGGACCACATCCAAGATGCTACCATCCCTCATCGGGTCAGTCACCAGTTTGGATAGAAATGCATCCTGAAAGACATCCAGCAAGCGCTGCTCCCTGGCCAATGAAGATGCCATAGTGCCCCAATCAACCCTTGGCATGTTAAGGTCACCCAGCACCACAGTATTTCCCTCCCTCATACCAAAGTGATCCTTTAGATTCACCAGCAGGCCCTCCTCAAGTTCCTCTGCCTGTATGGGTGACCTATAAACCACCCCCAGGTTGACCCGCTTAACCCCAGGTGCCTGCAAGGTAACCCATAATGCCTCTACATTTCCCTCTGCCCCCTCCACCCTACATATATCGATGCCATTCCCAATGATGAGTGCCACTCCACCTCTCCTGCCCACAATCCTGTCCTTCCTGAACACAGTGTACCCCATCAGGTTTAGGTCCAAATCGTGCCAAGGAGTGGCCCAAGTTTCAGTGACTGCCACCACATCCACATCTCCTTCAGTAAGCATCGCCTGAAGCTCAGGTATCTTATTTCCCATGCTCCTGGTGTTAATCAGAAATGCCCTTCATCCCTGCCCCTTGCCCTCGCCGTCTCCCCATCTCGAGTTCCCCCAGCTAACTTCAAGCTCCCGATCCCTTGTTCACTGTCAGGTGCCCTGTTAAGCACCCCTGTTGAGGGGCGATGGCCAAGTCCTCCCTTGATGTGCCTGCCAGCAGCGGCCCCAAGTCCTAGCCCTTTCCCCTTCACAAGTTTAAATCCCACCTAGCTTCAATGAACTCGGTCAATTTTTGTTTCAAAACCTCCTTCCCCCAAAAATTTAGATGGAGCCTATCCCTAGCATACAGCCCCTTGTCCTCCCAAGTTGCACCCCAGTCCCCCATTAACCCATACCCCCTAGCCACACACCATGCTTTGAGTCAGTCATTTACCTCCCGGATTTTTTTGCCTATTTCCCATGCTAGCAGTAGGCACCAGGAGGACCTCCAAGAAAGAGACCAGGTACTCCATTGCATGACACACCCTGGCTAGCTCCCGGAACTGTGCCTGTATCTTCGCCACACTATATCCCTGTATGTCATTTGTGCCTAGGTGCACTAATATGTTAGGCGATTCCCCCACATTCCTTCATCAGAGAATAGACCAAGTGCTTGGCCTTGTGCACAGTCAAGCCAAATATACTCTTGACCTTGACAGCACAGCCTTGCCTGTCAATCCTCCTTCCCATTAATGCCCCTGATCATGGAGTCTCCTAGCAGGATCACTTTAACTTCCTCCTTCCGCTTGAGCCAAACTCCTTCCTCTGCCACACACACCCATACTCTCACTGCCTCTCCATTTTCTGTGACCGCACCATCAAGTTGACTGCTAATGACTGCCTTTACCCCACTGTTCCAACTATTTTCCTTGTCTGGCTGTTCCTCTCCTAGCTCCTCCCCCATCTGACCACTCTGGTCTGTCCCGGCAGCACTTCCATTAGCCTGTGGCCCCTCCTGACTTCCAGTGGCTCTTGCTTCTAGCCCCCATTGTCTATTTTTCTGCTATCCTCCACACTCCCTCCCTTCTGGTCCCATTCCCCCTGGTATCTGTGCTCCTGCCTCACTGTCCCCTCATCATCCCTCCCCAGGTTTTCCCAACTCCCAGCCCTCCTTCCCATGCTATCCCTGGCTCCTCTCTTAGTCTTGGTGCCCATCCCCCAACCCCCCTCACTTTCATCCTCCTTCTTCTTCTTCTGTCCTCTGCTGACTGCACCCCCCCACTTCCTCTGAGGCCCCTCCTGCCATGGTATCCACCAGTGGCAAGTACCTATTTGAGACCGGGATCCACCCAGTAGTTTGCTTACCAGTGCTCCCCTCCTGTGAGGTGAGCTCCCTTGCCATGGTCCTTGGAGACCCTTTTGCCCATCTGCCAGTAACCCCCACTGTCTTCCATCCTTTGCCCACCTCCATCTCTGCTCTCCTCAATCTCACCCCCAATCTCTGCCCCCAGGGCTGGCTAGACCTACCCTGATTTCTGGTGCCCCCATCCTCCTGCATCTGCATTTGCAGGCACCCCCTCAATTTTCTGTGGGTACGTGCCTCCCATCCCCTGCATTCATGCCTTTCACCCACCTGTCCAGTTCACATCTGAGCCTGTGCAGCTCAGCCTCCACTCTCATCAACCTGGCATAAATAGGACAGTGCCCTAGTCTCCACAGTGTACTCATGGCCATTGCAGCTCCACAGCACATCTGGTAGATGATTCCTTTCCACTACCTGTGGTCGGCTCCTCCCTCCTTTCATGTATATGCCCTATCTCTCACATTACTTTCCTGTCTCCCCCCCCCCCCATTTGATTGCTTATTGAATTAAAGTGTTTCACCTGGTAATTACTTATCCCTGCACTAATGTTTTTGATATTTGTTCTGTCCATGTATATAGCATTCCATAATGTACTTTACTTGTGTCACTCATTGTAACCTTATTGCTTGAACCTAATTTGACGCGGAACCTTTGTAAAAGAGCCTTGGCTCAAAGGTATTAATTCCTAGTATTCAATAAACAATAAACAAACAAACAGCCACTGCAACCAACTAGCCTGCTTCCCCTCCATCCTGTAACTGAGGCCCTCCTCCCCTTCCAGGTTTGACCATGCACAGCCCAGCTGCCCCTGTCTGCCACTCCATGCTGTGCCTCCCTTCCCCATATCATTTTCCTCTAACATGTCCCCAACCTGTTGTAGCCATGTGGCCCTGGTCTCCACAAAGGTACCAGTTATTAACCAGTGACTCCCCTATTGCAGAAGCAGATCAAACCAAATCAAATCAAAGCAATGCAATATATAGCTAGCTTCAAATGTGTCATCTAATTATTTAGTTCTGTACCAGAGATGAACTGCAACACGGACTTTGTAGTATACATTAGAATGTTCTTGAACTATGATTTCTGTGGGACCTACAATTTACCCAGTCAAAATGTGGATACAAGAACAACTATGTTCCATCACAGTTGTTGTACCCACAACACCAATAGGACAACACTTTGTACAGAAACACAACAGAAAATACAAATGACCTTAGATTTATGGGCACTTAAAACAACATGCTTACCAAAGAGAGGGAAACAGAATGAAATATTCACTGCAGAAGGACTCCCAAGTGGATTTATTCACTGGATCCCCTAACCCCACAGAGATTAAACTAGAATTTTGATAGTGTACCATTTTTATACATTGTATGAGAGATTGGATTTCACCGAATAAAACAGTTATGTAAGAACTTACCGTAACAGTTGATCTTTGAGGGGATCTCAGTCATCAGGTCACACCATAGGAACTTCCCCATTGGTAAAGCAGGATCCACACAAAAGATTTTCAGCAGTACAACTGGGGCCCCAAGCCATCGATGTTCATCAACATCACCAACCCTATAAAGGTGTGAGTGGCCCTGCTCCCTCCTCAGCTCTTTCCCCCAGAGACAAAGGGAGCATAGCTCTAGCCATCGGGGAGCGGCAAGAGAGACAGGTGCCCAAGCCCATATGAAAGGCCGGATACACCAGACAGCCAGTTCCAAGAGAAGAGCCTCAAGAAGGGGAATGGAGGGAGGGAAAGCAGACTGATGACTGATATCCCCTCGAAGTTCTACTGTTACAGTAAGTTCTTACGTAACTGTTCTATCTTCATTGAGGCCATCTCAGTAATCAGGTCACACAATAGCAACGAGTCCCAAGCAATTACAGGTGCAAACAAACATTCTGAAAGGAAGGCCAACCATAAACTTAAGACAGGAGGACCTGCAGCACAGTCCTGCCAAAACCTGCATTGACTCTTATGGCAATGTCTAGACTGTAGTGCTTGGTAAGGATGGTTCTCCAGGTGTCAGCCACACAGATATCGGTGGCTGAGATCCCTCAGAAACAAGCCACAGAGGTAGACATGCCTCTTGTGAAATGAGCTGTATCCACTCCAGGCAATTGTTTGCCGTACTTGTAGCAAAACATAGTGCAATTTGACAACCATTTGGATAAACATTACTTAGAAACTGAAGTGCCCTCTCTACCTTGGGTGAAGGAAACAAACAACTGCTTCAACTTTTTACATTCTTTGATGCAAAGCAGGAAGTACTTCAAAGCTCTGTGCATATCCAACGTATGGAGCAGTGCTTCCCCTTGAGTGGCACACTCAGGAAAATACACAGGAAGGTGGATAGACTGGTTGACTGTAAACTCGGAGACCACCATAGGAAGAAACTTAGCATTTGTGTATAAAAAACCCTGTCTTTGTGGAAAATCAAGTAAGGCTCCTCACACCAGAGGGCCTGAAGCTCTGAAATTCTTAGAGCAGAAGTAATGGCAACTAAAAATAGCAGTTTCCAAAAGAGAAATGCAACTCACAAGTCACGATTGGCTCAAAAGGAGACAGGGTCTTTTCCCAAACAAAATTCAAATCCCAGGCCAGGAAAGGAGAACAGATTGGGGGTTTCAGATGCAGGATTCCCTTTAAGAAGGCACAGGAGACATCCAGCTGAGCAATAGTGCAGTCCCCACAGGCTCATGAGAGGCAGAGATAGCCAAAAGGTGCACCTTGTGGGAGGAGTACTGGAGATCTGAGTCTAACAGAGAGATCAGGTAGTCCAGGATCTGGCCCACCGGGCAGGTGGATGGGTCCAGATTATGTTTGGCAGCCCACTTCCACTTCATGGCAGATGTAGTTTGAGTGGTAGGCTTCCAGGTGGCAACCAGGACATCCACCACTCTGTTAGAGACCCCAAATCTGGTGATGGCTATGTCCTCAGGAGCCAACCATTCAGATGGAGGGACTCAGGGTGGGATGTAACAGGGTCCCCTAAACCTGGGTCAGCAGATTCCTGCAGAGGGGAAGAGGGACAGGAAGTTCCTCTGCCAGCTGCTGAAGTGGTGGAAACTAACCATTGTCAGATATAAAGACAGTGTCTGTTTTAGGACCTCTCAAAAGTATATATATTTTTATTATAGTAAATGAGAGATGTGATATGTTATGCATTATCTACACTGGGTGCAGGAGAAGGAAAACACATCCCAGCCATCCATTCTGCGAGGGGGGTTGATTGCAACTTTCTTGCAGGAGAAAAAAAATTGTTTCCTTTGACCATTAGCTGTTCACTGCCGCTCCTGCCCCCTCTTCCTTAAGTTTGATAACTCTTATTCTGATATACTGTTTTGTTTCAGGTTAGCAATGGCTTAACAAAACTGGGATAGCTAAAAAGTTAAAGTATTCAACTTAATGGATGAATATCCATGTACATGCAATCCACACTCCTCCCAAGACTTTTAGAGGAATCATAACATGCATTCATCAGTTCCAGAAGAGAAAACAAATGTGAATTAACCTGTATTACTACAAAAACAATAAAAGTTAAACATGTAAATGAAGCTGATAAAAAATTCACCAAGGAAGCATTCAAGAGATGCATCTTTTAGCTGTAACTTATAATGATGCTGCAATCTCTTTTATAAACACCAGAATGTCCAAATGGTTAAGGGGTTGAACTTAAGATGCAGTTGATCAATATCCAAGTGGGTTTGAACCCCCTTCCTACTATTACTTTCGGGAGAATCTGAGAATTATCTATAGCTGTACTGGTCCTTGTACCAACACATGAACGAAGTAGGAGATTTCCTACATTTAATTAGATCAATGAGAACTTTTTGTGAGTACAAACTTTCAGGCTACATATAGCCATTCTTCAGGAAATGACAGTTTCTACACAAAGCAAAGATCTTACTCAGTGAATAGGAAAATCTGCAACTAGAATTCCCATATGTCAGTAAAACGTATCAGATATAAGACACAACTGCATTTGGAGGTGTTAAAAATAGTTATTTTTCAATGTAGTAAAGCCACGATACAGTAGCCATAGGAAATGGGGTGGGGAAGACAGAAGAAAAAATAGGTATATATCTATGTTGCATGAACTTACATACATGTGAGAATACAGAACATGTAGATCATCAAAGATGTATATTAAAATTAGGTGACCCATAAGAAATAATAAGATACAGGAAAATGAGAGCGATAGCATATAGTGCATCTTCTCCACTGGGTGAATAAGATGGAAAAATACATCTCAGTGATCCATACAGCAGATGCTTTGCTCTAACATCTTTGTTGCAAGAGATAAATACAGAAACTCTTCCTTTCTACCATGAGTTCTATACTGCACATCCTGACCATTTTTCTTAAGTTTTGATTACCTTTTCTCTACCATTCTTTCGTCTTGACTTACCGCAGGGTTTTTAACACCAGGATGGCCAAATGAGTAAGGCACTGGAATTAAGATCGAAATGGATGAATATCCATGTGGGTTCAAACTCCACTCCTGGTAAGGCTTTTGGAAGAATGATGACACACATTACCAACTTCCACAAAAGTACACAAGTGTGATTAAACCTGTAACACTACAAAAACAGTAAATGCAGACATGTAAATAAAGTAGATATCTAGTACACTTGAGAAGCTTTCAAGAGATATTACCATTACATGTAACACATGATGCTCTGCCATGTCTTCTTAACATCAGAATGGCCAAATGGTTAAGAGGTTGGACTTGAGATGCAGTCAACGAATATTAAAATTGGTTTCAACATTGTTTCTTTTGGAAGAATCAGAAAATTATTTGCAGCTGTATTGGTCCTCCTACCAACAGATCAACAAAGTAGGAGATTTGATACCTTTTATTAGACCAATAAGACATTTTAAGAACACAAGCTCTCAGGCTACACAGAGTTTACGACAACTGCTACTAAAAAAATAACTAAACATTGTCAGATATAAAGACAGTGGGCCCGATTCTCAAAGCCCTGCATCTGACACAAGGTGCTTGCACCAAACAGATATGGTGCAAGGTGTACCTTGCATCCAGGTCTGCCTCCACGCAATTCACAAAGGTGGCCTGCATTGACTGCAGGCCACTGCCCCAAACAGGTCCTCTGCCAGCCCTGCACCTGCACAGTGCTGCAACACGATGCTAGGTGGACTGCATCGACGCAAGCTGAAGCTTGCTATTCACAGACAGCACCCGGTGGGAGATATTCTAAGTGCCCTTAGACCAGCCAGGGTGGCGTAGTGGGACTTAAAATATATCCCACTGGGGCAGTCATCCTATATGACACTGTATGCTGTGGAATCCCCCCAGTTCGCCAATAGTGCCCCATTATGCAAGGTACTGTCACCCATCCCCTATGCCACCACCCCATGCCTGATGCTGCCCGGCCCACCTGTATGTGGCATGGGCATGTGCCCCAATCACTGCAGTGCCCTATACCTGGTGGTCTAATGAAACTCACCCCCTTGGTGCCCATCCAGCTGCCAACTGTGGTCTGCATCAGTACGGTACTGTACATATGCACTCAGTGTCTGAGACTGGTGGCAGTCACTGTGCACATATGTACGGTATGCGCCATTTCCTGTGCTGCACCACGCTTGTGACAGACTCCTCCCATGCACCAGGTGTTCACTGCATGGGAAGGAATGCCACATTTGTGGAGACTCAGGCTCCAGAACCCCTCCCATACCAAATTGGGTGCAGGGTCCGTGGCACACACGGCCTCGATCCAAGCTGCTGTCCAGTGCAGCTTGTGTCATTCTAAGCAGCCTTTGAGAATCAGGCCCAGTGTTTGTTTTAGGACCTTTCAAAAGTACCTATTTTTAATATAAGGAACCCTGCATACAAGAGTTAGGAGAAATGGTGGTGTGCAGGGGAGAGATAGAAAAACATATAGGTATATATCTATTCTGCACAAAAAAATGCACATACAAATACAGAACATGTGGATAAAAAGTATGATCAAACATATCAATAAAATTGTGGTAATGTATATAACACAATTAGATGATAACAAATGAGAGGTGTGCTATATAACACATTGTCTACACTGGGTGCAGAAGAAGGATAAACACATCCCAGTAATCCATACTGCAGGTGGATTGATTGCAACTTGCTTGTAGGAGATAAATAAACAAATTGTTTCCTTTTACCATAAGCTGTTCACTGCAGCTCCTGCCCCCTCTTCCTCAAGTTTGATAGCTCTTTCTCTGATATACTGTTTTCTCTCAAGTTAGCAATGCCATAACTAAACAAGGATTGCCAAAAGGCTAAAGTGTGCAATTTAAGGAATGAATATCCACGTGCATGCAATCCACACTCCTCCCAAGACATTTCGAAGAATCAGAATATGCATTCATCAGTTCTAGAAAAGAACACAAATGTGAATTCATCTGTTTTACTACAAAAACAATAAATGTTAAACATGTAAATGAAGCTGATATCTCATTCATGCAGGAAGCATGCAAGAGATACTCCTTTAAGTTGTAACCCATAATGATGTGGCAATCTCTTTTATAAACACCGGAATGTCCAAATGGTTAAGGGGTTGGACTTAAGATGCAGTTGATTGATATCCGAATGTGTTTGAACCCCCTTCCTGCTATGACTTTTGGAAGAATCTGAGAATTGTCTGTAGCTGTATTGGTCCTTGTACCAACACATGAATGAAGAAGGAGATTTCCTAAATTTAATTAAACTAATGAGAAATTTTACAAGCACAAACTTTCAGGCAACATAAAGCCATTCTTCAGGACATGACAATTTCTACACAAAGCATAGATCTCAATCAGTGCATAGGGAAATATTCGGAAATATTCTACTAGAAATTCCCATATGTCAGTAAAATGTATCAAATGTAAAGACACAACTGCCTTTAGCAGGTGTTAAAAAAGTTATTTTTCAATGCAGTAAAGCCACGATACAGTAGCCATAGGAAATGGGGCAGGGGGGAGACAGAAGAAAAAGTAGGCATATATCTGTGCTGCATAAACATACATACATGAGAGAATACAGAACAAGTAGATCATCAAAGATGTACATAAAACTGAGGTGATCCATAAGAAATAATAAGATCACAGAAAATGAGAGAGATAACATATAGCATATCTTCTCCACTGGGTGAAGAAGATAGAAAATACACGTCAATGATCCATACTGAAAGTACTTTGGTCTAACATCCTTGTCTCAAGAGATAAATACAGAAACTATTCCTTTTGTACCACAAGTTCTCTACTGCAGATTCTGACTATCTTCCTTAAGTTTTGATAGCCTTTTCGCTAACATTCTTTTATCTCGGCCTACCGCTGGATTATCCACACCAGCATGGCAGAGTGGCAAAAAGGGGTTGGATTTAAGATCCAATGGAGGAATATCCACCTGGGTTCAAACTCCACTCCTGGTAAGGCTTTTTGAACAAGGATAACATGCATTACTAACTTCCACAAAAATACACAAGCGTGATTAAACCTGTCGCACTACAAAAACAGTAAATGTAGACATGTAAACAAAGTTGATATCTAGTACACTCGAATAACTTTCAAGAGCTCCTACCATTAGTTGTAATACATGATGCTGTGCCACTTCTTCTAATTAACACCAGATTGGTCAAATGGTTAAGAGGTTGGACTAAAGATACAGTGAATGAATTTCCAGATTGGTTTCAACATCATTCCTTTTATGACTTTTGGAAGAATCAGAAATTTAGTTGTAGCTGTATTGGTCCTGGTGCCAACAGATCAACAAAGTGGCAGATTTGATACCTTTTATTAGACCAACAAGAAATGTTAAGAACACAAGCTCTCAGGCTACACAGAGGCACTCTTCAGGAATGACAGTTTCTGCAAAAAGCATACATTTTATTTAGTGTTTATGACAGCTACTACTAGAAAATAACATGCATAACTAAACGTTGTCAGATATAAAGACAGTGTTTCTTTTAGGATCTCTCAAAAGTATCTATTTTTAATGTAATGAACCCTGCATGCAAGATTCAGGGGAAATGGTGTGGGAGGAGAGATAGAAAAACATGTAGATATTTGTATTGTACACAAAAAATATACATACGAATACAGAACATGTGGATAAAAAGTATGATTAAACATATAAATAAAATGGTGGTATTGTATATAACACAATCGGAATATAGTAAATTAGAGACGTGATGTATAGTGCATTGTCTACAGTTGGTACAACAGAAGGACAAACAAATCCCAGCTATCCATACTGCAGGTGGGTTGACTGCAACTTTCTTGTGGGAGATAAATAAATAAATTGTTTATAATAGATAAAGAGAATAATGGATAGCTTACTGTGCGTTACAAGGGAGTAATTCCATTGAGAGGTTCTTGGGACAAAAGAACCTCAAGAGCAAAGCTTGAGAGGTACCCATGTCTCCAGAAGCTCGAGATGGAATTAGCCCTTGTCATGCACAGTAAGCTATATGTTATTTTTTTTTAATGTATGGATGCGATTTTTAGTTTTTTTTTCTCATTTTGTGACGGGCAGTCGGACACTTCAATGAAGGACTCTTGGTCCTGGCCAACCGCCGTGCTGTCTTGCTGCTGCTCTCGCCCCACCCCACTGTGCTCCACCCCACCGGCCTCCAATCTCGGCCCCGCTGTATAACAACTGGTAGATAGTCCTACCTTTTCCTTTTTTTGGACTCTGCACTTCAGGTTTAGCCCGATAATTCCCTTTTTCCCCCCAAGAGGAGGAAAAAAACAAAAAACAAAGCCATGTGGAGAGGCAGTACGGTCTCGCTAAGCAAGACAGCGAGCCGCCATGTTTTTAAAACTGTCCTGCCTGCCCACATATGAAAAGCGGCCAATCAAGGGGCACACTTAGGATGATGTGGAGGGACAGACGGCATCTTTGGGAGCACTTGCACTGTTTGGTGGCTGTGATAATACTATCATTCAGGAGTGGAACGATAGTATTATCACATTCGAACAATGGTATTATCACTGTCTAACAGTGGTATTATCAGCGAGGGACCGATAGTATTACCAGGATTTTTTTCAATACTTTTCAGTACTATTAAATTTAAGATCCATGTATCAAATATCTATTATGCACAAAAACAACGATCATATGAATTCAGAACATATGGATAAAAAGTATGAACAAACACATAAATAAAAGTGTGGTAATGTATATAATACAATAAGATTATAATAAATTTGAGACGTGATATATAGCGCATTGTCTACAGTGGGTGTAGGAGAAGGAAAAACATCCCAGCCATCCATATTGCAGGTGGATTGATTGCAACTTCCTTATAGGAGATAATACAAGAGGGAAGACATAACAAAAAGTAGGTATATACCGTATCTATGCTGCATAAACATACATACATGTGAGAATACAGAACATGTAGATAAAAAGTATCATCAAAGATGTACATAAAACTGAGGTAATCCATAAGAAATAAAAAGATAACAGAAAATGAGAGCGATAACATATAGTACATCTTCTCCACTGGGTGAAGAAGATGGAAAAAATGCATCTCAGTGATCCATACTGCAGGTGCTTTGGTCTAGCATTCTTTTTGCAAGAGATAATTACAAAAACTGTTGCTTTCAACCATGAGTTCTATACTGCAGATCCGGACCATCTTCCTCAAGTTTTGATAGCCTTTTCTCTAACATTCTTTTGTCTTGGATTAGAACCAGGTTATTAACACCAGGATGGCTGAGTAGTTAAGATGTTGGACTTAATATCCAATGAATGACTATCCCTATGGCTTCAAACCCCATTCCTGGTAAGGCATTTGGAAGAATAATAACACACTTCACCAATTTCCACAAAATTATACAAGTGTGATTAAACCTGTAACCCTGCAAAAATAATAAATGTAAACATGTAAATAAAGTTGATATCTAGTACACTTGAGTAGCTTTCAAGAAATAATGTAACACATGATGCTGTGCCACATCTTATTAACTCTGTAATGGTTAAGAGGTTGAACTTAAGATGCAGTCGATGAATATCCAAATTGGTTTCAACATCATTCCTTTTATGACTTCTGGAAGAATCACAAAATTGCTTGTAGCTATATTAGTCCTTGTACCAACAGATCAACAAAGCAGGAGATTTGATACATTTTATTAGATCAAAAGGAAATTTTAAGAACACAAGCTGTCAGGCTATACTGAGGCATTCTTCAGATAATGATATTTTCTACAAAAAACATACATTTTATTCAGTGTTTATGACAACTGCTGCCAGCAAACAGGGTTAAATGATCTTGCCAACCTCTATACCCAGGAAAGTCACAACAAGGGAACTATTGTGCTAGGTGACTTCATTTCTTACTAACTAGCCAGCTCCAGTTCCTCACACAGGAGCCTGATTACTGGACTATACCTAACATAGGTGGTCCAGAGTTGCACAAGAATCAACTACTGAATGGGAACAAGTACCCTGATTGACTGGGTACTGACCTCCCACCCCAAGAGAATTACCAATGTCCAGGTGCTCCCAGATGCACTGAGTGACCACTCCCCTGTCCTATGTGAATGGTCCTTCAAGCTGCCAAAACTACCCCAAGGCTGGTGAGGAACAGAGTCATCAGAAATTGCTCTATGGCCGCCTTCAAGAAACACCTGGCCAACACAGACTGGAGCATCCTGGATACCTGTCCCTCTGTTGACGCATCCCTCTGGCTCTTCCTCAATCAGTTTAACTTGGCTGCAGACAAGTATGCCCCTTTTCATAAGAAAATGATAAAAGGGAGGTGCATGGACTGGATCACCCCCCCCCCAAGTCCTTGGTTTGATGTGGGAACATGATCCACTATGGCACTGAGCAAGGGTATCAGGGACAGTAGAGAATGTCCAAATTACAAAGCTGTTAGAAATAGGTGCACATGGGCAATACAGCAAGCCAAGGCCTCCCACCACAGAAATCAGCAGTCCCAGTGCCTGAAAGACAGCAAAAAGTTCTGGGCTACCCTCAAGGACCTCATAGGGACTTGTGACAGGTCCCCACCAACCATGCTCCACCACAGTGACAAAGTCATAGTTGACAAAGTTACCATAGCCAGTATTTTCAATGAGGCATTTACTGACTACAGTGCAGTCATACCACCTAAAACAACTTCTCACAAGGACAAAACACTGACCTGTGAACACCTGCCCCCCCCCCCCAGCACCAACCCAAAATTCTACTTTCGGCAGGTGACCACCAAGGAGGCTGCTAAATACCTTGTAAGAGTGCTGGGTAAAACAAGGATGGGTGGGGATGGGATTGATATGAAATTTATCTCAGTCACCCTCCCTGAAGTGGTCGTACCTATCACTAAGCTTTTTAATATGTCACTTTGGATGTCAGCCTTCCCATCTACCTGGAAAACTGCCCTGGTCACTCCGGTTCTAAAAGAAGGGGATCATTCGCTTGTGTCCAGTTACAGGCCCATCTCCATCCTATCTCCTCTCTCCAAAGGGTGGGAAAAAATCATTGCAGACCAGCTCTCTGCCCACCTACACAAATACAACCTCCTCAGCCCGCAACAACATGGGTTCCACAAGTGGCACAATACCAACACAGTCCTCATTGAATTCACAGGCTATGTCCACGAGGCACTAGACGAGGGACAACTAGCTAGAGTAATCTATATCAACCTATCCACGGCATTTGACCTTGTGGATCACAAGCTGCTACTCCACAGGTTAACCTGCATTGGGTTGTCCTCGGACATGGTTGGGAGGTTCTCTAGCTACCTGTCTGAGTGCTCACAGAAGGTAAAGATTAATGGTACCCTCTCAGAGGTCAGGAAAGTCATGGTCGGGGTCCCGCAAGGGTCCATACTGGGCTCCCTCCTGTTTAGCATCTTCATAAATGACCTCCCAGCTTCATGCCCCTCTGCTAATGTCCTGCTCTATGCAGATGACACAGTGCTGTTCCTTAGAGGCTCCTGCCAAGACACGCTGACCAGAAACCTACAGTGCAACTTCAACCTGCTACAGGAATGGTTTAACACCAGCCTCCTAGTACTTAATAGTAAAATGACTAAGATAATGCTCTTTACCAGTCACCAGAAGAGGAAATCCACCACACCATTTAAAATAGCACTCAATAGGGACTCCACCCTTGAACAGGTTAACTTTTTCCGGTACCTGGGGGTCACAATTGATGAGTCCTCTCTTTCGACGAACACTTAAGTAATATCACTAAGGCTGCAAACAGGAACTTGGAGACACTCTACAGACTCTGCTTCTGCCTAATCCCTGAAGCCAAGTTCCAGGCGGTCAGTGGCACAATCCTGGACTATGGAAATGTGGTTAATGGTGCTGCCATGGACACTAGCCTACACAAATTCCACCTTACCCTCAATAAAGCATGCAGATTTGTCCTGGATGCGGATTGCATCATACACACCTGTGAGCTCTACATAAGGACAAAGTGGCTCCCCCTCCAGTACAGAATAAAGCTTCAGACCTGTTTACTAGGAAAGAAGGCCTTACTGGGACTGGCACCTGTCTCCCTGCAGGCATTATTCAGACCTGCCCCAGGTGAGCATGCCACAAGAAGCATCTCCAGGCATGCCTTAGCTGTTCCCTTCAGGAGCTCAGCCATGGGGAGGTGTTAATTTTGAGGTAAGGGCACCCACCTGGCTAAACGAACTTCCAAACACAATCACCAGCCTTCAATGCCTAGGGCACTTCAAATCTGAACTCCATAAGTCCATCTCTCCTCCAGTCCACTGCCTGTGTCAAACATAATCTCAGCATCCAGCCCACCACTCAACTGCCCACTTGCTCTGGCCAGGTTGCACCTAATCCCCTCCCCCCACCCCCTTCGACCCTCCCTACCAACTCCCTTCCCACTTGTCCTTTGTCCAGTACCCCTTCACTACCTCCTTCTCTACTTGCCCTCTGTCCAGTTCACCCATACTGCCTCCTGCCTGGTCCCCTGTCCACTTCCTCTGCCCCCACTCCTCCCCTCCATCTGCCCTCTGTCCAGTACACCCACACTACCTCTAGCCCATTTTCCTGACCTCTTCCTCCCCCCTCCCACCACTCCTCCCACCTACCTGCACTTGCCAAACCCCAACTTGTCTGTCTGCATTTAACTTCTCAGATGGCTGCAAATTGTGTACCTCCACTGGAAAATTGACAATGCTACCAGCTGCTTCATTCATGTCTTGACTTGTGTAAACTGTAACTGTATTTGCTACCCTTTCCTATGTAAATTATATGTTAGTAGTACAACCCCAGTGTCAATTTGTCTGCTGTAATTATGCTGTTGCAAAAAATTGTATCTCCTTAAGTGTTAATGAGGATCCTTTGTAAATGGGCTCGTAGCTCAAAGGCTTGTAATTCTGAGTTCCCAATAAATAGATAAATAAAATAAATAAAAATAGCATACATAACAAAATTTTGTCAGATATAAAGACAGCATTTCTTTTAGGACCTCTCAAAAGTACCTATTTTTTAATATAATGAACCCAACATACAATGTCACTGGGATCCTGAGAGGGTCTTTAGAGGTCATGAGGGTCGTGGGAAGCAAGGCGTCCTCCCCCACCCCCTGAATCCAGCAGCATCCTCCGGGAGTCACTGGGATCCTGAGAGGGTCCTTAGAGATTGCAAAGGCCTCAGAAAGCAAGGCACCTCCCCCAACCCCCAAATCCACCAGCATCTTCTGGGAGTCACTGGGATCCTGAGAAGGTCCTTAGAGGTCACGAGGGCTGCAGGAAGCAGGGCACCTCCCCCACCCCCTGAATCCACCAGGTACATGTGCAGCCCATGCCGAGGAGCTCCATTCTTCTGCGCACCAGGACTTGTCTTGTTTGGCGCCATTTTACTTTAAATTTTACTGTCGGCATATGTTTGGAGATAGTTTTCTGCTCTAGAAGTTTCCTATACTCTAGCATTGAAATGCCTACTGTAACAACTGTGCCTTAATGATTTTCTGCTGTTAAATACCATTGATTTTTAATTAATGTGTTGCTGTGTTAGAGCCTTGTAATTGACTATGTCCTAGATTGTGCAGCTCAAAAAGCCTCAGATTTCTGCTCTATTTGAAGCCTCTGTTTACCCAAAGTCACTTAATTAGTTCTGGAATCTGACTGAAAAAAAAAGAATAGTGGTTTGAATCCGATTTAAGAAAAAAAAAACAGAAACCAACAAACATCACTTGTCTCCAGTTTAATTCGAAACAAAGTTGTGAGCTACAAGTCTGGGAACCCCATTTCAGCATGTTAGTTGAACCTAATTCAAGGGAAATTAGCAGACAAACAAGCATTACTTTGTGCCCTGCTTAATTCAAAACAGAGTGGGAGTCACAGACCTATGTGTATTTGACTAGGATCCGATTCTTGTTCTGGCCCCTTGTTAGACATTTGCCCCCTCCCCCTGACCAGCTCACACAGTATAAATTTCTTACCGCCCTGTAATTTCCTCCATAGCATCCTCTGGGAGTCACTGGGATCCTGAGAGGGTCCTTAGAGGTTGCGAGGGCCACGGGAAGCAAGGTGCCTTTCCCCAACCCCCGAATCCACCAGGTACATGCGCAGCCTGTGCTGAGGAGCTCCCTTCTTCTGCACACCAGGACTTGCCTTGTTTGGCCTCGCCGACACTCCGCATCGGCTCCCCACCTCCCCCACCACCACCCTTGGTCAGCATGCCCTTATATAGGGTCTGTGGTTGATGGTTTTTGAACCAATCAGCCCACTTGTCCACCAGCAGCTTATACTCTTTCGACACTAGAGGCTACTTTGCTTCTCCTGCTCACTAGCTTGCTCTTATCCTTAGCACTCCATTTAACTCTAGGATGTTTCCTCTAATTCTCCAGCTGTGTACTCTGCTATCCCCTGTTCTGCCCCCCCTTTGCTTCTCTCCTGGAATACTCTCCCCCCCCTTTTGACGCAGTCTACAACCTGGTTGCCTGGCAGCTTTTAAACACATGTCAAGTCTCTCTGACCCCCTATGCCTTTGTGAATGGGTCCGTCCATGTGGCCTTCTCTCCAGCTATCACTTCTAATGAGCACTGCCCCATGCACATCACACTATGCTCGTCTTCCTACTCATGGAAGCCACACCTCCTGCAATCCCTGATACAGTCCCCCCTTCCCTCACTTCAACTCCTCCTGGCTACCTCTCATATACTAAACTTCCCCATTCCTACTTTCTGTAACCCTAAAGGGCCTATAGCCAGCGATGCTCACTTCTGCAAAAAGATGAACTGGAACCTGGAACTTAGGTTCCTACTCCTCCTCCTCCTTCTCATGTCAGGTAATATCCACCCAAACCCTGGACCTCCAGCTCCCCCGGTGCCTACCCTCTCCCCTGCCTGTGGGATGCGTAGTGCCACCCTTAATGGATGCAGTCTACTAAAAAAGTGGGATTCCTTCCAGGGTTGGGTTCTGCAACATCAACCTGATGTCATAGCCGAGGGTGAAACCTGGCTCTCCCCTCGGATTCCCGACTCATCAATAACCCTCTCCAGTTACAACCTATACTGCGCCGACTGGCAGGGTAAGCATGGGGTGGCTGTGCTATTTAAACCAAGGACACAATGCATGGGCAACTGCTTCCCACCCCCTAGCTGGAACCAGGCCCCCAGGCACTCACTCTTAAACTTACCTTGGGATGCTCCCAAACCCCCCTCCTCATCACTGCTGTATACCTTCCCCCCAGGGACCAAAAGGTAGCTTTCCTCTCAGTGCTATCCTACCTGGTCACTCTCCCATCTAAAAATGAAAAGATCATACTCGAGGACTTTAATATCAATTGGTTAGGTAAGGACGCTGCACCGCTCACTGATGTTGCCACTGCCCAAGATCTAACACAAGTAGTCACATACCACCACCCGCCTGGACCTGCGTACTGGGCCATCCTCTCTGCTAGACCTTATTTTCACCAATCGCCCCCACAAAATCACAAGCGCCACCGTTCTCCCAATTGCTCTTAGTGACCACTCCCCAGCTCTCTGCACCTGGTCATGCAAAGCTCCTAGATCTCCTCCCAAATTAATAGCGCAATGTAAACTTGGCCCTGGAAAACTCGCACTTCTTAAAGCACACCTCAGCACTATGGATTGGTCCATTATAATGAACACCCCTGACCCCAATAGAGTCCTTGGCCTCTTCATCATCTCCTTCAACAATATATGTGACAAATTTGTGCCACTAACCAAAAGAATGGTCAAAGGCAATCCAGTGCCTTGGATCACTTATCGCCTCCTGGCCCTGATGCAAACTAGAGATTCATTATGGCACCTCTCCAATGAGACCGGCCTGCCATCCAATAGACAAAAGTACAGAGAGGCTCGGAACAACTGCACTTGGGGCTTGTGCAAAGCAAAAGCAGAGTATTATAAATCATCCTTACCCTCCTCCTGGGGCTCAGGACACAAATGCTGGAACAATATCAAGGATATCTGTGGAAAAGACCCTAATCCAATTCCTAATCAGATCATGGTCAATGGGTCCCTGACCTCTGACCATACCCAAATTGCCACAGCCTTCAATGATGCCTTCATGAACCTCAACCACATTCTGCCTCCTAATTTCTTTGACCTACCTACATCCAGCTCCCCCATTTCCCCCCAGAAGCCCCCCTTTACCTACACCAAATTACTCCCAAGCCTGCAGAGCCGTACCTTAAAAAAGCCCTAAGCCACTCCTTCTACAGTAGTGACTCCCTACACTTGAAGCTACTTCAGCTCACCCTTCATGAGGTACTCTACCCCCTTACCCATATTCTATACCACTCCTTATGTTAAGGTAAATTCTCCTCACGGTGGAAATCTGCCTCCATCACCCCCATATTTAAAAGTGGGGACTGATCCAGCACCAATAACTACTGCCCCATCTCCATTCTCCCTCCCCTTGCCAAGGCCCTAGAGCGGATTGTATCTGATCAGCTCACTGATCACCTTAACAAATACAACTTACTCTGCAAACAGCAACACGGCTTTCACACAATACTACCACTGCCCTTCTCGAGTTTACCACACACATCCACTCTGCTCTGTACAGGGGTCATATCACTGGTGTTGTCTTCATTGACCTTACGAAGGCGTTTGACACCATCAACCACTCCCTCCTACTAACCACTTTGGCCAACATTGGTTTCTCTCAGGACATTCTAGGATGGTTCTCTGACAACCTCTCGAACCAGTTTCAGCAGGTCGAAATTGGTAACACCTTATCCAATAGGCTGCCTGTCCTCTCTGGTGTCCCACAGGGGTCCATACTTGGACCGCTACTTTTCAGCCTCTTCCTTAACTCCCTCCCCAAGTCCTGCCATGGCAACCTATTACTATAACGCGGATGATGCTGTCCTCTTTTCCTCCAACTCTGACCCCATTCAACTCCACCACTCCTTCCAATCCTCTTTTAGCTATACTGAAAGCTGGTTCACTGCACGGCGCCTTATTCTCAACTATAAAAAAACAAAGTTATTCTATTCTCACACCCTCTGAATACTTGGAAGGAGCACTGCCCCCAAGCACTAACTGCTAATCTGACCCCTTTGGAGCATGTGGACTCCTTTAAATATCTGGGCATCACTCTGGACCCAGTCCTTAATTTTCACCAACATATCCACCACCTGTCCAAGGCCCTCAATATTAGGCTGGAGCTATTGCATCACTTCAAACACTGTCTTACCCCAGACACCCTCAGGCTCGCTGTCTCCTCCTCAGTCCTCTCCCTGCTCGATTATGGCTTACTTATCTATAGCATGGCAAACACCTTGGCTCTTTATAGACTCCTGCTCTCCCTAAATAAAGCATGCCACCTCATCCTGGGCTGTGACTGTCTCACCCTTATGTGCTCTCTCTCTCTCTCTCTCTCTCTATAATGCAATCAACTGGCTTAATCTTGACAATCAAATTAGGTTGCATACTTGCTTCATGGCCAAAAAGATTGCCTTTGGCCTCTCCCCCCCCCGGGGCTCACCCCTGTAGTCCACCTGACCCCAAAGCGTAAGCATACCCACAGTTCCAGCAAGAAACTCCTCTCAGTTCCCTCCTGCTGAACCTCCAAATTCCAAAGTTCCTTCAGCTTCAGAGCCCCTTCTTGGACGAACAGCTTTCCCACCTCACTTGTAAATGAACAAAGAATTGGCCTCTTCAAAATCCATCTTAGGGACCACGTCCAGTCCTCTAGTACCTGTGACTGCCACTGAACTCTGCCCTCTCCCCTTCCCCCTTCTCCACCGACAATGGCCACTGGCCTGATTTCCCTCCCCAGCTTTTGAGCCTAACCTGAGTCTGTCAGGCATATATTCATATCTGAGTTCATCCTGTATTTTGTAAGACCTGTACTAATTAGCCCTAGCATCTGAATGTTAGCCTTCGCTGTTCCTTGTAACAAAGCTGAACTGTATCACTGTTGAATCATCTGTAATGTTTGTCTGTACCTAATTCTGTGATGTGGAACCTTTGTAAAGGAGTCTTTGACTCAAATATATTTCTGAATCCAGTATACTAAACTAAACTAAACCAATAGTCAGGGGAAATGGTGTGGGGGGAAGATAGGAAAAAATGTAGATATATCTATTCTGCACACAAAAAATGCACATACGAATACAGAACATGTAGATAAAAAGTATGATCAAACATATAAATAAAGCTGTGGTAATGTATATAACACAATAAGATTATAGTAAATGAAAGACGAGATATATAGGACATTATCTACACTGGATGCAGGAGAAGGGAAAACACATCTCAGCCATCCATACTGCACATGGGTTGATTGCAGCTTTCTTGTACAAGATAAATAAACAATTTCCTTTTACCATGAGATGTTCAGTGCAGCTCCTGCCCCCTCTTCCTCGGGTTTGATAGCTCTTACTTTGATATATTGTTTCTCTTAGCTTAGCAGTGGCATATAAATGAAGCTGATATCTAAGTCGCCCAGGAAGCATTCAAGAGATACTCCTTTAAGTTGTAACCCATAATGATGTGGCAATCTCTTTTATAAACACCAGAATGTCCAAATGGTTAAGGTGTCTTGGACCTAAGATGCAGTTGATCAATATCCAAATGGGTTTGAACCCCTTTCCTGCTATGACTTTTGGAGGAATCTGAGAATTGTCTGTAGCTGTATTGGTCCTTGTACCAACAAATGAATGAAGTAGGAGATCTCCTACCTTTAATTTGACCAATGCAAAATTTACGAGCACAAACATTCAGGCTGCATAAAGCCATTCTTCAGGAAATGACAGTTTCTACACAAAGCATAGATCTTATTCAGTGCATAGGAAAAGATACTACTAGAAATTACCATATGTCAATAAAACTTCTCAGATATAAAGACACAGCTGCCTTTAGCAGGTGTTAAAAATAGCAATTTTTCAATATAGTAAAGCCAGGATACAGTATCCATAGGAAATGGGGTGGAGTTGGAGGAAGACTGAACAAAAAGTAGGTATATATGCATATGTGTGTATATACTGTATATCTATATATATATATATATATATATATATACACACAGTACAAGTCACATTAAACTGTTCCATCAACTCACTGGTGTAGAATTGTTTTTTTGTGATGGTATTTGATTGGCAACTCAAACTCTTGAAGCTTTCAACTCTTTTCCAACCATCCTTCACTGCCTATTCAGTTCACATGTAACTGTTTAGTGAAAGGGCAGTAGCTGCATTTTCATGGCATTGTTTATAAATATCACAGCATTCCTTAAGAGCATTGTTTATAAATATCACAGCATTCCTTAAGAGCATTGTTTATAAATATCACAGCATTCCTTAAGAGCATTATTTGTAAATATCACAGGGCTCGAATAGGTAAACACAAAAAGAATTGTGTCTCTAGATGGTCCCAATTTTAAATGCCAAGCATTTCTGTGATCAGTAACTGAAAACAAGATGGCAGATTTATGACACTACTAGGGCCATTTGCAACACTAAAAACTGCATTTGTGAAAGTGTCGAACTTTTTGTTAACTTTTCCCATTGACTTATAATGGGAACTTGTTGTTTGAATAACTTTTGAACTGTTCAATATTTTTTCACAAAATCTTCAAAAGGCACATTGGGGACCCCGGCTGCACATTTCCTGAAGTTTTTGGATTGGTTGCGCAAACTGTGCGACCTGTAGGCGAGGGCAAAGAATTTGCAAAAAACATAATTGCGCTTTTTGTTGTCGCTTAATAACTCCACAGCCGTATATCCAACCGTAAATGAAAAGAAGCAGATTCCCAGATTTACCATGCCCAATCGCATACCAAATTTCAGGCAATCCATGGTAGCACTACTGTGCTACCATTATATATATATATATATATATATATATATATTCTATGCAAAAACTTCATTAATGCATCAGTTGGGGTTCTTCTGCAACCAAAAGCAAAGTGATTTTTAGGGTTCTCACCTTGCACCCACCCCATCCCACCCCCACCAACAGGCTTTGAGGTGTGCGCTAGTCCTTGACCTAACTCTCACCCCATCCCATGTGTAAACAAGCTGAGGTGGTGCAGTGTAGGAGAATGGGGTGAGAGTTAGGCCCAAGGACCCCAACATATACCCCGATGCCTGTTGGTAGGGGCAGGCTGGGGGTGGGGTGCAAGGTGTGGGAACCCTAAAATTGAATTTCCTTGCTTTTTTTTGCTGTAGAAGAACTCTAACTGATGCATTAATGAAGTTTTTTGCATAGAATTTCCTTACTTTTTAAGAAAGAATTGAAAAGTAGAAAGTTGTGCAAGTTGGTGGGAACACGGGGCCACCACATGATTTTGTGTGGCATGGTAACAGTAAGAGCAATGCAAATGCAAGTGCAAATGGTTACACACATGGTGCTGCAAAAGTAAATGGTAGCACAAATGGAAATAGAAATGCAAGCGCAAAGTGATGCCAAAGCGAACAGTGACGAAAACAGAGACACAAATGGAATGCATATGAAATGTAACTGGTAACATGCACGTTCATGGTACCACAATTGGAAATGCAAATGCTAATGGTAACAGCAACAATAATGCCAAATGAGACAGAAACGGAAATGCAAGCATGTACAGAAATGCAAACCATAACGCGCACGGACAAGGTACCACAATTGTAAATGCAAATGGTAACAGTAACTGCAAGAATAATGGCAAAGGAAACAGAAACAGAAATGTTAATACTAGTGCATATGGAATCGCAAACTGTAACGTGCACGGTCACGGTACCGCAATTCTAAATTTAAATGGTAACGGTAACACCAACAATAATGGCAAAGTAAACAGAAATGCAAGCGCATCCAAAAACACAAACCGTAACCTGCACGGTCACGGTACCGCAATTGTAAATGCAAATGGTAATGGCAACAGCAACAATAACGCCAAAGGAAAGAGAAATGCAAATGCAAACGCAAGCACATACAGAAATGTGAACCGTTACACGCGCGGTCATGGTAGCGCAATTGTAAATGCAAATGGTAATAGTAACAGCAACGATAAAGTCAAAAGAAACAGAAACGCAAGCGCATACAAAAATGCAAACCATAACGCGCACAGGCACGGTACCACAATTGCAAATTCAAATGGTAACAGTAACAACAACAATAACACCAAATGAAACAGAAATAGAAATGCAAGCACAAATGAAAATGCAAACCATAACACACATGGAGGCGTAGACAGGAACGTTGACGCAAACGGTAACGGAAGCACAACTAGAAACGCTAACTGGCACAGTAACGAAAGGGCACACCCTTCTTTTCCCCAAAAACTGCATTGAAAAACACAGTGAAAACAAAGAATGTATGCATAATAATGGAGCTCAGAGCACAAAATTAGGACTTGGAATACTAAACTGCTTATATTTCTGGAACCGTACAATGCAGAAAAAAAATTTAAATTTTGTCGGAATTATGACTTTCCTGGCTAGTTTTGTACTTATCCCTGGCATGGGGGGGGCTAAGCATTTTTGTGACAAAAAGTCTGTATCTGACACCGTTTCCGAGATACGGGCCCTGAAACGCACCATGGAAGCCATAATGTTATCCTATGGGAAAAAGCGTCAACTTCAGAGTGCCGTCAGTTTGCCTCCCTGTAATATTTTTTCAGCAAACCACCAAAAGGCACATCTGTGGGATGTTGGCTTCCTTCCCTCCAAATTTCAGCCCAAAAGACCAAACCCTTATTTTTCAGCAGGGCGGCAAAGAATTCCCTTTAATGCAGCGCTCGCCGTAATGTTATCCTATGGGAAAAAGCATCAACTTTGTAGTGCTGTAAGTTTGCTGCCCTATAATATTTTTTGACCAAACTACCAAAAGCCACACCTGTGGGATGTTGCCTTTCTTCCCTCTAAATCTCAAGTAAAAAGACCAAACCGTTTCCAATATATTCAATGTCAAAGATTAGTAAAATTTCCTTATCTATTCCATTATAAAAAATCTGCCCATCTTGTCCTGCCCTCACTATCAAAGATGACGATCAAAGAATATCACGATCAAAGAATTTGCAGGCTCACGATCAAAGAATTTTCAGGCTCACGAACAAAGAATAAAAACATTTGTAATTAAAAAAAATGAGACAATTGTGGCAAACCACCACCATGGTTCGACAGAACGAAGCCCCCTGAGCAAAACCCACCCTCATTTGACTTGCTAGGGCACCCCTGGGCTGAGTAAAATGCATTTTTAAATCTGCCCATCTCGTCCTAGTCACACGATTCACAATCGTGATCAAAGAATCTGGCGGTCAAAGAATTTGCAGGGTCGCGATCAAAGAATTTGGTCCCTCACAAACAAAGAGCAAGGGATGAGATGGGCAGAGTTGAAAGCTGATTTTATGAGCCCAGGAGTGCCCTACAAACATAAGTGAGTCTGGGTTCAGTTCAGGGGACTTCGTTCTGCCCCATGTGAATAATAATAAGTAGTCTAGTGGCCCCCCTGTCATAATAAATAATTGTATGTTCCTAATGTCTTGGTAGTCTAGTGACCCCCCCAATGTGTTTTTTTTTTTTTAATCCCTGGTAGTCTAGTGGCCTTCTCAGAGCTGTATTACAACATTATTACTGTTAATATCCCTGGTAGTCTAATGGCCCCACCCCCATTTGTATGCAATAATATGCACTATGTCTGTACATATCCCTGGTAGTCTAATGGCCCCCCTCCATTATAATATTATTAATAATTATTTACACATGTCCTGGTAGTCTAGTGGCCCCCTCCATTAAAATATTTTGGAGCATCTCTTTGCATTAGCACTCATAATGTAGACAAGTCAGCAGCTGGCCGTGGAGGTGAGAGGTGAGCTGAGCCAGTCACTGGCTGGGGGAAAGGTGTGGGGTGCTGGGTGGGCTGACACATCTGGGTGGGGGTGGGGGGCCACTAGACTACCAGGAAATGTGAAAATAATTAATACTATTATAATGAAGGGGGCCACTAGACTATCAGGGATATGTACACACATAGTTGATATTATTGCATTAAAATGGGGGGGCACTAGACTACCAGGGATATTAACAGTAATAATGTTGTAATACAATTTGGGGGAGACCACTAGACTACCAGGGATTAAAAAAACACATTGGGGTGGCCACTAGACTACCAGGACATTAGGAACATACAATTATTTATTATAATGAGGGGCCACTAGACTACCACGGACATTTGATACACTATTATTATTATTCACATGGGGCAGAATGAAGTCCCCTGAGCAAAACCCAGCATGTTTGTAGGGCACCCCTGGGCACAGAAAAGTGATTTTAAAATCTGACCATCTCATCCCTCCCTCATGATGCACGATCGCAATCAAAGAATCTCGCGATCAAAGAATTTGCAGGCTTGCGATCAAAGATCATTAGCAAGCCATGAACAAAGATTTAAAAAGCTGAAAACTCTATTTTTAGACTGATTTGGATGGAACCAAAGCCATGACTCGATAGATCTGGGTCCCCTTAGTAAAACCCATCCAAGTTTTACTTCAGAAGTGACCCCTGAGCCGAGATATTTGTGTTTTTCAGATCGCAAAACTGAAAACAAGATGGCGGACCTCACAATCAAAGAATTTTTGAAAATCCTCGGGGACAAAGAGTCTTGAACCGTAAGGCTGCAAATTCTTTGATCGCCAGGCAGGACCAGATGGCCAGAACCCCATTCTTTGTTCGCAAAACATACGTATAAATTTTCCCATTGACTTATAATGGGAACTTAAAAGTGGCATAACTTTTGAATGCCTTAATATTTTTTTCACCAAATGAAAAGTGCCATGTTCGGCCACCAAAGCTCTTTCAAACGAGCCATCTCACAGAGCAGCACAACACACAACGGCCATGCAGGGCCATGTCCAAAATCCCCAAAGCTGCCTCCAAAAATGGATAATTTTGCATTTTGCAGCACTTTCGTATGCAAAGACCGTAAGTCCGACCAAAATGAAATTTGGCAAACCAAGAGATCTACCATGCCCCACTGTGCATACCAAATTTCAGGCAAATCTGTTGAACAGGTCCAAAGTTATTAACGTCCAAACTTTTGACTTTAGTATGTAGTATGTCAGTGGCTCAGTAGGCTCAGTAGGTAGCACATTCATCTCTGAGGCCGGGAGATCAGAGGGCTGTGGGTTCAGTTCCCACATCTGGCACTTGGGTTAATATCCCAGTACTGACACTATAGCACAGTATGAGAGGGGTGCTGCAGTTCTGAGGTGCTGTCTTTCGGATAAGATGTTAAACCGAGGTCCCATCTGCCTGGATTGGTGGTAGTTCAGGTGGATGTTAAAGATCCTATGATGACACTTATCGGAAAAAAAAGAGTAGGGGAATTTCCCCAGTGTCCTGGCCAAAATTTCCCTCATTTGATAAAAATACCACCAACAGCTTAATCTGGTTCAAGGTCAGTTGACATTCATCTGTATCCCCCTCCCCCGGGTTGTGCCTGAAAATAGGCAGGATTTGTCTAGTGCACTTACCCAGTAAACAAAAAAAAAACTAAGTGACCACTGAACCCTATCTATATATGTAATAGATAAACCACTCTGAGGCATGTGATCGTGCTCTGATATGTGCATGCCTTGGTGTGCATTGTTATGCACGGGGCCACAGGCTAAGTGCGTCAACCACCCAAGGTGTGCATATATCAGAGTGCGACTGCACACTTCAGAGTGGTTTATCTATCTTATAAAATGTCAAAATTGTTATGGAGGGGAGCAAAAGTACAGGTGTGCAGTGACGCTCTGATATACGCACGGTCATGTGATGTGTTTTATACAATCCGAACATTGGATTTGGAGAATTTACTTTTACCCATCATATATATATATATATATATATTTATACAATAGAGGTGGTTGATAAACATTTTAAATAAAAACACATATTCTCACTGGAGTGAGCTAAATCCTGCTGATGTAGCAACTGTGAGATTATTTAGATTTACACACACAGTTGCTATGTCACAACCCGATATTTCCACTCTGGTAACATCTCCACATGCACCTCCCTAACCGAACTACTTCTCTACAGAACAATATTCAAAATCATATGCCACACAAAACTTGTACCAGTAAGCCGTCACACATACGATTAAAACAAAATATCCTCACAGTAAGTGCGAGCCAAAGCAAGAAAGTACAACTCTCATCATAATACACATCCGAGTCGAACTTCTGCCACAACAGAAATGCATATAAAATACCCCACATCCCCAGAACAAGACACCTTCACCAAATCCCATTCTTCTATTTTGCACCACTACCTGTTAATTTTTACCTGCACTGCTCAGCGTAGCTCGACATTTTAAACGACTGTTGAAAGTGAAGCATGTTTCAAATGAGTGAAAAGTGAAACTCAGGGACTCACACCACAGCACTGCTAATGAGAACTGCAACGGACTAAAAAACAAAACAGAGACCCAGCATATTACTGCCATAGTCCATGCAACATAAACCGTGCCAAAGTAAAAAAAATAATTGCAAATGAATCCAAAACCACTGAAATTAAAACTGCAATTGAAACCCCGATTCAGAAAGATGCCAAACAAACTCCCACCCATTCCAGACAAACAACCAATCAACTCACAGAAACACATGAAACGCAATCAATCAGGAACAACAGCCAACAACACCAACCAACCACAACAGACTTATTCAGCAAACCAACCAATCAAACACCACAACCTAACCACACACAGTTCATTCAGACAAACACTGTAGCTTTACACCTTCAACCAAAATAACACAAATGTAACATTTTGACAAAAGAAAACTATTTAGTAAAGCAACTAAATACACAGTCCCCTATTGCATAAATCGAACACATGATTGGCAGGGGTGGGATATGGAAAATATTCTCACTCCTGCATCATGAGGCATGGATATCTCACTCTTCCTTATATATATATATAAATATATATATAAATATTATGGTGGCACAGTAGTGCCACTATAGTTAGGGTTGCGTAGCCATTTTTATGTTAAAGCTCAAATTTTGCACTTTAATAACTTTGCAACTGTTTGTCCGATCTGCCTGAAATTTGAAATGGAGGAAGATTTTTGGTAGGTCCCCAAAACTAAAAAAAATTTCGTATTGATCAGATATATGGTTGCAGAATTGTAGTGCACTGAAAAATGTGAAAAATCCCAACATTCAGTTTTCTTTAGACGTCCACTTTATACTGAAGACTGCATCTGAGTGGGTTCAAATTTGGTGGGCTACATGGGTCCTGGGTCACAGATGTGCCTTTTGAAGATTTTGTGCAACAAATCTTTCTCCATTCAAAAGTTATAGTGCTTTTAGTGCCCCATTATATCCTGTCGGAAAATGTATATGTGCAGTTTGAAAATTGTCGCGACAGTATTTTTTAGTGTCGAGCATGCCAAAAATAGTGTTGTCCTGCCGCCATCTTGTTTTCAGTTATCAAGGGAGAAAAAACAATATAACTTAAAAAATACTGCACTTTTCGACACACCAACCATTGGGTTTACCATTTTGGGGCCCACGGAACTGGAATCTGGCATTAGTCTTTCACCAACTGGTCTGGAAATGTGGTTTTCAGATTTTTTTCACCATTTTGCCATTTTTTGATCACAACACTATCGCAAAGTGCCGAGTCAATATGCACGACCATTAAAAATACAACCGCGACAGTACATTTTACGTTCGCGGTTGTATACACATTAGAAAGATAGGAGTGTCGCGATCATTTCTTAAATGACCGTGGTAACACTGCTGAGCCACATTTTCTGAAATGATGTTTTCTTTGTCACTTGATTGTGGCAAGCTGGATTGTGATATTGGCCTGAAATTTTCAGGGTGTCAAGCCCTACTGCCGCAGGTGTGCCTTTCAATGGTTTGCTTCGAAAACGTTCACCATGTCCCTAGTTATAGTGTTCTGAATTTACAAATTTTCCCATAAGATGACATTGTGGGACTCGTTTTCTTTGTCACTTCATTGTGGCTATGTGCGTTGTGGTATTGACCTGAAAATTTTAGAGTTGAAACCCCTACCCCTACATGTGTGCCTTTTGCTGGTTTGGTATGGAACTATTGAACATGGCCATAGTTACAGCATTGTGAACTTTGGAAATGTCCCCATAGGATAACATTTCAGTGCAGGTTTTTTTTTTTTGTCCTCTCATTGTAGCAACGTGGATTGCACTATTGCCCTGAACGTTTCACAGTGGAAAGGCCTACTCCCACACATGTGCCTTTTGGTGTTTTGGTATGAAACCATTCAACAGGGCCATAGTTATAGCACTGCAAAGTTCAGAAAACTCCCCATAGATTAACATTGTGGTGCCCGTAACGCCTTTTGAGGCCCATATCTCAAAAACGGTTAGAGATACAGACTTTTCATCACAAACATTCTGAGCCCCCCATCAGGGGACTGAGTACAGAACTAGGTTTGAAAGGCATGAAACTCTTGAAATTAGAATTTTTTTCCTACCAGGTATGGTTCCTGAGATATTTGCGAATTACTATCCCACATGCACGTTTTCGTGTGTGTCGATGATTGCCATGCCTTCACAGTTGACACTCACAGTACTTTTCAGTGCCCATACTAGGGAAATTATGAGTGACATGTGTTTGGTCACTGCATTGCTATGACAATTACTGAGTTTCACAATCACAATGACACTTAACTTCACTTTGAGGTGCCCGCATCATGAGATATGGGAAAATTACTGTAACTAGGCCTCCTTGCTTTACACCACTGCTATATGGAACCACACTTAACTGTAAGTGGGAGCGCAAGGCCCAAATGGCGTGTGTTCCCACAAACACACATCCTATTTGCCACACTTGTGTAGCTTGGTGGGAGCAATGGCCTAAAGGGCCCCATGTTCCTACCAAGCCACCCATTTCTATTCTTACTTACATAACACCTTTTAAAAAAGAAGGAAATTCTTTGCAAAAACTTTGCTAATGCATCAGTTAGGGTTGTTCCACAGTGACAAAAGGATGGAAATTTGCTGTTAGGGTTACCACCCCTACACCCCCACCCAACCCCACCAACAGGCATCAGGGTGTGCATTGGGGTTTTCATGCCTAACTCTCACCCCCTTCCCCTATACTTTACATATGGAATAGGGTGAGAGTTAGGCCGGTGACCCCAATGCACACCCCAATGTCTTTTCCTCAGTGTAGGCTGATGAATCAGAAGATCATTTAGATTCTCTGCCCTTCTATAAGCAATCCTAGGTGTTCTCTGCCAAATGTGGGTCAGCCCCCAGGACATACCAATGCTTTTATATTATGTTCCTAACCTTGTTAGAGCTAATGCAATAGGTACTAACAAAATTAATTGTATTCTCAGAGCTTTTTTCTTCTTCTGAATGGCTCACTTTTTTGTTTAGAGAGACTCCCTCTCAATGCTCTCCACTGCTGATCTGTCATTGTTTATGGTGTACCCTGAATAGCCCCTTGCTTTAAAGTGACTACCTAAAGCATCAAATTCTGATTTCATTTAATTTCATCGGGGTTACTGCAATTTCTTTTTACTCATAGAAACTGACTTTATGGAATATTCTCCACAGTGTGGCATGGGTGGCAACTGCTGGCTAATAGCACAGTGTTGCGGTCTGATAAGAAATTTTAAGAACACAAGCACTCGGGCTACACAGAGGCATTCTTCAGGTAATGACAGTTTCTGAAAAAACATACATTTAGTTTAGTGTTTATGACAACTACTATTAGAAAATAGCATACATAACTAATCACTGTTAGATATAAACATAGTGTTTCTTTTTGAACCAGTCAAATGTACCTATTTTTTAATGTAATGAACCCTGCATACAAGAGTCAGGGGAAATAGTGTGGAGGAGAGATAGAAAAACATGTCGGTCTAGATCTGTTCTGCACACAAAAAAAATCATATTCCAGTACAGAACATGTGGATAAGAAGTATGATCAAACCTATAATTAAAACTGTGGTAATGTATATAACACAATAAAATTATAGTAAATTAGAGACATGCTATGTAGCACATTGTCTGCTGAGGGTGCAGGAGAAGGCAAAACACATCCCAGCCATCCATACTGCAGCTGGATAGATTGTAACTTCCTTGTAGGAGATAAATAAACTGTTTTATTTCACCATAAGCTGTTCACTGCAGCTCCTGTCCCCTCTTCCTCAAGTTTGATAGCTCTTAGTCTGATATATAATTTTCTCTCTGGTTAGCAATATCTTAACTATACCAGGAAAGTCGAAAGACTAAAGCATTCATCTTAAGGGTTGAATATCCATGTACATGCAATCCACACTCCTTCCAAGACTTTTGGAAGAATCAGAACATGCATTCCATCAGTTCCTGAGAAGAAAACAAATGTGGCTGAACCTGTATTACTGCAAAAACAATAAACGTTAAACATGTAAATGAAGTTGATATCTAATTCACCCAGGAAGCATTCAAGAGATACTCTTTTAAGTTGTAACCCATAATGATGTGGCAATATTTTTTATAAACACTGGAACATCCAAATGGTTAAGGGGTTGGACCTAAGAATCAGTTGATCAATATCCAAATGGGTTTGAACCCCCTTTCCTGTTATGACTTTTGGAAGAATCTTAGAATTGTCTGCAGCTGTATTGGTCCTTGTACCAACACATGAATGAAGTAGATTTCCTACCTTTAATTAAACCAATGAGAAATTTTGCTAGCACAAACTATCAGGCTACATAAAGCCATTCTTCAGGAAATTACAGTTTCTACACAAAGCATAGATCCTACTCAGTGCATAGGAAAATGTTCTACTAGAAATTCTCATATGTCAGTAACAATTATCAGACAGAAAGACACAACTGCCTTTTGGAGATGTTAAAAATAGCTATATTTTAATATAGTATAGCTATAATACAGAAGCCATAGGAAATGGGATGAGGGGAAGACAGAACAAAAAGTACTTATATATCTATGCTGCTTAAACATACATACATGTGAGAATACAGAACATGTAGATAATAAGTAGCATCAAACATGTACATAAAACAGAGGTGATTCATGAAAAATAATATAAAAGAAAATGAGAGAGATAACATATAGCTCATCTTCTCCACTGGGTAAAGAAGATGGGAAAATACATCTCAGTGATCCATACTGCAAGTGCTTTGGTCTAACATCCTTGTTGCAAGAGATAAATACAGAAACTGTTTCTTTCTACCATGAGTTCAATACTGCAGATCCCAAACTTCTTCCTTAAGGTTTGATAGACTTTTCTCTAACTTTCTTTTGTCTTGGCTTACTACAGGGTTATGAACACTAGTATGGCTAAGTGGTTATGGTGTTGAACATAAGATCCAATGGAGAAATAACCAAATGGGTTCAAACACAACTTCTGGTAAGGCTTTTGGAAGAATAATAACCCACATTACCAACTTCCACAAAAGTACACAAGTGTCATTAAACCTGTAACACTACAAAAACAATGAATGTAGACATGTAAATAAAGTTGATATCTAGTACATTTGAGCAGCTTTCAAGAGATCCTACCATTACTTGTAGCACATAATGCTGTGCCACTTCTTATTATTAACAATAGAATGACTAAATAGTTAAGAGCTTGGACTTAAGATGCAGTTGACGAATATCCAAATTGGTTTCAACATCATTCCTTGTATAAGTTTTAGAAGAATTAGAACATTATTTGTAGCTGTATTGGTCCTTGTACCAACAGATCAACAAAGTAGGAGATCTGATACCTTTTATTAGACCAATAAGAAATTGTTAGAACACAAGCTCTGGCTGCACAGAGGCATTCATCAGGTAATTACAGTTCCTGAAAAAGCATACATTTTATATTACTTTTTTACAACTACTACTCAAAAATAGCATACATAACTAAATGTTGTCAGATATAAAGACAGTGTTTCTTTTAGAACCTCTCCAAAAGTACCTATTTTCTAAGGTAATGGGATTTGCCCCGTAAAGGCAGACTGAGTTGTCCAGGCGAACCTACCAGGAAAGATGGCCTGTACAAGGGTGACAAACGGGGGGACAGAAAAGGGGGCATGGAAAATGGGTGATTCACAATAAAGGGGCGAGGGCAAAAGGATGACATCACAAAAGGGGAGGAAAGAGGAAACAAACACGGATTGGTAGAGGGTTAAAAGGAAAAGGAGGGGCCTGAAGGGTGTTTAAGCCATTGCAGAGAGATGATGGCCCTGAAGAAGAAGAGCAAGCCAACTAAGGAGGAGGCTTTCAGAGCGATCATAGAACTGGCAGAGTGGGGTAATAAGGTATGGGAGCTGGTGGAGGACATGGAGACTCAGGAGCATGGGGGAAACTGGAAAGGGGATAAAGGAAGAGGTAGCAGCAGAGGGCGCAGGCTGGCAAAGGACCAAACTGAACCTAGGGCACCAACTCGGTCACCCAGCCCAAAGAGACCACCACCCAGGCCATTTAGCCTGGTCAGGCCAGAACCAGTCACCCCCATACCTCAGTCTACCACCCTGGTGACCCCCTTAACCCCTGATACAGTTCCGGTACCTCCTACCCCGCCACCACCAACCACACCTGCACTGCCGGGACAGCTGCCAATGGCAACAGATGGCACAGGAGGACAGACCCCAAGATCAGTAGGACCCCAGCCAGGCCCGTCATCAGGTAATACAGGAGTGAGCGTGGACAGCAGTATTAAAGAATATGTTGAGCTAATTATCACATCTATGGGGCAGGATAGCTTGGGACAGTTAGAGAAGGCACTTAGTGATATCAAATCTGGAAAGGGAGCACAAAAGGGGACTGTGGGATCATCATAAGGAGAAACCTTATAAGGGGGGATGAGGGACATAGGATCTCCAGGCATCAGAATAGGAGAACATGTCCCCTCAGCAACAAAAGAGAAGATATGGAAAGGGGAATGTGTGGATGTTTTTGTGTTAGTAAATCGCGAGGCAGTGATAAAATATGACAAGAAATAAAGCATAGGGAAAACTGACATGGCAGCGGTTGTAGTGCTGCGAGGGGAAAAAAGAGGAAGACAAGTTCATCAAAGGGAAAACATGGACAGTTGGTTCGTGGGTTTTGCAATATATTCAGTGATAGTCATGGAAAAGAAACCCGAAATGGAAATCCCACTAATTACACACCAGTTGATCATACAAACAGCAAAGGCAAAAGGGGGCTTTGGGTGGCTATATTATGACAAGTTTTTTCAGACAGAGAATGGCTGCGTATGGGGACATTTGGTGAGGTACAAAACAGTTGGATCTGTGGTCAGAATACATCACAGACCAGTCCACACTTGACTGGGACAGGGGTGCAAAGGTCACCCTGCAACAGAAATGCTACTGGGGGCTCAACAGGGCATTTTACTCCTGGCCGCAGTGCAGATTTTGACATGCCTGTTCGAAGTACAGAGGGACCCACCCAGCCTTGAGATGCAAGACAAACTGGTCCACAGGGGGACAATAAAATGGAGGACAGGGCAACACCAACCAGCCCTTTCGGGGGGGCAGAGGGATTTTAGAGGACAGACATGAAACAGAGGTTTTAGGGGGAGGGGAGGCTATGGGGGGGGCAAAATGTTTGAAAGGAAAGCAACAAGAATGGGACAAGAGGGACACATATTCAGCATGGCATGGACACCAATTAACCTCAGGAGTGGGAACAGGCTTTAGAAGGGCACACTGATAAAGAAGCAGCATCACAACAGCTCATGAGTTTCAAAAGGGGTTTCAGCCTACACTGTCAGGGACCCAGGTCCTACAAGGAAAGCAAGAACCTAGGGTCAGTAAGAGGAAAAGAGAATATTCTGAGGTGCAAGATATTGAAAGAAAAGTGCAGGATGAATAGAGGGAACCTTCCATTCCCCTCATTCACCAACTTAAGGATCTCCCCACTGGGTTTATTACCCAAGAAACAACCCAATGAATTCAGGGTGATACACAGCCAGTCATTCCTGGAAGGGGATTCGGTGAATGACTACATTGAGGAGAAACACTCCAGGGTGACATATGCCACATTGGAGGAGGCAGTGCAGATCATTAGGGCCACATCACAGGCATGGTTAGCAAAAACTGACATTGAGGCAGTTTTCAGACTCCTACCAGTATGGCTGCTGGATTGGGATTTGCTGGGTTTCAAGGTAGATGGGGAATATTACTTTGACAAAGCCATGCCCATGGGTTGCTCAGCATCATATGCCTCTTTTGAACTATTTAGCACCTGCCTACAGGGGATAATTCAGAGGAGGATGGGTTACACGTCAGTCATTCATTATTTGGACAATTTCCTGCTCATAGGGATTGGCAAGAAGGAGACAGAAACAATGCTCAATAATTTCCAGGGGCTGTGCAAAGAGGTAAGAGCGCCTCTGGCACCAGATAAGGCAGAGAGCCCCAGCAGGACTATAGAGTTTCTGGGTATAGAAATAGATCCCCAAGACAAAGTGTTCAGGTTACCACAGAAGAAAGTAAGCAAACTGAGAGAGCTATTGCAGGACCACAAGGCTGGGTGGCGGAAGCAACTCAGACAGGTATAGCAACTGATAGGGCAACTCAGTTTTGCTTGCCAGGCCATCAACCCAGGGAGGGCCTTCACAAAACATTTGGTATATGTGACACGTGGAGTGACCAGGCCACACAACTGGGTGGGTCTCACAAGGGATACCAAGGAAGATCTGAGAATTTGGGAGGTATTCCTGGAAATGTTCAATGGCACATCTTTCTGGCAAGATGAATGGGTAGTTAATACTGACCTAGAGTTATATACAGACACGGCCGGGGGACTGGGCATGGGAAGATACTGCAGGGGAAAGTGGTTTTCAGAAGCATGGCCAGAACTATTTATTTAGTTGTTTAACCAGGAGTAGCACACTAAGCTGAAAGCTTTTTTACAGGAGCAACCTGGGAGCACAGGGAAGTTAAGTGACTTGCTCAGGGTCACACAGTATGCAAGTGGAAGCTGTGGGATTCAAATCCAGGTCTGGTCTACTTGATGTCACCAGATTTGCAGCTCAGAGCCTTAAACCACTGCACTATACTGCCTCCCTAATGTAGCATGGGTGAGTCAAGGGCTGACCGGAGACATCACATTGCTAGAGATCATGTCAATCTGGGTATGCACTCTAGTATGGGGGACAGAGCTGCAAAACCAGACAACAACAAGGCAGTAGTGGATGTACTCAACAATAGGGGGCCTCATCTGGGCCAGTTTTGTGGGTTCTGAGGTAGCTGGTGCTGCAGGGTCTGAAGCTCAAAATGTCCTTTAGAGCTAGGCACATAGAAGGTATCTAGAACCAATAGCTGACTGCCTCTCCTGTCTGCAACTGGACAAGTTCCGGGCCATAGCACCAAAAGTGGAGGCACAAAAAATGCCCATCCCAGAGGACATTTGGGAAGCTGGCTGGAAGGAGCCGGAGTGTTATTTCATAACTCTTAGTCTCTCAAGACCCTCAGAGCCTTTGAAGAGGCTTATGGAGCATTCCAAGCTTTCAGTGACTGACACAACATGGAAGTAAGTGGGCAGATCACTGATGAGCAGGTGGGAAAATACATAGTGTACCAGTGGGAGAGAGGTCTAGCACATGCGACAATAAGTGTGCATTTGGTGGTCCTCAGTATAGTTTGTAGCTTGAAAGGGTGGTGGGATCCAACAAAAACTATGTTAGTCAGATGGATGATTCAAGGATGGGAATGCTTAAAACCAAGGAGAGAGATGATAGGAGAAAAGTGTCTGAGAGACTCCTAGCAGGTTTGGGGCCAGCCACACAATAATGTGTATGTCAACTGAGGAGGGTCTATTATTCCAGGCCATCTTCACAACAATGTATCATGGGGGCCCTCAGAGTAAGTGAAGCAGTAGGGCATGAAAAGGACAACGAAGGGTTGGACTGGATATGGAAAATATAACATGGCAGTCAGACACAATTTCACTATGAACCTGGAGATCAAAGATGGATCAGGAAGGTAACGGCTCCTTGATCCGCCTTGAGAGGAAGCAGGAAGCAAACATTTGCCCAGTGTGGGTGCTGTGGGCTTACGCCACAGTGCAACATAAACAGCAAGGGCTGTTCTTCATCCATGGGGATGGGAAGAGAGTAACAAGCTACCAGATAGTAGCAGTCCTTAAAAAGAGCATGGGTTTTCTGGGGGAAGACCCAAGATACTACTTATCGCATTCATTTAGAATTGGGGCAGCATCACACCTGACAGCAGCCGGGTGGATCAACTGAACAGGTTCAAGGGGTGGGACACTGCAAATCTGAATGTTATAAACATTATATATGGCCTTTGAACAAATAAATATTAACCACACTCTCCTTTCATTTACAGGTTAAGTGAAGGGGGTATCGTCAATGGGGGTTAAAAGCAGGGAACAAATAAAGGTTTGTTCAAACTGCACAGGTAAAATTAGAGCCAACAGTTTCTAGTCAGGGCGAACAAACTAACAGAATGTTAACTGTGTATTTTGCTTCCTGGTAGGAGCAGGGTGGAGGCTGGAGATATGGATTTGTGGACATTCATTTATTTACTGGGTGGAGAGAAGAGCGTCCAAGAAAGCAGGGGGCAGGCAGCTGTACCAGGACCCCAGACAGTGCAGGGTGTCCTGGCAAGGAACCAGGGGAATGAAATGGGCCCAGATGCTTCTGACACTAAGATACATGAGGGAGAGATGCCTGCCGCTGGACATGATTATACTACACTTAGGAGGGAATGACATTGGGTCCAGACCCTGGCTGAACATATTTCTGCAGATCAAGTATGGCATAGAGACAATAAAGAAATGGTGGCCCCAGGTAACCCTGACTTGGCCAGACATGATACCTGCAGAGTGTGGAGGCATGCTCACAGTCACATAGCAATTGAGAGACCCAGGAGAAAAATGAACAGGAGAATAGGCACATGTTTTTTAGCCGACAGGGACAGGGTCATTAGGAGAGACATAGATGAAAAGGAAGATGAATATTATAGGACAGACAGGTTGCATTTATCAGGCCTCAGAGTAGAACTATTTAACACAGAAACCATGGGGAGCATTGAAGAATGGAGAAGGCAAAGAGGCTGATAAGAGAAGCTCTTTAAAGGAGAAGACCCATTATCCAAAGCAAGCTGGAGACAGCCTATGAAAAAAGGATATAGAACATTTTAAAAGGGGAGGAAGGTGGGGAGGGAGAGTGAAGACCACACAAAATAGGACAACAACAATAACTGGACGCAGGGCGCAGGAATAAAAAGGACACGGTAGGTGATGTTGCTGATCAGAGGTGGATGACAGGCTGGTTAAAGGGGAAAGGATATAGAAAAATTTTAAAAGGGAGGGAGGTGGTGGATGGGGAGGAAGAAGACCACACACAAAAATAGGAGGTTCACACCAGGAACATCGCAGCTGAAACAGCGCGACATGAACATTGTGGACTACACCTCGCAGTCCACAATATCGTGAGGCAGACAACCATGCCAGGCCACGATGTCGCACACCACAGATGAAAGAGCAGTGCAGCTGTGCATAGCAACAGTACAGAGCAACAGCACCAGGGAGGGAGATGTGCAGCATGGCCCCTGAGTGTCGGCACGAGGGCAGGCAACCGAGTGGAGTGATGGCCCACCACATCGTGGCATCTGGACACCGAATGGAGGAGTGCACAAGATGGGATGCCAGGGAGGTGCCAGGCACAACAGCCACTGGAGGGACAAAGGAACACAAGGCAATGCACGGAGCCCTCAGGAAGGGTTATAAGGTATGGGGGCGTTGGGGGGAGGGAGGGAGGCAATTAATGCAAACTGAAGTGTGGTAGATACAGGTGGTGTGGGGGGGCAAGATGCAAGAGGCCACACCAGCAGCCGTATGCAAAGGTGGCAACACTGGGGCACACTGATGTAGGCAGGGGGGATAATATGCCACTGCAGAGGGTGTACCACAGTGCTGGGCACACATGGCCATGTAGTGTGGCTGCACTGAATGGAACAGACACAATACAGGACACACTGCAGGTGTCACACAGCTGGCAAACCATCAGTAGCTCCCTGCTGCCCTCCCAAGGTGCACTACAGGGGAAGGGTGCATGCAAGAATTCTGTGATATACTGCCAACAGGAGACACCTGTCGCAGGGAGGGGCCTGACTGGCCAGATGCTGTGCATTCCATGCACAGGGGTGGGCCTACATAACACAGCCATGCACAGGCAACAGTGGTCACAGTTGAGCCTCCATCTGTACCAGAGTGTGTTGTGTGTGAGTACGGACTGGACCCGAAGCAATGCCACTCACATATGTGACCAGCCAGAAGGGCAAGGTACTGTTGCAGCATGATGGCTAGGTGTACTACAAGGAGCACACAACAAAGGACAGAACATATTGGAAGTGCTGCAAGTACTACAGGGGTAAATGCCCTGGCAGAGTGCACATCACAGAGGAGGAGGTTGTCAAGGCTGTGAATACACACAACCATGTCCCAGATCGTGGTGCCATATGTGTACGTGAGGCCATCAGTGACATAAATCAGAGGGCAATGCAGTCACAAGAAACACCATACCAGGTGGTGGCAACCTGCAGCACTGCCATACCAACAGCTGTAGGGGGCAGAATGCCAAGTGTACACCTGCTGAAATGAAGTGTCCACCATGTAAGGAATGCTGCAAGCCAGCCACCAGCCCTGCCATCATCCCTTGCAGACATTGTCATCATGTAGTGGTACAGGCAGACACACAACGGTGCCCCCTTTCTGCTGCACGACAGTGGAGGAGCTGCATGGACACTCATCTTCACTACAGACAGGAACCTGCAATACCTGGTGCAGTGCACCACCTGGTATGCTGATGGCACATTTAAGACTGCTCCACCTCACTTCTGCTAGCTGTACACCATTCATGGTATACGGTACTGTAGTTGTCCCATGTGCATACCTCCTGCTGCCCAACAAGACCGGGGCCACATACATACAGGCATTCAGTGTACTGAATCGACTGCAGGGAGGCCTGAAGCCAACCACCATTGTGACAGACTTTGAGCAGGCTGCCATCAAGGCATTCTCTGCAGTGTTCCCTGGTGCAACACAGCATGGCTACTTCTTTCATCTGTGCCAGGCCCTATGGCGGAAGATCCAGGAGGTGCCAGAGGTGATGCAGCATTACACAGCGGAGGAGGAGGACTTTGCACTGCATGTCTGTCTGCTGCCTGCCTTGGCATTCATGCCCCCAGGGGAGGTTGCCACTGTGTTTGAGGAGGTGCGCTCCTACGAGTTCTACATCTGGCATGATGAGCTGCTGGCACCCATTTTGGATTACTTCGAGGACACGTGGGTTGGTCGCCCAGTCCGTGGTGATGTCCGCAGGTGGACCCTGTTTCTAGTGGAGCTCTGGAGCTGTTATGAGGCCAGCAGGTCCGGCACTGCATGCACCAACAATTCTGTGGAGTGGTGGCACCATGCCTTCAGCACCCTAATAGGCACATGCCATCCATGTTTGTGGAGGTTTATCAATGCCCTGAAGATGGAGCAGAGGCTGAATGAGCTCAAGATTGAGCAGTGCATTGCAGGCCAGTATGCACCACCGTCACAGAAGAGGTACCGTGATGCCACAGCACACATACAGCAGATAGTGGAAGAGTATGGTACACGATGCACATATGACTATCTGTGTGGCATTGCCCACAATTTCCAGCTGCAGATGTGACCGTGCAGGCACCTGTCCACCTGCCACTGTGCATTGACATTCACACCACATTGCTGTACTTGTATGTGGATGTTCTGTAAGCATGGCACTGTGTTTCTGAGTGCTGCTGTGCTGTGATATGACAGTTGTGCACTGTTGCCTGGGGCACCACAGTGTCAGTGTGCATGGGGCTGTTCACCTGCTGTAGGGTGTTGGGGTGGGGGGGCCCTGTGACAGTGCTGTTGTTTTCTGAGGTTACTATGCATCAGCTGTGTGTGCTGCTGTTGGTGTACCAAGTGCTGGGGTCGGGGTACTGTGCAGCTGCTGCGAGGGGTGGGCTACAACCTCCAGGTTGTGGGGGTTGGGGTACCATACCACAGTTGGGGGGTGTCCCAGCTGTGTGAAATGTTGTGCCACTGCTGCCAGGGTGGGGGGTACAGCATCCAATCTGAGATGCTGTGGCCACTGTGGCTGGGCTGTGGGGGGCTAGGGGGATGCCTGTGTGGGGCAGTCACCCATGCATTGAGGACTGTGCCCTACCTATGCCTGGGGGTGTGTATGCTCCTCGGGGGGGCCTGTGTTATGGGTTGGGCAGGGGGGGCTCTGCATGGGTACTGTGGCCAGGGTGGTGCTATGGCTGTGCCTGTGTGTGTGGCTGTGCACCATCACTGGGGTGGGGGCTGTGCACCACCTGGATGTGTGTGTAGGCATCACCGGCCATGTACCTGTGGTTGGTCTAGGGTGGGCCATATTGGTGGCGGGGTGCACATAGGGGTGGTGCTGCTGTCATGTCACTGGTGTTGGGGGGGCTGGTTGTGGTTGGCACTGTGTGCCATACTGGTTTGCACATGTTGTAATAAACTTTGTTGCATATATGCTTACCTGGCCTGCTGTCTCATTCCACTGTGCATATGCATGTGACCTTGGCACCTGCCTGTTGGCCCAGTCCCCATGTCACCTTTTGTTGTGTCCCCCTGGTCCTGCCCTGCACATCCCCATTGCTGCCCTCTCCCCCATCCTGTGTGTTGTGTTTGCTGTGTGTGTTGCTAGGGATTTGCTGGCTTCTGCTCTCAGCCCCTTGCAATATGCTCTGCCATCTACCTGGTGGCCATGGTCCACCTGTCCTCCAGCAGTTGCCCTGGTGCACTGTCTCTGTCACTTGGCATTCTGGGTGGGGGTTTGTCCATGTGTGGGTGCCTGTGAAATTGGTCTACCATGGTGGATGTCCGGTTGTCTGTTTCCCCCCAGTGGTGGTTGCACCCTGCCCTGTTCCATCTGCCTGCACATTTGTTCTGGTCCTTTGCACTAGTGCCTGCTGCTGTGTGTTCCAGCACAGTGTCTCCTTGCATTGGGTGTTGTGTGATACCTGCATGTCATGTGGCCTGCAATGTTCTGGCATGTTACATTTTGTGCTGCCAATATTGTAGGTGCCATTGTTTTTTCCACTTTATTTTTGTCCACTTTATTTTGTTCCACAATGTTACTGGCTGGAACCAAATAGGACAATAACAATAACATAAAAAGAAAAATGGAAATGGGTATACACCGTTACCTCCAAAAAAAATAGATGAAAGAGACCCAGGTTCTATGTCTGGGAGTGAAAAGATGAGGAAGAAATTACCATAAAATGATTATAAAATGATGATGAATTGTTGGATAGAATGTTTGGATGGTTGTATAAATAAGTGGACATAAGTGTAAATAAATGACTGTATAAAATGTTACAGAGAAAACACAAAATAAGACTAAGTATTGTGACCAATAATATACTGAAATGGAAATCATGAAGAACAAACTGGGTGACGAATTACATGTACCAATTAATAAATTAATTGCTGATCTGAGCACCGACCACTCAATGTCTCTATCTCTTTCTTGGGAGAATCTGGGACAATGAACCCTGCATAAAAGAGTCTGGGGAAATGGCGTGAGGGAGAGAGACAGAAAAACCTGTAGAAATATATCTATTCTATACAAAAAAACTACACATTCCACTACAGAACATGGGGATAAACAGTATGATCAAACATATAAATTAAATTGCGGCACTCTATATAACACAGTAAGATTATGGTAAATGAATGACGTGATACATAGTACATTGCCTACAGTGTTTCTGTAGAAGGAAAAACAAATCCCAGCCATCCATACTGCACGTGGGTCGATTGCAATTTCCTCGTAGGAGTTAAATAAATAAATTGTTTCCTTTACCATGAGCTATTCACTGCAGCTCCTGCCCCCTCTTCCTCAGGTTTGATAGCTCTTACTCTGACATACTGTTTTCTCTCAGGTTAGCAAAGGCTTAAGTAAACCAGGATAGTGGAAAGAATAAAGAGTTCAACGTAAGGGATGAATATCCATGTGCATACAACCCACATTTCTCCCAAGTCTTTTTGAAGAATTATAACATGTATTCATCAGTTACTGAAAGGAAAATAAATGTGAATGAACCTGTATTACTACAAAAACAATAAATGTTAAACATGTAAATGAAGCTGACGTCTAATTCACCCAGGAAGCATTCAAGAGATACTCTCTTTAACTGTAACCCATAATGATGTGGCAATCATTTTTATAAACAAACACAATGTCCCAATGGTTAAGGGGGAGGTCCAAAGATGCAGATGATCAATTTCCAAATTAGTTTGAACCCCCTTCCTGCTATGACTTTTGGAAGAATCTTAGAATTGTCTATAGCTCTATTAGTCCTTGTATCAACACATGAATGAAGTAGGAGATTTCCTACCTTTAATTACATGAATAAGAAATTTTATGAGCACAAACTTTCAGGCAGCATAAAACCATTCTTCAGGAAATAACAGCTTCTAAACAAAGCCTAGATCTTGTTCAGTGCATAAGATATTATAATACTAGAAATTCCCACATGTCAGTAATACTTATCAGATATAGAGACACAACTGCCTTTAGGAGCTGTTGAAAATAGCTATTATCAAAGCAGTAAAACCCTGATACAGTAGCTATAGGAAATGGGGCTAGAGAAAGACAGATCAAAAAGTAGTTAAATATCTATGTTGCATAATCATACATACATGTGAGAATACACAACATGTAGATAAAAAGTTTCATCAAACATGTACATAAAAAGTTGGTTATTCATGAGAAACAATGAGATAATAGAAAATAAGATAGATAACATACAGCAAATCTTCTCCTCTGGGTGAAAAGGATGGGAAAATACATCTCAGTGATCTATACTGCAGGTGCTTTGCTCGTACATCTTTGTTGCAAGAGATAAATACAGAAACTCCTCCTTTCTACCATGAGTTCTATACTGCACATCCTGACCATTTTTCTTAAGTTTTGATTACCTTTTCTCTACCATTCTTTTGTCATGGCTTACAAGAAAAAATTATTCACCTTAGTAATTATGTTTCTTCTATTCGAGTCTTGCTGTATTCTGACAAGTGCAGTTAGCCCCAGCCTTTAAACTGCCCCGGAGAACAAAGGGTTAAGATTTCTATGCAGAGCATAGAATGCTGAGCTCAAGCTCGGCTCAAGTCTCTGTCTGTTTCCCTTTGAACGCTAACCATCAGATTCTTACGGGCAACACTCTAATAGTATTCTATGTGGAAATTGTAAAACAACATTTTTAATAGCCAACTGGCAACAAAAAGTTTTGGACTACCAAAAGAAGACTCAAGTCAGGAAACCCAAAAACTCAAAACCCAAACAGGAATATAACAAAATAAACACCCATACAGGAAGAGGGTGTAAAAAAAAGCACCCCTGAGGTGCAACACTGCACCTGCCCACCCACTTCCCAAAAACAGGTTCTGAGAGGGGAGGCAGGGAGGGAGGTCAGAATACAGCAAGACTCCAGTAGAAGAAACATAATTACTAAGGTGAGTAATTTTTTCTTCAAACAACTTGAAGTCTTGCTGTATACTGACAAGTGCAGACTACCAAGCAGTGCCTCCATGGAGGAGGAGCAGAACCTACTTTGGGAATTGGCTCTGAAGTACTGCTGTGCCAAACTGAGCATCAGTCCTAGCCTGGATATCCAGAGAGTAATGCTTTGTAAAGGTATGGACTGTTTTACAGGTGGCTGCTTGACAAATTTCTAACAGAGGGATATCCCTGGCAGCAGCCAGGGAAGCAGCTTACCTCTTGTGGAATGAGCCCTCAGGCCTGAGGGTGGAGTTTTTCCAAGTTTTTCATTGCAGAATTGTATACAAGACATGATCCACCTGGCAATAGATCTCTTGGTGGCAAGTTTGCCCTTTCCTACTTCTCCATAAGTGTGGAACAACTGGAGGGAGTCAAACCTGTGACCCTTGGTATGCTCTATGTAGTAATTAAGGGTTCTTTTAACATCCAAACTGTGTAGCCTCCTCTCTCCTGAGGAAGAATGATCAGTGAAGAAAACAGGAAGAGACAGACTGGTTTAAATGGAAGTCTGAAACCACTTTGGGCAAGAACCTTCTATTGGCTCTAAGGACCACTTTATCCCTGTGAAAGGAGATAAAATCAGGTTCCACTGATAGGGCTTGCAATTCACTGATATGCCTGGCAGAGGTAATGGCTACCAAGAACACAGTTTTCAAGTCAAGTACTTAAGCTCTGCTGAGGACATAGGCTCAAAGGGGGTTGCATAAATTGAGCAATGCAAACATTCAAATCCCAGACAGGAGCAGGGTCCCTAAAAGGAGGATTGGTGTGAAGCAATCCTTTAAAAAATTTACAGAACACAGGGTGAGAAGATAGTGAGGAAGACTTCCCCACAGAGAGAAATGCAGAAACAGCTGACAAGTGTACCTTAAGAGTGCTGGTCAGAGGCCTAGCCCATTAAGATGGACCATATAATCCAGAACAGTAGGCAATCCAGCAGTATCTGGAGAAATGTGCTTCTTAGAACACCAAATGCTGGATCTCTAACTCTTCAAAAGCCACGCCTTGAGATTGAGAGACTGGAGATTGGGGTACCAAATCCTCCCTTGAGAGGATGTTAACAGGTTGTAATTCCTGGGAAGAGACAGGGGAAGATGGACTGCTAGGGACAGCAACAGGGGGTACCATGGCTGTCTGGCCCAATCTGGAGCAATCAGAATCACTTTGCAAGGTTGAGACAGTATTTTGACTGAAACTTTGAACAGGAGTGGGAAGGGGGGACAGACATACAGAAACTTCCCTTCCCAATTCAGAATCAGGGCATCCAGGTGGACTGAGCCCAAAACTGAAGGTCTGCGACAAAAAAGAGGGAGTTGGTGATTGTCTGGAGCTGCAAAGAGATCTATCTCTGGAGTGCCCCACCTTAAAAAAATCACTTTCAGCACTTGAGGGTCCAGGGACCATTCATGATGGCCCTGAGAGATCCTGCTCAGTGCATCTGCTAGCACATTGTCCTTCCCTGGAAGGTGAACTGCTATCAGAGAGGTTTTCAGGGAATAAGCCAGGGACCACAACTTCATGGCTTCCATGCACAAGGCCGTGGACTGAGTGCCTCCCCGCTTGTTGATGTACCACATGGTGGTGGTGTTGTCCATTCTGACCTGAACCACCTTGTTCTGTACTGGTTGAGAGAAAGCTTTCAGGGCCAGAAAAACTGCCCAGAGTTCTAGGAGATTGATATGGAGAAGAGATTCTTGGGAGGACCACAGCCCCTGGGCAGTGAGGGCCCCCAGATGGGCTCCCCAGCCCAGAAGAGAAGTGTCCGTGGTAAGGACCACTGAACAAGGCTGAGTGTCAAAAGGAACACCTTGTCTTAAATTGTCCTGATCCTGCCACCATTGGAGGGCTTGGATCAAGGTCAGAGTCACTGTGATCAGTTTGGTAAGGGAATCTTTCCTCTGAGACCAAAAAGCTCTCAGATGGAACTGAATATCCCTCATCTGGAATCTTGCCCCTTGGACCACTGCTGTTGAAGCTGCCATGTGGCCCAAGAGCTGGAGGAAATGTCTTGTTGGTCGAGATACCCGAAGGCTGAAGGAAGAGGCAAGTTTCATAAGAGCCCTTGCCCTTTCTAGAGGGAGAAAGGCTCTTGCTCTGACTGTGTCCAGTTCTGCCCCTATAAAAGTAAGAAGCTGGACTGGTTCAAGAACTGACTTGGGAAGGTTAAGAAGAAAACCTAGAGAAGTGAGCACTTGCTGTGTCACTTGCAGGTGAGACTTGACTTGGTCTGGAGACTGGCCCACTATTAGTCAATCGTCCAGATATGGAAAAATGGAAATCTTTTGCCTTCTTAGAAAGGCAACTACTACTGCCAGGCACTTTGTGAAAACCCTTGGGGTTGAGGTTAGGCCAAAGGGCATTGCTCTGAACTGATAGTGGCCTGAGGACAACTGGAACCTGAGGTACTTTCTGTGGGAGCACCTGATGGAAATGTGAAAGTAGGCATCTTTGAGGTCCAGGGAGGCTAACCAGTCTCCTGGCCTTAAAGAGGGAAGGATTATTCTCAGAGTTACCATCTTGAACTTCGGTTTTAAAAGATGTTTGTTTAGATATCTTAGGTCTAGGAAGGGTTGCCACTCCCTTGTCTTTTTTGGGGTCAGGAAGTACCTGGAGTACAGCCCTTTGCCCCAGTGTAGGGTAGGTACCTCTGTATGACTCTTAAGGCCAGAGAGAAGAAACCTCGCTCTAGGCAAGGGTTTCCAAGAGATTGCAGGTAGAAAGATCTGGCTCTCACCTTGGAAATTCTTGAAGCTGAGAACCAGTCCCTGGCTCTACTTCCAGGACCCACTTGTCTGATGTAATAGACATCCAGTCGTGACAAAGTAAGCCAGCCTGCCCCCTACTGGAATAGGAGAGTTGATCCGGGCAGGCCCACCAGGGTGTCTGCTTGGCAGGGGCTTTAGGCTGAGGAGTGGATGCAGCCCTGGTCATCCCCCTTCTGCCTCTCCCTCTGAAGAACCCCCTGTGTGAAAAGGAAGAAGAGGCCTGTGCTTGGTAAAAAGGCCTTTGAAAAGGTCTGCCCCTGCCCCTAGACTGTGGCCTTTGAGGAGTTGCCTGCCTCTCCTTGGCCTGAGCACTCCTGTATGTGGTCCTGTACTCGTCCATTTTCTTCATGTAATTCTCTGTCTGCTCCCCAAACAGAGAATTATCCACTACAGGAAAATCCATGGCTTTAACCTGGGTATCCTGTGAGAGGCTAGTACATCTGAGCCAAGCCATTCTCCGAAGAGCCACAGATGTAGCCATGACTCTTGATGAGACATCATTAGCATCTACAGCAGCATGAAGCTAAACTTTAGATGACTCAGTCCCATCTGCAGCCACTGCCTCCAGCTCCTTGGCTAGCTGGGGGGAGGCCTGCTTAGCCAGTGCCAGTACAGTGTCCCACCTGGACTTCTGGTACCTGGCTGTATAGGCCATATAATTTGCCTGTCTGAGTCCCAGGGAAGATGCCACGTACAGCTTTTTTGCCATGGCATCAACCTTCCTAGAGTCTTTGTCTGGGGGGTGTGAAGCTAAGGGAATGCTTGCCTTATCACAGGCAGCAGCCTGCACAATCCCAACATGGCTGCATCGGTGGTATAAAAATTCTGTTTCTGAGCCTGAGAGTGTATACCTCTTGTCCATTCTTCTGTCCACAGGAGGTATAGAATTGGGAGACTTCAGAATTTTTTGTGTCTGTTTCCCAAACAATTTGTGGAGGGGAATAGACAGTCTCCTGGACTCTGGGATGTCCATAATTTCTACATAATCAGGCTACTCCTGATCCTCCATTGCCTCTTCCATAGGAATTTGGAGGGTCTCAGCCACCTTTCTGTAGAACATAAAGTGGGAAAGGGACTCAGAAAGCCTAGGAGGGGATACACCTGAACGTCTGTCTGGGGAGATGTCCGGTTCCACAGGCACATCTAGACTTTCACCATCACAATCATCATCATCAAATTCCTCTTCCTCCTCAAACTCTGGTTCATAAAATTCTTCCAAAGTATAATCATGAACCGGGGGAACCGACCGAACCAAGCCCCTGTCAAAAAGTGTCGGATCGGTCGGAACCGGGTGAAGCGATTCCACAATCTGAATCGCTCTGGCTATTTCTTCGGCAGTTGGAACATGGACTTCTGGATCCGAAGCACACAATTTTTATTTGCGCTTTCCTTTTGTCAGAACCAACCCCTCAGGATTGGCTCTCCTTTTGCCTGAAGAAGTATTGCCCTGGTCAGAGGGCATTCCTTCTGGTTCAGTCAGAACCAAACTGAGCTGGCCATCCGGGTCAGAGGACTTCTCAGCCTCCTTTTCCCTCAGTCTACCTAATCTCTTTTCCAGGGTAGATTTGGAAAAATTCTTGCTAATTTGGCAGTCTGAATCGAGGTGGTCAAACCCCAGACAATAAATACAGGTGGTGTGGGGATCGGCCTTAGCAAAGACCTCCCCACACTCACTGCAGTGTTGAAACCCAGTGGGCCTGGTTTTTTCTTGGGTTTCTCAGACATGGCCAACCTAACCAAATTTACCCTTTATTCGGCAACCACCAGGCAAGACTCCCTTATCGGTTCCTAACCATGTCATGGGTCTTGGAAAAAAACGTTTCAAAACATGTTTTTTTTAGAACCGATAAGAACCTGTAACCACACACTAAAATTTACACAAGAATTAAACAAATGATTGGATCGGCCGAACCGATCCACACTTTTTATAAGTTCCACACAGAAACACATTACAAAACTATCTAGTACTCACAATACCACTGACAGAGACTGAACCGAGTTATGCGGGAAACTTTTTCGGTTGGAAACCAACTAAAAAACGACACTTAAACCGACTTTCAAACCGAGCTGCAGGAGAAATCTCCAGAGCGACTGTTCAGTGAGGTGGAGTAAAGAATCTGACGGTTAGCATTCAAAGAGAAACAGACAGAGACATGAACTAAGCTCGAGCTCAGCATTCTATGCTCTGCATTGAAATGTTAACCCTTTGTTCTCCAGGGCAGTTAAAAGGCTGGGGCTAACTGCACTTGTCAGAATACAGCAAGACTTCAAGTTGTTTGAAGTTGGTTATCAACACCAGGATGGCCAAGTAGTTAAGGAGTTGGACTTAAGATCCAATGGATGAACATCATGTGGATTCAACCCCTACTCCTGGTAAGGCTTTTGGAAGAATAATAACACACATAGATACATAGATACATAGATACATAGACAGTGTCGGCAGATAAGGGCCTATGGCCCACCTAGTCTGCCCATTTGAGCTTGTAAGTTCAGTTTGTTTTCCTAGAAGTCTATTTCCCCTTACCCCTGACCTCTAGAATTCCTTTATGTCTATCCCATGCATTCTTAAATCCCGTGATTGTTTCAGCCCCCACCACTTCCTCTGGCAGGGTGTTCCACTTGTCCACCACCCGGCTCAGTGAAGAAATTCTTTCTCATGTTTCCTCTGAATCGCCCCTCCCTCCAACTTCATCCCATGCCCTCTAGTCCTGAAACATCTTTTCGCTTAAAAATAGTGTTTTCCTGCACCCTGTTCCTCCCTGTGAGATACTTGTATGTCTCTATCATATCCCTCTCCCTCCCTCCTCCAGGGGAGTACATGTTCAGTTCCTTCAACCTGTCTTCATAGGATTTGTGATGCAACCCATGCACCATCTTTGTTGCCTCCTCTGAACCTTCTCTACCTGTCTATGTCCTTACATGAAGGTATGGTCTCCAGAACTGTACACTGTACTCCAGGTGGGGCCTCACTAGTGTCTTGTATAGCGGAATTATGACCTCCCTTTTTCCTGCTGGTGATGCCCCTGCCTATACATCCCAGCATCCTATTTGCTTTACCTGATGCCTTGTCACACTGTTCCTACCTTGAGGTTATCAGAGATGACAACCCCAAGATCCCTTTCCTGCTTGGTGCATGCTATATCCTCACCCCAAATGATATATTGTGCCAGGGTTTTTGTGCCCCATATGAATTATCTTGCACTTCTTTGCTTTGAATTTCAACTGCCAAACCCCTGACCATTCTTCAAGTTTCTGTAGGTCCCTTCTCATTCTGTCTACACCCTCTGGTGTTTCTACTCTGTTACAGAGCTTTGTGTCATCACTAACAGTGAAATTCTGCCTTCTATATCGTGTGCAATGTCACTGATGAAGATGTTGAATAGGACGGTCCCAGCACTGATCCCTGTGGTACCCACTGGTCCTCTTCCCTCTGTGGAGTGACAGCCATTTACCACCACCCTCTGTGTCCTGCCACCCAGCCAGTTACCTACCCACCACACTACTGTCCTGCCCACACCCATATTCCCCAGTTTGTGTAATAGTCTTCTATGTGGCACAGTGTCAAAGGCCTGCTGAAGTCCAGATAGGCCATGTCCACTGCCCTCCCCTGATCCACTCCTAGTCACCCAGTCAAAAATTCAATGAGGTTGGTCTGACAGACTCCCCTGGTGAAACCATGCTGCCTTGGTCCTGTAGTCCATTGACAACCAGATGTTCCACCAATCTCTCCTTCAGTAGTGCTTCCATGATCTTTCCCACTACCAGGTGAGGCTGACTGGTCTGTAGTTCCCTGCTTCCTCTTGTTCCCACTTTTGTATAAGGGGACTACATCTGCTGTCCTCCAGTCTTTGGGTACCTCCTGTTTCCAGTGATTGGCTGAACAGGATAGCCAGAGGTTCAGCCACCACCTCTCTTAGTTCTTAAGGACCTGAAGTTGCACCCATCTAGGCCCCATTGCTTTGTCAACTCTATTACTTCCAGTTCCTTCAGGACCCTTCTCGTGTAAAGGGACTTGTGTCCATTTCTGCACCATCTCACCCCTTGTACCTCCTTCAGACCCATTGCCCCCTCTTCCTTAGTAGAAGACTGAGCAGAAATACCTGTTCAATATGTCAGCTTTACTGTTGTCATCCTCCACGCTGCTCCCATCCTCCCCTTCAGTCCTAACTATCCCTCCCTTTGTCCTTCTTTTTCACTTATGTACCTGTAAAAGGTTTTGTCCCTTTAACCACTGATTTTGCAATGTGTTCTTCTGTCTGAGCTTTGGCTTCCCTTACTGACTTCCTGCCTCCTTTGTTTCTCCTGGTACTTCTCCTATCCTTCTGCCTGTGTCTTTTTGTATTGCCTGAATGCAGTCTTTAGGCTTCACTTTCTTTGCTACCTCTTTGGAAAACCATAATGGTCTCCTCTTTCTTTTCCTCTTGCTAACCTGCTTAATGCATAATTCTGTTGTTCTTATAATCCCCATTTTAAATACTGCCCACTGTTCCTCAATCCCTGATTCCTGTCCCATTCCCCTTAATGCCTCTTTCAAGCATCTCCCCATTTTCCCAAAAGTCTGCCCCTAAAATCCAGGATACGTTTTTTGTGTGGTTTGGTTCTGCTCTTTCTGTGATTTCAAACCACAATGACTGAGTGGTCACTGTTACCCAGGTGCTCCCCACTGTTACCCCCATCACACTGTCCCTGTTTGTGAGCACAAGGTCCAGTATTGCCTTCTGCCGAGTTGGTTCCATGACCAGTTGCTTGAGGAAGGCACCCTGAAGGAGTCCAGGATAACTCTGCTCCTAGTTGATGCTGCTGCTGGGATGCTCCAGTCCACGTCTGGAATATTGAGGTCTCCAACCAGTACTAACTCACCCTTGTCAGCCATCCTTTGGATGGCTAGCATCAGCTCCCTATCTGTTTCTTCCTCCTGGGCTGGTGGTCTATAGACCACACCTGTGCTAATGGCTGGTCCCATTTTCCTTTCCAGCTTAACCCACAGTATCTCTCCCCCATTTTGTTCCTCCTGGATCTGTGTGGCCCTTATGTCATTTTCACATACAGTGCCTCCTCCTCCCTTCCTGCCTGCTCTGTCTCTTCTGAATATGTTGTAGCCAGGTATGGCCATCTCCCAGTCATGGTTATCATTACACCAGGTTTCAGTGATGGCCACAATGTCCAGGGGTCTGACTGTACCATGACAGCCTCCAGATCTTCCATCTTGTTGCTAAGGCTCCTGGCATTTGCACACATGGCTTTCCATGATTTGACCTCCTAGACTGCTTCACTGTTCTACTCCAGCCCCTTCCTTGGTTGTCATTTATCCCTGGTTCTCCTTGCTGTCTGCCCTTCTGCTGAATTTTGCCCCTTTTCTGCTTATCCACCTTTTGGACACTAATCTCCAACTTTTGCACGCTGCTTTGCAGAGATAGCCACTCCTCTGGTTCACTGGTTCCATTACTAGCTGTGGGGTGAGCAAGTAGGTACCATCCTTGCTGGCCCCCACCCCTTTGCTAGTTTAAATGCTTGTCAATGTAGCATTTAAACTTATCATTGAGTGCTTGATTCCCTCCAGGATGGATGCAGGCCGTCAGGCTTGAACAAACCTCCATCCCTCCAGATGGGTCCCCAGTCACCAATGAATCCAAACCCTTCCTCACAGCACCAGTTCTTCAACCATGAGTTAAAGTTCCTGGTGCATGCACTCCTATGCTCTCCTTGCCTCTCACAGGTAGTACTTCTGAGAAAGTGACAGAAGTAGCTACTTGTTGAGACCCTCCCAGTTTCCTAAACTCTTCCTGAACTTCCTTTGGCTCCCCATTTGCCAAGTCATTAGTACCCTAGGTGGATAATGACATCCAGCTCACCCTTCTGTCTTGCCTTCCCAGTGATCCCCAGTATCTTCCTTCCATCCCTCCCCAGTGGCACCTGGTAGGCACCTCACCTCCCTGTCCTCCCCTCCTGTGTTCCTAGCTGGATCCTCTTATGATGGAGTCCTCACCAGGATTCGCTTCCTCCTCCTCTGGGGTCCACTGCTTTCCCCACTGAGGTCACCTCCTTGCCTAACCTCCACATCCTTTCCTTCCACTTCCCTGGGTACCTCTATTTGGTTGTCCTCATTTGCCAGTGTGGCATGGAGTTCTTGAGAGGAATAGGATCTGGATGTGCCTCTGCCTGACTGCTCTAACCCTCCCTGAGCCCACTGTCATCCAAGTGCTCCTCGTTCGGCATCCTTTGAGGCAGCTGCATTGGACTGGGTGGTTCCTGGACAGGGTGATGGTACTCCTGACCCAGTTTACTTCCGCCTGAGTCTGGCTACCTCATCCCTCAGTCCCGAGAGATGCATGCAGATGGGGCAGCACCTCAGTGTCCAGAAGGTCTGCCTGAATATGACTGCCCCACAGCCACTACATTGCACCACTCACATTATACTGCAATTCCACTACCTATCTGCTACTGGAAGCTCTCTAGTTCTCTTTATTTATTTACAGTATTAAAATCCTGTAACTGATCCTCAGATATATATTTTTTTAAGGAAAAAGAAACCAATAAATAAATAAATGAGTCCAAACACTTGTGCTGGGGGTGGTCTTCTTCCCCTTATGCCTCCACACTTCTTCTCTTACTATACCCTGTGTTTAGCTCCTGTCAATCAGATTTATCAGGGCATATAATTAAGAGTTGGGGAAGGGGTGGGGGCAAAATTTGCAGCAATTAAAGACAGCACAGAATTACACCACCATATTTTTAAATTTTCAACAGCCAAAAACAATTATAAGTAAAGACAACACAGAAAGAAAGTATAGTGTCACTACAAGCCTGCAATCTAAGTTTAAAGAAAATACCAGTTACCAGTTACTCTGAAGCACTGAATTGAATATGTTTCCTTCCTTCACCTTCTGGCTTCTTCTGAGAAGATGAACTTTGTTTGCTGCTTTAACTGTGACTAAGCCCCACCTTCAGTTATCACGTAGCTGAGGTCAGAGGCCAGACAATTAACACCCTTCACCCAGCTACAGGACAGTCAGACAAGCCAAGATAAAATTTGCAGCAATTAAAGACAGCACAGAATTACACCACCACTGTTTTTAAATTTTCAACAGCCCAAAAACAATTATAAGTAAAGACAACACAGAAAGAAAGTATAGTGTCACTACAAGCCTGCAATCTAAGTTTAAAAGAAAAATACCAGTTACCAGTTACTCTGAAGCACTGAATTGAATATGTTTCCTTCCTTCACCTTCTGGCTTCTTCTGAGAAGATGAACTTTTGTTTGCTGCTTTAACTGTGACTAAGCCCCACCTCCAGTTATCACGTAGCTGAGGTCAGAGGCCAGACAATTAACACCCTTCACCCAGCTACAGGACAGTCAGACAAGCCAAGATAAAATTTGCAGCAATTAAAGACAGCACAGAATTACACCACCACTATTTTTTAAATTTTCAACAGCCCAAAAACAATTATAAGTAAAGACAACACAGAAAGAAAGTATAGTGTCACTACAAGCCTGCAATCTAAGTTTAAAAGAAAAATACCAGTTACCAGTTACTCTGAAGCACTGAATTGAATATGTTTCCTTCCTTCACCTTCTGGCTTCTTCTCCATCTTCAACATCACCAACTTCCACAAAACTACACAAGTGTGATTAAACCTGTAACACTACAAAACAATAAATGTAGACAGGTAAATAAAGTTGATATCTAGCACACTTGAATTGCTTTTAAGAGCTCCTACCATTACTTGAAACACATGATGCTGTGCCACTTCTTATTAACACCAGAATGGCCAAATAATTAAGAGGTTGAACTTAAGATGCAGTCAATGAATATCCAAATTGGTTTCAACACGATTCTTAAGACTTTTGGATGAATCAGAAGATTATTTGTAGCTGTATTATTCCTTCTACCAAAACATCAACAGTGTAGGATATGTGATTTATTTTATTAGACCAACAAGAAATTTTAAGACAAGCTCGCAAGCTACACAGAGGCATTCTTCAGGTAATTACACTTTCTTCAAAAAGCATACATTTTATTCAGTGTTTACAACAACTACTAGAAAATAGCATACATAAATAAATGTTGTCAGATATAATGACAGTGTTTCTTTGGAACCTCTCAAAAGTACCTATTTTTTAAAGTAATGAACCCTCCATACAAGAATCAGGTGAAATGGTGTGAGGGAAAAATAGAAAAACCTGTAGGTAGATACCTATTCTGTACAAAAAAACTATACCTTCCACTAGAGAGCATGGGGATAAAAAGTATGATCAAACATATAAATAAAACTGTGATAATGTACATAACACAATAAAATTATAGTAAATTAGAGACATGATATGTAGCACATTCTCTGCACTGGGTGCAGGGGATGGAAAAACACATCCCAGCCATCCATATTGCAGGTGGATAGATTGCAACTTCCTTGTAGGAGATAAATAAATTGTTTCCTTTTACCATGAACTGTGCACTGCAGCTTCTGCCCCCTCTTCCTCAAGTTTGATAGCTCTTATTCTGATATACTGTTTTCTCTCAGGTTAGAAATTGGTTAATTAAACCAGGAAACTGGAAAGACTCAAGTGTTTAACTTATCCACATGCGTGCAAGCCACTCTCCTCCCAAGAATTTTAGAAGAATCGTAACATGCATTCATCAGTCCCAGAAAAGGAAACAAATGTAAATGAACCTGTTTTATGACAAAAACCAAAAATCTTAAACATCTAAATGAAGTTGATACCTCATTCAGCCAAAGAGCATTCAAGAGATACCCTTTTTATTTGTAACCCATAAAAATGTGGCAATCTTTTACAGAAACAATGGAACATCCAAATGGTTAAGGGGTTGTACCAAAGATGCTGTTAATCAATATCCAAACTGGTTTGTACACCATTCCTTCTATGGCTTTTGTAAGAATTCTAGAATTGTCTGTAGCTGTATTGGTCCTTGAACCAGCATAGGATTAAAGTAGAAGAGTTCCTACCTTTAATTAGATCAATGAGAAATTTTATGAGCACAAACTTTAAGGCTACATAAAGCCGTTCTTCAGTAAATTACAGTTTCTACACAAAGCATCGTATAAAAACATAGAATTTGACAGCAGATAGAAACATAGAAACATAGACTTTGATGGCAGATAAGGACCACTTGGCTCACCCAGTCTGCCCACTTCCCTACTTATTGGATAAGCTGCAGATTCTAGTTAACCAACAGCCTACTTCCTGCAACCCCCCACTATAATTGCCTTATGTCTGTCCCATGCATGTTTGAATTCCCCCACTGTTTTAGACCCCACAATCTCTCCAGGATGGTGGTTCCATGCATCCACCACTCTCTCTGTGAAAAAGAATTTCCTCACGTTACCCCTGAGCCGTCCCCCCTCTAACTTTAAATCGTGCCCCGTTGTTCTTACACATCTCTTTTTCGGAAAGTTGCTACCCTCCTGGACTTTGTTGATTCCCTTGAGGTACTTAAAAGTTTCTATTATGTCCCACCTGTCCCTCCTTTCACCAAGGGTATACACATTAAGCTCTCTCAGTCTCTCTTCATATGGTTTCTGATGTAGACCCTGCACCATTTTAGTTGCCCTCTTCTGGACTGCTTCCATCCTGTCTATGTCCTTGCATAGATGAGGTTTCCAAAACTGCATGCAGTACTCCAGATGGGGTCTCACCAACTGTCTGTACAGAGGGATAACTACTTCCCTTTTTCTACTTGTAATGCCCCTCCCTATGCATCCCAGTATCCCCCTGGCTCTCTTAACTGACTTCTCACATTGCTTACCCACCTTTAGGTCATCTGATATGACTACACCCAGATCCCTTTCCATTATTGTTGTCGTTAGTACTTCCCCTGCTATTGTGTACTCTTCTCCTGGATTTTTATTTCCATGTGCATTACTTTGCACTTCTTTGCATTGAATCTAAGTTGCCATATGTCTGACCATTCCTCCAACCTTGCCAAGTCCCTTCTCATCCTTTCTACCCCCTTGTGTATCAACTCTGTTACAGATCTTTGTGTCATCTGCAAAGAGGCATACCTTTCCTTCCAGACTCTCTGCAATGTCACCTATAAAGATGTTAAAGAGGACTGGACCCAGTACTGAGCCCTGAGGTACTCCACTAGTAACCCCCCTTTCTTCTGAATGTGTTCCATTCACTATTACCTTCTGTGTCCTGTTGTGCAGCCAGTTTACTACCAGGCTACCACCCTGGAACCCACTCCCAGGCTGGCTAACTTGACTATTAATCTTTTGTGCGGGACTGTGTCAAATGCCTTGCTAAAGTCTAGGTAGGCCATATCCACAGCCCCTCCATGGTCTATTACTTTGGTCACTCAGTCAAAGAAATCGATTAGATTCCTCTGACATGACCTTCCTGCTGTGAATCCATGCTGCTTTGGGTCCTGTGCCCCGCTGGCCTCTAGGTACTGAACAATTCTTTTTTTTTCAGTAGTGATTCCATCATTTTCCTCACCACTGATAAGGACCGCTTGGCCCACCTAGTCTGCCCATTTCCCTACCTAACAGATAAGCTGCAGATCCTAGTTAACTAATAGCCTACTTCCTCCTACCCCCCACTAGAATTGCCTTATACCTGTCCCATGCATTCTTGAATTCACTCATTGTTTTGACTCTATGACCTCCTCAGGAAGGCTGTTCCATGCATCTACAACCCTCTCTGTGAAGAAATACTTCCTCACATTACCGCCGAGCCATCCCCCTCTATCTTCAAATTCTGCCCCCTTGTTCTTGCACATCTCTTTTTCTGAAATACGCTACCCTCTTGGACTTTATTGATTCCCTTTAGGTATTTGAAAGTTTCTATCAAGTCCCCCCTCTCTCTCCTTTCCTCGAGGCTATACATCTTAAGCTCCTTTAGTCTTTCTTCATATGTCTTCTGGTGCAGACCCTGCACCATTTTGGTTGCCCTCCTCTGGACAGCCTCCACCCTGTCTATGTCTTTGCAGAGATGGGGTCTCCAGAACAGTACATAGTACTCCAGATGTGGTCTTATCAACTGTCTGTACAGACGACCAACAACTTCCTGTTTTCTACTGGTGATGCCTCTCCCTGTGCATCCCAGTGTCCCCCCAGCCCTCCTTACTGCCTTCTCACATTGCTGGCCCATCTTCAGGTCATCTGATATGACTACCCCCAGGTCCCTTTCCATTTTTGTTGTTGTCAGTAACTCATCCCCCATTGTGTACTCTTGCCCCGGGTTTTTATTTCCCAGGTGCATTACTTTGCACTTCTTTGTGCTGAATCTAAGCTGCTATACATTTGACCATTCCTCCAACCTTGCCAAGTCCCTTTTCATTCTTTCCACCCCACCTTGCGTATCAACCCTGTTGCAGATCTTTGTGTCATCTGCAAAGAGACATACTTTTCTTTCTGGTCCCTCTGCAATGTCACTTATAAAGACATTAAAAAGGACCAGCCCCAGTACTGAACCCTGTAGTACCCCACTAGTAACCCTTCTTTCTTCACCATGGACTCCATTTACTACTACCGGCTGTGTCCTGTTGTCCAGCCAGTGTTTTACCCAGGCTACCACCCTGGGACCCACTCCAAGGCTGGCTAATTTGTTTGTTAATCTTTTGTGCAGGACTGTGTCAGATGCCTTGCTAAAGTCTAGGTAGGCCATGTCCACAGCCCCTCCTTGGTCTACTACTTTGGTCACCCAGTCAAAGAAATCAATTAGATTTGTTTGACATGACCTTCCTGCTGTGAATCCATGCTGCCTTGGGTCCTGTGACCCACTGGCATCTAGGTACTCGACAATTCCTTCCTTCAGAAATGAGTCCATCATTTCCCCTACCACTGAAGTCAAACTGACAGATCTGTAGTTTTCTGCCTCTGTCTTGCTCCCATGTTTATGAAGGGAATCAAATCCACCCTTCTCCAGACCTCGGGTACCACACCATCCTCCCATGATGTATTAAAAAGGGTAGTCAGTGGTGTTACTAGTTTTTCCCTTAGTTCTTTTAGAATTCTGGAGTGAAGTCCATCAGACCCCATTGCTTTATCCACCTTCAGTTTTAAGAGTTCTTTCAGAACCCTTTCTTCTGTGAAAGTATTAATATCAACCTCCTATCCAGAGTGCTTCTATTGACTAGATTAGGTATCTCCCCCTGCTTTTCCATTGTGAATACTGAGCAGAAATATTCATTTAGTATCCCTGCTTTTTCACTGTCACTCTCTGCCTAACCACCTTCCTCTTTATTCAGCCTCAGTATCCCTACCTTCATCTTTCTTCGCTCCCTAATGTACCTATAAAAGGTTTTATCCCCTTTCTTAACCGAGTTGACAATTCTTTCCTCGGTTTGGGCCTTTGCTATTCTGACTGCCTTCCCCGCTTTCTTGTGCTTTAACTGGTACAGTTCTCTGTCCTGCTCCTACTGTGTTTCCTTATACTTTCTGAATGATATCTTTTTCTCCCTTACCTTCCTTGCCACTTCTTTTGAGAACCATAGTGTTTTTTTCTTTCATTTTGATTTGTTTATTTGCTTCACACAAAGGCTTGTTGCCTCTGTGATGGCAGTTTTGATGTTTCTCCATTGTTGCTCCACCCCACTTTCTTGCCTGTTTGCTAGTGCTTTTCTGAGGCACTCTCCCATTTTGACAAAATCAGCCATCTTGAAGTCCAGTACCTTCACTTTTGTGTCACTTGACTCTACAGCTAGGTTTGTTGTGAACCACACTGTTTGGTGGTCGCTTATTCCCAGATAGCTACACACTTCAAGATCAGAGATCCTCTCTCCATCCCCGTTTGAGAGTACCAGGTCTAAGATTGCTCCCTCCTGAGTGGGTTCCAAAACTAGCTGCCTGAGGCATGCCAACTGTAGGACATCGAGAATGGCCCTGCTCTTGTATGTGGCTGCAGCAAAGGTGCTCCAGTTAACATCTGGTGTAGTCAAGTCCCCATCAGCAATAGCTCCCCTTTTTCTGCCATCCTAAGGATGCCTTCTGTCATTTCCTTGTCCATTTCCTCCCCCTGAGATGAGGGTCTGTACACAACCCCTGGTGCAAATTGTGGAGCCATTTTTAGTCTCCAGGGTGACCCACAGTGCCTCCTCTCCTCCCTGTTTACCCTTTAGTTCTTTTTTTTTAATTTAACATACTTTATTAAATATAACAAAAGCACATGGTAACAAAAACATGGCATACACTGACATCAACAAGTAGTACATATTGAACTGAAAATAATTAATTAACAGGAAAAGGTAAGACACTCTGAGAAAATAATAACTAACACTACCTTAAAGCAAACTACACCTCCCATCCCCCCACCCACCCCCACTCCATGGTGCACCTTCCCTTAGCCTAACACAATAGAACTAAAGGAGGACCAGGATAATTAACAATTATATAAATTATTAAGGAACAGTAAGTGGCCATAACAAAGACATTAAGGAATCCCCTGCAGAAATGAAGAAAGCCAAAGGAAAAAGAAAGAAAGAAAGAAGAGAGGCTCACGAACTATCTATGTCACCCTATCAAGACAAATAGAGGGTGTATAATTTCCCCCATTTGTTGTTAAAAGATGATTGATGGTGATGTACACTCGCAATTAAGTGCTCAACATGGAGTGCAAATGATATTTCATGCAGCCATTCCGTGTAAGAAATAGTAGCTTGATCCATCCAGTGTCTAAGCACTAGTTTTTTGACCGCCATTGAGATTAAGGCTATGTGGAATCTTCTCTCCTTCACAGAAATTCTGGAATAATCTCCCAGAATACATATGATGGTGGAGAAGAGGCTCTGCAGCCCCAGCAATGAGTCTAAAGTTGATTCAATTTGTTTCCACAAGGGAGATATTTTTTCCCATAACCACAATATATGGAGGAGCGAGCCTTCCTCCTTGTTACATCTAGAGCACATGCTGGAAGAAAGGCACTTCATTTGAGCCAGTTTGATAAGAGTATAATACATATTATTTAAAATACAGCATTGCGTAAGCCTGTACCGATCTTGAGTGTGGTATTTATATAGACCTGTCCATATACGTCACCAATTAATAGCTTCATCAGGGAAAACAGCTTGCCAGATCTTGGATCCAACAACCAAGGGAGGCTGCGGGTATGTGAGAACCAGTTTATACAAAGTAGATATGACATGCAGTTTACTAGCTGAGATCTTAATTTGCTGGTGAAAGGCACCAATATAGGAGGGTTTGGGTTCTTTCCCAAACACTTTGACTAGTATGTGCTTAAGCTGAAGAATTTTAAAGACTGCCCGTGACGTTAAATCAAATTTGGCAAGAATCTCCTCAGTGGACAAAATAGAGTCCTGGGAGTAAAAATCAGCCACAGTGTGTTCAGGAGAGAGTGGTAACCAACTTCAAGATATAGGAGCACCACCTATTTTGAGATTCAAGTTGGCATAGATTGGCTGAGAAAAATCAGAGCTCGGGGATACCTTACAATAACTAAAGCTTTGAGATAGGACTCTTCATGGAATATGAATTGGGAGAGACTGCAGGGCTTTTGGTAAATTTTTAATGGGCGTATAAAAAAGTGAGGATGAGTCTAGATTATGGGCAGCAAGAATGTCCGACTCAATGTGCAACCAGATTGGGACGTGCTCATGATGAGCAAGGAGTTCAGATAGAGAGCCACTTCCCACACTTGTACAGATGACAAGCCCAGTAATAAAATAAAAAATTAGGGAGACGCAAGCCTCCTAGCTCCTTGGGAAGGGACAGCTTAAGATAGGATCTTCTGGTTGCTTTATCCTGCTAGATAAAGGAATTAACATCAGAATGAATACGCTGAAAGAAAGACAAGGGTAACCATACATCCAGCATGTTTAATGGGTAAAACAGTCTGGGTAGGACATTCATCTTGACAGTGTTATTTCTGCTCCAAAACGAGAGGGGGAGCTTTTTCCATCTTAATAAGTCCTGCTGAATATTGTACCACAAATCCTCCAGATTAAGTTTACGCAGTAAGGATAAATCTGAGGTAATATGGATACCTAAGTATTTAATGGACCGGGGGGTCCAATTCATACCGAACTTGCTAAAAGCTGAGCTATATGTTAAGTAATTGAGGGGGAAAATTTCAGTTTTGCTAATATTGAGTTTGTAGTTCGAGAATTTCCCAAAAATGTCAATGATATTCAGTGCCTCTATTAGAGAAAAGACTGGATCTGAGAGATGAAGCAATATATTATCTGCATAGACCGAGAGCAGAGGGACTCTATCACCTACTGGAATGCCGGAGATTAAGGGAGAGGATTTCAATCACCTGATCAGGGGTTTGAGATATATGTTGAAGAGGAAAGGAGAAAGCAGACATCCCTGCCGCATACCCGAGAAGAGAGGGAAGACGTCAGAGAGTACTCCTTTGTAGTGTATTCTAGCCAGAGGGGAGGAATATAGAGCTTGGATCCATTTAATAAAATTATTGGGAAAGCCCATTATCTGTATCATTGCCCACACAAAATTCCAGTCCACCCTGTCGAAGGCTTTTTCTGCATCTAGAGATAGCAGAGCCATAGGGATAGTGGAAGTTTTTGCCACCTGAACCAGATACAACAATTTATGAAGGTGGTCAGCAGGGATTCTGCCTGACACAAATCCTATTTGCTCTGGACTGAGAAGATGAGTCCAGACTTGTTCAATTCTACTAGTGAGTATCTTGGTGAGAATTTTAATATCACAATTTAATAGGGAAATTGGGCGGTAGCTCGCTGGAGACTGGGGTGGCTTGTCTGGTTTAAGGAGAAGGATAATAGAGGCTTCCAACAGGGATGGATCCTGGATTTGTCCGGAAAGCATATATTGATACAGACGCAACAGGCTAGGTGCAAGGTCTTTGGCGAAGACTTTATAAAAGTTTGAAGGTAGGCCATCTGGACTGGGGGCCTTATCCATAGCGAGATTATGAATAGCCGATAACACTTCTTGGAGGGAGATAGGAGCAGATAAAAAGGACTGTTGTGTAAGAGAGAGAGTTGGTAGAGATGAAGCAGACAAGTATTCTAGTAGTTCCCCTTGTGACGGGGGTGTGAGATGCTGATTAAAAAGAGAAGAGTAAAACTGTCTAAAGACAGAAGCTATGTCTCTAGGGTGTGTTTTAGTAATTCCATCAGGGTCATTAATGGAGGGGATGAACCTTGACACCTCTAATTTCCTCAGATGCAGGGCTAGGAGATGACTTGCCTTCTCACCTTGCTCTATGTATTTTGCCTGAGTTCTTAGTATGAGAAACTCCGCTTTTTCTTGTACTAAGTGAGAGTACTGATTCCTTAAATTCAATAATGTTTTCAAGAGATTGGGAGAGGGAGATGAAGTGAGAGATTGCTCAAGTGAAAGGATTTGAGCCAGGAGTGAGGTAATGGTAGCCTCTCTCTTCCATTTATGGGCAGAGGTAAGCCTAATAAACTCTCCTCTCAAAAAGCATTTCAAGGCACACCATTCATGGTCTGTTCTTGCAACAGAGCCTTGGTTATTTGCAACGAATACTTTGAATCAAGTCAGAGATCCTGGTAATAACATAGTCCTGTTTAAAAGCTGCGTATTTAGATGCCATACTGGGTCCCTTTGGAGATTATGGTTTAACATGACAGTGACCCAGGCCACAGCATGGTCTGATATAACAATCGGTTCTATGGCAGAATCATTTAAACCGTGTATGAGTGAGCAGCTGAGTAAAATATAGTCCAGCCGGGACCAAGTGGAGTGCACCATTGAGTGAAAAGAGAAGGAGCGGACCCTAGGATTTTGCAATCGCCATGGGTCACACAGCCCAGCAGAATCAAGAAATTCAGTGAATGCTTTCAGGACACTGGAGAGGGACTTAAGCAGGGAACTGGAACGGTCTAAGTCCTGGGTGGGTGGTAAATTCCAATCCCCCCTGAGAATTAATGGAAGAGTGGGAAACATTTGCAGTTTGTTCAGCAAGTCCAGGAAAAAATCAGTATTTCCCCCCACTGGCCCATATGCACTCCCAAGGACTAATACAGTATATTCCAATAGGCCATGAACCAACACATATCTCCCTTGTGGGTCTATGATAATCGTTTTTGGTTGAAAGGCAATCAACCGGTGAATTAGGATGGCAGTTCCACCACTGGCAGTCGACATACCGGAAGCGTAAACTTTCCCGACCTCCTGTCTACACAAGCCAACCGCTTCTCCAGAGAGAAGATGGGTTTCTTGGATGAAGGAGATGTGGGCATGCAGTAATGATAAATGTTTAAGAATCTGGATTCTTTTATTGAGTTCACGAGCCCCTCTAACATTCCAGGTTACACATTTTTTCAGGCCACTAGTCATTAAACTCTACAAAGTACCATGCACAACCGGTACCTTGTAATGAGAAAATGCACCTGAAACCCCCCCCAAAAAAATATTCCTTGAAAGCTATAAGATTGGCGTTCTCACAGATCCAAGGGAGAAACATAAGATTAATTCCATCCATTAAAACAATTGCAATGTGATGGATAGCCCCATCATTAAAAATAAAGAGATGCGGAACACCTTGGTTATCTACTGTCCCCCCATAATCAGTGCCCTCTTACAACTATTTACAGTTAACACTCTACCCAACTTTAAATCCCACTGGAATGCCTCATTACTCTTGAATGGTAGAGACCCCATGTGTACCCTATCATAGTTACTCTCTGTAATCATATCTAAACATACAAAACTAGAGATAACTGCTTCGTACATAACATGAGCCACAAGTCCTAATTTAGGCACAAATATGATCCAACCTGAGGACCACAAGATATTCCCGATAGTGGCATAGGATATAAAAAAAAGACAGATAGTAACTAGGGTACTCCCCCCATACACCAGTACATGTGGCTGGCTATCCCTAAGCTAATGCCATCTCCCCTCACCCCTCTTCAGGAACCTAACCAATAAGTAATATTATTGTCCTAGTCCAGATGGAGAAACACTATAAGGTTATGAAATAGGACACCCTTCATATGAGAATCGTAATACTGCCAGCCTGCCAACAGGGGAGCAACCCTGCACCAGGAACTCTAGATGAGGTGGTAAAAGAAAAGAAAAAAAGGCAGAACAAAAAAGAGTGCAGAGAAAACATAACTGTAGGCATGAAATGCAGATGCAGAAGGGAACAGATAAATTAAAAAAAATAAAAGAAGAAGGAAAGGAGAGAAACAGAAGTCATAAAGAAAAATATCAAGACAAGGCAGACTGAGTGTGCAGGGTCTTGGCTTCGCCCTCGCTCCCAGTATAGCAAAACCAAAGAGATAATATGGAAAATGAGCAACCAGGGAAGAGAGGGTTAGCAGCAAACTGAGAGGGAAATAAAAGATAATATTTTCAGTCTTATTTGCTTAAAGCAAAATGAAAATATCTCGAGCAGGAATAGATGAAACAGATGACCCCTCATAGATGTGGCTGTTTCCTGGGGGAACCAGATTGACAGTGGGCCAGCGCCACACCAGAAAACAACCCCAGTGGAAACAGCCAACTGCACAATAAAAGGGCCACGGGTATAAGATGCCTTGATGCTGCGTGGATTCCTCCAGGGCTTCGGGTCACTGCTCGCCTCCATCTCAGTCCGCCACCGTCATCTCCCTAACGGGGGTTACCTTCCCTCACATAGGCACCATCTGGACCGATCGCTTCCATGGAAAGCCAACTGAAAAGCAATTAGAACAAACAAAACTTCTGAGTAGCTTGTAGAATGGCCCACAGCATTAGGGTTTAAATAGTGAGGGCAGCTTCTTGCTCAATTCAGCCTGAGTCTGATCAGCAGAGTCAAAGGAGAGCCATACTCCATCCACCAAAACCAGCAAGCGAGCTGGGTAGACCATTCAAAACTTGATACTGGCTGCAACCAGTTTGCTAACAGTGGGGTGAAAAGTGGCTCTCTTCTGGCAGGTTTCTAAAGGCAGGTCCTGAGTAATCCGTAGTCGCTTGTCCTCCCGATGGATAGCCTGTAGCTCTCTAACTTTTGCAAGGATATGTTGCTTTTCCAAGTAATTGAGTAGGCGGATGATCATCAGGCGAGGGGAGGCAGACTCCTCCAGTTTCGGGCATAGAGACCTGTGCACCCTTTCAATTAGATAGGTAGGATTATGTGGGGAAGGGCCCACAATCTTGGTGAAAAGTTTCTGAGTAAACAGAATCGCAGAGGAACCCTCAGCTCCTTCTGGTAACCCAAAGATCAGGATATTATTCTTCCTACTGTGACCCTCTAGGTCTTCAGTTTTAAGTTGCAGCTTTGTAATTTGTTGCCTGAGCTTTGTAATCTCAGGGTCAACCTTGTCACGCCAGGTCTCTAGGGAGTGGGTACATGCCTCGGTGTCTGCCGCTCGGATCCTGAGATCAGCCATCTCGCTGCGGATATTTTTAAGATCAGCCACGATGTCTTGTAGGGTTTCCTTAAATGGTTGCAGCTCTTGTAGGAAATGTTCTTCCAACAATGGTGCAGAAGCTGAAAGGATGTCCAGTTGTTTGGCAGAGGAATGCTGGAAAGGTTTTGCTTTTTTAGCCTGCTTATCAGGCGAGACCGGGGGCGTATGTCTGGGCGAGGCCGCTTTCATTTCGGTCTCCATCGCGGCTTGTTAATCCACCAGAAATGCCAAAAAATCAACCAGAAAACTTTGTCTATTAGGCAGGGGCAGTGATATTAAGGCAAACCCCGTTAAACTGAACCAAAAAATACTAGATTATAGTAGATTTCCAAGAGGGGGAAGCAGGAGCCCAGGGAAACAGCAGCTAGCAAGCCAGACCCATCAAGTGATCTCCTTACCCTTTAGTTCTGTTGCTTTGATCCCTTCCCTTACATACAGAGCTACTCCTCCTCCTCTTCTTCTTCCCTCCCTGTCCCTCCTGTAGATTGAGTACCCTGGTATGTTGACATCCCAGTCAAGGTTCTGTGTGTACCATGTTTCTGTGACTGCCACGATATCCAGGCATCCTTGTTCCATCAAAGCTACCATTTTGGGGAGCTTTTTACCTAGACTACGGGCATTGGTACTCATTACCCTCCATTTTTTATGGCTTTATTTCTTTTTGCCCCATCCCTGTCATTACTGCCTTGCTCTTTTTCTCCATTTATCTCTGCCCTTATCCCTATCGACCACTTATTCAGTGCATAGGAAAATCTACTACTAGGAATTCACATATGTCAGTAAAACTTATCAGATATAAAGACACAGCTCCATTTAGGAGGTGCTGAAAATGCCTAGTTTTCAAAGCGGTAAAACCCTGCTACAGTAGCTATAGGAAATGGGGTGGAGGAGAGACAGAAGAAAAAGTAGGTATATATCTATACTGCATAAACATACATACAGGTGAGAATACACAACATGTAGATAAAAAGTTTCATCAGACATGTACATAAAACTGAGGTGATTCATCAGAAATAATAAGATAATAGAAAATGAGACAGATAGCATACAGTACATTTTTCCACAGGGTGAAAAAAGATGGGAAAATACGTCTCAGTCATCCATACATACAGTAAATATGAGAAGTGATATGTAGCACATTGTCTACAGTGGGTGCAGGAGAAGGAAAGACACGTCCCAGCCATCCATACTGCAGCTGGATAGATTGCAGCTTCCTTGTAGGAGATAAATAAATTATTTCCTTTTACCAGGAGTTGTTCACTGCAGCTCCTGCCCCCCCTTCCTCAAGTCTGATAGCTCTCACTCTGATGTACCATTTTCTTTCAGGTTAGCAATGGCTTAACTAAACCAGGAAAGTGGAAAGACTAAAGCATTCAACTTAAGGGATGAATATCCACATGCATACAATCCACTCTCCTCCCAAGACTTTTGGAAGAATCATAACATGCATTCATCAGCTGCAGAAAAGGAAACACATATGAATTAACCTGTATTATGCCAAAAACAATAAATGTTACACCTGTAAATGAAATGATACCTAATTCAGCCAGGGAGCATTCAAGAGAAACTCTTTTTAGAGTTAACCCATAATGATGTGGCAATCTTTTATTTAAACACCAGAACATCCAAATGGTTAAGGAACTGTACCAAAAATGCAATTAATCAATATCCAAATTAGTTTGAACCCCCTTCCTTCTATGACATTTGGAAGAATCTTAGAACTGTCTGTAGTTGTATTGGCCCTTGAAGCAACACATGAATAAAGTATGAGATTTCCTATTTTTAGTTAGATCAATGAGAAATTTTACAAGCACAAACTTTCAGGCTACATAAAGCCATTCTTCAGGAAATTGCAGTTTCTACATAAAGCATAGATCTTATTCAGTACATAGGAAAATCTAGTACTAGAAATTCCCATATGTCAGAAAAATGTATCACATTGAAAGACACAGCTGCCTTTAGGAGGTGTTAAACATTAGCTATTTTTCAATGTAGTAAAGCTACGATACAGCAGCCAGAGGAAATGAGGTGTGAGAAAGACAGAACAAAAAGTACATACATATATATATATATACACACACACACACACACACACATACACATATACATATATATACTGCATAAACATACATACATACAGTCCTGGGGTTTTTGCTACTGCAGTTTGGTGCCCACAGAAGGGGACCACGTGGCACAGGGAGGCCAGGTCCCACTCAGGAAGGGCCACTGGAAGCCTGGGACCTGGCAGGAGGAGGAGGAGGTAGGCTGGGCATCAGGCCTGGGGAATTGTGAGGTAGGACATAGGAGTTCATGGGCATAAAAAAAAACATGTGTTTGGTTAGGTTTGTTTAAAATGAAGCAGTTAAGACGGGGTCACATGGGGCACAGAACAACCAGTCAGGCTGGAGGGTCTAAAGGGTGCCCGCCAATGCTGGGGGAGAGAATGGGAGAGCGGCATAGCTGCTGGCTTGGTCCAGCCCTGATTTGGGCCTTTGGTCTTGTGGTGGCAGGGCCATGGAGAGTGCTTGCGAGTGGCGCAGGCCTGAAGTGGGATACTTGCCATTTTGGTAAGCAAGGGGCTAACTGGAGAGGGAATGTGGGCCAGAGTGGGAAAGAGGGGTCAGTGGAGTTGCGCTTGAGGGATTTAGGTAGGTGGCAGAGGTGACACATTCAGTGGAGACCGAGAGAAGGGTGGGGCAAGGGGCTGGGTGGGGGGCAGCTTGAAGATAAGGTCTGATGGCTCAGTCAGTAGAGGGTCAGACATTCAATTTCAGGGACCAGGGTTCAAGAAGGGAAGCCAGAGTCTTGGGACATGGAAGGGGCCATGCAGCAGTCCATCAGTTTTCCATCAGCACAAGCAGAGCTGAGGTCGGCAGGGGCGCATGGTGGTCTACTGATTCAGTGGCCAGTAATCCACACTCCCTAAACTCAGGGGAAACAGCTGGGACATGCCAAGCGCTGTTCGGATAATTAAATGGAGGACAAGCACCAGGCAGTTACTAGAACAGGAAAGTTTTGTCATAGATCAGTTCAAGATTGAGTAAAAGAGGCAGGGCTCATTTTAATAATGAATATATTACTGTATATGGGGGACAGATGGCATGTTGTCCCCCAGGACTCCTGGCAATTTCAGTCTGAGGTTATAATGAAGGAGGGGACAGTGAGGACTGCAGCATGAGTGGAGGGTGATTGATGGCCACAATGCTCTCTTTCTGGTGCTCCAGGCACAGAACCCCTGTTTTTGCCTGGGGGGTACTACTATGATTTAGTAGCTGGTAAGTGGTTTAAGCAGGGGGACTCCAGGGGAACAAACCATGGGAGGATGGGGAGGGGCAGTATATAAAAAATTAAAAGGGAACAATCAGCCGGAGTGAGGTGTAACCAGAAACGGGCATGCAGGGCAAAGTAGCTCCGGCTACAGGTTTTCCTTTGGCAAACCTGTCTGACACACAGGTAACCATTTGGATGCGATATGGCAGAGTGCGGTGCATTAAGATGGGCACAGTGAGAGGAGAGACTACTGGACCTAGTCCAGAGACTAATCCAAGCATGGTCCCCATGGTGGTGGGCAGGAAGTGGTGGGGCCTGGCCCCCCACCCCCCCAGTTGTGCTGCTGGGGTAAGGGTGCTTCACCAGGTAGGTGCTTCAGTTTCTGGCCATACAACCATACTGCCATGGGGGGGCGGGTATCCCAAGTACATAAATAGGGTGCCCCCCAGTAGGACGTCAGTCCAGGGAGGGGCAGCATACATATCTTATGGGCTAGGGGGATGAATGGGGTAATAAAAAATTAAAAGAATAGAGCAAATCTGTGTGCATGGCAGTTCAATGCTGATGCATGGTCAGTTGGGGTGACCTGGAGAGGCTAGGACAGATTTAGTAGTGGATGACAGGACCTCGCTGGCTTGATTAACATAGGCATGCTGTGCAGGGGTTGTAGCAAGCCAGATGGTTTTCAGGCAAGCCAGGTGGAGCAGGGATGCTGCAACTCCACAGGGGGCAGGGCACGGTTATGGGTAAGATACACCAAGGCGGAGAAGGTAGGCTGTCCGCACAGAGATGTACAAAGGGAGGTACAAGTTTTTCCATTTGGTGGTGGCTAGAAGGGTACAATAGAGAGGAAAATAAGGGTACTGTCTCATCTACAATGATTGCCAGAGCTGGGGGGGGTTAACTCGGGTCAACCCGGGCCCAGGGAGGGGGGGGCTGGTATAGGGCACAGTAGTTTTGCCACAGGGATACCTCAAAGCCTTGGTCACATCAGCAATATCTTGAGGGAGCCAGGGAGGTGGGTTCGAATGGGACACAGGCTATTAAGGAAGGCTTAACCCAATCCAGGGAAGAGCTGTCAGGAGGCAAGGCAGCCCAAGGAATACTTGTAGGAGGCAATAGGATGCAGGAGTTGGGTAGAATCTTAGCTGCAAGACCTGGAGACCTGGGTCTTTGAATTCCTCAGCCCCCCCCCATGCATCTGCATGCCACCAGGCAAGTCCTTTAGTTGTGTAGATACTCACTCTGGTTCAGCTTCTGCTGATACCCAGCTGGAGAGGATGGGGGAGTGGGCCCATGATCCCAGGCAGGCAGAACCAGGGTAAAGGGAGGTTGCAGAGATGGGTTAAGGAAGTAGGTTTGGAAATAACTCCCTTGGTTCTTGCAATCCACCAAGGAGGAGGGAAGGAGAGGAGCAAGTGCTCCTGGGGGGGCTCAGCAGGTGTGGATGAAGAAACCATTCTTACAGCTTTGGCCATGGAGCCATCACTACAGAGGGAGGAGTGCTGGGGACCTGAGGGGAGGAAGGGCAGGGCTAGTGGGGAACATGGCATTTAAGAGACAGGACAGTGGCCAGCAGACTGATGGGGGGGCAGCAGATGGATTGTAGTGGTACTAGCATTGCAGGGACCCCTGAGGCCATGGTGGGCCTGTGCAGGCCAGCAGCTGGGCTGGCCCCCAGGTCCAGGGCACGGTGGGTTTATTAACAAAAAAAAATCAATAAAAAATGGACCCAGAGATAGGTGAGGGCATGCCAGGGTGAGTGGTCTCCACTTCACAGAGGAGAGAGAGGCATCACCTGAGGCCGTTCAGCAGGAGAGAAGCTGGGGCTGGGTACTAGCCCATCATGAGGGGTATTGGAACCCTGGAACTGGACAATACCACTGAGGTTAGGAGCAGGGGGAACCTTGTAAAGGAAGGCCATTTAACAGGAGGGGACAAGACTCAGGAGGGAGATGGAGGGGGCAGACCAGCTGGGTGGGAGGAGAGGACGAGAGCCCTGATGGGCCGAGAACAGACATACAGTGGGAGAATGCCTGCAGGAAGGCAGCTGGCAGAACCAGGGAAAGATGGAAGTGGATTAAATAGTCACCAGTCAGGGTATTGAAGGTCAGTGTATTGAGAAACCCAGCTGGCCACAACAGGGCAAGGAGGGGTGCCCCCCTCATATGTCAGATTACCTCTCAAAGCAGAATGAGGATGTTATAGTCAGCCAGGCCAAGCAGGGGGGTACCACTCCCTGAGCCCAATACTGCTGAACCGCAGTGACCAAGCAGGGTGTGCACCAGGAAATGTAGGCCGGTTAACAGGAGTTTTTTGCTGAGCAGGGGACCAGGAGGAAGCGAGGAATCTGTGCAGGGCAAAGGATGTCAAATGATAGGACAGGGGGTCAATTGGGGAAGCCTCAAGGACAAGGTGAGTAGTGTACAGGCATATTGGTGGCCTGACAGCATGAGTCTTCCAGGGCAGGAGGGCAGGTGCCAGTAGGGAAGCCAGGTCTGGGGTGAAACTAGTGGCAATTTTATGTTGTCAGGGGCATGGTGGAGGACTTGAGGTGATGGGCGTACAGGTGCACTGGACCCCATGTGGCAGAAGGAAACAGACTGCCCATGGTGCGTGGGTCGGGGGGACAAGACATAGGACTGGAGTTTCCTCAGCCAGGTGGCAGGGTGGAGGGGAACAATGAGCATTAGCAAGGGAAAGGACCATAGCTGGGTCAAGGATTAGGATGGTGGTTGAGGGGAGAATGCAGATGGCCCTGGCCTGCCAGCAGGCCCAGCGATGGGCACACAGGCCTGCAGGGATAGCCAAGGGAAGGTGGCATCCCCTGCTAGGAGAGTGGGGGGAGGGCCGCAAGGGATATAGCGGTCAGATGAGGTTAGGGAAGGGAGGCAACACAGTGGAGGTATGGGGGGGGCCAGGTTGGCCCAGCCACAGAAATTGTTAAGAGAAGGAGGTGGCTGAGATGGGGCAGGTGGAGCCCTGCCCAGGCCTGGTAGGAGGACCCAGCAGCAGGGGTGCAGTGGCACCTGGAGGAGCCAGCATGGGGCTCAAAGGGGGAACCCATCAGAGGGGTGCAGAGCAAAGGAGACAGTGGACAGCCAGGGCTATGAGGGCCCTGGGGGTGGCCAAGGGGCCAGGAGGGGATGCAGGTCCAAAGGCAGACAACAAGCAATACGGGGGCATGCTCTCCCCTCATCAGGGTGAGGTGGCAGCTATCCCAGGCAGAACATGCAGCAGGCACAGGCCTCGGCCACAGCAGAACAGGAACATGGCACCAGAGGCATAGGGGAACCCAACCCCATCCCAGCCAACACGAGGAAGGGTAGAGAGGACAGACCAGCATACAGGTCCAACCCCATGGGGGCCCCAAGGGGGCAGTGTGGCCCAAGGTTAGGGCTGGAAGGCTGCAACAGCCAGGGTGGTGGCACATGTGGCCGAGAGGGTGTAGGGGTCCAGGCCCATCCCTGGGACAATTTGGTATGGGTGGAGAATGCCTATGAGCAGAGGGGGCAGACCTGGTGGGGGGCAGGTGCCCCATGGGGACTGCTGGTTATATCAGGGAGAGGTGCTAAGGCAGGCGAGAGTACCATGTTCCTAGCCCACAAGGGGGGAGTTCCATCATCCTTCACAGGCTGGAGATGGGTCAGTGGAAAAGGGGGAATGTAAGGGAAAAAGGGGAGGCAGGAGAGGGGGGTAGGCAGCATGGGCTGGGGACCAACAGAAACAGATGTGGAGAGATTCATTTCTGGGAGGGAGATCAGGGGACAATAAGACTTTCCAATAAAAGGCAGGCCAAATTGTTTAATGTCCCCCTGCCAGAAAAGTGAAGGGGAAATGGGGAGGGAGATAGGAAAGGGGGAAGGAATGTGATGTCAGAAAGGGTCATATGACCAGAGGGAAGGAGAGCTACCCGATTGGTTAAGGGGAGGGGTTAAGGAGGGGGACAGGAAAGGAGGAGCCAGTTTGGGTTATGTAAGGGCCTGCTTCTTTCTGGTTGGCCTCTCTTTGCTGGGAAATTATTCCCCACCCGCCCTATTCTAAGGAGAGAGGTTTGCCACTGGCTGGCACTGCACAGGAAATTGAGGATAGGAAGTATGGTGCCCGGGGGCCCCGGTGCAGGATCAGGGGAGCTGCAGGAAGACAGCAGGTGGTTCCAGGGGTTGGAAGGAGCCTCGATGGAGGGCACTGGGTTGCCCAGGTAAGTAAAAAAAAAAAGCAAGAAAAAAGGGAAGTAAGGAAAAAGGGGGTGCAGAAGAGGGGGAGGGATAGGCAGCACAGGCTGGGGACCAAGGAACCCAGGAGTGGAAGTAAAGGAGGGAGGGAAGGGATAGAAACTAGGGGCTGGATCACGTGTCCGGACCTAGGGGGGTATGGACTGGGAACTAACCCTGTGCGGGTCGGTCCTGGGTAAAGGGGGGTATCTGCTAGTGGTACAAATGTTGGTGGTACCTAGGGGTGGTACCAAGTGAGGGTACCTGGTGGTGGTACCTGGTTGCTGGTGAGGATGGGGGTCTGGATCAGCCATATCCAGATCCCAATGTACTACAAGCAAGGAGAAGAGGAGCAAGTTGGAAGAAGGGACCCAGAAAGAAGAAGCAGAATGAATTATTGTGGTGGTACTGTACTGTATATTGTTGAAATACGAAGTGTGGGATGTAATTATAATTTACATGCCTTAATAAACATTGCCAGTGAGCATCCAACAGAAACAGGTGTGGAGAGATTTTTTTCTGGGAGGGGGATCGGGGACAATAGAAAATGAGAGAGATAACATATAGTGCATCTTCTCCACTGGGTAAAGAAGATGGGATAAAACATCTAAGTGATCCATACTGCAGATGTTTGGTCTAACATCCTTATTGCAAGAGATAAATACAGAAACTGTTCCTTTCTACCATGAGTTCTATTCCGCAGATCCTGACTATCTTCATAAAGTGTTGATAGACTTTTCTCTAATACTCTTTTATCACAGCTTATATCAGAGTCATCAGCACCAGGATGGCCAAGTCATTAAAGCATTGGACTTAGGATCCAATGGATGAATATCTACGTTGGTTCAAACACCACTCTTAGTAAGGCTTTTTGAAGAATAATAACACACATTACCAACTTCCACAAAAGTACACAAGGGTCATTACACCTATGACATTACAAAAACAATAAATGTATACATGTAAATAAATGTGGTATCTAGTACACTTGAGCAGCTTTCAAGAGATCCTACCATTACTTGTAACACAGGATGCACTGCTGCTTCTTCTAATTCACACCAGAATTGCCAAATGGTTAAGAGGTTGGACTTAAGATGCAGTCAATGAATATCCAACTTGGGTTCAACATCATTCCTTTTATGGCTTTTAGAAGATTCAGAAAATTATTTGTAGCTGTATTGGTCCTTGTACCAACAGATCAACAAAGTAGGAGATTCGATACCTTTTATTAGAACAGTAAGAAATTTTAAGAACACAAGCTCTCAAGATACACAAAGGCATTCTTCAGGTAATGACAGTTTTTCCAAAAAGCATACATTTTATTCAGTGATTAGGACAACTACTACTAGAAAATAGCATACATCACTAAACATTGTCAGATATAAAGACAGTGTTTCTTTTGGAACCTCTCAACAGTACCTATTTTTAATGTAATAAACCCTACATACAAGAATCATGGGAAATGGTATGGGGGAGAGATAGAAAAACCTGTAGGTATATACCTATTCTGCACAAAAAAATACAGATTCCAACAGAGAACATTTGGATAAAAAGTATGATCAAACATATAAATACAACTGTGCTAATGTATAGAACACAATAAGATTATAGAAAATTAGAGATGTGATACGTAGCACATTGTCTGCACTGGGTGCAGGAGAAGGAAAGACACATCCCAGCCATCCATACTGCAGCTGGATAGATTGCACCTTCCTTGTAGGAGATAAACAAATTGTTTTCTTTTATCATAAGCAGTTCACTGCAGCTTCTGCCAACTCTTCCTCAAATTAGATATTTCTTACTCAGATATTTTATTTTCTTTAAGGTTAGCAATGGCTTATCTATATCAGGATAGTGTAAAGACTAAAGCATTCAACTTAAGGGATGAATATCCACATGCATCCAATCCACACTCCTCCCAAGATTTTGGAAGAATCATAACATGCATTTATCAGTTCCAGGAAAGAAAAAAAATAAGAATGAACCTGCATTACTACAAAAACAACACATGTTAAACATGTAAATGAAGTTGATATCTCATTCACCCTGGAAGCATTCAAGAGATACTCTTTATAGTTGAAAGCCATAATGATGTGACAATCTTTAAAAAAAAATGGAACATCCAAATGGTTAAGGGGTTGTACCTAAGATGCAGTTGATCAACATCCAAATTGGTTTGAACACCCTTCTTTCCTCCTATGACTTTTGGAAGGATCTTAGAATTGTCTGTAGTTGTACTGGTCCTTGTACGAACACATGAACAAAGAAGGCGATGTCCTACTTTTAATAAATCAATAAGAAAGTTTACAAGCACAAACAGGAAATGACAGTTTGTAAACAAAGCATACATTTTGTTCAGTGTATAGAAAATCTAATACTAGAAATTCCCATATGTCTGTAAAACGTATCAGATATAAAGACACAACTGCCTTTAGGAGGTGTTGAAAATAGCTATTTTTCAATGCAGTAAAACCCTGACACAGTAGGTATGGGAAATGGGGCAAGGGAGGGAAAGACAGAACAAAGGGTTGGTATATATTTATGCTGCATAAACATACAGTCATGTGAGAATACAGAAAATGTAGATAAAAAGTTTAATCGAACGTACATCAAACTGAGCTGAATATAATAAGAAAGAAAATAAGCTGAAATAATAAGATAATAGAAAATGGGAGAGATAACATACAGTATACAGCATCTTCTCTGATGGGTCTAAAAGATGGGAAAATACATCTCAGTGATCCATACTGCAGGTGATTTGCTCTAACATCTTTGTTGCAAGAGATAAATACAGAAACTCTTCCTTTCTACCATGAGTTCTATACTGCACATCCTGACCATTTTTCTTAAGTTTTGATTACCTTTTCTCTACCATTCTTTTGCCTCAACTTCCTATTCAGTTTACAGCACCAGGATGGCTGAGTGGTTAGGGTGCTGGACTTAAGATTCACTGGATGAATATCCATGTGGGTTCAAACCCCACTCCTGGTAAGGATTTTGGAAGAATAAAAACAAACATCACCAACTCCCACAAAATTACACAAGTGTGATAAAGCCAAAAATGCTACAAAAACAATAATTGTAGACATGTAAACACATCAGATATCTAGAACACTTGACTTACTTTCAAGAGCTCTTACCATTACTTTAACACATGATGCCGTGCCACTTCTTATTAACATCAGAATGGCCAAATGGTTAAGAGGTTGGACTTAAGATGCAGTCAATTAATATCCAAACTGGTTTCAGCATCATTCCTTTCAAGGCTTTTGGAAGAATCAGAAAATTATTTGTAGCTGTATTATTCCTTGTACCAATAGATCAACAATGTACAAGACTTAATACCTTTCATTAGACCAACACAAAATTTTAAGAAGACACGTTTTCAGGCTACACAGAGGTATCCTTCAGGTAATTACAGTTTCTGCAAAAACCATACATTTTATTCAGTGTTTACAGCAAAAACTACAAGAAAATAGCACACATAACTAAATGTTGTCAGATATAAAGACAGTGTTTCTTTAAGAACCTCTCAAATGTACCTATTTTTAATGTAATGAACCCTGCATTCAAGAGTCAGGGGAAACAGTGTGAGGGAGAGAAAGAAAAATCTGTAGGTATATATCTATTCTCAATAAAAAAAAAACTACACACTCCACTACAGAACATGAAGATAAAAAGTATGATCAAACATATAAATAAAACTGTGATAATGTATATAAAATAATAAAATGATAGTAAATTAAAGATGTGATATGTAGCACAATGGGTGCAGGAGAATGAAAAACACATACCAGCCATCTATACTGTAGGTGGATAGATTGCAGCTTCCTTGTAGAAGATAAATAAATACATTGTTTGCTTTTCCCATGAGCTGTTCACTGAACTCCTGCCCCCTCTTCCTCAAGTTTGATAGCCTTTACTCTGATATACTCTTTTTTCCTCAGGTTAGCAATGGCTTAGCTAAACCAGGAAAGTGGAAAGACTAAAGCGTTAAACTTAAGGGATGAATATCCATGTTCATGCAATCCACTCTCCTCCCAAGACTTTTGGAAGAATCATAACATGTATTCATCAGTTCCAGAAAAGGAAACACATATGAATTAACCTGCATTATGACAAAAACAATAAATGTTACACCTGTAAATGAAGCTGATACCTAATTCAGCCAGGAAGCATTCAAGAGATACTCTTTTTAGTTGTAACCCATAATGATGTGACAATCTTTTATATTAACACTGGAATGTCCAAATGGTTAAGGGATTGTACCAAAGATGCAGTTGATCAATATACAAATTGGTTTGAACCCCCTTCCTTCTTTGGCTTTTGGAAGAATCATTGAATTGTCTGTCACTGTATTGGTCCTTGAAACAACACATGAATAAAGTATGACATTTTCTACCTTTAATTAGCTCAATGAGCAATTTTACAAGCACAAACTTTCAGGCTACATAAAATCATTCTTCAAGAAATTACATGTTCTACACAAAGCATGGATTTTAGTCATTGCATAAGAAAGTCTACTACTAGAAAATCCCATATGTCAGTAAAACTAATCAGACAGAAAGACAAAACTGCCTTTAGGAGGTATAAACAGCTATTTTTCAATGTAGTAGAGCTATGATACAGCACCCATAGGACCATAGGAATTAGGGTGAGAGAAGACAGAACAAAATGTACACACACACACGTATATATATATATATATATATATATATATATATATATATATATATATATATATATATATATATTCTTTGCAAAAACTGTGTTAATGCAACAGTTAGGGTTTTTACAGAGACTAAAGCGAGAATTCAACGTTAGGGTTTTCAACCCTAACTCCGACTCCCTCCCACTGCCACATGTACACACACACACACACACACACACACACACACACACACACACATACACACACACACACACACAGAACACACAAGTATGGGGGTGGTACAAGGAAAGACAACTAACCACAGACACACACCATAACGCAACAGAAATAACATGCTACTTCTTAAACATCCACAACAGGCAACCATCATCATGTTTCACCAACTGTATCACTTCTGCTGCCATGCCAGTCTCTTAGATGCATACACCCTTCTACATAACAGCATACTGTAGATAGTAAAGCACATGTATTGGTGGGAGTGCAGAGCCCTTTGCCCCCCCCTTGGTCTCACCAATTTGTCCATTTCTGCATAAAAGCATAGCCCTATGCTACTACCAACTTAGGCATTTCTGTATGAGAGCGTACCCCATGCCTCCACTAAGTTGCTCGTTTGTGCATAAGACCATAGCCCTATGGTATCACCAAGTTGGCCATTTCTGCATAACAGCACAGCCTCATGTCCCCACCAACTTGCCCATTTCTGCATAACACCATAATATGGCTAGTAAAATACATGTATTGGTAAGAACATGGGACCGAGCCCCCGGTAACTTGTCAATTTCTGTATAACAGCATAGCCCCATGCTGTCATGAACTTGCTCATCTCTGCATAACAGCATAGCCCATGCCCCCACCAACTTGCCTGTTTCTGTGTAACAGCTTAACATAACTACTAAGACACATGTATTAGTGAGACCATGGGACCAAACCCCCAGCAACTTGCCCATTTCCACATAACAGCATAGCCCGATCATCCCACCAGATTCTTCAATTCTGCACAACACCATAATATAAGTAGAAAAACACATGTGTTGGTGAGACCCAGGAACCTTTGGGCCTCTGTACTTCCACCAACCTTCCCCAAATTACCCATTTCTGCATAAGAGCATAATATAAGAAATAAATTTCATGTATTGGTGAGAGTGTGGGGCCCTTTTGGTTGCTGTGCTCCACCAGCTTGCCCATTTCTGCATAACAGCATAGCCCCATGTTTCCACCAACTTGCCCATTTCTGCATACCACCATAATATAAGAATCAAAAACATGTATTCCCACCAACTTCATAATTCTCCATAACAACATAGCCCTTTGTTCCCACCAACTTGTCCATTTCTGTATAACAGCATCATATGAGTGATGAAACAGATGTATTGGTAGCTCCATCTCAGATGCTTCTACTGGATGTTGGTGTACCCACCCAAGAGACTGGGATGGCAGCAGAAGTGATATAGTTGGTGAAACATGATTATGGATGCCTATTGTGGTATGTTTAAGAAGTTGTATGTTATTTCTCTTGCCTTATGGTGTGTGTCTGTGATTGGTTGTCTTGCCTTGTACCGCCCCCCATAGATATGTTCTGGGTGTGTGTGTGTGTGTCTACATGTGTGTATGTGTGTGTGTGTACGTGTGGCAGTTGGGGGGAGGAAGTCAGAGTTAGGGTTGAAAACCCTAATGTCGAATTTCCTCACTTTTGTCGCTGTAAAATACCCTAACTGTTGCATTGATGCAGTTTTTTGCAAAGAATTTCCTTACTTTTTGAGAAAGAAATAACAATGAGAGATACTGTTACTATAGTACATGTAAACAAGATTATGAAACCTTTATAAAAGAGACATTAGCAACAATGCCTCACCCAAATAATGCCCCCATCCCCGCATAACAGGTAATTTTAACATTGCAAACAAGATTCACAATGAATGTTAGTCACAATCAAAAAAATTCCATGTCTATGATCAAACATCCAACAAAAAAGAACATCAAAAATAACATCTATAAAAACATATATCTGTGCACTATACACTTGCCATAGCAAATAAAAGTACATCTTGACACAAAAGCCATGAAAAATCTCTCAAACATGTTTTTTTCAAAAGCTAACAAGTTTTACAATCAAGATCTCAAGTTATTCTCATGATCAAAGAATTTGCAGCCTCGCGAACGATCCTCACAATCAATGTGAGTCGCGATCAAAGAAATTTCAGGCTCGTGATCAAAGATCGCAAAAAAACTAGAAAACACTAAATAAGAAATACAATGGACAATATTTTTCTCCAATCCACATCTCATACCGGATAGAAACACATTTAGCCATAAAACATATGTTAAACAAAAAAAAACTCATGTTTCCCAAAGCTACACAACATCCACATGCCAAATCTCATGTTATTCTCGCAATCAAAGAATTTGCAAGTTCGCGAATGATCCTCACGATCAAAGTGAGTCACGATCAATAAATGTGCACGCTCACGATCAAAGATTGCAAAATACAATAAAATGTAATAAAATGTTAAAAAATCATTATCCCTGTGGAATCCACATCTCATAAGCAATAGAAACACATATGGCTGTAAACTCTGTTAAAAACTGTGAAAATAATGTGATTTTTGTAACTACGCATCTTCCATGATACAAATCTCGCATTATTCTTGCAGTCAAAGAATTTGTAAGCTCACGAACAATCCTCATGATAAAAGTGAGTCGCAATCAATAAATTTGCACACTAGTGAGCAAAGATCACAAAAATATAATAAAATGTAACAAAACGTTAAAAAAAATTATTACTGTTACATCCACATCTCATAAGCAACAGAAACACATATGGCTGCACACTCCATTGAAAACTGTGAAAATTATGTGATTTTTTAAACTACACAGCTTCCACACTCCAAATCTCATGTTATTCTCACGATCAAAGAATTTGCATGCTCGCAAACGATCCTTGCAATCAGTTCGAGTCACAATCAAAAATTTTGCATCCTTGCAAATGAAGAAATGGCAAACTTCACCATGTGACTTCTGTGAACCAATACAATCAAATAACACTTCAGCAGCCATTTTATAACTCTCACACAAGCAGCAGTGACTCCAGGACATTGCTGTAAGTACTGAGCAATCTATTATATAAAAATATGATAATTAGCTAATAAATAAGGCTGTAAGAAAATCACGGCATGCACGGATTTCATGATTTCCGCGATTCACAAGCGGTACCATGAAATTGACTAATTTTTTCATTTTACTGTGAAATTAGTAATAAGCATGGTTAAAACAATTAATATGCCTAAAAATCGGATTGTATGCACTCTAACATGATTCATGCACTATGCTGGCAATATCTTCCTAGCTCTTACACAAAATAAGTTGTATTTTAAGTTTTATAGTCAATCTGTGTGGCAGTTTTTGTTAGTTGTATACAGTGTCCCACCACAAATAACCATCACACCAGACACATCCACCCCACAAATAAACATAGTTTTCAAGAATTTTCCATAAATGCAACAGATCTGGCAAGATTTTAGCCTTCTTGCACAAACACCAGATCTAGTACATAATCTGTCTGCTACCCATTGTTCCACTAGGTTAATAATAATGTGAAACTACCAGAACAAATTTTATTTAACCTGCTTGTTTCATTCTGTATACAATATAAAGTAGCACTTACATTTTCTGCTTACTATGCAAAGCTTGTTAAGTAAAATCTTGACAATCAATCCCAAAGTATTAACAGTATGGCTGCAGTCACAGGCTGTTATAAACTTAGTTGTTCCCCAAACATAATAAATCTGTAATTCTCAGCATATACATACTAATACAAAATCACACATGCCCCCATAATGCAAATTGCTGGTTCAACTTTAAGCAGAAATGCATGGTGCAAAAGGCCTCTCACACAGTTTGCAGAGGGTGCCAGCAGAAAACACAGACACATGTTTCATCCTACCAGGACTCATCAGTGTGCCTCATCTGTTTGACACCCCAGTAGAATGAACCAGCTACCCTAAGATGGTCTATCTGGGTTATGTTGTGGTGAACCCAGTTAAAACAAAAAACAAGTTAAAATACAAAGAACCTCTGTGTGCAAGCATTGAGGCAATGGTTACCCCAAAGGGCACTGGCTGGGAAGCCAACTTTCAAAGAAATACAAAATCACACATGCCCCCATAATGCAAAGCATCATGGGCTGCATATGCAGATCACCACAGAATATTATGCTGGTTCAACTTTAAGCAGAAATGCATGGTGCTGAAAGGCCTCTCACATAGTTTGCACAGGGTGCTAACAGATGACATAGGAACGTGTTTTCGTCCTACCAGGACTCATCAGTATGCCTCATCTGTTTGACACCCCAGTGGAATGAACCAGCTGCCCTAAGACAGTGTGTCTGGGTTATGTTGTGGTGAACCCAATTAAAACAAAGGGTGCCAGGCTGGCACTCATCAGTGTGAGAGGCCTTTTGGCACCATGCATTTCTGCTTAAAGTTGAACCAGCATAATATTCTGTGGTGATATGCACATGAAGCCCATGATGCTTTGCATTATGGGGACATGTGTGATTTTGTATTTCTTTGAAACTTGGCTTCCCGGCCAGTGCCCTTTGGGGTAACCAGTACCTCAGTGCTTGCACACAGAGGTTCTTTGTATATATACATACTGACCACTAAATAATTACAATTGTGACTATACTACAGTTACAGAAAAAAATGCAGTTACTATCAGGGAGGTAAACTGTAGATGTCTACAGCTGTAGTTCAGCTCTGTCTCTAGACTGAAAGCCCAGTATCTTGTCTGAGAAAGCATCAGGACATTGCCTGGCTGAGAGTGAGAATTTCTCAGTATCCTACCATGTGCACAGCTGGTATCAGGGAGGTATACCATTGATATCCATGGCCTTAGATGGGCTTTGACTCAGCAGTCAGGATCCAGTACCTGGTCTGGGGGTGGTGGCATTGCCTGTCTGAGGTTGTGCAACTCATCAGTGTTCTAACATGTGTCCACTTGGTATCAGATAGGTGTACCATTGATGTTCATGGGCTTACTTGGGCTGTGGCTCTGCACTCAGAAACCAGTACCTCTTCGGGAGGGCATTGGTTGGCTGAGGCCGTGCAACTCCTCAGTATTCTAACTTGTGTGCAGCTGGTATGAGGGAGGTATACCATTGATGTCCATGACTTTACTTGGGCTGTGGCTCTGCACTCAGGCTCTAGTACGTGGTCTTGGGGGGGTATTGCCTGGCTGATGGTGTGAAACTCCTCAGTGTCCTAAGATGTGCACAGCTGTTATCAGGGAAGAATACCATTGATGTCCACAGGTTTAGTCAGGCTGTAGCTGTGAACTCAGCATCCAGTACCTGGTCTTGGGGGGGTTGGGGCATTGCCTGAGTGAGGCTCTGTGACTCCTCAGTGTCCTAGCTTATGTGCAGCTGGTATCAGAGAGGTATACCATTGATGTCCATGGCTTTACTTGGGCTGTGGCTCTGCACTCAGGATCTAGTACCTGCTCTGGAGAGGTGGAGGTATTGCTTGGCAGAGGCTGTGCAACTCCTCAGTGTTCTAACATGTGTCCAGCTGGTATCAGAGAGGTATAGCATTGATGTTCATTGCCTTAGTTGGGCTGTGGTTCTCCACTCAGGATCCAGTACCTGTTGGGTGGGGGGGCATTGCTTGGCTGAGGCCGTGCAACTCCTCACTCTTCTATCTTGTGTCCAGCTGCTATGAGGGAGGTATACTGCTAATGTCCATGGCTTTAGTTGGCCTCTGGCTCTGCAGTCAGAATCTAGTATGTGTTTTTTTGGGGGGGCTGTGCCCGGATGATGCTATGCAACTCCTCTGTGTCGTAGTATGTGTGCAGCTGCTATCAGGGAGGTATACCATTGATGTCCATGGCTTTACTTGGGCTGTGGCTCTGCACTCAGCATCCAGTACCTGGTCTGGGGTATTACCTGCTTGAAGCTGTGCAACTCCTCAGTGCTCTAACTTGTGTGTGGCTGGTATGAGGGAGGTATACTGTTTATGTCCATGACTTTAGTTGAGCTGTGGCTCAGCAGTCAGGATCTAGTACCTGATCTGGGGGAGGGAGGTATTGCCTGGCTGATGTTGTGCAACTCCTCGGTGTTCTAACATGTTTGCGGTTGGCATCATGGAGGAACACCATTAATGTCCATGGCCTTAGTCGAGCTGTGGCTCTGAACTCAAAATCCAGTACCTGTTCTGGGGGGGGAGGGTATTACCTGGCTGAGGCTGTGCAACTCCTCAGTGTCCTAACATATGTGCAGTTGATATCAGTGAGGTATACCGTAGATGTTGACAGTTTTAGTTGGCTCTTGCTCTTTTCCTAATAGTTAATCTCTATTTGTTTTAACAGATTACGAAACAATAGAAAAACATTATTTTCTTCTAAACAACCCAAAAGTAAGTCATCGACTTTTCATTCTTGCTTTAATAGTCTACAGCTCAGTACACAATGATGCTACATACAATAACAACTTCAGGAGTATTACAATTGTGTATTTATTATCCTATATTTTTTCCAGGTGGTGCTGTCACAGCCGGACATAAGGATGTGGGGGGGCAGGTGAAGCAATTTTGTTCAAATACTAATGTGTTAAATATTTTTTCAGCTGTGGCTGCAACAGGTTGCAGAGAGAACCACTATTGCACCATGACTTTCTTCTACCATCTCTTGTGGTCAAGGCAGATATGAGCAAAGCAGAACCACAAAAACATCTAACGCCACAGTGAGTGGCATCTAGTATAGTGCAGTTGCCTGCCTGGGGGTGCTCCATCGACTTGAAGACTATGCACGCTTTCATCCTGTTGTCTACAGTATGGCTGCCTGCCCGTGGGTGACCAGCTAGATAAGTTTAGTAGCACTACACTTATCTTTTGGAAGCATATACCCAGACTAACCTGGTGATAGTCCTTTGACTTGCCTGTAAAATGGGACTGCACCAGATATGCATACTCACACCCTCTTCACTGCCACTACAGATGAACCATACATCACTAGTGGCATTGAGTGGTACATCTATATAACATGGACAAACCGGTGTCCTGATTGGCTGAGAATTGGTTCTAGACATTGCATTTAGAGAGTGCCACCACTGCCTAAACCAAGTCCCTGCCAACCAGGGCAACTCACAGAATCCATAAGCCACCTATTTCCTAGTCTCCATCACAAACAAGGATACAACCTTTATTCATATATAAAAAACTTCAACTCGGCCCGTAAAATAAAAGTCCAATAAGTTAAATAAGGTAAGTAAATAATTTAATGTTATTTACACTCATGGGACGCCCTCACACACATATACAAATTTTAAAAAATCTAGCAGTATTCAGAGTTTCCATTGCTGGTGTTTCTTTGATGACTATGAAAAATCACCCTCCTGTCCCTACCACCTTCTCAGACAACTCCCTGCTCCTTACCTAGCAACAGTCTTTGTTTGTGTGCCAGTTGAACTCTGAAGAATGTTGAATTCATGTATTCCATGTTACCATTCTGTGTCTGAGCGGGATCATTCCACTGCTCGAATAATGCACAGCTTTGAATTCTTCTATTCCATGGTAAACAATTACACAATGTATTGAGTGTAAAGAAAGACAGATGACTGACAGGTACAAAACATCAATGGAAGCACTATTTGACATTATCTAGCAACATTTTAGTTTTTTTTTTTGTGTGTCTTTGAAACCTTTTACAATGTTTTTGTTTTTTTTTCAAAGTTGCCAATGGGCAAATTGAATGTAAGCAATAACACATGTCTGGGTGTTGGTAGTACTGAGATACCCACACACCCAGAGGCTAAAGGCACCTGACCTGCAGTCTCATGCCTACCTACCCCTCTGTGTGTGCACTTATCTCAGTACTATCAACACCCAGCCATATCTTATTGCTTACACAATGCATTGGCACATCAACTTTGCACTGCCACATGACACACCTACCTAAACTGCTTTACACACATCCCACAAATGTGCCAATGCATCTCACATCCACTGTATACATGTCCTTAATGAGTCATGCACAAACACTCAAATCACAATAAATCTTATGTTTCATGTTTCTAAACAAACAATGTCTTTTTTACAGAATTTGAAGATGCCAGAATCCTGGAGTGATAGGGCGGTGCTGGCCCTCGTTCAGGCTGTGAGGTGACATGCTAACCTCAGGTCTGTGATGAGATCCACAAACCTTAGCCTTTCACATACCTGGGGAAAGGTAAGTCACAGTTTAAATTAACAGTATACAAATATTTTTCCCTTACATATTAAGTATAGTAGAATAATAATATCTGTGGGGCAATAGCATAGCAGTACAGATTACTAAGAAATAGCACACTGATTATAGATCTGATAATGTAAACACGTGCAACCACAAGGAGTTATACAGCAGTGAAATGTTTCATTCATGTATGATACAAAAAAAGGTGTTTTCAAGAGTCATAAGAAGCCACAGCACATGTTTCACTTTATCCAGTGAAGGCTGCTACTGGTAAGAGTGCTAAAACTGCAACAACTATGTAATTAGAATGGCACAGATTTGCACCCACTTAGTAGCTATTGAACATGAAAATTTCTGACCACTGATGGTCACTGTACATTTGATTTTACAAGAGTGACTGTCTGGCAGTTTTTCTGTTGAAGGCATTAAACAACACATCTACAGATGGGGTCTTCAAACTGATGAAGTAAAGGGGCACCAGGGCCCATGGTATGACACTGTCTATAGTAAGATTGAACATACACATAAGCATAATTTTATTTTGCAAAGATGGTACTAGCTGAGTGGAATACATTAGCTGCAGAAGTGCTATCCACTAGGACTATTAAGTGCTTCAAAACGGGATGATACAGGGCAACAGGCAGGATCAGTGGAATGCAAGCATGGAAGTGATGCATAGCTGCAGAATAAGACTCCTAGCTGCACATACGAGCAGAGTTGATAGACGTCTGCAACTTTACATAGAAACATAGAAGTTGACAGCAGATAAAGACCGCCAGGCCCATCCAGTCTGCCCATTTATTTTTCTACCTTATAAATGTGCCATCGGTCTTTGCTCTGTCAATGGCCTATCTATTCATACTCATCTGTGTTGCTCCTGTATGCCTATCCCATGCCTGTTTGAAGGTCCTGCACTGTATTCATATCCACCACTTCCTAAGGTAGGCCGTTCCATGCATCCACCGCCCTTTCTGTGAAAAATAACTTCCTCACATTACCCCTTAATTGGCCTCCCTCTAATTTCATGCTGTGTCCTCTTGTCCTGCTATTTTTCTTATATTGAAACATGTTAGACTCTTTCACCTTGTTAATGCCCTTAAGGTGTTTGCATGTTTTGATCATATCACCTCTCTCCCTCCTTTGCTCTAGGGTATACATGTTGAGCTCCGTTAATCTGTCCTCTTATGTTTTCTGATGCAGTCCCTGCACCATTTTGGTTGTTCTTCTCTGGACAGTCTCAATTTGGTTAATGTCCTTGTGAAGGTGTGGCCTCCAATACTGCACACAGTACTCCAGATGGGGCCTAATCAGTGTCTTGTAAAGAGGGATTATTACCTCCCTCTTCCGACTTGTGATAGCCCTGCTAATACACCCTAACATCCCCCTGGTCTTACCTACTGCTTTAGTGATCTGGTTGGATGATTTCAGGTCATCGGTGATGATGATGCCCAAGTCTCTTTCTTCCCCTGTGACTGCCAGCAACTCCCCTCCCAGCCTATAGGTGGCTTCAGGGTTTCTCTTCCCTATGTGCATGATCTTGCACCTCTTTGCATTAAACCCCAGTTGCAACTCTTCCGACCATTTTGCTAGTTTTTCCAGATCTCTGCTCATTCTGCCCACCCCATCTGGATCATCTACTCTGTTGCTGATCTTGATGTCATCTGCAAACATACAAACCTTACCCTCCAGTCCATCTGCAATGTCACTGATAAAGATATTGAAGAGGACTGGCCCAGGACTGATCCCTGAGGTACCCCACTTTACTTGCAGGCAAATCTTGTATGTTCATATGTTCAAATGTCCACTTGTCAAACCCACAGTATTATATTGCATAATAAACTGGTATTTTAGTAAAATGACTCAATCTACATAGAAAACCATTACTAAATTATTTACTGCTTCTTTCTTTTCTATGTTTTTATGCAGGTTAGCCGTGCCTTGGGGAGAGATGAAATCACAAGATCTGCAGATGAGTGCCAGAGGAAGTGGAAACTCACGTGCCAGACCTTCTACAAGGTGAAGGCAGTGGCGGGTGAGATGCGCAGGAGCATCCGGGAGTGGTTTGACATAGCCTTTGCTATGTGGGAGGAAGCAGGGAAGCCAGAATTTGGTAAACGACATCACAGTAGTAAGTATATCTCATCAACAGTCTTCAATGTTTAAAATGTAGTATCTTCAACAAATCTGTCAGAGCAGTTAAATGAATCCAATGACAACCTCAGTATCTTGGTAAGTTTTTTGTGTCACAATCTTATTAGCTAATGTCATATATCATACATAACGGGATTAGTAGACTGTAATTGTAGTGCAATTCAGTATTCCATAAAAAAACTAAGATTGTTGCCTAACAAGATGGATATTATAACATTTCTGCATAACACTACTCTTATTTACTCTGCCAGTCTCAGTACCATGCATAGACACATTCTTCTCACATTTTTAAATGTTGTCAATCAACTTGTTAATGCTGTTGACTTTTCCAAACTGTAATATAACCAGTATACCTCAAGAGACTCTGGCCGATCTCAAGATTTACCCATGCCTGATGTGTTGTTAGGTCCCAACATCCTCCCGAGGTACCACCAACACAGCAAGAATGGCTAAGTCCTGGTATCACCAACACCGTCAAGTGGCATATTACATGTCTTATTAATTGTTAGCAGAAAGTGATTTTATTGTATTTATTTATTTATTTAGGGATTCAGATCATATCTTTGAGCTCAGAGCTCTTTTACAAAGGTTCCATGTCAAACAGTGACAATGACAACAATAACTCGAATAGTAGGTAGCTAGTATACAATAAGGTTACAATGTCATTCAAAGTACCAATGGTGATAGTACAGCATCAAGAGCATTCAACTAGGGTAAAGGACAGTGTCTGTATGTAGCAAAGGAGATAAAGAGGTGTGACACCTAGTGTGAGAGTCTGAGGAGGAGTCAAGGTGAGGAGGGAGACTGCGGAGGGGGAGAGTGGGAGGCCAAAAGAAGTGGCTTTGTCTAGGAGGTTGGGAGGTAGTGGTAGTAGGTTGGTTATAAGGTTGATCCAGTGGGGGAAAAGGCACAGGGAGAGAGGAAGACAGAGGGATTGGGCAAGGGGGAAAAGTGGGGGTAAAAGGAAGGGGAAGGAGAGTGTGGGTGAGTGGGCATTATGGGTGTTAGAGTCCTCGTGGCAGTCACAAACTGTCCTAGTAAGAAGGTGTTGCCTTAGGCCACTTTTGAATTGCAAGATGCATTGGGAGTTTAGAATGTGCACTGGGCTTTCATTGAGCCATTGGGGGGGCCCTATAGCTGAAAACACGCTGTCCCTGCACAGTTCGACGGAAAGGTGTTGATAGGGCCCCCCTCATCCTGCCTCTGGTGGTATAGCCGGTAGCGCTTGGTGTTAGGATGCTAGAAATGCATGGGGGGGTTTACCCATTAGCAGCTTTTTTCCAAGAAGACATGTTTGGAATATAATCCTGTTCTTTACTGGCAGTCAATTGGTCTGCTCGTACAAGGAGCAGGTGTGGATATTTCGATCTGCAGCCATTGTGAGTCTTCATGCCTTGTTGAGAGCAATGTGAATCCTTTTTAGTGCAGTGTCTGTTGCTGCGCCATAGACCACCAATCCATAGTCAGTGGTAGAAAGGATGGAGCTGGAGGCTGAGAGACGGAGGGCCTCTGGAGTGAGATACTTTTTATGCCTATAGAGTACACCCAGCTTGGTGTTCACTGCCTTTACCACTGTGTCGATGTGTTAGGTGAAGGTGAGGGAGTCATCAGTGGTGACCCCCAGGTACTTGAAGGAGTTAACTCATTCTAGCGGCTCACTGACTTTATTGGAGATGGTGAGGGGAGGGAGCTTCTTTTTGAGCTGTGGGCTGGCTGTGAGCCTAACCTTGGTCTTTTTGTAGTTTAATAGAAGTTTATCGCTACAGAACCAGTCTTCCAGCTTGTAGAAGGATGCCTGCAGGTCGGAGTGGAGGGCAACTATTGATGAACTGCTGGTAAGAAGTACAGCATCATCTGCGTAAAATATCAGTTTAGTGTCACAGGCTTCAGGAAGATTATTTAGGAAGAGGCTGAATAGTAAGGGCCCCAGTACTGACCCCTGTGGGACCCCTTAAGATACCTCACTGGAGCTAGATACTGTGTGCCCAATTTTTACACATTGGCTTCTGTGTGTTAGGTAGTCCTTGAACCAGCAGACAGCAGTGGTTGCAACCCCCAGGTTCTGTAGTTGAGTCAGAAGGAGAGAGTGATTGACAGTGTCGAAGGCTTTGGTGAGGTCTATGAAGACTGGCCCCACCAGTATTCCTTCATCTAGTGCCTTGTGCAAGTAGTCAGTGTGGTCCAGCAAGGCAGTGGAGGTACTATGATTCTGCCTGAAGCCATATTGGTTAGGACATAATAGGCTGTATTTGTTGAGGTAATCTGTGAGTTGGGCAGCCACAATCTTTTCCAGGGCTTTAGATAAGGGACAGAGGATGGATATTGGCCTAAAATTGATGGTGCATGTCATATCACGGTTCTTGTGCACCGGCGTCACAAGAGCATGTTTCTAGATCCTGGGGCATTGTGCAAGAGCCAGCAATTTGTTAAATAGTTTTGTAACTGTCATGATGATGACATCCAGTGTTAGAGATAGGAGTTTCATATCGACTCCATCACTCCCCATTCTGGTCTTGCCTAGTATTTTTTTATGTGTTTGTAAGCCTCCTTCACTGACACTTTTTTGAAGTAGAAGACAGGGGTTGAGCCCCCTTGAGGCATGTAGTTGGTTTGTTCCCAAGCAGTGTGCAGGTATTTGGGGAGGGATAGCACTCCAGTCAGGTCAGTAAACGCTGTGTTGAGAGAATCCGTGATGTGCCGTGGGTCAGTAATCATGGCGTTGTTGATGTTGCGCGAGTGGGGGATCTTCTTCTCATCCTTCCCAAGAAGGTTTTTGATGTTCTCCCAAAAGTTCTTCCCATTGCCCCAAGTTTTATTAAGCTGCCCCTTGTGGAAGTTGGCCTTTGCTTGGTGGATAAGGTTGGTGTAGTGGTTTCTTGCAGCTCTATAGCATTGGAAGTTGTGTTTGCTGCAAGAGGACATGGCTTTTTCCCAGAGGTTGTCCCTTTCCTTCATCTGGGTGAGGAGATCCCCTGTGAACCAGCCATTCACTTGACCCCAAATTTTTCATCTCCTCAGTGGTGCAAAGATATCACAAATGTTGTTGAAGCCCTCTGCAAAGAAACTTAGGACCTGGTCAATATTAGGCGCATGATCAATGGGGGACCAGTCATGCTGGGAGAGGGCAGAGGAGAGGGCCCCATGCTTGCCCTTCCCCAAGACCCTACTATTAATTATGATAGATGGGGGCTTGCTCAATTTGTTTGACCATGTGAAAGTGACAGTGGAGTGATCACTTAAGGTGTCAGGCAGGACCTTAAGCTCAGAGGTCCGAGAAGGGGAACTCGAGAGGAGCCAATCAAGGAGGGTGTCTTTTCCTGTTTTGTGGTTCTGTCTTGTTGGGCTGTCTTTGAGTTGGGTCAGGTTGGAAGTAGTGACCATGTCCTTTAAAGGTGTGGATTCCCTGCCTTCCCAGTTGATGTTAAAGTCACCTGTTATGAGAAGCTCTGTGCCCTTAGGAAGGGTAGCAATTGTATTGAGTATTTTTGGGAGGCCATCCCTGGCTTTAGTGGGTGGAAGATAAACCGAGGCTAAGATTAGAGATTTATATACTGATTTATTACTGTGAAGTAAAAAAAATAGTGCGCCATAAAACTGCAGCTATTGGTGCAACCTCTGAAACACTTGCAGAGCCTGGCTCATCAAATGGTGAAACTGTGGTGTGAGGTAACTGATAACCAGAGTTGTGAGTTATACTTTTTCATAGAAAGAGTGGTACAGAACATTCATCAACCTCAGTCTGATCTATCAGCTCAAAAGAGAATTCCATGTGTTTTCTATTTTAAACACCGCAGACAATACCAATAGTTTGCAGGATAGTAGCAGATAGCTTTGATGTTCTATTTCAGAGGGATTTTGATAGGGAGTAGTGCAAAAGACTTCACCTGGGAGATTTACCCATTGGTTGCTGGCAGAATTAACACTTTGTTTATCCTGTTCAGTAACAAGTCAGGAGCCAGCTTTTGTCTTGTCTATTGTATTATTAAATATATGATTGTATAAACCCAATAAGACAAGATAGTACATGTGTCATGATGAAATAAAACATCTTACATATGTTGTACGTGAATCCACAATACCTCACAAAGAGTGTTATCCCACCATGGCTCATCATCTTAACTGCATTATGTCAGTCATTTTATATTTAATCTTTACCCAATGTACCTACCTTTTCCTATTTATGTTACTTCTAACTGTCCAACTCAGCTAACATCACAGGTCACATAAAACATCATCTTCCTAGGCTATTACTAACAGCCTAAATCCAAACAATAATATATTGTACAATATTAAAACCTGTGTCTTAGTTGTCAGAGTGTTACATCAACATGTAACACATGGTAATATAGTGCAGCACACCTTCAAGTACTACTAAACTGCCGGCCCGGTGGCGCTGAGGGATGAGGCACTGGGCGACACACCTTGCGCTGCACCGGTGACCTGGGTTAGGGAACGGACTTGGGTGCTGGGGGTCAACAGGGGAGGGTTGAGGACTGAGTGCCCATGTGGAGCTCTCCTCCCTGGACTAAGGGGATGGGTTGGCCCAACCCCTGGTGGAGATGGGGGGGCACTGCAGCAAGCCAGGCTGCATGTACTAGTGTGGCCGATGAAGGCAGGGTTGCTGTGCACCTAAGCGTTGGGGCATGCCCATGCACAAGTGGGTAACTGCAGAACACGGAAAAACCTGGTCCTGGGGGTAGGCGATGGCACCAACCTCCATGCCCACTGCCCGGTCAGACCTGGATGTCCTTTAGAGTTCCTTTGCCAGGGGCCCACGCCTGCAGCTGGAGTCTATGTGTGCAAGTGTGCCAGATGTAGGAGGGAGGGAGGGGTGGTCCCACCCAGGAGGGGTCAAGCCAGGGGGTGCCAGCTGTGAGGGATGAAGGAGAGAGGAAGGTTTGGTTGGGGGGGCTTCAGGCAGGGCAGTACTCAGTCAGATGCCTGAGAAAGGCTCCCAGGACTTCGACCAGAAGGAAAAAGAATTAAAAAAATAAAAATAAAAAAAGTACTACTAAACAGAAATTGTATACTATACACACATATAAAAAACATTAAATATTTGTTTCTTTCTTTCTTCCTCAGCTGATACAGCAACTGTCCCTACTTCCTCCCAAAGATTCCACCTTGTACCACTCCCAGAAGGTGAGGACTGAGGGGCTCCAGTTAAGCAGCTACTAGTGTTCGACTCTGCTGGTGAGTCACAATGTACTGACATCTGTCTTTCAACTGAAGGTCCAATAGGTGCTCTTCCATGCTGCCATCATTGCCTGGCACAGATGGTGCAGCTAGTCAATGTTGCTTGTGGCACCTCATATCAGAGAAATATTACACTGATGATTATAGCTTTATTTCAGATGTGGCTCTGTACTCAGGATGTCATGCCTGATCTTGAGGGTCTAGGGGCCACTGTGCACTGAGCCCGTCCACAGTTTTAGTTGAGCTATAGCTGTGCACTAATGATCCAGTACCTGGTCTGGAGGGGGGCATTGCCTGGCTCAGACTCTGCAACTCTTCACTGCACTGACATGTTCATGCTTTACTTACTCTGTCACTCTGCACTCACCATCTAGTACCTGGTGTGCGCGCAGGTGGCACCATCACCTGTCTCAAGCCATCTAACTTCTCAGTGGCCTAAGTTGTGTAGAGGTATTATCAGGAAGGTATACCCTTGATGTCCACTGCTTTACTTGGCTTGCATTTCTGGACTGATTATGCACTACCTGACCCAGTTGGGGGGGGGTGTATTCTCTGGCTGAGCCCTTGAAACTCCTGAGTGTGCTACCTCATGTGCAGCTGGTATGAGACAGGTATACTGTTGATGGCCACATCTTTACTTAGCCTACAGGTGTGAGCTCAACATCGAGTACCTGTTTTGGGGAGGGGGGGCATTGCCTGCCTGAGGCAGTAAAACTCCAGACTGTCCTAATATGTCTGCAGCTGATACCACAGAGGTATACCAACAATATCCATAGCTTTACTTAGTCTGTGGCTCTGCACTCAGCATCTAGAACCTGTTGTAGGGATGTGACACCATTGCCTGGCTGACAGCATGTACCTCTCAGTGTTGTAACTTGTGTGGACCTGCTATGAGAAAGGTATACCATTGATGTCCATGGTTTCCATTGGCCTGTAGTCCTGCACTAAGCATCCACTACCTGATCTGGGGGGGGGCTATTGTCTGACTGACCACTAGAAACTACTCAGTGTCCTACCTTGTGCACACCTGGTATCAGAGAGACATACCATTGATCTACACATCTTTAGTTAGCCTGTGGCTATGCACTCAGGATCCAGTACCTGTTGTGAGTGGGGGGCATTGCCTGCCTGAAGCAGTGCAACTTCTCACTGTCCTCACATGTGCGCACCTTGTATCATGGAGCTATACCATTGATATCCACAGCTTTACTTACTGTCTCACTCTGCACTGAACATCCAGTACCTGGAGTGCAGAGATTGCAGCATTACGTGGTCTGACAGATGCAAATTCTCAATTTCCTAACTTGTGTAGAGCTCATATCAGGAAGCTATACCGTCAATGTCCACGGCTTTAGTTGGCCTGGACCTCTGCACTAACAATCCACTACCTCATCCGAGGGGGGGACATTGTCTCAGTCAGGCCTTGAAACTCCTCAGAGCCCTACTTTGTCTGCAGCTCCTATCACAGATGTATACCATTGATGTCCACATCTTTAGTTAGCCTGTGGCTGTGCACTCTAGTACCTGTTCTGGAGAGAGGGAGGTGGGTGGTTTCAGGCATTGCCGGCCTGACACAGTTCAACTCCTTACAGTCCTAACATGTGCACACCTGATATCACAGAGGTGTACTATCGATATTCACAGCTTTATTTAGTCTGTGACTCTGCACTCAGGATCCAGTACCTAAAATGAGAAGATGGGACGATTGCCTGGCAACTGCTCAGTGTCCTAACTTGTGTGTAGCTGCTATCAGAAAACTATACCGTTCATGTTTACAACTTCAGTTGGCGTCTACCTGTGCGCTGAGGATCCACTACCTGATCCGAAGGAGAGGGAGAGGGGTATTATCTATCTGAGCCCTCCAAACTACTGAGTCACCTACCTTTTGTGCACCTGTTATGAGTGAGACATGCCATTCATGTACAAATCTTTAGTTAGCCTGTAGCTGTGCAGTCAGCATCTAGTACCTGTTGGGGGGAGGCCAGCATTGCCTGCCTGAGTCAGTTCAACTCCTCACTATCCTATCATATCTGCACCTCATATCGGGGAGGCATACTGTCCATATCTGAGGCCGGGAGATCAGAGGGCTATGGGTTCAGTTCCCACATCTGGCACTTGGGTTAATATCCCAGTACTGACACTGTAGTGCAGCATGAGAGGGGTGCTGCACTTCTGAGGTGCCGTCTTTTGGATGAGACGTTAAACCGAGGTCCCATCTGCCTGGATTGGTGGTAGTTCAGGTGGATGTTAAAGATCCCATGGCACTTATCGAAAAGAGTAGGGGAATTTCCCCGGTGTCCTGGCCAAATTTCCCTCATTCACTAAAAATACCACCAACAGCTTAATCTGGTTCAAGGTCAGTTGGCATTCATCTGTATCCCCCTCCCCCGGGTCGTGCCTGAAAATAGGCAGGATTTGTCTAGTGCACTTACCCGGTCAACAAAAGCTAAATAAATAAATAAATAAATCTACAGCTTTACTTAGTGTGTGACTCTACACTTAGCATCCAGTGCCTCGTGTGGGGAAGTAGAAGCATTCCCTAAGTGAGAACATGCAACTGCTGTGTCCAAACTTGTGTTGAGCTGCTATCAGTAACCTATGCAATTTATGTTCATGGCTTTACTTGGCCTATACCTCTGCACTAAGGATCCACTACCTTATCCAGAGGGTGGGGGAGAGGGGGTGGGGAGGAACAGTATAGTCTGCCTGAGCCCCTCAAACTACTGACTGTCCTACCGTGTGTGCAGCAGTTATCAGTGACATATACCACTGATGTACAGAACTTTAGTTAACCTGTGGCTGTGCACTCAGGATCTAGTATCTGTTCTGGGGTGGGGGGGGCAGCAATGCCTGCCTGAGTCAGTGCAAGTTCTCACTGTCCTAACATCTGTGTACGTCATATCAGGGAGGCTTACCATCCATATCCACAGCTTTACTTGGTGTTTGACTCTGCACTCAGCATCCAGTACCTGGTGCAGGAAGGTGGGTCCATTGCTTGGCTAAAGAAATGCAACTTCTCAGTCTCCTAACTTGTCTGGAACTTGTATCAGTAAGATATACCGTTGCTTTCCACGGCTGTACTTGACCTATAGCTCTGCATTGACAATCCACTCCCTTATGCGAGGGAAGGGGGAAGGGGCATTGTCTGGGTAAGGCCTTGAAACTCCTCAGTGCTCCACCTTCTGTGCAGCTGTTATCATGTACAGATACCATTGATGTCCACATCTTTGGTAACCTGTGGCTGTCCACTCATGATCCAGCACCTCTTCTCTGAGAGGTGAGGGCATTGCCTGCCTCAACCAGTGCAACTCCTCACTGTCCCAATATGTGTACAGCTGCCATCAGGAAGGTATATTGTTCATATCTACAGCTTTACTTACTCTGTGGCTCTGCACTCAGTATCCAGTGTCTGTTGCAGGTGGGAGCATTGCCTCATTGAGGCCATCCAACTCTTCAGTGTCTTAACTTGTATGTACCTGTGTACCTGCTATCAGTAACCTTTACCATTGATGTCCACAGCTTTACTTAGCCTGTAACTGTGCAGTAATGATCCCCTCTCTGATCCAAGGGGGGGAAGGCATTGTCTGCATGAGTCCTTAAAACCACTGACTGTCCCACCTTGTCTGTATGTAGTATCACATACGTATACCATTAATGTCCACATCTTTAGTTAGCCTGTGGCTGTCCACTCAAGATCCAGTACTTGTTCTAGTGGAGGTGGGTATATTCCATGCCTCAGGCACTGCAACTCCTCACTGTACTAGTATGTGTGCAGCTGGTAACAGGGAGGTATAGCATTCCTATCCACACCTTTACTTAGTGTGTCACTCTGTACTCAGCATGCACTACCTGGTGTCCATAGCTGGGAGCATTGCTTCCCTGAGGCCACGCAAATCCTCAGTGTCATAACTTCTGTGTAGATGCAATCAGGAAAGTATACCCTTGATGTCCACAGCTTTACTATTTCTGCACTTCTGCACTGAGGATCCACTACCTAATCGGAGGAGGGTGTGGAGGGGGAGTGGGAGTATTCTGTAGTTGACCCCTTGAAACTATCTGATCCAATAGGGGGAAGGGGCAAGACATTGTCTGCATGAGGCCTTCAAACTCCTCACCATCCTACCTTCTGTGCAGCTAGTAACAGGCAGGTATAACATTGACGTCCACATCTTTAGTTAGCCTGTGGCTGTCAACCCAGGATCCAGTACCTGTTGTGATACGGGGGGGGGCAGGAATTCCCTGCCTGATCCCATTTCACTCCGCAGAATTTACAATTCAGTACAAATGGTACTACAGAGGTAGACATACACATAGCAAAATCCACAGACAAATAATGTTTTCCCTTTTTCTATGTTTTCTACAGAGGATGAACCATCAATGGAGGGTGCTGCTGAAGAAATAGTAAACGTTGACCCGTCTGTGCAGGAAACACCAGCCGCTCCAGCAGCGGGTCATCCACCATGTGCTGCAGGTCTGCTTGGGCCTCCAGCTGAGGAATGTAATTAACTTCAATCATACCACAGACATAATTGAACAGTCAATCAAAAAATGAAACTGCTAGTTTCCCACTATTCTGAATCCTCTTATAACCAATCACTATACATGACAATAGCATCTATTGCATCTACAGCATTGAAATTAATACAGTAAATAAGGGATCTACAATGTTCAGCTATCAGAGAAATGATTTACCTACACAAGTGCTGTTTGACCTTGTATAACCTCACGAGTGGCGTAACCCACAACTGAGATGTCCGAGGTCAAACAGCACGAGTGTAGATAAATTATTTATCTAGCAGCTCACCATTGTATATTTCATTAATACAATATGGATGCTTTCTATCAGTGCAGGGGCATTTGCTTTTGATTGTTTATCATTTTTTACACACGCCTGTCAAAAAAGTGAAAAAAAAAAGTCATTTTCTGCTCTTTTTTGCTAATTATTAAAACATTTACCATGCGATCGTGGCTACAGGTGGGAGGGGTTCTGGGTTCAGTGTGTCCTTCTGGACGGTGATTGGGGTGGGTAGGTGGCCACCCATGGCTGGGCTGCTGTGTTGCACCTTGCAATACTGCAGCCCGCCTTTGGGTAGTCAAGTGTTGTTCCTACTCTGCAAGGGCTCAACTTTGAGCCCCCCCATGCACTGCAATGCAGAGTTGCGCCAGCATATGCATCGCACATCCCGTGCTGATTATGAGTTCTCAGGAGAATTACTATGTCTTGCAAAGATTTTCCCACTCAGCTGCACCTTGTATGCAAACCACTACAGCCGTGGTAAATCACACCATATCTGACAATATAGAAGACACTGGAGTATATGATTCAATCTTAAAACACCATCACTGCATTTCTCACCAGCAAATACTGCTTGAGTGTGGTTTGTTTAAGCAACATACTATGACAGAGAGTGCGTATATTGGTGGATTTACCATGCCTGCTGTACTTCATTCACAAGGCACAGCCGACTGACTTAAACACACCAGAAGTGGTAAATCCACCCATATACCCAGTTTCGGTCATGATATCTTGCTATTATACAATTTTCAAGTCTTTATTTTGTTTTAATAGTCATATTAAACTTTTACAGTGGGTATACTGGAGGATTTATCAAGGTCATGTCATGTGCTTTGACCAATGAGGTTACAGTATTTGCATGCACCATTGTATAATTAAGCAATAAGGCACAACAGGCTGTGGTATATCATGGGATATCGTAGCGCTTCGGGTGGTTGGAATTGCGTCTAATGACCCGAGAAGTGACGATATCCCATGATATACCACACCCTGGAGTGACTTATTGCTATTATGAACCGAGTTTTAAGTTTTATGAAAAAAAAAATTAAAAAACGGGTTTTAAAACATTTTATGAATGAATTTTTGGGTGGTGTAGGAGTACATTTTGAAAAAATAGTTCTCAGACAGTAGACAGCAAGGATGCTGTTGGTGCCGGAACTTTTTTGAAGCCATGATGATGTAACCCGATATCATCACAGCTTCAAAGAGCTCTTGGCCAATCAGATTCCTCTATTTACAATCATCAGTTCATAATACAAATCTAACAACAGCTATCTGAATTTGTTCTATTTTGCTGAAGTTTTTGTTCACAGGTATAACACATAGTAATTCTGTAGATAACACCATTGTAAAATACTACTGTTCATGTTGTTCAATGAAAAAGTCAATGTCAAAGCAGTCTTTGTGCATATATACAAGGGATATGTGTGCTGCACCTGTGTCACAACCAACTTATTTGAACAGTAGCCTCTCACCTTGAGAAACCTCATGACTAGCAAAGACATCACAGTCTACTGGACGAATAACTTTGTTATCCCACAAGTGCACTGTGCATATGTAGTTTATGTAGCTGGACTTTTCCACTTGACTTGTGTTATACATTATTGATCTCTTGAGTTTGTGGGACCGTCCTGGGGTAGGGGGAGAGGGGTGGGCTGGGGTGCCTGGGTGGGGCGTGGGTCTTTCATCATCTGAGTGCTGCAGAGGTAGGCATTCATGGGGGCTTCAGGTGGGAGTTTTTGTTTGGAGGCACCACGGATACCACTGCAAGGAGTGGCATTTACCAGGAGCTGGTGGGTGGGGGGTCATGCTGCCAAATAGCGCCACAAGGAGTGGCATTTACTAGGAGTTGGGGGGGTTCACACTGCCAGATAGCACTGCAAGGAGTGGCAGGTTATGGGGGCTGGAGGGGGTGAAATCTATCAGCAATGCAGTTTAATTACAGTATTATGAAATCAAGACAGCTTTACTAAAATACCATAGATGTAAATACAGTGCCTCTAACATTAATTTAAAAATATATTTCACTACAGCATATTAATGTAAGAGTACAGAACAGCTCAGTTTACTGACATTTTTCTTGTTGTCACTTTTCTTGCCACAGAGCCTCTGGCTGTTCTCTGTATGATCAACAACACTCTCAGCCAGCTGCTCGAGGCCGTGGAGGGTGGCAACAGGGCTGCAGCCCAGCACGCCCATGTCACTGCAACAAAATTTGAACATATAATAGACCAAAATTCTGAAATGATAGCTTTGCTGCAGTGACATGGGCATGTAGGGCATGCGGCCTTAATTGCCACCCGTGGTCTTGCGCAGAGCAACAGAGACCTCACCCAAGCCATATGATCACTGAAGGAAATGGAGGAGGCCTCTGTTGCTTCACTCTAGACCAGGGGTTCTCAAATGGTGAGGCTAGCCTCCCTTGGGAGGCCCCAACCTGTTCCAGGGGAGGCTCAAGCAAGTCTGAAAAATTACTGTATTTAAATTTTGAGTTTTATGTATTTTGTGTGAAGAGATGAAGCAAACTGAAAGATGATGATAGTAGGTGAATTTAATGTATTTATTTACTAATAGGTGACAAGGGAAGGTGAATGAGACAAGGCTCATCTCAGGTGTACCCAGGGAAGGGTAGGGAGTGAATACATTTCAAAAGGTAACTGCAAAACAATCAAGAAATACACAGTGAACAATAGTGCAAACAAATACGAACAATAAACTAATAATGAGTGGTGGCAATTGATCAATTTGTAGCCTGATGGCAGAACAGCCCAAGGGCTGAGCATAGAAGTGCTAAGAGCAATAGCAGTAAGGAGCAAGTAATAAGCTGAATAACAATATTTGTTTATTTTATTTGTTATTCAGATAACACCTTGGAGCACAGGAGCTCTTTTTCAAAGGTTTCACGTCAGTATAAGACAAAGAACTGAATGTGAGCCAAGTACTCAAAGGGGTTTCAATATGTTCATGGTGTATTGAGCAAAGAACAGTATGTTATTTTTCTTTGGGGAGGCCCAAGATTATTTCAGTTTTTAGGGGAGGCTCAAAATCTTTTTCATGGATTTGGGGAGGCTCACTGTGACAAAGTCTAAGAACTATTGCTCTAGACCACCCACAGTCTAATGGTGCGGCTGGCTGAGAACCAGCTGAAGGCTATGGAGGCCATCCACCATCTCCTATGCCAGGACCTGCAGCACCTCCAGGATAACCCACCCTCCACAGCTCCTCAAAGGTGCCCCTCCCACAACACCACTACCACCTACAGATGAGGGGCACCAAGTCCAAACTACTCCTGTGCAGTCTTCCTCTTCCTCCTCCTCTCTCCAAGGTACAAGAGCCTGAATGGCCAGCACCCCTCTATCACTCCTGGCCATTCTTTGTTATACTTTTCCCCATAATTTTTTAATTTTTTGGTGTGAGTTATATCCCCCCTCCCTTGTGTGAAGCAACACTTTTATTTATTGTACCGTTTTATTTTATTTATATTTTATCTATTATTCCTTCCCCCGTGTGAAGAAAACAGTTACTTATTTTCGTATTTTTCAAAAACAAGTATTAAAAAATATATTTTTATAAAAAACATATTTGTATAATTAAAGCATTTTTAGTTGACAATGACTTATTTGGCTCCTTCTTTAAAATACATGTGTGCAACTGCTATCTGAGAGGTATACCATTGATGTCTATAACTTTAGTTGGGCTCTCTCTCTGCACCTATGATCCAGTACCTGATCTAGGGGGTAGGGACATTGCCTGGCTCAGCCCGTGCAACTCCTCAGTTTCCTAATGTGTGCAACTGGTACAAGTAACGTATCCCATTGATGTCCATGCCTTGAGTTGGGCTCTAGCTGTGCACTCAAAATACAGTAGCTGGCCTGGACAGGTATGGTGGCGTTGGCTGACTAACATCAGGCAACACCTCGGTGTCCTAGCATGTGTGCAGCTAGTATCAGCAAGGTATACCATTGATGTATAGCTTTACTTCAGCTGTGGCTCTGCACTCAAGATTCAGTACCTGGTTTTGGGAGGTGTGGCATTGCCTGGCTCACAACATGTAACTTATCAGTGTCCTAACAGGTGTGCAGCTGGCATCATGGACCATACCATTTAAGTACATGGTTTTACTCAGGGTTTCACTCTGCACTCAGCATCTAGTGCCTGGTCTCAGAGTGGGGTTGGGTGGGGGCTTTGCCTGGCTCAGGCCATGCAATTCCTCAGTGTCGTAACAACTGTGCAGCTGGTATCAGGGAGGTATACTATTGATGTTCATGGTTTTAGTCATTCTGTAGCTCTGCACTCAGGATCCAGTACCTAGTCTGAGTGGGTGGGGGCATTGCCTGGCTGATGCCACGCAACTCCTCACTGCCTCAACACATCTGCAACTGCTATCAGAGAGGTATACTATTGATGTCCATGCTTTTACTTCAGCTGTGGTTCTGCACTCAAGATTCAGTACCTGGTTTTGGGGGGGGCATTGCCTGGCTCATGCCATGTAACTCCTCAGTGTCCTAACAGGTGTGCTGCTCACATCAGAGAGCTATACCATTGATGTTCATGGCCTTAGTTGGGCTGTGGCTCTGCACTCATGATCCAGTACCTGTTCGGTGGGGCATTTCCTGGCTGAGGCCATGCAACTCATGAGTGTCATAACGGGTGTGCAGTTGGTATCACAGACATATACTGTTCATGTTAATGGCCTTAGTTGGGCTGTGGCTCTGCACTAAGCATCCACTACCTCTTCAGGGAGGAGGGGAGCATTGCCTGGCTGAGGCCGTGCAACTCCTCAGTGTTCTAACTTGTGTGCAGCTGGTTGAGGGAGGTATACCATTTATGTTCATGGCTTTATTTGGGCTGTGGATCTACACTCCAGATCCAGTTCTTGGTCTGGGGATTGGTGGGGCATTGCCTGGCTGAGGCTGTGCAACTCATGAGTATCATAACTAGTCTGCAGTTGGTATCACAGAGGTATACCATTGATATTCATGTCCTTAGTTGGGCAATAGCTCTGCACTCAGCATCCAGTATCTCTTCAGCATGGGGGGGCATTGCCTGGCTGATGCCACACCACTCCTCACTGTCTTAACATGTCTCCAACTGCTATCAGAGAGGTATATTATTGATATCCATGCTTTTACTCCAGCTGTGACTCTGCACTCAACATTCAGTACCTGGTTTTGGGGGTGGGGCATTGCCTGGATTAGGCCATGTAACTCCTCAGGGTCCTAACAGGTGTATAGCTGGCATCACAGAGCTATACCATTCATGTTAATGGCCTTAGGTCAGCTGTGGCTCTGCACTCACAATCCAGTACCTGTTTGGGGGGGGCGGCATTGCCTGGCTGAGGCCATGAAACTCATCAGTGTCAGAACTAGTCTGCAGTTGGTATCACAGAGATATACTATTGATGTTCATGGGCTTAGTTGGGCTGTGACTCTGCACTCAGCACCCAGTAACTCTTCAGAGGGAGATTGCCTGACTGAGGCCGTGCAACTCCTCACTGTTCTAACTTGTGGTCAGCTGGTATGAGGGAGGTATACTGTTTATGTCCATAGCTTCATTGGGTTATGGCTCTTCACTTAGCATCCAATTCCTGGTCTGAGGGGTGAGGGCATTGCCTGGCTGAGGCTGTGCAACTCATGAGTGTCATAACTAGTATGCAGTTGGTATCATGAAGGTATACAATTGACCATGGCCTTGGCTGGCCTGTGGCTCTGCACTCAGGAACCACTACCTGGTCAGGAGGGGTGGTTTGGAGAGAATTGCCAGGCTTAGGCTGTGCAACTCCTCAGTGTTCTAACTTCTGTGCAGGTGGAATGAGGGAGGTATTCTGTTTATGTTCATGGCTTTAGTTGGCCTGTGGCTCTGCACTCAGGATCTAGTACCTGGTATGGGGTCCATTCATTTCAGTACAACTACTGACTATAATATTTATTGGAGGGAGTACATATGGGAGGGAGCGTGGGGCCCGACCACCTTGAAACAAAACAAAGTTTCATTCATCAGAGTGGCATAATTCCACATCTGTTTACATGTCAGACACCTTCTTGGTGGGAGCAAGAGTCCCTTCAGTCCCCATGCGCCCACCAACTTTCCAATTTCTACCTAACATAGCAATACAACTGCTGACTATTATATGTATTGGTGAAAGCACATATGGATGGGAGCGTGGGGCCCTTGATACAAAACAAAGTTTCATTCATCACAGCAGCATAAGTCCACACCTGTTCACATGTCAGACAACAACTTGGAGGACCCACATTCCCACAAACTTGCCAATTTTGAGCTAACATTAAAGTACAACTTCTGAGTATAATATGTATTTGTGGTAGTGCATATGGGTGGGAGCGTGGGACCTGAAGGGTCCCACGCTCCCACCACCTTGAAACAAAACAAAGATTCATTCATCAGGGTGGCATAATTCCACACCTTTTAACAATTCACAATTCACACACCTAATGACTGAAAAGTACCTCCATGGCAGTAAGGCTAGGTACCCTATAAATTTCAAGCCACTACCACAATGCAAAACACTGTCTGCAAAATGCAAACTGTGCCATGCAATGTCTCCACACATAATGTATTCTCCAGCACCTAAACACCATAATTCACATCTACAGGACATCCCGTTAACACTTTCCAAATTTCAAGTTAAAAGACCAAACCGTTTCCCAGATATTAAATTGTAAAAATTGCTAAAATTGGGCTATCTGGTCCCTCCAAATCTGGCCATCATGTCCCTCCTTCACAATCAAAGACTGTGATCAAAGAATCTCATGATCAAAGAACTTGCAGGCTCGCAATCAAAGAATTTGCAGGCTCGTGATCAAATAATAAATAATGGTAAAAAGTCAATTTTTAGGCAGAATTACATGAAACCACAGCCATGCCTTGATAGAATGAAGCCCCCTGAGCAAATCCCACCCTCATTTGGCTTAATAAGCCACCCCTGAGTTGAAAAAATTGATTTTTTCAAGTGGCCATCTAGTCGTGCCCTCACAATCAAAGATTACGGTCAAAAAATCTCGCAATCTAAGAATTTGCAGGCTCGCGATCAAAGATCGTTAGTGAGCCACGATCAAAGAATAAAAAAGTTTAAAACTCTATTTTTTTACCATTTTGAAAGAAGGAAGCCCTCTGAGAAAAAAACCATCCAAGTTTTTCTTCAGGAATCACCCCTGAGCTGAGATATTTAAATTTTTTTGACGGCAAAATGAAAACAAGATGGTGGCTCTTGCGATCAAAGAATCCCTCGCAATCAAAGATTCTTTTATCGTGAGTCTGCAAATTCTTTGATCATGAGGAGGGACTAGATGGCCAAAACCCCATTCTTCATTTGCAAAATAACCATATAAATTTTCACTTTGACTTATAATGGGAACTTAGAAGTTTCATAACTTCTGAATGGATTAATATTTTTCCACCAAACAAAAAGCGGCATGTTCCTTGACCCAAGCTCTTTCAGATAAGCCAAGTTACAGAGCAGCACACCACATGACAGCTGTGCAACACCATGGACAATATCCAAAAAACTGCCCACATAACTGGCGAAAAATGCATTTTTCAGTGTTTTGGTGTGCAAAAACCATAATTCCGACTGAAACAAAATTTGAGAAATCAAGAGCTCTACAATGCAACCAGTGTGCATACCACATTTCATGCAAATCAATTGAATGGGTCCAAAGTTATTAATGCACAATATTTCGAGTTTAACATAGAAGTGGCTTCATAACCCAAACTATAGCGGTGCGACCGCACCCCTAATATATATATATATATATATATATATATATATATATTCTTCAGGAAATGACAGCTTCTAAACAAAGCATATATCTTAAGTGCATAAGAAAATATAATGCTAGAAATTCCCACATGTCAGTAAAACTTTTCAGGTATAAAGACACAACTGCTTTTAGGAGATGTTGAAAATACTTATTTTCCAATGCAGTAAAACCCTAACAAGGTAGTTATACGAAATGGGGCAAGGGAAAGACAGATCAAAAAGTAGGTACATATCTATGCTGCATAAACATAGATACATGTATACACATGAGAATACAGAGCATGTAGATAAAAGTTTCATCAAACAACTACATACAACTGAGCTGATTCATGAGAAATAGTAAGGTAACAGAAAATAAGATAGATAACATACAGCAAATCTTCTCCTCTGGGTGAAACTGATGGGAAAATACATCTCACTGATCCATACTGCAGGTGCTGTGCTCTAACATCTTTGTTGCAAGAGATAAATACAGAAACTCTTCCTTTCTACCATGAGTTCTATACTGCACATCCTGACCATCTTCCTTAAGTTTTGATTACCTTTTCTCTCACATTCTTTTGTCTCGGCTTACTATTTGGTTCTCAACCCCAGAATGCCCGAGTGGTTAAGGCATCGGAATTAAAATCCAATGGATGAATATCCATTTGGGTTCAAACCCCATTCCTGATAAGGCTTATGTAAGAATAATAATAACACACATCACAAACTTCCACAAAAATACACAAGTGTGATTAAACCAGTAACGCTACAAAAACAATAATTGTAGACATGTAAAAACAGCAGATATCTAGAACACTCAACTTGCTTTCAATTGCACTTATCATTACTTGTAACACATGATGCTGTGTCATTTCTTCTTAACACCAGAAAGGCCAAATGGTTAAGAGGTTGGACTTAAGATACATTCAATGAATATCTGAATTGGTTTCAACATCATTCCTTTTAAGACTTCTGGAAGAATCAGAAAACTGTTTGTAGCTGTTTTGTTCCTTGTACCAACATATCAACAACATAGGAGATTCGATACTGTTTATTAGACCAAAAATAAATTTTAAGAAGACAAGCTCTCAGGCTACACTGAGTAGAGATGCAGCGAATTTAAAATCTGCTGGCGAAGTGAACACAAAGTGACCACTTTGCATTAGTGTAATTCTACATGAAGTGGCCATTGAGGAGTGCTCACTTCGCCTTGTGATTATGACTTGACTTTGCATTGTTATTCTGCCTTAACATGAAGTAAGGCTGAATGACAACAATAGGCACTTTAGGCAGCCCCCCCACACACACATCACATGACTTACAGTACTGTAAGTCACATGCTTTAGCCAGGCAGGAAGGAAGTGAGTTATACCAGAAGATACTTTCACTTTCTCCTTTGCAGAGGTAGGAGGAAGGATAGCGTAGGAGAGGAGCATTTATTCGTTGCTTTCTTAAACTTCCTAAAAAACAATAGCTTTTTTAAAAGCTAATTCTTTAGTTTTTGTTGTACTGTTTTGTGAGTTATTTTTTTGTGACTGATTTATTTATTTTATAAGTTTTGTTTTGTGTAAGTGTGTGTGTGTGACTGTGTGTGTGTGTCCATGTGCATGTGTGAGACTGTCTGTGACTGTGTGTGAAGTCGGTCGTCATCGTTGCATGACGCATCGGAGTGGAGAGGGAAGGAGAGTTTTGTTGGGTTATGGACCAGGGACAGTCTGTGGCCCATGGTGGCCAGAGGGGAGTGCGGACACATGGGGGTCAGTGTGGGTGGGTGTCACTGGACCACTCCTGATTATTTGGTCCTGCCCCCCCTCTGGAAGCAGCAGCACCACCAGTGCCACCACCACATCCAGCAAGTCTGCCGCCACCACCACTGCCAGTACCAGCTGCAGGAGCTCCAGCAGCACCATCTCCCACTCCACAGCAGCAGGTGGAGCCCCCCCAGGTGCGTGACATTGCTGCCAGCAATACATCTGCCCCTGTTGTGCCTGGTCCCTCCCGCAGCTCGACTGTCTGGCAGTTTTTCAACTGTGTGGGGGGGGGACAGGAGCATTGTGGTGTGCAGATGCACCATGGCCCCCGGGGGACACATCTGGGGACTGGGGGCCAGAAGACACACATGCTTAACCACCATGAGGTGGAGTGGTAGGCTGTCACAGAACGGGCCAGGCCTCTACCTGCTGACCCTTCTGTGGCATTGGCAGTGGGTGCTGCTGCTGTGCATCACCAGAGCAGGAGGAGGTCCACAGCAGCAGCTGCTGCTCCACCACTACCCCCACCACTGCCACCAGCACCACCCTCACCACCACCACTACCTGTCTTTCCTCCTGTAGCAGTGGACCCCACCACAATGCCTGCAATGCAGGCAGATATAGCACTGCTGTGGGCTGTGATGGAGGAAAGCAATCAGAGGATGCGTGCTGTCCAGAAGCAGATGGAGCGGATCGAGCAAGAGCAGCTACAAATAGTGTTGATGCTTCATCTGCTGCTGGAACATCATGGGATCGAGCATTAGGTTTTGTTTTCTGCACACCTCCCCCCCCCCACTGCTGTACTGTTTTGTGTTTTGTTTGTTTAATGCCAGACAGAGGGAAGGCCACAGTATTAGTTTAAAGGAAGCAGTCAGCAACAGTGTGCATCCTACCCCTGCTAGAGCATACCTCCAGTTACATTTATAGTTAGAGTATTTTTTCCAGACCGCAACATACTCTTTATTGTACTAAAGAAACATCAGTGACCCAGAAGTATGGCAGATGCTATGGGGGCTCCATTATGTGTAAAGGTGCAACAGTGACACATTATGCACTTTAATACAAAACTATTTGAAGCACATGGTGCATCTCTGCTGCACCTTTCCTTTACACATAATGGGGCCCCCATAGCATCTGCCATCCTTCTGGGTTGCTGACCTTTCTTTATTAAAATAAAGTATGTTGCGGCATGAGAAAAATGCTGCAACATACTTAAAAGGCTTAACTGGAGGGTAAGCCTTGCACTGGGCAGGATGCAGGAGCTCCTTTTGCTGACTGCTTCCCTTTAAATATATACATGCACATACAGACATACATACATGCTCCTTGTATGGGTGCCTTACCTCCAGGGTACTCTTTCTTGCTCCACATGTCCTTACATTCCATAGTGTAATACTGTTCTGGCAAAAATGCTCATAATTTCAGTAAACCAGGTCCTGGAGGACTTCCCATTCTGAAGAGCCACCCAAATTCTGCCACTGCACTCAGCAATGTTATGACAGGATGCCAGGGAGAGCACGGGGGTATGCTCCATTATAGTGAATGGCAGGCAGCTTTCCAAATGTTTCTTTATGTAATAATGGACAGTGTTTGGTGAAACGTGGGCACGTTTCCACTAACAAGGCTCATGTTAGTCGAACGGCTCTTGCTTTCACCACAATGTTACTGAGTACAGGGGCGGAACTTGGGTTTCTTCAGAATGGGAAGTCCTCTGGGACCCGGTTTACCGAAATTGCGAATGTTTTTGCCAGAAAACTATTGCACTATTTAAGGACATGTGGAGCAAGAAAGATTCCCCTGGAGGTTAGGCACCAATATATTGGGTGCAATACCATCCATAACTATGTAGCTTGGTGAATCTCTTTAAAGCAGCAGTACAACAATCTGACGAAAATTTGACCTATACTTTTTATGCTATTTTACATTGCCACTTTACTTACATCCTGACTTGTATGATACTATTCATTCCAGTATTTGAGTCTGCTTTAGTACTTTTTCTGTTGTCTGAGATACAGTAATAAAAGGAGCACTCCTTTTAATATGGTGTAGACCAGGTCTTTGTGAGTATTTTGCACTGTTTTTCTCCATCAGTTGTTATATATTACTTCTGTTGTCATATTAGCAATTATGCAGCAGACAGTGTTTCACGACCTCACAGAACAATAGTTGTTCAAAAACAGCTTCAAATAGTGATAAGAACCTGGTCAGAACAATATTAAATGGTGTGCTCCTTTTTTTATTTTCAGACATGAGAAAAAGTAGTAAAGCAGACACAAATTGTGAAAAGAAGGGTATCATACAAGTCAGGTGGTAACTAGTGGCCGGCAATGTAAAATAGCAAAAAAAAGTATAGGTCAAAATTTTCAGCACATTGTTGCAATGCTGCTTTAATTTATAATTTAAGTATGACATTATGTGCTCAAAATCACAACACACAAAATGCATCTGTCTTCTGTCCAGAAAATTGACAAGTGCTAAGGAAGTAAAATGGGATCATCACACCAAGTCCCCCAGAATTTATGGCACAGTCACTCGTGTGTAGTGGTTACACAGAGTCGCAAGATTTTTTCTGCATGCCCAAAATGCATCCGCCTTGTGTTCAGAAAATTGACAAGTGCTAAGGAAGTGAAATGGGATCGTCACACCACATGCAAAGTACCCCAGAATTTATTGCGCAGTCACTCATGCATGCAGTGGTCACACAGAGTCCCCAGATTTCTTCTGCATGCCCACAGTGCATCTGCCTTGTGTCCAGAAAATTGACAAGTGCTAAGCAAGTGAAATGGGATCGTTATGCCACATGCAAAGTCCCTCAGAATTTATTGCACAGTCACTCATGCGCGCAGTGCCCCGCATAAAATGTGACCGTGAGCGAACTGTTGCTGGTCCAATGTGTGCTGCGATTCGAGCAAATGCAATGTGATCATCTCAACTGGATGGAAGGGTGCCCTTTGTCTGTACACTAATAGTAGCCTTGGTGAGTTGATATATATGGATATATATTTGTGTATTTTGTAGGTGAGGGGGTTGACATGGACATGTACTCATGGTATTGTTCTGTATCACAAGTCACAGATACTGTTGGTGTGCACATTCCAGTGCTCTATGAGAACTTTTTGCATAGAAAGTTGCAATGGATAACTCTCAAGCACATGAAGGTAAGTATTTTTTTTTTTTGGGTGGGGGCAAGTATATTTGTAGGTTTGTCTGTAATGGTTTCTTATTTTGTTGCTTCTTCACAGATTTCATCAGCATCCTTCTCAAGTCTGGTTGTTAATGATGGTCATGGTCATCTAATGAAACAACTTCTGCGTGTTGCATGTGTGACCCAGCCAGGGGAGGTGGGGGGCCTGATGTTGAAGAACTTGTTTGGATAAGGCTACTTTGTCATAACAACAAAGCATCTGGAAGTTTCCTAAAAAAAGAAATGAATGACTTCTTACAACTTAATTGTTATGTGTCCTTCCCTGGTTCTCAAATCTCAATCCCTAAAGTCAAGTTACATTTCAAACCCACATCTTGTCAGCTAACACAACCTGTGAGCAATATTTGCTGCAGTCTTTGCAAAACAATGAAACGGATTAAATAAAATCTTCATACTTACATACTTACCAGAATGGATTTCACATGGATATTACATCACTTCCTCTCTGTATGATAAGCTACAGTACCATTCCCAACGAGTTTTAGCGATGGAGCCTTTTTTTGTTACCCTGTAAAAGAAACAAAAGAAGTGTATTGTATGTGTTTTACTATTGCGGTTCTGAAAAGCTACTGAAAACAAAACATACAACTAAAGGAAGTGAAGCAGTATAACAAACATGAGTACTCATACTCACTTTATGGTTTAAATATTAAGAAGCTTTGTGTCTCTGGCTGATGGATGTAGTGGTACAGACAGACTTAGGCTCAGTGGTGGTAGTGGCTAATATCAGTCCCAGTGGTGGTGGTCCAGGGCTCAGACAGACTCATGGTGGCAGTGGCTAACATCAGTCCTGGTGGTGTTGGTGGTCCCGGGGGCAGACAGACTTATAGTGGCAGTGGCTAACGTCAGTCCCGGTGGTGGTGGTGGTTCAGGGGAAGACAGACTCATGGTGGCAGTGGTGGCAGTGGCTAACATCAGTCCCAGTAGTGGTGGTCTGGGGGGCAGACAGACTCGTGGTGGCAGTGGCTACCATCAGTCCTGGTGGTGGTGGTCGTCCGGGGGGGGAGACAGACTCATGGTGGCAGTGGCTATCATCAGTCCTGGTGGTGGTCCGTGGGTCAGACAGGCTCATGGTGGCAATAGCTAACATCAGTCCCGGTGGTGGTGGTGGTTTGGGGGGCAGACAGACTCATGGTGGCAGTGGTGGCAGTGGCTAGCATCAGTCCCAGTGGTGGTGGTCCAGGGGGCAGACAGACTCATGGTGGCAGTGGCTAACATCAGTCCCAGTGGTGGTGGTGGTGGTGGTTTGGGGGGCAGACAGACTCATGGTGGCAGTGGTGGCAGTGGCTAGCATAAGTCCCAGTGGTGGTGGTCCAGGGGGCAGACAGACTCATGGTGGCAGTAACTATCATCAGTCCTGGTGGTGGTCTGTGGGTCAGACAGACTCATGGTGGCAGTGACTAACATCAGTCCCAGTGGTGGTGGTGGTCCGGGGGTCAGACAGACTCATGGTGGCAGTGGCTAACATTAGTCCCGGTGGTGGTGGTCTGGGGGGGCACACCGCCTTTTAAAAACTTCAGTTAAAACCTGCCAACATTAACCACATCATCAGCCTCATAAAGAAAGCTGCCCTCACAGTCATCGATGTCTGAAGTCTGACCACTGGGAAATTCTTTCTCCATTGTGTCATTATCCACGTCAGTGGTGGGCTGTTTCAGGCAGCCACTGCCAGTGCCACCAGGATGATCCATTTCCACATCAGCAAGACCATCATGACTAGGCTGGGGTACAAATACCGAGGTTGCAGTCTCTGCTGGTATGTGCCTCTCATTCATTTTATTGAATGTTAGCAAACTAACATTTGCAAGAGACAGGTTTGTCCGATGATCCCTGACTATTACACCTGCTGAGCTGAATACCCTTTCAACACTTACACTGGAGAGTGGGCGTGTGAGGTACTTCAGTGCCACTGCAGTCAGCTCTGGCCATTCACTGACCTTTCCACTCCAGTACAAAAGAGGATCTTCAGTTATTGTCAGATGCCTGTTTTCAGACAAATATAACTCAACCATTCTCTGTGCTGCACTAAGTCAAATTGTTGATGCATCATCCTGTTCTCCTGAATCATTTATTTCACAAATACCCACTTGGGACAAAGTCTCCCAAAGTGGGTTGACACCAGCCACTTTGGATGACAGACCACCTGGAACTGCAGTCCCCTTCCCCTTGCAGGATATGCTTGATAGTCCTATGGGTACACCTTCAGCTGGATTATGCTGCTGAGGTTTGCTGACCTTGGCACATGACTTCTGCGCCCCATGAACCAAGTGCACCAGTTGACCACTGATATTTTTTACCTGTTCAGGCCCTCCCTCCAGTACTGAAGCAATTCCACGTTTGTATCTTGGGTCCAGCATTGTTGCTATGGCAAAGTTGTCACCACGCTGAATGCTCACAGTGTGACAATTCTGGTCGAATACTGTCAGCATGTGTTGCAGCAACATACTGCTACCACTGTCTTCGGCAACATCAAGGCTATGCTGTACATTCACCAATGTCTGCCTCAGCACCCACAGCAGTGGAATTTATTGGCTAATGGAGGCAGACTCGCCACTCACTGCCTGTGTGGCATGTTCAAAAGGCCACAAAATTGTTATTACAGAGTCCATGAGGTGCCACTGTTCAGTCGTCATAGATATGGAGGCCCCAGAACTGTCACGGCTAGTGTGCATACAAGATATTCTGAGATGGCTTTGTATTGTTCATACAACCTCTCTGCCATGTATAAAGTGGAGTTCCATCGGGTGACAACTTCCAGCTTCAAGCAGTACTGAGGCAGGCTGTTTTGTATCTGCAACTGCCACAGCTGGTCACGGGCCTTTCCAGATCTTGAAAAGTGAGAGCAGATACATTGTGCAATGGTCAGCATTTCCTTTATATCAGTGTGCTGCAGAAACTCCTGAACCACAAGATTTAAACAGTGGGCCATGCATGGAACAAAAAAAAAAAAAAAAAACATTAGTGATGCATTTAACCACATTTGACACATTGTCACCTGCTATGAACCCATCTCTCAGGGACAGAGGGTTTAGCCATCTGTCAGCTTCACTCAGTACCACATCCAACATGTTCTCACCAGTGTGTGAACAGGTCACACTGTGCATAGCAATCGTTGCATGCTGTCGAATTCCTGGAAGACTGCTACTGCGACAATCCACCTTACTGCACTGATTATTCACACTACCAACATCACAAACAACCCCCGGCACCTGCGCCCAGTGTGCAGTTATACACAAATATGAACTCCCCGCTGTTTTGCCACTTGTCCACATATCCATATGTAAATGGACGAATGGAGAGGAGGAATGTTGAAGGGCATGTCTTACTGAGTCGGGCACAGTGCGGAACCACTTGGGTACAGCACAGGTAGAAAAGTATGTCCTGGATGGGACTTTCCATTTTGGACAGGCATGTGCAGCAAACCACCAGAACCCAGAATTCTCCACAAAGGAGAAGGGCAAAAGATGAATTACCAGCATTTCCGCTACAGCAGCATTGAGTTCACGTGACACTGTATGATTCGGGTGGGGTACTACAGCTTTTGCGCTAAAACACTGTAACGTGGGCTGACTTAAACATTTTACATGGGGTGTGTTGATCACAAATGGTTGTGCTCTGTGATGAATGGCATTGGCAGGGCATGGAGTGTGGACATTTGGTGAAGACGGTTGCACAGGTGATGATGACAAACCCAGAAATGCTGTTATTTTGCCAGATTTGCCAATCAGGGTTGATGTACCACTTGCACTAGACATACTGCATTCACCACCACCACCACCACCACAAAACCCGCTATTCTCACCAGCACTGGACAACATTTCAAAGTCATTATGGTCCTCTACCTCATCATTCCTGTAGTAATCCTCTGCTCTTATTACCACACTACTGCACACATTTAATTTCCCACTAGGCTTAACAGTCATGGAAGGGGATAACATGCTGCCAATGGTTGCTGGTGATGTAAGTGAACGTGACACTGTGGTATTAGCTGCCAGCTTGTGCTGGTTCCACAGTGCTAAGTGTCTATTCTCATTCCTTCCTGATGACGCCATATGGCGTCATAAAAAAACATACCTCTTTTTCCTGATGACGCCATATGGCGTCCTAAATCATGTGCTGTAGTGCCTGATGATGCCAATTGACGTCCATATCTTTCTCTTGGTGCAGCTCAAGCATTTGTTTACATTTGATGAATTGAGTTGTAGCATCTAATAGGGGACATCATACCCTTACTGATTTTACCTAATATAATATGTGTTCCCATTGGCTATTTTTGAGAAAACAAGCCTTAATACATAAATAAATAAATTTACTATTTTTTGCATGTGCTGTGAAAAATGTATTATGTTCATTCTGCCATTAGTTTGTATTGTAACAACAAATTATCTTGTTTTAGTGTAACATGTTAAGCTGATCAGGTTGACACTATAATTAATTTCATATATTCGAGCAATCCTATTGGCCGTCACCACTTTGGTGTATTTTTTTGTCTTTTGGGGTATTTTTCTACAATAACATGTTGTCACTGATATCATTATTGTTATAACTATTAGTCCATTTATACCACTAAGTGAGCTGAATATTTCTGTATTTAAAAATTGAGCTCTGTGATTGGTCAGATTTTCTGACATCATCAGTTCTGAATTTAATTGGTATAAAGGGATTGTCTTAGATGCAGGCACCATCCCCCTGATTAAGCTTTAGTTGTTGAAGCACCAGGGAACCTGCATGCAGATCTTTTGTTGTGCCTTCCACTATTCTATTCAATGTGTGTGCCTGAAACATTAGACTAAACTTTATTTAGTATCTGCTGTGACTGTATTTTTTTTGCCAACCATCACTGAGGGTGCTGCCTCTCGCTCTGGAGGTAAGCAGTGATTTTTTTTTTTTTGATGTTTCAGTTAGGGTTCGCAGCCCTCACCTGCACCCACCCTAGCTCTGTAGTGTGTCACCATTTGGTCATATTGATCCTCACTGTTGCCATGCTTGCTCTACGCTTATTGTGCATGTCACTATATCCATTAACCAGTCAGAGCGCACACTGGTGCAGGAAGAGCATGGTGACTAGAAACTTAGTTTCAAGATGGAGGTGCTGCTCTTATCCTAAAATACTCACTTCATTTTGGTGCTAAAACCTCAATTTGTAATCTGTATTTACTTTATTTGTTTTTATTTTTATTTATGATAAAAGTTTTCATAGTTGTTACTTAGTTCATTTTTGGAAAATTTCTGGTCATCCTGTGTGATCACATCTTATGGATCCGGCTGGCATTCCTGATGGGAGAGAGAGAGAGAGAGAGTGTTTCTTGTGCATGTACTAGATGAGGTCACATGAATTCAGCACCTTTTATTGCTTTTTAAAGAGCTTATGTTTGGATTATGGCTATGTTAAAATCTATGTGGCATGTTGCTCCCTGCGTTATGGATGATAAGTGGGTTAGGGTCAGTAGCATGTTTGTCTCATGCTCTGCACTTGGGTTTTCTCCCTAATATGCAGTTGCTGATTGTTTAAAATGAAAAAATAATGGTGTTGCTTTCAACTTATCTGGCATCAGTCCAGCCCCAATCTCTGATGCACTGTAAAGGACAAATCAGTTTTGAATCCCTCCACAGTCACTGGTGTTGTCCATTGACTCATATGACATCAGTCCAGACTCAACCTCTGATGCACTGTAAAGTGCTCTTCAGGTTAAAATCCCTCCGTTTCCCAGCCACTTGTAAGAACTAGCTCCTTACCATGACATGCATCAGTCAAGCCCTAAACTATAGTGAACAGTGAAGTGCATTTCAGGTTCAGCTCCCTCCTCAACTGATGGTGTTGTCCATCGACTAACCATACACCAGTCCAGACCAATCCCATAATGCACTGTGAAGTGCATTTCATGTTCAAAACCCTCCACATCCACTGGTGTAGTCCATCAAGTCATATGACACCAGTTCAGCCCCAGTCTGTGATGCACTGTAAAGTATTCTTCAGGTTCAAATCCCTCCATAGCCACTTGTAAGATCTGTCTCCTTGTCATGTGTCAGTCGAGCCCCAAACTGTAGTGAACAGTGTAGTGTATTTCAGGTTCAGATCCCTCCATAGCTGATGGTGTTGTCCATCGACTTACCATGTATCACTCCAGATCAATCCCATAATGCACTGTGAAGTGCATTTGATGTTCAAAACCCTCCACATCCACTGGTGTAGCCCATCAATTCATATGACATCAGTTCAGCCCCAATCTGTGATGCACTGTAAAGTATTCTTCAGGCTCAAATCCCTCCACAGCCACTTGTAAAATCTCAGGCTCAAATCCCTCCACAGCCACTTGTAAAATCTATCTCCTTATCATGCATCCATCGAGCTCCAGATTGTAGTGAACAGTGAAGTGCATTTCAGGTTCAGATCCCTCCACAGCCGATGATGTTGTCCATCTACTGATCTGGTGTCAGTCCAGCCCCAACCTCTACTGCACTGTAAAGTGATGTTCAGGTTCAAATCCCACCAGAGTCATGGATTTAGTCCATCTGTTCATCAGTCTTCAGTCCAGCCTTTATCTCTGACACTCTGTGATGTGCATTACTGATATTGATCCCTCCTCAGTCACCATGGTGTAGTCCATTGTGCACATCAAAATTCATTCCAACACTACCCTCAGATGCACTGTAATGTTCTATTCAAGTCTGAATCACTCCACAACCACTTTACTCCCTTGTGCTCATAATGCTTTAGACCATCCCTTACCTCTGATGCACTGTGGTATGATCAGTGCCAGTGTATGACTTATACAGTCCATTCAAATGAAACATAGCACACAGTACACATGTGCACCAATGAGCATCACTCCATGGTGCAGGCATACCCACACTCCTTACCACCCACACAATGCGCCATACTGAATGTTGCAACATATCACATGTGTATGCAGGCAAACCATGTGGCATAGTACACAACCTTTACAGGTGCCCATGTCATCACCCTGTATGTGTACCCACAATGTCTCTGCATGGCATATGAACACCATTACCAGGTGCAGGCAGCCCCACTTGCTTCTCTACAACTGAGTATACCCCAAGGATGGGTGCCAATTCATGATGCAAAATGACTGCAGTGCCTATGAGCATCATTCCTTGGTACAGGCACACCCACCCCCTTCCCCATGACACAGTATACCCTAAATTACCAGTGCCTTTTCAGCAATTTCATCATCCTATACGTATACCCATAATGTATCTACAGTGTCCGTTAGCACCATTATTAAATGCATACAGCCCCTCTCATTTCCCCAGAACATATGAAGTGCATCTGAGCCTGTATTATGAATGTAGGACCCACCCTGCCACTAACACACAGTGCTTCATCGTACAGTCATTCTCTCACCTTAAACCATCCCATAATACAACCCCCAAAAAATAAACTATGCCAGGAAATTAAAACAGATTTATGAAACATGATGTTTACTGAAAGACTGTGAACCTTTACATGAACATCATGCTTCATTTACAGTATGATAAAGCAAATAGCACAAATAAAATTCAGTTTCCTATACTTATTATGGGATTTTATTACAGAAATAAAATAAAATAGTTTATTTCAATGAAATTACACATTTTAACTACAGCACTTATGCAATTAATCATAGAGAGACCTCCAGCACTAACAAATGTATCAATTTCCTGTGTCAGCTCACTGACCTACACTGGAAGTGTTCTTCCAGTTTATATCACTTGACCTCACAAAGCACTTCCTTCCTGCATCACTTCCTGATATAGCCTTCTAAGGTAATGTGTAAATATGTTCTTACAAAACTAGGGAAAAACAAAAAAATTGATAATCAGATTCATAAACTAAAATCAGTGGGTAAGAAGAATTAAACACTGCAAAAATTCCAACCAGTGGAGTGGAACAAAAAACTCAAACTGTAATAACAAGAGATTCAGCTATTGAGTTCTGACTAGAACAACAGTAAAACACTTGCAACATTTATATTTAGACAATGACAGATGTTTATTGTATATTTTTAACAATTTTAATCAACAATTTTACAGAAATGTAATATTTTTGCATGACTAATTAAACAGAGCATAATTATATTTAGATAAAATCATCAGAATTCATTAAAATATGAAAACAACCTTACACAACATTAGATCCAGTTAAATAGACATTACCAAACCTCACTCATTTTCAACAACTTTTTGTCCTGAAAAACTTTTCTTTTTACAGTTTTAAAATTGGATGTATGTTTTTTAAGATATGTAGGTTTAAGCACAGTGTGTTTGTATGCATGCTGCAGATCTAAAACCCCTTCAGGCACACAGGTGTTCTAGCAGCAGGCAGAGGATACCTGAACATTCTAAGTGACAATAGAATAGAATGAGTTAAGATGCGTATGCTGTCCTCCTGTGCCCAGATGGCTCCCCTTTTTACCTCGACTCACACGCACATGGCAAACCTGGCAGATTGCAACTGAATCATCATTTGCATCTTAAACAAAAAAATCCCAAACAAGAGATTGTGATGCTCTGCTTTTAACATGTCCATGATGTGGCTTATGTAAGTCCATTATTTTAAGCACTGAAGTGGGGGGGCACATGATGTTTCAGACACTGCACACCTGGACTGCAGCTGACCACCACAACTACCTATCATATTGATTACTGGGTCATCATCATCATCATCAACTAAAACTGGTAGATCACAAGTTTTTATGGGGGGATTGCTGCAAACAGATTCAGACACAACCACTTTTAATTTCTTTTTCTCTGGTTCCCAACTGGGGTCAATTACATCATCATCATATTCATCAACGTCACACACATCCACATCTTCTGCTTGGATGCTAGCATGTGGACTGCATGTTGCAGCAACAGCAACATCATCATCATCATCACATTCATCATTAGCATCTACACCACCATCACTTGATATTTTTTCACCACACTGTGAATCACTGCATGGAAAATGAGTGACGTTAAGTGCCACAGTGGATGGAATATCACATAGTATGCTATTGTTAACATGATCATCAGAATCCTCACGTTCAGTTACTGGGATGTTACTGGGAAGTATGACATTATCTATGCTGCCACTCACTTGCACTGCTTCTCACTCAATATTTTTGGATACAGTACACTGGTCAGAATTACAACTTGATGCAACAATACTAATACTACCTCCACCACCACTAACACCAGTAACACTAACACCGCCGGTTGGGAAAACATCATCTCCTCCAACTATGAGTGAAGCTACTGACTTGGCTGTAAAAAACATTGCAAGAGAAATACCTGTCCTTGCATCAGCAATGCACTTCTGTGTCTGTGTACTACTACTACTATGCCCACAGACCATCTTACTGCCAACATTGCCATGGCGAGAAACAGCTTTGCTTGCACGTCTCTTTGCAGGCATTTTTGGGGATCAACCACAAATATTATAGCCAAATTCAGATTTTGATACATTCACTCTCTGATTGGAGGGACACTGGATGTGAAGCCAAATAAACAACTGTGGCTTCAGCAACAGATAAGAGACTACCCTGAGACTGTCACAGAATTAAAACAACTTCAGTAACCAGTGGTGCTGATGAGGTCACAAAAACAATCCAATCCTGTAAAAAATACCTTTTGAACATGAGAGTGGGGGGAGCACTGAATGTAGACAGTGCTGATTTTTACAGCATTACAAGCAGCAAAACTAAGAACAGATACCACGATCACAGTACAAAATCAGGCAGCTGCAGTGGATAGCAGGTTCACACTGCTGCGCTTGCAGTTACACTAGTCTGTGACACAATAAAAGGTGTATTATTTGATGCATGCAGCACTGCAAACACACTCACACACAAAACAGTTTATATACAATGCTGAACGAGGAATGCGTCACAAATTCAAAAGTTCAGCACTATGCCACATTACATATTGTAAATTTGTAATGTAAACAACCTGAACTTATGAACTGCTGCACCACATCCACACAACAAACAGCAAGAAAATTTCTACTATTACTGACAATTTTACTGTGTGTACATTAACACAGTTATATAACACAAATATAACCAAAAAACAAAGAAATCACTATTTCTCCAACTTAAATCTACCTACACCACAGATACGCCCCTCCCCAAACCACACTTTCACTGTCTTTCACCACACACACTCAATGTTGTAAATTAACATTCAAAATCCACACAAAAACAAAAATGTTCGATGATATGAACACAGGAGGGTTTCCTACAATCGATGAACTAAAGTTGGATTCCTCCCAAAAAAGCAAAAATGCTTTTTGAACAGCTTTTACCAGATTCCTATCACAGACAGCTATCAGAGTACACTGTCTTCTACTCCTTCCTACCCATACTATCCCGAACTGAGGCTGTGCAGATCAATATAGAGCCCATGTGACCTGAAATCCCATGAATCACTGCGAAATTTGCCTTTGGAGCTCAAACACAAGGTGAAGTGCACTGCCTGCAATGCACTTCGCCTTAAATTTGGCAGAGTAGTGGCCTGGGGAGGCAGAGTAATGCAAAGTCATTGCTTCCAATGGACTTCGTGCTCCTTATTATAATGCAAAGTACTCCGCTTCCCATTGTGGAGCACTCCGCAAATCCACCTTTGATCTGTGAATCGCTTCGCAGAGCGGATTGAGCCCACTTCGCCTACCACTAACACTGAGGTATTCTTCAGGAAATTACAGTTTCTGCAAAAAGCATACATTTTATTAAGTGTTTATGACAACAAACACTAGAAAATAGCATACATAACTAAATGTTGTCAGGTATAAAGAGGGTGTTTCTTTTAGACCCTCTCGAAGCTATCTATATTTTAATGAATCATCCCTGCATACAAGAATCAGGGGAAATTGGGTGGGGAGAGGTAGAAAAACCTATAGGGATATATATATATATATATTCTGCACAAATACTACATATTCCACTACAGAACATGATGATAGAAAGTATGATCAAACATATAAATAAAACTGTGATAATGTATATAACACACTACAATTGCAGTAAATTAGAGATGTGATATGTAGCACATTGTCTACAGTGGGTGCAGGAGAAAGAAAAACACATCCAAGCCATCTATATTGCAGATGGATAGATTGCAGCTTCCTTGTAGGAGATACATAAATAAATTGTTTTCTTTTACCATGAACTGTTCACTGCAGCTCCTGCCCCCTCTTCCTCAAGTTTGATAGCTCTTACTCTGATATATTGTTTTCTCTCAGGTTAGCAATGGCTTAACTAAACCAGGAAAGTGGAAAGACTAAAGCGTTCAACTTAAGGGATGAGTATCCACATCCTTGCAATCAACTCTCCTGTCAAGACTTTTGCAAGAATCATAACATGCATTCATCAGTCCCAGAAAAGGAAACAAATGTGAATGAACCTGTATTATGACAAAAACAATAAATCTTCAACATGTAAATGAAGCTGATATCTAATTCAGCCAAGGAGCATTCAAGAGATACTCTTTTCAGTTATAACCCATAATGATGCAGCAATCTTTTACAGAAGCAATGGAATGCCCAAATGGTTAAGTGACTGTACCAAAGATGCTGTTGATCAATATCCAAATTGGTTTGAACCCCATTCCTTCTATGACTTTTGAAAGAATCTTCGAATTGTCTGTAGCTGCATTGGTTCTTGAACCAACACATGAATAAAGTATGAGATTTTCTACCTTTAATTTCATCACTGAGAAATGTTACAAGCACAAACCTTCAGGCTACATAAAGCCATTCTTCAGGAAATTGCAGTTTCTACACAAAGCATAGATCTTATTCAGTGCATAGGAAAATTTACTAATAGAAATTCCCATATGTCAGTAAAACTTATCAGATAGAAAGACACAACTGCCTATAAGAGGTGTTAACATTAGTTATCTTTCAGTGTAGTAAAGCTATGATACAGCAACGATAGGATCATAGGAAACAGGGCAAGAGGAAGACAGAAGAAAAAGTACTGATATATATCCTGCATAAATATACATACATGTGAGAAAACAGAACATGTAAATGAAATGTTTCATCAAACATGTACATAAAACTGAGTTGATTCATGAGAAATAATAAGGTAATAGAAAATGAGAGAGATAACATATAGCGCATCTTCTCCACTGGGGGAAACAGATGGGAAAATTCATCTCAATGATTCATACTACACTTCCATTGTTCTAACATGTTTGTTGCAAGAGATAAATACAGAAACTCTTCCTTTCTACCATGAGTTCTATACTGCACATCTTGACCATTTTTCTTAAGTTTTGATTACCTTTTCTCTACCATTCTTTTGTCTCGGTTCAGTGTTTGGTTATCAACACCAGAATGGGTTATGGTGTTAAACTTAAGATGCAATGGATGAATAACCACATGGGTTCAAACCCCACTCCTGGTAAGGATTTTGAAAGAATAAAAACAAACATCACCAACTTCCACAAAAGTATGCAAGTGCGATTAAACAAGTAACACTTCAAAAACAATAATTGCAGACATGTAAATACAGCTGATACCTAGAACACTTGATTTCCTCTGAAGAGCTCTTACTATTACTTGTAACACATGATGCTGTGCCACTTCTTATTAACACCAATATGGCCAAATGGTTGAGAGGCTGCACTTAAGAAACAGTCAATAAATATCCAAATTGGTTTCAACAGCACTCCTTTTAATACTTCTGGAAGAATCAGAAAATTATTTGTAGCTCTATTGTTTATTGTACCAACAGATTAACAACATAGGAGATTTGATACCTTTTATTAAACCAACAAGAAATTTTAAGAAGACAAGCTCTCAGGCTGCAGTGAGGCATTCTTCTCGTAATTACAGTTTCTGCAAAAAGCATACATTTTATTCAGTGTTTATGACAACAAACACTAGAAAATAGAATACATAGCATGGTGTTTCTTTTAGAACCTCTCAAAAGTACATATTTTTTAATGTAATTGATCCCATCATACAAGAGTCAGGGGAAATGGTGTGGGAGAGAGGTACAAAAACCTGTAGGTATATATCTATTCTGCACAAAAATACTACACATTCCACTACAGAATATGGCAATAAAAAGTATGATCAAACATATAAATAAAACTGTGGTATTGTCTATAACACAATAAAATTGCAGTAAATTAGAGATGTGATATGTAGCACATTGTCAACAGTGGGTGCAAGAGAAGGAAAATCACAACCCAGCCATCTACACTGCAGATGGATAGAGTGCAGCTTCCTTGCTGGAGATAAATAAATAAATTGTTTCCTTTTCTCATGAGCTGTTGGAAACAAATATGAATGAACCTGTATTATGACAAAAACAATAAATCTTAAACATGTAAATGAAGCTGATATCTAATTCAGTCAGGGAGCATTCAAGTGATACTCTTTTTAGTTGCAACCCATGATGATGTGGCAATCTTTTACAGAAACACTGGAAAATCTACCAATAGAAATTCCAATATGTCAGTAAAACTTATGAGATAGAAAGACACAATTACCTATAGGAGATGTTAACATTAGTTATTGTTCAATGTAGTAAAACTACGATACAGCAGCCATAGGACCATAGGAAACAGGGCGAGAGAAAAACACAACAAAAAGTGCTGATATATGTATGCTGCATAAACATACATACTTGTAAGAATACAGAACCTGTAGATAAAAAGTTTCATCATATATGTACATAAAACTGAGCTGATTCATGAGAAATTATAAGGCAATACGGCTTGCCACTGAAAGGCAAGCCAGTTTGTCTGATGACTCCAGCCAGGAAGAAGCACAGGAGAGGGGGTTGGGGAAGGGGGGAGCAGTCAGGTAGAGGAGTGGGGCTAGTGACATCACCAAGCAGGTGACTGGGCCATGCCAGAGCCCCAGGAATTGGCTGGTGTAGAGTCCCATGGGGTTCTGACCATAGGTCATGGGACCATGGGTCCTGTAGGGGTATAATAGGTGAGGACTCAGGCGGGATGACCTCTTTTGCTGGGAATTTTCAAGTCTGAAATCTCAGCACATCATTGGCAAATCAACAGGTAAGGCACATGGGGGCAACTAGGCCTTTAGGCCATGTGGCCCAGTGTGTTTAACTCATGGGGATTTTCTTATTGTGTTGGTTTTACCATGGCATTTTTAGGTAGAAACCATGGGCAAAGCAAGACTATTTCTTTGTGGAATTCACATTGAGAATGGGAATACAGAGCTGATGGAGGGTTTTTTACTTCAGTTGGAGGCAGCTAGGCCTGATAGGGCCATGAGGCACAAGGGCTTGCTCCAGGAATGTTTGGTAGCTCAGTTAAATGGTGGTTTAAAAAAAAAAAAGAAAGTAGAGAGGGAATTCTTTTGTTTGAACTTCTGGAAGAATTCAGGTTTTGATGAAGAAGGAGCTGTGGTTCTGAAGGATAGATATGTGTCCTAGCAGCCCAAAGCACTGGTTTCGGAGCCTGATGGTAGATTAGTGGCATACACAGGGTTTGTGTATTTTCGTTTAAGGATACTGAGCTGCTTGGTACCAGTGGTGTCTGAGAGGAGCACAGCTTGTAATGCGATGGATAAGGCAGGTTCCCCTGAGGTTTGCTTTTGAGGTAGTTACATGGCAAAAAAAAAAAGCCCAGAAATCATGTGGGCAGGCCAAGGCCAGTGCAAGTGGTGTGGTGCATCCCTCCTGGTGCAGAGTGGAAAGAACGGTGATGATATGGCCATAAAAGACCTTGGTTAAAGAATTCAGATGCTCCGATAGGGGAGAATTGCTACCTGAGTGTTCGACCACAATGGGCAAGCACAGGTCATAGCAGGCGGTATGCTGAATTTGATACGCATTGGTTTCTGAAGCTGGGGCCGGATTGCAGTGCAATGCAGCAGGTCTTTCAGTGGAAGGGATCCAGCATTTGTATGACCAGTGGGGGAGAGAGAGGCAGAAAGCCTGAGGTTCTTTTGTTGTTGCCTGCGGCAGGGCCCTGGAAACATGAGTCATCATGACTGCCAGGCAGGCTGAAGTTGGGAGCGGGCCAGCGGGTATGCTGGTGGCGGTTGCGGCATTTGGATGCAGAGAACCATGTGGCATGGGGGGGGACGATCCTCCCAGGCTGGTGTGTAGAAGCCAGGCCGTTGGGTCCACGTGGTCCAGTGCAGCCTAGTGGATGGCTGCTTGCTGTGCACAGGGCGGAGGATGTGGGGGACAAATGGGTGATTATTTCAATATGATGGAATGTGCATTTGGGATTTTTATTAAAAAATAAATAAATAATAATAATACAAGTTTTATTTGACGAACAAATCTGAAGTAGCAGCGTAGAGTGGATGATGCAGGGATAGGTTATGTATGGGCTGGTCGCACCCAGCAGACCTGGGTTTCAATACCGATTGTGTTGCTTAAGCACAGCTCTCCCCTGGTGTGGGGGCAGACTTTTTAGTGGATGACATGAAGTTGCACAACTAGGGGGCTGAGCGAAGCACGGTCTGGCAGCATTTGTTGGTGCCCCCAGTGATCAGGCAGTGGGGGGGCAGTTTGGGAAGGGAGCTGCACACAGGTGGATGGAGAAAAGCCCTGGCAGTCAGGGACAAGGAGAGCCAGGTGGGTCTTCACACTTGGGCCTACAGGGGCAGACCAGCGGGCCAGGAGCATGGTTGCTATGTTGGAGGGGTCAGCATGTGTGAAGATCCTGAGGGCCTGAATTGAGGGCAGGCTTTGACCAGCGGCAAACAAGGGGTGCACCTCATAGGGAGGGTTTGGCACAGGCCACAGGAGCAGGACTATGTAGTCTGAGGCACCCAGATGGTGGGGTAGGATTGAAATGGGCCCTAATGGGGGGGTCACACACCACAGCCATCAGTAAAAATGGTCAGGTGGCACTGCCCAGAAAGGGGGCCTTGGACGGTGCCCCTGGCATGAGAAAGAGATGCTGAAGGTGGTGGATGATGCAATACAGGGCTAGGACAGGGTGTGGGGGCTGAGAACAGCTGGCTGGATGGGCACCTGTCACAGCAGTCCAGGGTATCAGAAGGGGGCTGCATGGAATGGCAGGCTACAGCATGATGCTGGGGGGGACCTTACTGGAGGGGAATTATTGATGGCAGTGGAAGAAGGAGAAGGACACAATGCTAAAACAGTATGGCTCCATACAACAGCAGGGTGAGTGGGCGCTGGGATAGTAGGCCTGGATTAGGGCTCGAGAGTAGTCTGATGGAGCACGGGGCATGGCAGCCTGCCAGCCCGTGCAACTCAGTGAAAAGAGGGGTTGTTGTTCTGACTGTACAAGGCTGAGCATTATAATTTTTCACCCCTCAGACTGCAGGGACACAGAAACAGACATGGCACCCAAATGAGCCCAGCTGACCAGTGAGAAAATGTTACAGGAGGCATCCGTGTTGATGGGGCAGATGTCGGAGGTAATAGCAGCAGCAAAGAAGACAGAAGTGGAGGAGGAGGTGCAGAGAAAGTACAAAGAGTGGGAGGAGCACCCAGGAAGCAGCAAAAGGGGTAAGAGACCCAGACAGGAAGTGCCATGCCTGGCGCCCATACCAGTGCCCTTGCCCACACTGGAACCAGATGATGGGAATCCGGAAGGGGGTAAGAATGATGTAGACTTCATGGATGAGCACAGTCTGAAGGATTACCTTGAGGGGTTGCTGGGCAGCATGGGGGATATGGGGATCAAAAGATGGAGCAGGCCATGTAGGCCTTAAAAGGTAAAGGGGCCAGGGCAGAAAAGGGGGGGCCACAATGGTAAATAAGATGCTGTACAAGGAGCTCCCTGTTCAACTGGGGACCACGTACCGGCTTTAATCAAGGAGAAAATCTGGAAAGGGGAGTATATCGACATTTTCGGGCTGGTGGACGAGGACACAGCCACAAAGTATGAACAGAAGGAGTCTGTAGGAAAATCTGAAATGGCAGTGACCCAGGCAGTAGTAGACCACAAGACAGAAGAGGCAAAGTATAAGGGGAAGAGCATCAAAAATTGGCAAGGTGGGTTTATCATCTACAGTGCATTGTTGCTGGAGAAGCAACCGGAACTCACCATCCCTCTGCTGACATACATGTCTATCATCAGGAATGGGTACAAGGCAAAGGTCAGGTACAGGTGGCTCAAATATTATGAGGCCTTTCGGAAGTGGATGGCAGTGAAAGGGGACCTGAGATGGGACTGCATCCACTCAGAACCATGGGTGAGGACCCTCTCCAGGGAGCTGGGTGGTTCTGGGTGAGAACAAGCAAGGAGGACCATTCTTGCCACAGGGGCAAAGACATGTTGGGGTTACAACAAGGCCACCTGCACATAGGGCAGCTGTAAGTTCTGGCATATCTGTTCCAAATACGGGGGGGGGTTGCACCTGGCCTCAAAATGGGGACAGAGGGGGCAGAGTGGGTGACATTTTTATAAGCAGTCCTTTCATGGTGCCCAGGGGTACAGGGTGGGTCCAAGGGGCAACCACAGAGGGCAACACAATGCCCCTGGAGGGTGGCATTAGCTGGGCACCCATGGATGGGTGATGGGGCTACCTGCTGGCACATACTCCCATTTATCTAGCAGTGGTGGAGGAGTGGTCCACAAAGTACCCAAATAAAGGGATAGGGGAGCTGCCCTGGGAGGGTTTGCAGACAGGCTTCCCACTGGGATTTCAAGGGGGGCAGAAAAGAACATCGACCAAGAACCTCAGGTCAGTGAGAGGGAAGCAGAGGATTGTAGGGGCTAAGATAGACAAGGAAATCAGGGCAGGCTAGGTGGAGGGCCCGTGGGGGTTCCCCCATGCACGCATTTCCAAATTTCGCCATTGGGTATTGTACCCAAGAAGGTGGAAGGAGAATTCTGCTTGATTCATCATTTATCATACCCTGAGGGCTCCTCAGTAAATGAGGGCATACCAGATCACCTTAGGGTGGTGTCGTATGCCTCATTAAAGCAGGCCATATCACTAATCAAGGCAATCAAGAGGGCATGGCTAGTGAAGATGGACACCGAGTCAGCATTTCGGCTTTTGCCCATCAGGCCCACAGACTGGGACCTGTTGGGTTTTCAATTCCAAGGGTGCATCTATTTTGACAAAGCCATGCCCATGGGGTGTTAAATGGCTTGTTCCACTTTTGAGGCATTCAGCACCTGGATGCAGTGGGTTTTTGGGGCCAGGTATGGGCAGAGGAGGGTGGTGCATTATCTGGATGATTTCCTCCTCATCGGGGAATCAAGAGAGAAGGCACAGGGAATGTTTGAGGAAATGTGCCAGTGGATGGGAACACTGCTAGTGCAGGGCAAGAAGAAGGGCCCCACTCGGAAGTTGGAATTCTTGGGCATAGAGGTGGTCACTGAGGAGGGCTGTTTCTGGCTGCCTGGGAGCAAAGTGTCTTTCCTTAAAAGCCTGCTGGCTCAGATCAAGGGGAGGAGGAGGGTGCCACTGGTACAAATGCAAAAACTGCTGGGGCACCTTAATTTCACCTGCAAGGCCATCAGCCCAGGCAGGGCATTTACAAGGAGGCTGGGAAGGGCCATGGGAATGCTAAACTGCTGCACCATTGCGTGGATGTATCAAAAGGAGTTCAGGAGGACTTCAGGGTTTGGGAAGAGTTTCTCAACAGCTTTAATGGGGTGATATTCTGGCAGGACGATTGGGAGTGGAACACAGACCTGGGCCTGGAGCTGTTCACAGATCCTTCAGGTGATCTGGGAATGGGGGTATACTTTCAAGGGGACTGGATGTCGGAACCTTGGCTGGCATCTTGGGCAGAAGGGGGACTTCTGAAGGACATCACCTTCCTTGAGATCTTCCCGATATGGGTGGCCCTGGAAGCATGGGGTATAGGATGAAGGGGAAGTGCATCTTGTTTTGGTGTGACAACAAGGGGGTAGTGGAAGTCATTAATAGGCAAGGGGGGGAGGATGGAGACAGTGGGCAGGCTGTTCAGGTGTATGGTCTTGCTGGGGCTGCAGCTGAACCTATCTTTCAAAGTGCAGCATGTCGAAGGGTTGAGGAACGAAGTGGCTGACAGTCTCTCCAGTTTGCAGCATGACAGGTTTCAGGAACTGAGGCCACAGGCAGTGCCACACAGAACCAGGATCCCGGACCAGTTATGGGAGACTGGAGGGACACAGCCAGGGTGCTGTACCAGGGCTCCTGGTCAGCAAACACAGTGACAGCCTACAAAGCAGGGTGGGCAAGGTTCTAGGTTTTCAGAGGGAAGCACGGGTGGGACAAGGATGAACCGGCCCAGGACAAGCAGGTAAGGAGGTTTGTAGCTGAGCAGTAGGATGACGGACTGGCCCACGCCACCATGGTGGTGCCTCAGCAGGCATCAGCTGGGTGTGCCAAGACAGGGGCTGGCCTGATGTTGTGGCCAGCAGAACAATAAAGCACATGGTTACAGGTTAGCAGAGGGGGCAGGTGGCCAGAGTGGACAGGCGGCACCCCATAAGAGGGCAGCTGCTTGAAAAGACCTAATGGGCAACACAGAAGGTATGCATCTCGGCCCAGGAGGGGGCACTGTTCCGGGCTGTGTTTGCAGTTATGACAGCAAGTGCATTTCGGGTGGAGGAAGTGGTGGCCCCCTGGAAGACAGCTGAGGGGCAGGGTCTACAGCATGAGGATGTCCACTGGGGTAATCATAGGGTGGTCATTAATCTGGCCAGGTCTAAAACTGACCAAAGAGGGAAGGGGACCAAAGTGTCTTTGGTGCGGCAACCGCAGCCCACCAGCTGCACTGTGAGTGCATTAGAGGCATATGGAAGAACTCAAGGGGGGACTGGGAGGGCCTGGTTCAGACATGGGGACGGCTCCCTGGTCACCAGTTCTCAGGTAAGGCAGTGCTCAAATGGGCCCTGACCTTCATCAGGGAAGACTTGGGTGAATTTGCCCCACATTCTTTTCAGATAGGGGATGCCACAGAGGCAGCTGAGAATGGGGCTGCAGTGGAGGAGGTAAGGAAGATGGGGTGCTGGAGGTCCAGCTGCTATAGGAGGTATGTCAGGCATTGACAACAGCAATTAACACTGTTTATCTTGTTACTATGACAAGTTCCAGGAGGAAAATCTGGATAGTGGGGCATTCCTTCATATATTGGGCTGAAAGGTTTGTGGTCACCACCTCCAAAGGAGCAGCACTGCGATACAATACTGAGCACACCAGGGTGCTGTGGAAAGGCATTGGAGGGATGAGACGGGTGCAGCTCTTGCCGCTAATGGAGGAGTTAAAATTGCAATAGGGCACACTGGATTGCATTATTATACATCTGGGTGCAATGATTTGGGGGGCCTGCCATGGGGGGAACTGGGACAGAACATCATGGAGGACTTTATGAAATTGAAGGGGGTGGTGGCTGAGGGTGACCATCAGCTGGTCCAACATCATCTCACAGCGGGTTGAAGGGGTGCAAAAGACATCAGGCTGATCGAGAAGGTCAGGAAGCATTTGAATAGAAGAGTGGCAAGGGTCATAATTGAGATGGGGAGTGCACCTGCAGTACAAGGACATCACCTTCAATCAGCCTGTGGTGTACAGGTCTGATGGGGTACACTTCTCGGAACTTAACATGTGCCTATTCCTGAGGCCTGTTCTGGAGTTAGAGGAAATGATAGCCAGAAAAGGTTTGCAGTACTAGCCTGCAAGGGGGGGAGCCCCTCCATCCATCACATGCTGGAGGAGGGTCAGTGAAAGAAATTTAAAGGGGGAGCAGGGGGAAGGTAGGGAGGCGGCAGTAGGATACACGGGCTGGGGACAAGGAACCCAGACATGGTGGTAAAGTGGGGAGGGGGAAAGGTCCAGGCACTGGATTCAGATGTGTCCAGGCCTGGAGGGTGAAAGCTGGGTAGGTGGAACCATCCTGGTTCTGGTGTGGAGAAGGTGGTCTGGATTCACAGTGTCCAGGCCCTGAAAGTCAAGATGGAAGAATGACCAGAGGAAGGACAGAGGCCGGAACCAGCAAATTTGAAAGAATTATGTTTTGAATGTGAGGTAATAATATTATGGATGAAAATATAATCTTTGTGCCAAAAAATTTATATTGCCAATGAGCATCCAAAAAGTAAAAGAAGTGTAGTGTCCATCTTCCTGGGAGGGGTTCGGGGACAATAGTGCTTGCCACTAAAAGGCAAGCCAGTTTGTCTGATGACCCTAGCCAGAAAGAAGCACAGGAGGGGGAGAAGTGGGGAGAGGAAGGGGAGGGAGGGGTCAGGTAGAGGGGGTGGGGCTAGTGACATCACCAAACAGGTGAGGTGTAGTATGACTGGGCCATGCCAGAGCCCCAGGCTGGGGTTGCGGAGCCCCAAGGGGTCCTGACCATGGGTCCTGTAGGGGTATCATAGGCCAGGACTCAGGCAGGATGACCTCTTTTGCTGCAAATTTTCCCACCCTCTCACCCTTATTAAGGAAGGCTCTGGGGGAGCATGGTTGACACAAAGATAAGTGGAAGGCAGGCTGAGTGCCCTGGGAGTGCAGGGCATAGGGCTGGTGTTTTAATTGCTGTGGGGAGGCAGCTACAGGCCAGTTGGGTGGGTCATAGTCCCCTGGGAAGGGAGAAAGAAAAAGGAGAGGGAGGAAGAAAGGGTAGGATACATGGGCTGGGGACAAGGAACCCAGACATGGTGGTAAAGCGAGGAGGGAATAGATCCAGGCACCAGATTCAGATGTGTCCTGGCCTGGAGGGTGAAAGCCCGGGTAGGTGGAACCGGGCCTGGTTCTGGTGTGGAGGAGGGGGGCTGGATTCACAGGACCTGAAAGTCAAGATGGAAGAACGACCAGAAGGACAGAGGCCGAAACCAGCAAATTTGAAAGAATTCATGTTTTGAATGTGAAGTAATAATAATATGGACGTAAATATAATCTTTGTACCAAAGAATACATATTGCCAATGAGCATCCAAAAAGTAAAAGAAGTGTAGGGTCCATCATTCCAAGGAGGGGTACAGGGGACAATAGAAAATGAGAGAGATAACATATAGCGCATCTTCTCCACTGGGTGAAAAGGATGGGAAAATACATCTCAGCAATCCATATTGCATTTGCTTTGCTCTAACATCTTTGTTGCAAGAGATAAAAATAGAAACTGTTCCTTTCTACCATGAGTTCTATACTGCACATCCTGACCATCTTTCTTAAGTTTTGATTACTTTTTCTCTACCATTCTTTTGTCTCGCCTTACAATTTGGTTTTCAGCAATAGGATGGCCAAGTGCTTAAGGTGTTGGACTTAAGATCCAATGGATGAATATCCATGTGGGTTCAAACCCCAGTCCTGGTAAGGATTTTGGAAGAAATAATAACAAACATCATCAACTTCCACAAAATTACATAAGTGTGATAAAACCAGTAACACTACAAAAACAATAATTGTAGTCATGTAAATACAGCAGATATCTAGAACACTTGAGTTGCTTTCAAAGGCTCTTACTGTTACTTGTAACATGTGGTGCTGTGCCACTTCTTATTAACACTAGAATGGCCCAATGCTTCAGACGTTGGATTTAAGATGCAGTCAATCAATATCCAAACTGGTTTCAACATTATTGGTTTTAAGACTTCTGGAAGAATAATGACTCTATTTCTACCTTTATTGTTCCTTCTACCAACAGATCAAAAATGTAGATTTGATACCTTTTATTAGTCCAACAAGAAATTCTAAGAAGACAAGCTCTCAGGCTACACTGAGGCATTCTTTGGGTAATTACACTTTCTACAAAAAGCAAACATTTTATTCAGTATTTACAATAATAAACATAACAAAATAGCATACATCACTAAATGTTGTCAGATATAAATATGGTATGCTCCCGGCATACAAGAGTGAGGGGAAATGGTATGGAGGAGAGGTAGAAAAACTTGTGGATATATATCTATTCTGCATAAAAAAACTACACATTCAACTACAGAATATGATGATTAAAAGTACGATTAAACATATAAATAAAAATGTGGTAATGTCTATAACACACTACAATTGCAGTAAATTAGAGATGTGATATGTAGCACATTGTCCACAGTGGCTGCAGGGGAAGGAAAATCACATCACAGCCATCTATACTGCAGATGGATAGCTTGCAAATTCCTTGTAGGAGAAAAATAAACAAATTGTTTCCTTTTCCCATGAGCTGCTTACTGCAGTGCCTGCCCCCTCTTCCTCAAGTTTGATAGCCGTTACTCTGATATACTCTTTTCTCTCAGGTTACCAATGGCTTAACTAAACCAGGAAAGTGGAAAGACTGAAGCATTCAATTTAAGGGATGAATATCCACATCCTTGCAATCAGCTCTCCTCCCAAGACTTTTGGAAGAATCATAACATGCATTCATCAGTCCCAGAACCCATAATAATGTGGCAATCTTTTGCAGAAACACTGGAATGTCCAAATAGTTAAGGGATTGTACCAAAGATGCTGTTGATCAATACCCAAATTGGTTTGTACACCATTGCTTCTAGGTCTTTTGGAAGAATCCTAGAATTTTCTGTAGCTGTATTGGTCTTTGAACCAAAACATGAATAAAGTATGAGTTTTCCTACCAATAATTTGATCAATCAGAAATTTTACGAGCACAAACTTTCAGGCTATATAAAGCCATTCTTCAGGAAATTGCAGTTTCTACGTAAAGCATACATCTTATTCAGTGCATAAGAAAATCTACTAATAGAAATCCCATATGTCAGTAAAACTTATCAGACAGAAAGACACAACTGCCTATAGAAGGTGTTAACATTAGTTATTTTTCAACGTAGTAAAGCTATGATACAGCAGCCATAGGACCATGGGAAACAGGGCTAGAGGAAGACAGAACAAAAAGTGTGGATATATGTATGCTGCATAAACATACATACATGTGAGAATGCAGAACACGTAGATAACAAGTTTCATCAAACTTGTACATACTTGTACTGGGTGTTTGTGTTGTCTCTGTCAATAGTTTAGTTTTGTGGATTTTCATGTGTTTTGGCTTGGAGGAACTAGACCATTCTTGGATATGTGATCTATGAAAGTTTCCTGGACTAAGAAACTGGAAAACATCACCAACAGATATTGGGATTCTCATGATAAATCAACTTTTTTGGAAGCCATCACAATCAAAGTGCAGATAAGAAATTCTACAAGCTCTGACCTGGGGAATGCAAACTGAGTCCACATTTCCATCTGCCTTGTTGCTAGGGGGAACTGCATGTCTTTGAGAACCATTCACAACTATTTAAACAAAGGGAAGACACTGACAAAGGGTTTTAACTTCCTGCATATGCCCCAGGCCAGTGTTCCAGGAATTTAACACATCCTTTGTCTTGTTACCATAGATCAAACAGTTTACTGGTTATTTTCCTGTGGATTTGATTATTTTACATCATTTGGCAATGGGGCAAATCCTCCCCTGAGGCACACTGCTGAAATTGATCTGTCCCTGCTCATGTGTGAGCCTTGGGCATAAACGAAGTCTCTGTCAGTGCGCGCCCGAGACTCTCAGAACCCCTCCCTCAGCCACTGATTTCAGTTTCTCCAACCTCATGATTGCAGACCTTATACCGAAACCCTCCTGGGAACACCTGCTCCTCCACAAAGGCTGCACTTATCGAGCTCTGTCCTCCCTCAGAATTAAATGGAGGAGATGCAAGAATGCTCCAGACCTCCTTAGCACACCGCTTTTGTACCTAGCATCACTCCTGATAATACTTTCTGGGGATATTGAACTGAATCCAGGCCCGCCCAGCAGTGGGGCTCCCCCGGAAGGATCTCTCAGCAAAACTAAGGGATTTCTCATATCGCACATGAACATCAGAAGTCTCTTAAATCACCTGCCTGAAGTAGAAGCATGGCTCAGTGTACACGATCCTGACATACTGTGCCTGTCGGAAACCTGGCTGAAACCTGGAACCCCTGATACCTTGTGCACCATGCCTGGCTACTCACTTATTCAGAGGGACAGACCGGGGTCAAAGAGGGGTGGAGGAGTTGCCCTCTACCACAAATCTTACCTGGACGTTAGTATCATCAATGACTCAAACCCCCAAACCATGAGCAAATCAATGCACGCGCTCCTGTCTCTTGGCTCTAAAAAACTTCACATAATCTGTATTTATAACCCTCCCTCTGGGGGAGTAAACAGGCTCCAGGAAGCACTCCAGCTCACCCTAAAATGCATCAACAAAAATGAAGCTATCATCCTTGGTGATGTGAACCTGAACTGGCTAGGTCCTTCTCACAATTCCCTGGCTTCACTAGTGCAAGGCCTAAATTTTCATCTACAAATCATGGAAAACACTAGACTGTCTGGGCCACAGTCTGGTACACTTATTGACTGGATCCTGACAAGCAGACCTGAACATATGACTTGCTCTGGGATCTTGGCAGATACCATCACTGATCACTCCCCTATCTACTGCCAGTGGCGCGCAGGGCAGCCACCCCCCCCCCGCCTCGGCAGGTCACCTTTACAAATTTTGCAAACATGGACACAGACTCCTTCCTCCGGGACATCTCAAGCACTGACTGGTTGGATATATACCGTGCGGGGAATGTAGAGGCTGCCCTGAACACATTTCTACAGCATTTTCTCCTGTACAAAACAAGCATGCTCCAAAACCACGCCAGAGAGTCAGGGGAAACAAACTAGATGGCTACATAAAGATCTTCTAAAACAACTAAGATACAGGAAAAGCTCTGTAAAACCTACAAAAGCTCTCAATTGACTAGGGACTACGAAACTACAGGCAAGAAAGAAATTCTTGCAGGAAGAACATAAGGCTGGCAAAAAGTGCTTACTATCAGAACCTGCTAAAGAACTCAGCCCATGACCCCCGTAAATTTTGGAGCCACATAAAAACATTCCTGGGGACACCTCAATCAGTTACACCATCTGACATGGAAATAGGTGGTTCCCATTGCAATAACCCCATCACCATAGCAAACGCTTTCAATAGCATGTTCTCTGACCTCTCCCCCTAAACCAGCGCTCTGCCACCAGCTGCCTCCACTGCTGACACTGTGCCTCTTACTGACTCTGCCACCTTCGCAAGTGACTCAAAACCTATATCACACCTCCTCTATTTCAAAGCTATTACCAGCTCTCAGGTTCTGAACCATCTAAAAAAATTATCGGAATACACCAGTCCTGGCTCTGACCAACTTGAACCTCACCTTTTAAAACTAGCTGCGCACTTTATCTCTAAACCACTAGCAAGAATTTTCACCTTGTCCCTCACCAGCGGTGCAGTCCCAGAACTATGGAAAATGGCCAGGATCTCCTATCTTCAAAAAAGGGAACAAAAAGATATCTCTAATTACAGGCCTATTGCAATACTATCCCCACTCAGCAAAATCCTTGAAAAACTGGTTGCCATACAGATCCAGGAATTCCTCGAAACTACCAAGCAGCTCAATGATGCACAACATGGGTTCAGAAAAAACCACAGTACTGTGACGGCTCTAGCCAAAATCACCACCGACATCCTCACTGGTATGGATCAAGGAAAGCTCACAGGGGCTGTCTTTATAGACCTAACCAAGGCATTTGACCTAGTTGACCACCCCCTGCTCCTATCCTCCCTAAGGAAAATAGGCTGCTCCTCCCCTGTACTTGAATGGTTCAGGAGCTACCTGACCGACAGGTCCCAGGCTGTTAAATTCAACTCAGCCATTGCCTCCACTGTGGTAACGAACATTGGAGTGCCCCAAGGCTCCATTCTGGGTCGTCTTCTATTCAATCTATTCATCGATAACCTCCCAGATGAAATACCTGCCTGTACCTCGCTCCTCTACGCAGACGACTTAGTTATCTATGCCAGCTCACCCAATGTAGAGCAAATGAACACCTTGCTTAATAGAGCTTACTCCAGTGTCCAGAATTGGTTAAACTCCCACCGCCTCATTCTGAATTCCTCAAAAACCAATGCCATGCTACTCGGCACCATTCAAAAGATCCGAAGGTGTTCCACTCCCCTGAGCATCCTTGATTTAAATGGAAATCCTCTGCAGATAGTTGCCTCCTTTCATTACTTGGGCATCCTACTAGATCAATCACTTGACTTAAACCTTCATATCCAAGCCACTTGCAAAAATGTAAACTGCAAGTTAGGGGCAGCCTACAGAACTAACATATGCTTACCTCCTCCCTAAACTTGCCATAGCCAGGGGGGATCCTGCTACCAACGCTTACCTACTATTAGCCTATACTTACCTCTGCCCACAAATCTGCACTGCACAAATGGAATGTTACATACAATAACATATGCCGACACCCACAATCCCCACGACTTCTTCATCACTGCCAGCTATATGAGGACCTTGGGTGGCTCTCCCTCGACCATCAGGAGCTACTTCCTGGCCTGCCTAAGTGATTCTATACTGAGACAAAGTCAGCCTGCTGCACTGGCGAAGCTCCTTCTCCTGCGATTCCAAACCCGCACGCTCAGATCTGCTGATAAAGACCTGCTGAAATTCCTCGCTGCACTAATAAAGGAACGGGCTCCTTCCAACACGCAGCCCCTATGTTATGGAACCAGCTCCCTCTGGACCTCAGGCAAGCACCCTCGCATCTCTCTTTCAAACGTGGGCTGAGACTACACCTGGCCATTTCAGATTCATGCACCTGCTTTGATCCTACCTGATACCTGAATCTTCCCTGCCCCTACTCCCCCTGCCCCTGCTACTGGTTTCCATACTACCCTCCTTTTTTTCTCTCTCCCCTAAATCCAACCCCTCTCCTCAAACTCACCTATCGTTATCTTAAATTATAATTATGTATAGGTTTTATGAATGTATGCACTTACTTACTACTACCTACATTACTGTTGTATCTTGTACTGTTTTTATCCTCTGCACTACCTAGGCACTTCCCAAACTTGCCACAGGTGGATGTTGGTACTGTAAGGCCTCACCTCCTCCCTCCCCCCTTCACTTGTCCTCCATTACCACAAGATGTCCATGGCCAGCGACTGCCACCGGCCCTTATGCCCAGCCTCGGAACCACAAGCCTGGCTGTACCTACCCGCCTCCTACAGCTAAAGCCGTATTTCAAGCCGCCTTTACTCCCCACCCACCCCTTCCATTTTCTTCTTCCCTGACAGTGGTACCATGAACCTGGCATCCCTCTAGCCTGCCACCGGGGTGTCTCTGACATCCTCTCTTACTTCCCTGGGCACCCTGCTGCTGCTCTAGCTGGCCGCTGACGGCCGACAGATTATGGCTCCTTCCACCCTTCCTCCCGTCTCTTATCCTCTGCGTCTACCTGGGCACTGCCCAAACTTGCCACAGGTGGATGTTGGTAAAATAAGGCCTCACCTCCTCCCTCCCCTTCTCTTGTCTACCATTTGCTGCAGGATGTCCAAGGCCAGAGACTTCCACCGGCCGTCATGCCCAGCCTCGGAACCATGACCCCAGCTGCACCTACATGCCTCCTACCGCCAAAGCCGTAATTTCATGCCGCCCTTTCCTCCCGTCCACCCCTCCCATATTCTTCATCCCTGACTGTGGGGCCATGAACCTGGCATCCCTCTAGCCTACCGCTGGGATGTCTCTGGCATCCTCCCTTACTTCCCCTGGGTCCCCCTGCTGCTGCTCAGGCTGGCTGTTGCTGCCACCAGGTTCTGGATCCTTCTACCTCCTTCTGACTTTTCTCGCTGCTGGGTGCTCTATATGTTTCCCTATATGGCCCACCCTCCTGATATGCACTGGGCACTATCTCCCGCTATTCCTGTTGCCTGCACCTTCCCTGTCACTCCACATCATCCTGCCTGGCTGGGAACCACAAATCCGGCAGTCTCCATACACGTATTCCCCGCAGCGCTCGTAAGTAGTCCTTTTGGCCCAATACTCTTCCCAATTTCTTTACCTGTACCAACACCCCTGTAAACACCTCCTTGCTCTTGGCCTGCTGGTCACTGCTTAGTATAGCCTAAATCATGTTAGACTAGCTGGAACTGCCTCTATATGTCTGGAATGTACTTGTATGGTTGTTGCCTCAATTGTATTGTTGCTTCCATGTGTTATGATGTATTGTACTCTCCCGGGTCGTGCCTGAAAATAGTCACCTGCTGGCTAGCGCACCTACCCGGTAAACAAAAACTAAATAAATAAATAAAACTGAGCTGATTCACAAGAAAAATAAGGTAAAAGAAAATAAGATAGATAACATATAGCACATATTCTCCACAGGGTGGAAAGGATGGGAAAATATATCTCAGTGATCCATACTGCAGTTGCTTTGCTCTACCATCTTTGTAGCAAGAGATAAATACAGAAACTGTTCATTTCTACCATGAGTCCTATATTGCAAATGCCAACCATCTATTTTAAGTTTTGATTACCTTTTCTCCACCATTCTTTTGTCTCACCTTACTATTTGGTTTTCGCACCATGATGGCCAAGTGGTTAAGGCACTGGACTTAAAATTCAATAAATGAATATCCACATGGGTTTACACCCCTCTCTTGGTAAGACCTTTAGAAGAAGAATAACAAAATATCAACAACTTCCACAAAATTACATCACTGTGATTAAACCAGTAACACTACAAAAACAATAATTGTAGACATGTAAATACAGCAGATATCTAGAACACATGAGCTTCTTTCACGGTCTTTTACCATTACTTGTAAAACATGGTGCTGTTCCACTTCTTATTAACATCAGAATGGCCAAATGGTTGAGAGGTTGGATTTAAGAGCAGTCAATCAATATCCAAATTGATTCAACATCATTCTTTTCAAGGCTTCTGGAAGAATAAGAAATCTATTTCTAACTTTATTGTTCCTTCTACCAACAGATCAAACACATAAGAAATGTTATGCCTTTTATTAGTCCAAAAACAAATTCTAAGAAGACAAGCTCTCAGGCTACACTGAGGCATTCTTCAGGTAATTACACTTTCTGCAAAAAGCATACATTTTATTCAGCATTTATGATAACAAAATAGCATACATCACTAAATCTTGTCAGATATAAATATGGTGTTACATTTATAACATCTTAAAATACCTATTTTTTATTGTAATGTTCCCGGCATACAAGAGTCAGGGGAAATTTTGTGGGGAGATGTAGAGAAACCTGTAGGTATATATCTATTCTGTATAAAAAAACTACAAATTCCACTACAGAATATGGCGATAAAAAGTATGATTAAACATATAAATAAAACTGTGGTAATGTCTATAACCCACTACAACTGCAGTAAATTAGAGACAAAGATATGTAGCACATTGTGCACAGTGGGTGCAGAGGAAGGGAAATCACATTCCAGCCATCTATACTGCAGAGGGATAGATTGCAGCTTCCTTGCAGAAGATAAATAAAAAATGGATTCCTTTTCCAATGAGCTGTACACTGCAGCTTACTGCCCCTCTTCCTCAAGTTTGGTAGCTCTTACTCTGATATATTGTTTTCTCTCACGGTAGCGAGGGCTTAAATAAACCAGGAAAGTGGAAAGACTAAAACGTTCAACTTAAGGGATGAATATCAGCGCCCTTGCAATCAACTCTCCTCCAAGCCTTTTGAAAGAATCATAATATGCACTCATCAGTCCCAGAAAAGGAAACAAATGTGAATGAACCTGTATTATGAAAAAAAACAATAAATCTTAAACATGTAAATGAAGCTGATACCACATTCAGCCAGGGAGCATTCAAGAGATACTCTTTTTATTTGTAACCTATAATAATGTGGCAATCTTTTACAGAAACAATGGAATGCCCAAATGGTTAAGGGATTGTGCTAAAGATGCTGTTGATCAATATTCAAATTGGTTTGTACACCATTCTTTCTAAGACTTTTGGAAGAATCCTAGAACTGCTTGTAGCTTTATTGGTCCTTGAACCAAACCATGAATAAAGAATGAGATATCCTGCCTTTAATTTGATCAATCAGAAATTTTACTTGCAAAAACTTTCTGGCTACATAAAGCCATTCATCAACAAATTGCAGATTCTATGCAAAGAATAAATTTTATTCAGTGCATAGGAAAATCTGCTAATAGAAATCCCATATGTCAGAAAAACTTATCAGACAGAGAGACACAACTGCCAATAGGAGGTTTTAACATTAGTTACTTTTTAGTGTAGTAAAGCAATGATACAGCAGCCATAGGACCATGGGAAATAGGGCTGGAGGAAGACAGAACAAAAAGTGCTGATATATGTATGCTGCATAAACATACTTACATGTCAGAATACAGAACATGTAGATAATAAGTTTCACCAACATCCACCAACAGAAACATCGCCAACTTCCCCAAAATTACACCAGTGAGATAAAACCAAAACTGCTACAAAAACAATAATTGTAGACATGTAAACACATCAGATATCTAGAACACTTGAGTTGCTTTCAAGAGCTCTTACAATTAATTGAAACAGGTGCTGCTGTGTCACTTCCTATTAACACCAGAATGGCCAAATGGTTAAGAGGTTGGATTTAAGATGCAGTAAATGAATATCCAAATTGGTTTCAACATCATTCTTTTTAAGACTTCAGCAAGAATAAGAAATCTATTTCTACTTTTATTGTTCCTTCTACCATCAGATCAAAAACGTAGGAGATGTGATACCTTTCATTAGTCTGACAAAGAAATTCTAAGAACACAAGCTCTCAGGCTACACTGAGGCATTCTTCGGATAACTACACTTTCTGTAAAAACATACATTTTATTCAGAATTTACATTAGCAAACACAACAAGAAAGCATACTTCACCAAATTTTGTCAGATAATAATATGGTGTTACTTTTAGACTCTCTCAAAATAACTGTTTTTTAACGTAATGCTCCCGGCATACCAGAGTCAAAGGAAACGGTGAGTGGGAGAGGTAGAAAAACCGATAGCTATACACCTATTCATCATAAAAAGCAACACATTCCACTATAGAATAAGATGATAAAAAGTATGATTAAACATAAATAAAACTGAGGTAATGTTTATAACACACTACAACTGCAGTAAATTAGAGACATGATATGTAGCACACTGTCCGTACTGGGTGCATGGGAAGGAAAATCACATTCCAGCCATCTATACTGCAGATGGATACATTATAGCTTCCTACAAGGAGATAAATAAATAAATTGTTTCCTTTTCTCATGGGCTGCTCACTGCAGCTACTGCCCCCTCTGCCTCAAGTTTCGTACCTCTTACTCAGATATACTGTTTTCTCTCAGATTAGCAATGGCTAACTAAAACAAGAAAAGTGGAAAGAATGAAGCATTCAACTTAAGGAATGAATATCCACATCCTTGCAATCAACTCTCCTCCATGACTTTTGGAAGAATCAAAACATACATTCATCAGTCCTAGAAAAGGAAACAAAAGTGAATGAACCTGTATTATGCCAAAAACAATAAACCTTTAACATGTAAATAAATCTGATACCTCATTTAGCCAGGGAGCATTCAAGAGATACTTTTTTAACTTGTATCCCATAATAATGTGGCAATCTTTTACAGAAACAATGGAACATCCAAATGGTTAAGGAATTGAACCAAAGATGCTGTTAATTGATATCCAAATTGGTTTGCCCACCATTCCTCCTATGACTTTTGGAAGAATCTTAGAATTCTCTGTAGCTGTGCTGGTCATTGAACCAAAACATAAATAAAGTATGAGATGTCCTACCTTTAACTTAATCAATCAGAAATTTTGTGAGCACAACCTTTCTGGCTACATAAAGCCATTCTTCAGGAAATTGCAGTTTCTACAAAAAGCATAGATTTTATTCAGTGCATAGGAAAATCTACTAATGGAAACCCCATCTGTCAGTATAATGTATCAGACAAAAAGACACAACTGCCTATAGAAGATGTTCACATTAGTTATTTTTCAGTGTAGTAAAGCTACAATAAAGCAGCCATAGGAACATGGGAAATAGGGCTAGAGGAAGACAGAACAAAAAGTGCTGATATAGGTATCCTGCATACACTAGAAGCCACAGACACTGCCAGATATTTCCCAAGATTTCTGTGATATTTCCAGAGAAAACTCCTGCTTTCCCCATTTCCACAGTAGGGGCAGCAGAGAGAAACTCTTTAGAAATTTTGCAAAATATCTTGAAATAGCTGGGAATCTCTGTGGCTACTACCGTTAACATACGTACATGACAGAATACAGAAACTGTAGATAAAAATGTCATCACACATGCACATAAAACAGAGCTGATTCACAAGAAATAATAACGTAACAGAAAATAAAATAGATAACATACAGTAAATCTTCTCCTCTGGGTAACAAGGATGGGAAAATACATTTCATTGATCCATACTGCAGGTGCTTTTGCTCTAACATCTTTGTTGAAAGAGATAAATACAGAAACTCTTCCTTTCTACCATGAGTTCTATACGGCACATCCGGACCATTTTTCTTAAGTTTTGATTACCTTTTCTGTGCCATTCTTTTGCCCCACCTTCCTAGTTAAATCACAACACCAGGAAGGCCGAGTACTTAAGGTGTTGGACTTAAGATCCAAAGGATAAATATCCATGAGGGTTCAAATCCCACTGCTGGTAAGGATTTTGGAAGAATAAAAACAAACATCACCAACTTCAATAAAAATTACACCAGTGAGATGAAACCAAAAATGCTACAAAAACAATAATTGCAGACACGTAAACACATCAGATATCTAGAACACATGAGTTGCTTTCAAGGGCTCTTACAATTATTTGAAACAGGTGCTGTTGTGCCACTTCCTATTAACACCAGAATGGCCAAATGGTTGAGAGGTTGGATTTAAGATGCAGTCAATGAATGTCCAAATTGATTTCAACATCATTCTTTTTAAGACTTCTGCAGGAATACGAAATCAATTTCTACCTTTATTGTTCCTTCTACCTGCAGATCAAAAATGTAGGAGATGTAATACCTTTCTTTAGTCCAACAAAGAAATTCTAAGAACATAAGCCCTCAGGCTACACTGAGGCATTCTTCGGGTAATTATGCTTTCCGAAAAAACATACATTTTATTCAGTATTAATATTGGCAAACGTAACAAGAAAGCATACTTCACTAAATGTTGTCAGATATTAATATGGTGTTACTTTTACAGCCTCTCAAAATACCTGGTTTTTAATGTAATGTTCTCGGCATACAAGAGTCAGAGGAAACGGTGTGTGGGAGAGGTAGAAAAACCTATAGCTATACATCTATTCATCATAAAAAACAACACATTCCACTATAGAATAAGATGATAAAAGTATGATTAAACATAAATAAAACTGAGGTAATGTTTATAACACACTACAACGTCAGCAAATTAGATACATGATATGTAGCACATTGTCCGCAGTGAGTGCATGGGAAGCAAATTCATATTCCAGACATCTATACTGCAGATGGATACATTGCAGCTTCTTTGAAGGAGATAAATAATTAAATAGTTTCCTTTTCCCATGGGCTGCTCACTGCAGCTACTGCCCCCTCTGCCTCAAGTTTGGTAGCTCTTACTCTGATATACTGTTTTCTCTCAGATTAGCAATGGCTCACTAAAACAAGAAAAGTGGAAAAAGATGAACGTTCAACTTAAGGATGAATATCCCGTCCTTGCAATCAACACTCCTCCATTACTTTTGGAAGAATCAAAATTACGTTCAACAGTCCCAGAAAAGGAAACAGATGTGAATGAACCTGTATTATTCCAAAAACAATAAATCTTCAAAATGTAAATAAATCTGATACCTCAATCAGCCAGAGAGCATTCAAGAGATTCTCTTTTTATTTGTAACCAACAATAATGTGACAATCTTTTACAGAAACAATGGAACGTCCAAATGGTTGGAATTGTACCAAAGATGCTGTTAATTAATATCCAAATTGGTTTGACACCATTCCTTTTTTTATGACTTTTGGAAGAATTCTAGAATTATCTGCAGCTGTGTTAGTCCTTGAACCAAAACTTGAATAAAGTATGAGATTTCCTAACTTTAACTTAATCAATCAGAAATTTTATGAGCACAACCTTTCTGGCTACATAAAGCCATTCTTCAGGAAATTGCAGTTTCTTCGGAAAGCATAGATCTTATTCAGTGCATAGGAAATTCTACTAATGGAAGCTACATGTGTCAGTATAATTTATCAGACAGAAAAACACAACTGCCTATAGGAGGTGTTCACATTAGTTATTTTTCAGCGTAGTAATTCCACAGTAAAGCAGCCATAGGACCATGGGAAATAGGGCTAGAGGAAGACAGAACAAAAAGTGCTGATACATGTATACTTCATACAGTAGAAGCCACGGACACTGCCAGATATTTCCCAAAATTTCACTGATATTTCCAGAGAAAACTCCATCTTTCCCCATTTCCACAGTAGGGGCAGCAGAGAGAAACTCTTTAGAAATTTTGTGAAATATCTCGAAATAGCTTGCAATCTCTGTGGCTACTACTGTTAACATACGTACATGTCCGAAAACAGAACCTGTAGATAAAAGTTTCATAAGACATGCACATAAAACTGTGCAGATTCACCAGAAATAATAAGGTAACAGAAAATAAGATTGATAACGTCCAGCAAATCTTCTCCTCTGGGTGAAACGGATGGGAAAATACAATCTCACTGATCCATACTGCAGCTGCTGTGCTCTAACATCTTTGTTGCAAGAGGTAAATAAAGAAACTCTTCCTTTCTACCATGAGTTCTATACTGCACATCCTGACCATTTTTCTTAAGTTTTGATTACCTTTTCTCTACCATTCTTTTGCCTCACCTTCCTATTTAGTTATCAACACCAGGATGGCCGAGTGGTTAAGGCGTTGGCCATAAGATCCAATGGATGAATAGCCACTCCTGGTAAGGATTTTGGAAGAATAAAAACAAACATCACCAACTTCAATCAAAATTACACCAGTGAGATAAAACCAAAAATGCTACAAAAAGAATAATTGTAGACATGTAAACACACTAGATATCTAGGACACTTGTGCTGCTTTCAAGGGCTCTTACAATTACTTGAAACAGGTACTGCTGTTTCGCTTCCTATTGACACCAGAATGGCCAAATGGTTAAGAGGTTAGATTTAAGATGCAGTCAATGAATGTCCAAATTGGTTTCAACATCATTCTTTTTAATACTTCTGCAAGAATAAGAAATCTATTTCTACCTTTATTGTTCCTTCTACCAGCAGATTAAAATGTAGAGTTGATGCATTTCATTAGTCCAAGGAAATTCTAACTACACAAGCTCTCAGAGCTACACTGAGGCATTCTTGAGTGATACACTTTCTATAAAACATACATTTTATTCAGTATTAACATTTGCAAATGTAACAAGAAAGCATACTTCACTAAATGTTGTCAGATATTAATATGGTGTTACTTTTAGAGCCTCTCAAAATACCTGTTTTTTAATGTAATGCTCCTGGCATACAAGAGTCCGAGGAAACGGTGTGTGGGAGAGGTAGAAAAACCTATAGCTATACATTTATTCATCATAAAAAAAACACATTCCACTACAGAATAAGATGATAAAAAGTATGATTAAACATAAATAAAACTGAGATAATGTTTATAACATACTACAACTGCAGTAAATTACATACACGATATGTAGCACATTGTCCGCAGTGGGTGCATGGGAAGCAAATTCATATTCCAGACATCTGTACTGCAGATGGATACATTACAGCTTCCTTGAAGGAGATAAATAATTAAATAGTTTCCTTTTCCCATGGGCTGCTCACTGCAGCTACTGCCCCCTCTGCCTCAAGTTTCATACCTCTTACTCAGATATACTGTTTTCTCTCAGATTAGCAATGGCTAACTAAAACAAGAAAAGTGGAAAGAATGAAGCGTTCAACTTAAGGAATGAATATCCACATCCTTGCAATCAACTCTCCTCCATGACATTTGGAAGAATCAAAACATACATTCATCAGTCCAAGAAAAGGAAACAAACGTGAATGAACCTGTATTATGCCAAATACAATAAACCTTTAACATGTAAATAAATCTGATACCTCATTTAGCCAGGGAGCATTCAAGAGATACTTTTTTAACTTGTATCCCATAATAATGTGGCAATCTTTTACAGAAACAATGGAACATCCAAATGGTTAAGAAATTGAACCAAAGATGCTGTTAATTGATATCCAAATTAGTTTGCCCACCATTCCTCCTATGACTTTTGGAAGAATCCTAGAATTCTCTGTAGCTGTGCTGGTCATTGAACCAAAACATAAATAAAGTATGAGATGTCCTACCTTTAACTTAATCAATCAGAAATTTTGTGAGCACAACCTTTCTGGCTACATAAAGCCATTCTTCAGGAAATTGCAGTTTCTACAAAAAGCATAGATCTTATTCAGTGCATAGGAAAATCTACTAAGGGAAACCCCATCTGTCAGTATAATGTAAGAGACAAAAAGACACAACTACCTATAGAAGGTGTTCACATTAGTTATTTTTCAGAGTAGTAAAGCTACAATAAAGCAGCCATAGGAACATGGGAAATAGGGCTAGGGGAAGACAGAACAAAAAGTGCTGATATAGGTATCCTGCATACAGTAGAAGCCACAGACACTGCCAGATATTTCCCAAGATTTCTGTGATATTTCCAGAGAAAACTCCTGCTTTCCCCATTTCCACAGTAGGGGCAGCAGAGAGAAACTCTTTAGAAATTTTGCAAAATATCTTGAAATAGCTGGGAATCTCTGTGGCTACTACCGTTAACATACGTACATGACAGAATACAGAAACTGTACATAAAAATTTCATCACACATGCACATAAAACTGAGCTGATTCACAAGAAATAATAACGTAACAGAAAATAAAATAGATAACATACAGCAAATATTCTCCTCTGGGTAAAAAGGATGGGAAAATACATTTCACTGATCCATACTGCAGGTGCTTTTGCTCTAACATCTTTGTTGAAAGAGATAAATACAGAAACTCTTCCTTTCTACCATGAGTTCTATACTGCACATCCTGACCATTTTTCTTAAGTTTTGAGTACCTTTTCCGTGCCATTCTTTTGCCTCACCTTCCCATTTAAATCACAACACCAGGAAGGCCGAGTACTTAAGGTGTTGGACTTAAGATCCAATGGATAAATATCCAGGAGGGTTCAAATCCCACTGCTGGTAAGGATTTTGGAAGAATAAAAACAAACATCACCAACTTCAATAAAAATTACACCAGTGAGATGAAACCAAAAATGCTACAAAAACAATAATTGTAGACACGTAAACACATCAGATATCTAGAACACATGAGATGCTTTCAAGGGCTCTTACAATTATTTGAGACAGGTGCTGTTGTGCCACTTCCTATTAACACCAGAATGGCCAAATGGTTGAGAGGTTGGATTTAACATGCAGTCAACGAATGTCCAAATTGATTTCAACATCATTCTTTTTAAGACTTCTGCAGGAATACGAAATCAATTTCTACCTTTATTGTTCCTTCTACCTGCAGATCAAAAATGTAGGAGATGTGATACCTTTCTTTAGTCCGACAAAGAAATTCTAAAAACACAAGCCCTCAGGCTACACTGAGGCATTCTTCAGGTAATTATGCATTCAGCAAAAACATACATTTTATTCAGTATTAATATTGGCAAACGTAACAAGAAAGCATACTTCACTAAATGTTGTCAGATATTAATATGGTGTTACTTTTACAGCCTCTCAAAATACCTGGTTTTTAATGTAATGTTCCCGGCATACAAGAGTCAGAGGAAGCGTGTGTGTGGAGAGGTAAAAACCTATAGCTATCATCTATTCATCATAAAAAACAACACATTCCACTATAGAATAAGATGATAAAAGTATGATTAAACATAAATAAAACTGAGGTAATGTTTATAACACACTAGAACTGCAGTAAATTAGATACATGATATGTAGCACATTGTCCGCACTGGGTGCATGGGAAGGAAAATCACATTTCAGCCATCTATACTGCAGATGGATACATTGCAGCTTCCTAGAAGGAGATAAATAAATCATTTCCTTTTCCCATGGGCTGCTCACTGCAGCTACTGCCCCCTCTGCCTCAAGTTTGGTAGCTCTTACACTGATATACTGTTTTCTCTCAGATTAGCAATGGCTCACTAAAACAAGAAAAGTGGAAAGAATGAAGCGTTCAACAAGGGATGAATATCCACGTCCTTGCAATCAACTCTCCTCCATTACTTTTGGAAGAATCATAAAATTGGATTCATCAGTCCCAGAAAAGAAACAAATGTGAATGAACCTGTATTATTCCAAAAACAATAAATCTTCAAAATGTAAATAAATCTGATACCACATTCAGACAGGCTTATTCAAGAGATACTCTTTTTATTTCTAACCCATAATAATGTGACAATCTTTTACGAGGAAATGGAACGTCCAAATGGTTAAGGAATTGTACCAAAGATGCTGTTAATTAATATCCAAATTGGTTTCACACCATTTCTTCTATGACTTTTGGAAGAATTCTAGAATTCTCTGCAGCTGTGTTGGTCCATGAACCAAAACATGAATAAAGTATGAGTTTCTAACTTTAACTTAATCAATCAGAAATTTTATGAGCACAACCTTTCTGGCTACATAAAGCCATTCTTCAGGAAATTGCAGTTTCTTTGAAAAGCATAGATCTTATTCAGTGCATAGGGAATTCTACTAATGGAAGCTCCATGTGTCAGTATAATTTATCAGACAGAAAAATACAACTGCCTATAGGAGGTGTTCACATTAGTTATTTTTCAGCATAGTAATTCCACAGTAAAGCAGCCATAGGACCATGGGAAATAGGGCTAGAGGAAGACAGAACAAAAGTGCTGATACATGTATACTGCACTGGTAGAAGCCACGGACACTACCAGATGTTCCCAAGAAATTTCACTGATATTTCCTGAAAACTCCAGCTTTCCCCATTTCCACATGTAGGGCAGCAGACAGAAGAACTCTTTAGAAATTTGTGAGGAAATATCTCAAAATAACTTACAATCTCTGTAGCTACTACTGTTAACATACGTACATGTCAGAAAACAAAACCTGTAGATAAAGTTTCATAAGACATGCACATAAAACTGACTGATTCACCAGAAATAATAAGGTAACAGAAAACAAGATTGATAACGTGCAGCAAATCTTCTCCTCTGGGTGAAAGCGGATGGAAAATACATCTCACTGATCCATACTGCAGCTGCTGTGCTCTAACATCTTTGTTGCAAGAGGTAAATACAGAAACTCTTCCTTTCTACCATAGGGTTCTATACTGCACATGCTGACCATTTTCTTAAGTTTTGATTACCTTTTCTCTACCATTCTTTGCCTCATCTTCCTATTTGAGTTCACAACACCAGGATGGCCGGTGGTTGGGTGTTGGACTTAAGATCCAATAGATGAATATCCACGTGGGTTCAAACCCCACTCTGGTAAGAATTTTGGAAGAATGAAAACTAACATCTACCAACTTCAATCAAATTACCAGTGAGATAAAACCAAAAATGCTACAAAAACAATAATTGTAGACATGTAAACACACTCAGATGTCTAGGACACTTGAGCTGCTGGAGGCTCTTACAATTACTTGAAACAGGCTACTGCTGTGTCGCTTCTATTGTCACCAGAATGGCCAAATGGTTAAGAGAGTTAGATTTAAGATGCAGTCAATGAATGTCCAAATTGGTTTCAACATCATTCTTTTTAAGACTTCTGCAAGAATAAGAAATATATTTCTACCTTTATTCTTCAATGAACCAGCAGATTTAAATGTAAGAGTTGTGATGCCTTTCATTAGTCCAACAAGGAAATTCTAACAACACAGCTCTCAGGCTACACTGAGGCATTCTTCGGGTAATTACACTTTCTGTCAAAACATACATTTTATTCAGTATTAACATTTGCAAACGTAACAGAAAGCATACTTCACTAAATGTTGTCAGATATTAATATGGTGTTACTTTTCGAGGCCTCTCAAAATCCTGTTTTTAATGTAATACTCCCGGCACACAAGAGTCAGAGGAAGCGATTGTGTGTGGGAGGGTAGAAAAACCTATAGCTATACATCTATTCATCATAAAAAAACATTCCACTATAGAATAAGATGATATAAAGTATGATTAAACATAAATAAAACTGAGGTAATGTTGATAACATACTACAACTGCAGTAAATTACATACATGATATGTAGACATTGTCCATAGATTGGGTGCATGGGAAGCAAATTCATATTCGAACATCTATACTGCAGATGGATACATTGCAGCTTCCTTGAAGGAGATAAATCATTAAATAGTTTCCTTTTCCATGAATTGCTCACTGCAGCTACTGCCCCCTCTGCCTCAAGTTTGGTAGCCCTTACTCTGATATACTGTTTTCTCTCAGATTAGCAATGGCTCACTAAAACAAGAAAAAGTGGAAAGAATGAAGCGTTCAACTTAAGGGATGAATATCCACATCCCTTGCAATCAACTCTCCTCCATTACTTTTGGAAGATTCAAAAAATTGCATTCATCAGTAACAGAAAAGAAACAAAGTGAAGGAACCTGTATTGTTCAAAAACAATAATCTTCAAAATATAAATAAATCTGATACCTCATTCAGCCAGAAAGCATTCAGAGAGTACTCTTTATTTCTAACCCATAATAATGTGACAATCTTTTACAGAAACAATTGAACGTCCAAATGGTTAAGGAATTGTACCAAAGTTGCTGTTAATTAATATCCAAATTGGTTTGCACACCATTCCTTCTATGACTTTTGGAAGAATTCTAGAATTCTTTGCAGCTGTCTTGGTCCTTGAACCAAAAGATGAATAAAGTATGAGATTTCCTAACTTTAACTGAATCAATCAGAAATTTTATGAGCACAACCTTTCTGGCTGCATAAAGCCATTCTTCAGGAAATTACGGTTTCTTGAAAAAGCATAGATCTTATTCAGTGCATAGGAAATTCTACTATTGGAAGCTCCATGTGTCAGTATAATTTATCAGACAGAAAGACACAACTGCCTATAGGAGGTGTTCACATTAGTTATTTTTCAAGCGTAGTAATTCCACAGTAAAAGCAGCCATAGGACCATGGGGAAATAGGGCTAGGGAAGACAAACAAAAAGTGCTGATACATGTATACTGCACTACAGTAGAAGCCACAGACACTGAAAGATGTTCCCAAAATTTCACTGATATTTCCTGAGAAAACTCCAGCTTTCCCATTTCCACAGTAGGGCAGCAGAGAAATAACTGAAATTTTGATATCTCGAAATAGCTTGCAATCTCTGTGGCTACTACTGTTCAACTATATCGTACATGTCAGAAAACAGAACCTGTAGATAAAAGTTTCACAAGACATGCACATAAAACTGAGCTGATTCACCAGAAATAATAAGGTAACTAGAAAACAAGATTGATAACGTGCAGCAAATCTTCTCCTCTGGGTGAAAACGGGATGGGAAAATACATCTCACTGATCCATACTGCAGCTGCTGTGTATAACATCTTTGTTAGCAAAGAGGTAAATACAAGAAACTTTCCTTTCTACCATGAGTTCTATACTGCACATCCTGACCATTTTTCTTAAGTTTTGATTACCTTTTCTCTACCATTCTTTTGCCTCACCTTCCTATTTAGTTCACAACACCAGGATGGCCGAGTGGTTAGGGTGTTGGACTTAAGATCCAATGGATGAATATCCACGTGGGTTCAAACCCCACTCCTGGTAAGGATTTTGGAAGAATGAAAATAAACATCACCAACTTCAATCAAAATTACACCAGTGAGATAAAACCAAAAATGCTACAAAAACAGTAATTGTAGACATGTAAACACACTAGATATCTAGAACACTTGAGCTGCAAATCAAAGGGCTCTTACAATTACTCAAATAGGTACTGCTGTGTCGCTCCTATTGTCACCAGAATGGCCAAATTGTTAGAGAGGTTAGATTTAGATGCAGTCAATGAATGTCCAAATTGGTTTCAACATCATTCTTTTTAAGACTTCAGAAGAATAAGAAAATATATCTTCCTTTATTCTTCCTTCGACCAGCAGATTAAAATGTAGAGTTGTGATGCCTTTCATTAGTCCAACAAATTCTAACAAACACAAGCTCTCAACATCTTCTACTGAGGCATTCTTCCGGTAATTAGACACTTTCTGTTAAAACATACATTTTATTCAAGTATTAACATTTGCAAACATAACAAGAAAGCATACTTCACTAAATGATGTCAGATATAATATGGTGTTACTTTTAGAGCCTCTCAAAATACCTGTTTTTAATAAAATGCCCGACATAAAGAGTCAGAGGAAGCGATTAACAGTGAAGAGGTAGAAAAACCTATAGCTATACATCTATTCATCATAAAAAAAAAACACATTCCACCATAGAATAAGATGATAAAAGTGATTAAACATAAATAAAACTGAGGTAATGTTACAACAGACTACAACTGCCGTAAATTACATACATGATATGTAACACATTGTCCGCAGTGGGTGCATAGAACAAATTCATATTCAGACATCTATACAGAATGGATACTACAGCTTCAACGAAGGAGATAAATAATTAAATAGTTCCTTTCCCATGGTGCCCACTGCAGCTACTGCCCCTCTGCCTCAAGTTTGCAGTTTACCGGATATACTGTTTTCTCTCAGATTAGCAGCAATGCTCACTAAACAAGAAAAGTGGAAAGAATGAAGTTGCCCAACTTATGGGATGAATATCTATCCAATCAACTCTCTCACTTTTGAAGAATCAAAAATTGTGTCACCAGTCCCGAAGGAAACAATGAATGAACTGCATTATTCCAAAACAATAAATATTCAAAATATAAATAAATCTGATACCTCATTCAACCAAACGCATTCAAAGAGATACTTTATTTTAAAAAAAATAATAATCTTACAGAAACAATAAATCTTAATGGTTAAGGAATTAAACCAAAGACTGTTAATTACATCAAATTGGTTTGATTCCTTTTATGACTTTTGAAGAAATCTAATTCTGCAGCTGTGTTGGTCCTTGAACCAAACATGAATAAAATATGAGATTTCTAACTGCTTAATCAATCAAGTTCATGAGCACAACACTGACTACACAAAGCCATTCTTCAGAAATTGCAGTTTCTTCAGCTAGACTATTCAGTGTAGAAAATTCTACTAACAAGCCCATGCTCAGTATAACTTATCAGACAGAAAAACAAATAACTGCCCACGAGGTGTCACATTATTATTCAGCCGAAAATTCCACAGTAAAGCAGCCAGGACCTGGAAATAGGGCTAGAGGAAGACAGAACAAAAGTGCTGATACATGTATACTGCACACAGAAGCCACACACTACCAGATATTTCAAATTTCACTGATATTTCCAGAGAAAACTCCAAGCTTTCCCATTTCCATTGTGTATAGGGGCAGAGAGAAACTCAGAAATTTTGTGAAATATCCTGAAATAGCTTTTCAATCCTTGTGGTTACTAATGTTAATATAGTACACGGGAAAAACAGAACCTAGATAAAAGTTTCATAAGACATGCACATAAAACTAGCTGATTCACCAAATAATAAAGAACGAAAACAAAATTGATAACGTTAGCAACCTTTCCTGGGTGAAACGGATGGAAAATACATCTCACTGATCCATACTTGCAGCTACAGTTTTAACATCTTGTTGCAAGAGGTGCAACAGAACTCCTTCTACCAAGAGTCCTATACTCACATCCTGACCATTTTCTTAAGTTTTGATTAATTTTTCACCATTCTTTTGCCTCACCTTCCATTAGTTCACAACACCAGGATGGCCATGGTTGGTTAAGATCAATGGATGAACATCCATGGGTTCAAACCCACCCTGGTAAGGATTTTGGAAGAATGAAAATAAACATCACCAACTTCAATCAAAAATTACAAGGAGATAAACCAAAATGCTACAAAACAATAATTGTAGACATAAAACACTAGATATCTAGACACTTGAGCTTGCATCTGCCTCAGCACCATTTTAAAACAGGTACTGTTGCAGTCGTCTTATTGTCACCAGAATGCATACAAATGGTTAAGAGGTTAGATTTAAGATCAGTCAATGAATGTCCAAACTGGCTTCAACATCATCTTTTTGTCTTCTGCAAGAATAAAATATTTTCCTATTCTTCCTTCACCAGCAGATTTAAATGTAAGAGCTAGATGCCTTTCATTAGTCCAACAAGGAAATTCTAACAACACAGCTCAGGCTACACTAATTCTTCAGTAATACACTTTCTGTCAAAACACATTTTATTCAGTATTAACATTTAAACATAACAAAGCATACTACTAAATGATCTCAGATATTAATAAGGTGTTACTTTTAGAGCCTCTCAAAATACCTGTTTTTAAATGTAATGCTCCCGGCATAAAGAATTGAAAACGGTGTGGAAGAGGTAGAAAAACCCATAGCTATACATCTATTCATCATAAAAACATTCCACCATAGAATGTGATAAAGTATGATTAAACATAAAAAAACTGAGGTAATGTTTATACATACTACAACCGAATTACATACACGATATGTAACACATTATCCGACTATGCATGGAAGCAAATTCATATTCAGACATCTATACTGCAGATGGATACATTGCAGCTTCATGAAGCATAAATAATTAGTTTCCTTTTTCATGGGCTGCTCACTGCAGCACTGCCCTCTGCCTCAGTTTGGTAGCTCTTAATCCAGATACTGTTTTCTCACAATTGAAGCAACAGCCACTAAACAAGAAAAGTGGAGAACATGTCAATTTAAGGATGAACATATCCTTGCAATCAACTCTCTCAATACTTTTGAAGAATCAAAATTAAGTTCACCAGTCCCGAAAAGGAAACAAGTAATGAACCTGTATTATTCCAAAACATAAATATTCAAAATATATAAATCAATACTCATCAAACAGAGAGCATCCAAGAGATACTTTTAGTTGTAAAAATAATAATGTGACAATCTTTAGAAACAATTTAACGTCTAATGGTTATGAACTGTACCAAAGATGCTGTTAATTAATATCCAAATTGGTTTTGCACACCATTCCTTTTATGACTTTGGAAGAATTCTAGAATTTTGTGCTGTGTTGGTCCTTGAACCAAAACACAAAAAGTAGAGATTTCCAACTTTAACTTAATCAATCAGAAGTTTCATGAGCACAACATTTCTGACCACATAAAGCCATTCTTCGAAATCAAAGTTTCTTCAAAAAGCTTAGATCTTCAGTGCAGAAAAATTCTACTAATGGAAGCTCCATGTGCTGCTAAGTTATCAGACAGAAAAACACAACTGCCTATACTGGAGGTGTCTGGCATTAGCTATTATTCAGCGAGTAATCTCCACAAAGTGTTTTGTATTCAAGGGAAATAGGGCTAGAGGAAGACAGAAAAAAAGTGCTGATACATGATACTGCATACAGTAGAAGCCACGGCACTGAAAGATATTTCAAAACTTCACTGATATTTCCAGAGAAAACCCAGCTTCTATTTCACAGTAGGGGCACAGAGAAACTTAGAAATTTCGGGAAGATTCGAAATAGCTTGCAATTCTGGAAACAAATAGCAACATACTACATGTCAGAAACAGAACCTGTAGATAAAAGTTTCATAAACATGCACAAACTGAGCTGATTCACCAGAATATTACAAAAAGAAAAAAGATTGATAACGCACAGCAACCTCTCCTGGGTGAAACGGATGGAAAATACATCTCACTGATCCATACTGCAGCCGCTGTGCTCTAACATCTTTGTTGCAAAGGGAAAACAGAAACTCTTCCTTTCTACCATGAGTTCTAATGCATCCTGACCATTTTCTTAAGTTTTGATTACCTTTTCTCTACCATTCTTTTGCCTCACCTTCCTATTTAGTTCACAACACCAGGATGGCCAGTGGTTAAGGCGTTGGTTTAAGATCCAATGGATGAATATCCACGTGTTCAAACCCCACCCTGGTAAGGATTTTGGAAGAATGAAAACCAACATCACCAACTTCAATCAAAATTGCACCAGTGAGATAAAACAAAATGCAAAAAACAATAATTGTAGACATGTAAACAACTAGATATCTAGGACTTGAGCTGCTTTTAAGGGCTCTTATTGTTTAAACAGGTACTGCTGTGTTCCTATTGTTACAGAATGGCCAAATGGTAAAGAGGTTAGATTGATGATCAATGAATGTCCAAATTACCTCAACATCATTCTTTTAAGACTTCTGCAAGAATAAAATATATTTCTACCTTTATTCTTCCTTCGACCTGCAGATTAAATGTAAGAGTTGTGATTACGTCCAACAAGGAAATTTAACTAGCTCTCAGGCTACAATGAGGCATTCTTAGATAATACACTTCTGTCAAACATACATTTTATTCAGTATTAACATTTAAACGTAAAGAAAGCAAATCATAAATGCTATGATATTAATATGAAGTTACTTTAGAGCCTCAAAATTCTGTTTTTAAATGTAATGCTCCCACAAGAGTCAGAGAAATGTGTGGGGGAGAGGTAGAAAAACCATAATACATCTATTCATCATAAAAAACACATTCCACTATAGAATAAGAGATATAGTATGATTAAACATAAATAAAACTGAGGTAATGTTTTATAACATACTACAACTGCAATGGCGATACATACATGATAGCACATTGTCCGCCCAGTGGGGGCATGGAAGCAAATTCATATTCCAGACATCTATACTGCAGATGGATATGCAGCCCTTGAAGGAGATAAATACTAAATAGCTCTTTTCCCATGGGCTGTCACTGCAGCTACTGCCCCTCTGCCTCAAGTTTGTAGTCTTACTCACATATACTGTTTTCTCTCAGATTAGCAATGGCTCACTAAAACAAGAAAAGTGGAAAGAATGAAGGCCAACTTACAGATGAAGATCCAGCCCTGCAATCAACCTCCTCCATTACTTTGAAGAACAAAAATTAATACTCAGTCCCAGAAAAAAACAAATGAATGAACCTAGATTATTCCAAAACAATAATATTCAAAATATAAATAAATCTGATACTCATTCAGCCAGAGAGCATCAAGAGTACTCTTTTTATTTGTAAAAAATAATAATGTGACAACTGAAACAATTTAACGTCCCAATGGTTGAGTGTACCAAAGATGCTGTTAATTATACACCAAATTGGTTTGCACCATTCCTTTCTTTATGACTTAAGTCTAGAATTCCTGCAGCTGTGGTCCTGAACCAAAACATGAATAAAAAGGAAATTTCCTAACTAACTTAATCAATCAAAGCTCATGAGCACAACATTGATACATAAACATTCTTCAGAAATTGCAGTTTCTTAAAAGCTTAGATCTTATTCATGCATAGAAAATCATAATGGAAGTTCCATGTGTCAGTATAATTTATCAGACAGAAAACACAATGCCTATCGGGGTGTTCATTAGTTATTATTCAGCGTAGTAATTCCATAAAGCAAACGCTAGGACAATGGGAAATAGGCTTGAGGGAAGTACAGAACAAAGTGTTGATACATGTATACCGTATACAGTAGAAGCTATGACACTCGCCGATATTTCAATGTACCCACCAGAATTTCAGGAAAACCCAGCTCCACTACAGTAGGCAGCAGAGAAACCCTGAAATTTTGTGAAATTCTAAGCTTGCAATCTTGTAGCTACTACTGTTAAACATTAAACATGTCGAAAGACCTGTAGATAAAGTTTCATAAGACATGCACATAAAACTGAGCTGATTCACCAGAAATAATCAGGTAAAAGAAAACAAGATTGATAACGTACAGCAAATCTTCTCCTGGGTGAAAGGGAGGGAAAATACATCTCACTGATCCACACGGCATGCTAACTCTAACATCTTTGTTGCAAGAGGTAAATACAAAACCTTCCTACCATGAGTTCTATACCAAATCCTGACCATTTTCTTAAGTTTTGACTACTCTTTCTTACATTCTTTGCTCCCACCTTCCTATTTAGTTCACAACACCAGGACCCGAGTGGTTAGGCGGACCTAGATCCAATGGATGAATATCCACGGTTCAAACCCCACCCTGGTAAGGATTTGGAAGAATTAAACAAACATCACCAACTTCAATCAAAATTACACCAAGTGAGATAAAACCAAAATGCTACAAAACAATAATTGTACAACAACACACTAGATTCAGAACATGAGCTGCATTAAGGGCTCTTACAATACTTGAAACAGGTAATGCCAAACCTCCCATTGTCACCAGAATGGCAAATGGTAAGGGTTAGACTGAAGATGCAGTCAATGAACGTCAAATTGGTTTCAACATCATTCTTTTAAGATCAGAATAAAAATATATTTCTACCTTTGTCTTCCTCGACCTGGGAATTAAAATGTAGAGCTGTGATGCTCTCAATAGTCCAACAAGGAAATTTAACAACAAGCTTCCAGGCTACACTACATTCTTCGGTAATTACACTTTCAGTCAAAAACACATTTTATTCAGTATTAACATTTACCGTAACAGAAAGCATAATCACTAAATGTTGCAGATAATATGATGTTACTTTTAGAGCCTCTCAAATCCTGTTTTTGTAATGTACCGGCATACAAGAGTCAGAGGAAACGTGTGTGAGAGGTAGAAAACCCAGCTATACACTAGTCTATAAAAAAAAAACACATTCCACTATAGAATAAGATGATATAAAGTATGATTAAACATAATAAACTGAGGTAATGTTTATAACATACACAACTGCAGTAAATTCATACATGATATGTAGCACATTGTCAGAGAGGTGCACGGGAAGCAAATTATTCCAGACATCTATACTGCAGATGGATACATTGCAGCTTCCTTGAAGAGATAAATAATTAAATAGTTTCCTTCCCATGAACTGCCCACTGCAGCTACTGCCCTGCCTCAAGTTTGCAGCTCTTACCTGATATACTGTTTTCCCGATTAACAATGCTCATAAAACGAAAAGTGAAAGAATGGCGCTCAACCTAAGGGACATCCATATCCTGCAATCAACTCTCCTCCATTACTTTGGAAGAATCAAAATTGTGTTCTGTCACAAAAGGAAACAAATAGGAATGAACCTGTATTATTCAAAAACACAAATATTCAAAATATAAATAAATTGATAACTCATCCAGCCAGAGACATTCAAGAGATACTCTTTATTTGAAAAATAATAATGACAATCTTTTAGAAACAATTTAACATCCTAATGGTTAAGGAATTGTACCAAAGATGCTGTTAATTAATATCCAAATGGTTTGCACACCATTCCTTTATGACTTTTGGAAGAATTTAAATTCTGCAGCTGTGTTGGTCCTTGAACCAAAACAGAATAAAGTACGAAATTTCTAACTTTAACTCAACAATCAGAAGTTTCATGAGCACAACATTTCTGACCATAAAGACATTCTTCAGAAATTGCAGTTTTCAAGCTTAGATCTTATTCAGCATAGAAAATTCTAATAATGGAAGTTCCATGTGCAACATAATTTATCAGACAGAAAACACAACTGCCTATAAAGTGTTTCCATTTAGCATATTCAGCGAGTAATCCACAGCAAAAGCAGCATAGACCATGGGAAATAGGCTAGAGGAAGACAGAACAAAAGTTGATACATGTATATGCATACAGTAGAAGCCACGGACACTGCCAGATATTTCCAAAATTTCACTGATATTTCCAGAGAAACTCCAGTCCTTCCTGAGTAGGCAGCAGAGAGAAACTTTAGAAATTTTGGGAAATTCCAAATAGCTTGCAACTTGCATTACCATTAAACATACCATACGTCAGAAAACAGAACCTGTAGATAAAGTTTCAGAACATGCACATAAAACAGAGCTGATTCACCAGAAATAATCAGGTAACGAAAACAAGATTGATACTCAACCAAATCTTTCCTCTGGGTGAAACGATGGGAAAATACATCCACTGATCCATACTGCAGCGCTTTGCTCTAACATCTTGTTGCAGAGGTAAATACAGAAACTCTCCTTTCACCAAGGAGTTATACTGCACATCCTACCATTTTTCTTAAGTTTTGATACCTTCTTCAACCACTCTTTTGCCTCACCTTCCATTTAGTCACAACCCAGGATGGCCAAGGGTTAAGGCGTTGACCTAACCCAGAAATAAGGTAACAGAAAATAAGATTGATAACTACAGTAAAATCTTCTCCTCTGGGTGAAACGGATGGGAAAATACATCTCACTGATCCATACTGCAGCTGCTGTGCTCTAACATCTTTGTTGCAAGAGGTAAATACAGAAACTCTTCCTTTCTACCTACAGTTCTTGTACCATACATCCTGAACACTTTTCTTAAATTTTGAGTACCTTTTCTCTACCATTCTTTTGCCTCACCTTCCTATTTAGTTATCAACACCAGGAAGGCTGAGTGGTTAAGGCGTTGGACTTAAGATCCAATGCAGCAATATCCACATGAGTTCAAACCCCACCCTGGTAAGATTTTGGAAGAATAAAACAAACATCACCAACTTCAATCAAAATTACACCAGTGAGATAAAACCAAAATGCTACAAAAACAATAATTCTAAACACACTAGATATCTAGGACACTTGAGCTGCTTTCAAGGGCTCTTACAATTACTTGAAACAGGTACTGCTGTGTGCTTCCTATTGTCACCAGAAAGGCCAAATGGTTAAGAGGTTAGATTCAAGATGCAGTCAATGAATGTCCAAATTGGTTCCAACATCATTCTTTTTAAGACTTCTGCAAGAATAAGTAATCTATTTCTACCTTTATTGTTCCTTCTACCAGCAGATTAAAATGTAAGAGTTGTGATGCCTTTCATTAGTTCAACAAGGAAATTCTAACAACACAAGCTCTCAGGCTACACTGAGGCATTCTCGAGTAATTACACTTTCTGTAAAAACATACATTTTATTCAGTATTAACATTTGCAAACGTAACAACAAAGCATACTTCACTAAATGTTGTCAGATATTAATATGGTGTTACTTTTAGAGCCTCTCAAAATACCTGTTTTTAATGTAATGCTCCGCATACAAGAGTCAGAGAAAACGGTGTGTGGGAGAAGTAGAAAACCTATAGCTATACATCTATTCATCATAAAAAAAACACATTCCACTATAGAATAAGATGATAAAAAGTATGATTAAACATAACTAAAACTGAGGTAATGTTTAGAACATGTACTCCCTGGAGGAGAGGAGGGAGAGGGATATGATAGAGACATACAAGTATCTTACAGGAGGAACAGGGTGCAGGAAAACACTATTTTTAAGCGAAAAGATGTTTCAGGACTAGAGGCATGGGATGAAGTTGGAGGGAGGACGATTCAGAGAAAACATGAGAAAGAATTTCTTCACAGAACGGGTGGTGGACAAGTGGAACACCCTGCCAGAGAAGTGGTGGGCTGAAACAATCACAGGATTTAAGAATGCATGGGATAGACATAAAGGAATTCTAGAGGTCAGGTGTAAGGGAAATAGACTTCTAGGAAAACAAACTGAACTTACAAGCTCAAATGGGCAGACTAGGTGGGCCATAGGCCCTTATCTGCGACACACTGTCTATGTATCTATGTATCTATGTATACTACAACTGCAGTAAATTACATACATGATATAACACACTGTCCACAGTGGGTGCATGGGAAGCAAATTCATATTCAGACATCTATACTGCAGATGGATACATTGCAGCTTCCTTGAAGGAGATAAATAATTAAATAGTTTCCTTTTCCATGGGCTGCTCACTGCAGCTACTGCCCCTCTGCCTCAAGTTTGGTAGCTCTTACTCTGATATACTGTTTTCTCTCAGATTAGCAATGGCTCACTAAAACAAGAAAAGTGGAAAGAAAGAAGTGTTCAACTTTGGATGAATATCCACGTCCTTGAAATCAACTCTCCTCCATTACTTTTGGAAGAATCAAAAATTGCGTTCATCAGTCCCAGAAAAGGAAACAAATGTGAATGAACCTGTATTATTCCAAAACAATAAATCTTCAAAATGTAAATAAATCTGATACCTCATTCAGCCAGAGAGCATTCAAGAGATACTCTTTTATTTGTAACCCATAATAACGTGACAATCTTTTACAGAAACAATGGAACGTCCAAATGGTTAAGGAATTGTACCAAAGATGCTGTTAATTAATATCCAAATTGGTTTGCACACATTCCTTCTATGACTTTTGGAAGAATTCTAGAATTCTCTGCAGCTGCGTTGGTCCTTGAACCAAAACATGAATAAAGTATGAGATTTCCTAACTTTAACTTAATCAGAAATTTTATGAGCACAACCTTTCTGGCTACATAAAGCCATTCTTCAGGAAACTGCAGTTTCTTGAAAAGCATAGATCTTATTCAATGCATAGAAATTGTACTAATGGAAGCTCCATGTGTCAGTATAATTTATCAGACATAAAAAACACAACTGACTATAGGAGGTGTTCACATTAATTATTTTTCAGCGTAGTAATTCCACAGTAAAGCAGCTATAGGACCATGGGAAATAGGGCTAGAGGAAGACAGAACAAAAAGTGCTTGATACATATATACTGCATACAGTAGAAGCCACGGACATGGCCAGATATTTCCCAAAATTTCTGTGATATTTCAGAGAAAACTCCAGCTTTCCCCATTTCCACAGTAGGGCAGCAGAGAAACTCTTTAGAAATTTTGTGAAATATCTCGAAATAGTTTGCAATCTCTGTGGCTACTACTGTTAACATACATACATGTCAGAAAACAGAACCTGTAGATAAAAGTTTCATAAGACATGCACATAAAACTGAGCTGATTCACCAGAAATAATAAGGTAACAGAAAATAAGTTTGATAACGTACAGCAAATCTTCTCCTCTGGATGAAGCGGATGGGAAAATACATCTCACTGATCCATACTGCAGCTGCTGTGCTCTAACATCTTTGTTGCAAGAGGTAAATACAGAAACTCTTCCTTTCTACCATCAGTTCTATACTGCACATCCTGACCATTTTTCTTAAGTTTTGATTACCATTTCTCTACCATTCTTTGCCTCAACTTCCTATTTGATTAACAACACCAGGATGGCCGAGTGGTTAAGTCGCTGGACTTAAGATCCAATGGATGAATATCCACGTGGGTTCAACCCCACCCTGGTAAGAGTTTTGGAAGAATAAAACAAACATCACCAACTTCAATCAAAATTACACCAGTGAGATAAAACCAAAAATGCTAAAAACAATAATTGTAGATGTAGACACACTAGATAACTAGAACACTTGAGCTGCTTTCAAGGGCTCTTAAAATTACTTGAAACAGGTACTGCTGTGTCACTTCCTATTGTCACCAGAATGGCCAAATGGTTAAGGGTTAGATTTAAGATGCAGTCAATGAATGTCCAAATTGGTTTCAACATCATTCTTTTTAAGACTTCTGCAAGAATAAGATATATATTTCTACCTTTATTCTTCCTTCGACCAGCAGATTAAAATGTAAGAGTTGTGATGCCTTTCATTAGTCCAACAAGGAAATTCTAACAACACAAGCTCTCAGGCTACACTGAGGCATTCTTAGGTAATTACACTTTTTTCAAAACATACATTTTATTCAGTATTAAACTTGTGAAACGTAACAAGAAAGCATACTCACTAAATGTTGTCAGATATTAATATGGTGTTACTTTTAGAGCCTCTCAAAATTCCTGTTTTTAATGTAATGCTCCGGCATACAATTGTCAGAGGAAGCGGTGTGTGGGAGAGGTAGAAAAACCTATAGCTATACATCTATTCATCATAAAAAAACACATTCCACTATAGAATAAGATGATAAAAAGTATTATCAAACATAAATAAAACTGAGGTAATGTTTATAACATACTACAACTGCAGTAAATTACATACATGATATGTAGCACATTGTCCACAGTGGGTGCATGGGAAGCAAATTCATATTCCAGACATCTATACTGCAATGGATACATTGCAGCTTCATTGAAGGAGATAAATAATTAAATAGTTTCCTTTTCCACGGGCTACTAACTGCAGCTACTGCTCCCTCTGCCTCAAGTTTGGTAGCTCTTACTCTGATATACTGTTTTCTCTCAGATTAGAAATGGCTCACTAAAACAAGAAAAGTGGAAAGAATGAAGCGATCAACTTAAGGGATGACTATCCCGTCCCTTGCAATCAACTCTCCTCCATTACTTTTGGAAGAATCAAAAATTGTAGTTTACCAGTCCCAGAAAAGGAAACAAATGTGAATGAACCTGTATTATTCCAAAAACAATAAATCTTCAAAATGTAAATAAATCTGATACCTCATTCAGCCAGAGAGCATTCAAGAGATACTCTTTTATTTGTAAAAATAATAATGTGACAATCTTTTACAGAAACAATGGAACGTCCAAATGGTTAGAATTGTACAAAGATGCTGTTAATTAATATCCAAATTGGTTTGCACACCATTCCTTCTATGACTTTTGGAAGAATTAGAATTCTTTGCAGCTGTCTTGGTCCTCGAACCAAAACATGAATAAAGTATGAAGATTTCCTAACTTTAACTGAATCAATCAGAAATTTTATGAGCACAACCTTTCTGGCTGCATAAAGCCATTCTTCAGGAAATTGCAGTTTCTTCGAAAAGCATAGATCTTATTCAGTGCATAGGAAATTCTACTATTGAAGCTCCATGTGTCAGTATAATTTATCAGACAGAAAGACACAACTGCCTATAGGAGGTGTTCACATTAGTTATTTTCAGCGTAATAATTCCACAGTAAAGCAGCCAAAGGACCATGGAAACAGGGCTAGAGGAGACAGAACAAAAGTGCTGATACATGTATACTGCATCACAGTAGAAGCCATGGACAACCAGATATTTCCCAAAATTTCACTGATATTTCAAGAAAACTCCAGCTATCCCCATTTCCACAGTAGGGGCAGCGGGGAAACTCCTTAGAAATTTTGTGAAATATCTCAGAAATAACTGTAATCTCTGTGGCTACTACTGTTAACATAGTACATGTCAGAAAACAGAACCTGTAGATAAAGTTTCATAAGACATGCACATAAAACTGAGCTGATTCACAGAAATAATAGGTAACAGAAAATAAGATTGATAACGTACAGTAAATCTTCTCCTCTGGGTGAAACGGATGAGAAAATACATCTCACTCATCCATACAGCAGCTGCTGGCTCTAACATCTTTGTTGCAAGAAGTAATGCAGAAACTCTTCCTTTCTGCCATGAGTTCTGTACCACATCCTGAACACTTTTCTTAAGTTTTGAGTGCCTTTCTCTACCATTCTTTTGCCTCCCTTCCTGTTTAGTTATCAACACCAGGAAGGCTGAGTGGTTAAGGCGTTGGACTTAAGATCCAATGCAGCAATATCCACATGGGTTCAAACCCCACTCCTGGTAAGGATTTTGGAAGAATAAAACAAACATCACCAACTTCAATCAAAATTACACCAGTGAGATAAAACCAAAAATGCTACAAAAACAATAATTCTAAACACAACTAGATATCTAGGACACTTGAGCTGCTTTCAAGGGCTCTTACAATTACTTGGAAACAGGATACTGCTGGTCGCTTCCTATTGTCCTCAGAATGGCCATGGATAAGAGGTTAGATTTAAGATGCAGTCAATGGATGTCCAAATTGGTTTCAACATCATTCTTTAAGACTTCTGCAAGAATAAGAAATATATTTCTACCTTTATTCTTCCTTCGACCAGCAGATTAAAATGTAAGAGTTGTGATGCCTTTCATTAGTCCAACAAGAAATTCTAACAATACAAGCTCTCAGGCTACACTGAGGCATTCTTGGGTCAATTACACTTTCTGTCAAAACATACGTTTATTCAAAGTAATAACATTTAAGCGTAACAAGAAAGCATACTTCACTAAATGTTGTCAGATATTAATGGTGTTACTTTTAGAACCTCTCAAAATTCCTGTTTTTTTAATGTAATGCCAGCTTCCACAATGTCAGAGAAGCGGTGTGTGGAGAGGTAGAAAAACCTATAGCGATACATCTATTCATCATAAAAAACACATTTCACTATAGAATAAGATGATAAAAAGTATGATTAAACATAAATAAAACTGAGGTAATGTTTATAACATACTACAACTGCAGTAAATTACATACATGATACATAGCACATTGTCCATGATAGGTGCATGGGAAACAAATTCATATATCAGACATCTATACTGCAGATGGATACATTGCAGCTTCCTTGAAGGAGATAAATAATTAAATAGTTTCCTTTTCCTACGGGCTACTCACTGCTACTGCCCCTCTGCCTCAAGTTTGGTAGCTCTTACTCTGATATACTGTTTTCTCAGATTAGAAATGGCTCACTAAAACAAGAAAGAGTGGAAAGAATGAAGCGTTCAACTTAGGGATGAACATCCACCCTTGCAATCAACTCTCCTCCATTACTTTTGGAAGAATAAAAAATTGTGTTCACCAGTCCCAGAAAAGAAACAAATGTGAATGAACCTGTATTATTCCAAAACAATAAATCTTCAAATGTAAATAAATCTGATACCTCATTCAGCCAGAGAGCATTCAAGAGATACTCTTTTATTTGTAAAAAATAATAATGTGACAATCTTTTACAGAAACAATGGAACGTCAAATGGTTAAGGAATTGTACCAAAGATGCTGTTAATTAATATCCAAACTGGTTTGCACACCATTCCTTCTATGACTTTTGGAAGAATTCTAGAATTCATTGCAGCTGTCTTGGTCCTTGAACCAAAACATGAATAAAGTATGAGATTTCCTAACTTTAACTGAATCAATCAGAAATTTTATGAGCACAATCTTTTCACGCTACATAAAGCCATTCTTCAGAATTACAGTTCCTTCCAAAGCATAAGATCTTATTCAGTGCATAGGAAATTCTACTAATGGAAGCTCCATGTCAATTATAATTTATCAGACAGAAAGACACAACTGCCTATAGGAGGTGTTCACATTAGTTATTTTTCAGCGTAATAATCCACAGTAAAAGCAGCCAAAGGACCATGGGAAACAGGGCTAGAGGAAGACAGAACAAAAGTGCTGATACATGTATACCATACACAGTAGAAGCCATGGACACTGCCAGATACTTCCCAAAATTTCACTGATATTTCAGAGAAAACTCCAGCTACTCCCCATTTCCACAGTAGGGGCAGCAGAGAAACTCTTTAGAAATTTTGTGAAATATCTCAAAATAGACTTGCAATCTCTGTGGCTACTACTGTTAACATCGTACATGTCAGAAAACAGAACCTGTAGATAAAAGTTTCATAAGACATGCACATAAACTAAGCAGATTCACCAAATAATAAGGTAACAGAAAATAAGATTGATAACGTACAGTAAATCTTCTCCTCTGGGTGAAACGGATGGAAAATACATCTCACTGATCCATACTGCAGCTGCTGTGCTCCAAACATCTTTGTTGCAAGAGGTAAATACAAACTCTTCCTTTCTGCCATCCAGTTCTATACAGCACATCCTGAACACTTTTCTTAAGTTTTGAGTTTCTCTCTACCATTCTTTTGCCTCACCTTCTATTTAGTTATCAACACCAGGAGGCTGAGTGTTAAGGCATTGGACTTAAGATCAAAACAACAATATCATGGGTTCAAACCCCAGTCCTGGTAAGATTTTGGAAGAAAAAAAACAAACATCCAACTTCAATCAAAATTACATCAGTGAGATAAAACCAAAATGCTACAAAAGCAATAATTGTAGAATATGTAAACACACTAGATATACTAGAACACTTGAGCTGCTTTCAAGGGCTCTTACAATTATTTGAAACAGGTACTGCTGTGTAGCTTCCTATTGTCACCAGAATGGCCAAATGGTTAAGAGGTTAGATTTAAGATGCAGTCAATGAATGTCAAATTGGTTTCAACATCATTCTTTTAAGACTTCTGCAAGAATAAGAAATCTATTTCTACCTTTATTGTTCCTTCTACCAGCAGATTAAACTGTAAAGAGTTGTGAAGCCTTTCATTAGTCCAACAAGGAAATTCTAACACACAAGCTCTCAGGCTACACTGAGGCATTCTTTGGATAATTACACTTCTGTTAAAAACATACATTTTATTCAGTATTAACATTTGCAAACATAACAAGAGCATACTTCACTAAATGTTCTCAGATATTAATATGGTGTTACTTTTAGAGCCTCTCAAAATTCCTGTTTTTAATATATTGCTCCGGCAGCCACAAAGAGTCAGAGGAAGCATGTGTGGGAGAGGTAAGAAAAACCTATAGCTATACATCTATTCGATCATAAAAAACATTCCACTATAGAATAAGATGATAAAAGAATGAACAAACATAAAAATAAAACTGAGGTATGTTTATAACATACTACAACTGCAGTAAAATTACATACATGATATGTAGCACATTGTCCATAGTGGGTGCATAGGGAAACAAATTCATATTCCAGACATCTATACTGCAGATGGATACATCAACCTCCTTAGAGGAGATAAATAATTAAATAGTTCCTTTCCCATGGGCTGCTCACTGCAGCTACTGCCCCATCTGCCTCAAGTTTGGTAGCTCTTACTCTGATATACTGTTTTCTCTCAGATTAGCAATGGCTCACTAAAACAAGAAAAGTGGAAAGAAAGAAGCGTTCACCTTAAGGGATGAATAACCACGTCCCTTGCAATCAACTCTCCTCCATTACTTTTGGAAGAATCAAAAATAGTGTTCACCAGTCCCAGAAAAACAAATGTAAGAAACCTGTATTATTCAAAACAATAAATCTTCAAAATGTAAATAAATCTGATACCTCATTCAGCCAGAAGAGCATTCAAGAGATACTCTTTTCTTTGTAAAACTAATAATGTGACAATCTTTACAGAAACAATTTAATATCCAAATGGTTAAGGAATTGTACCAAAGATGCTGTTAATTAATATCCAAATTGGTTTTACACCATTCCTTCTATGACTTTTGGATGAATTCTAGAATTCTCTGCAGCTGTGTTGGTCATTGAACAAAAACATGAATAAAGTATGAGATATCCTAACTGTTAACAATCAATCAGAAATTTTATGAGAACAACCTTTCTGGCTACATAAAGCCATTCTTCAGGAAATTGCAGTTTCTTCAGAAAGCATAGATCTTATTCAGTGCATAGGAAATTCTACTAATGGAGCTCCATGTGTCAGAATAATTTATCAGACACGAAAGACACAACTGCCTATGAGGAGGTGTTCACATTAGTTATTTTTCAGCATAAGTAAATCCACAGTAAAGCAGCCATAGGACCATGGGAAATAGGGCTGAGGAAGACAGAACAAAAAGTGCTGATACATGTATACCACACACAGTAGAAGCCACGGACACTGCCAGATATTTCCCAAAACTTCAGTGCTATTTCCAGAGAAACTCAGCTTTCCCATTTCCACAGTAGAGGCAGCAGAGAGAAACTTTTAGAAATTTTTATGAAATATCTCAGAAATAGCTTGCAATCTCTGTGGCTACTACCACTTAACATAATACATGTCAGAAAACAGAACCTGAGATAAAAGTTTCATAAGACATGCACATAAAACTGAGCTGATTCACCAGAAATAATAAGGTACCAGAAAATAAGATTGATAACGTGACAGCAAATCTTCTCCTCTGGGTGAAAGCGGATGGGATATACATCTCACTGATCCATACTGAAGCTGCTGTGCTCTAACATCTTTGCTGCAAGAGGTAAATACAGAAACTCTTCCTTTCTACCATGAGTTCTATACTGCACATCCTGACTATTTTCTTAAGTTTTGATTACTTTTCTCTACCATTCTTTTGCCTCACCTTCCTATTCAGTTAATAACACCAGGATGGCCGAGTGGTTAAAGTGTCGGACTTAAGATTCAATGGATGAATATCCGTGGGTTTCAAACCCCACTCTAGTAAGGATTTTGGAAGAATAAAAACAAACATCTCCAACTTCAATAAAATTACACCAGTGAGATAAAACCAAAAATGCTACAAAAACAATAATTGTAGAACATGTAAACACACTAGATATCTAGAACACTTGAGCTGCTTTCAAGGGCTCTTAGAATTACTTGAACAGGTAATGCTTGTGTCGCTTCCTATTGACACCAGAATGGCCAAATGGTTAAGAGGTTAGATTTAAGATGCTGTCAATGAATGTCCAAATTGGTTTCAACATCATTCTTTTTAAGACTTCACAAGAATAAGAAATCTATTTCTACTTTTATTGTTCCTTATACCAGCAGATTAAAATGTAAGAGTTGTGATGCCTTTCATTAGTCAACAGGAAATTCTAACAAAACAAGCTCTCAGGCTACACTGAGGCATTCTTGGTAATTACACTTTCTGAAAAAACATACATTTTATTCAGTATTAACATTTATGACATGTCAAGAAAGCATACTTCACTAAATGTTGTCAGATATTAATATGGTGTTACTTTTAGAGCCTCTCAAAATACCTGTTTTCAATGTATTGCTTCCGACATACAAGAGTCAGAGGAAGCGGTGTGTGGGAGAGGTAGAAAAACTATAGCTATACATCTATTCATCATAAAAAAAACACATTCAACTATAGAATAAGATGATGATAAAAGTATGATTAAACATAAATAAAACTGAGGTAATGTTTATAACATACTACAACAACAGTAAATTACATACATGATATGTAGCACATTGTCCAGTGGGTGCATGGGAAGCAAATTCATATTCCAGACATCTATACTGCAGATGGATACATTACAGCTTCCTTGAAGGAGGTAAATAATTAAATAGTTTCCTTTTCCCACGGGCTGCTCACTGCAGCTACTGCCCCTCTGCCTCAAGTTTGGTAGCTCTTACTCTGATATACTGTTTTCTCTCAGATTAGCAATGGCTCAATAAAACAAGAAAAGTGGAAAAGAATGAAGATTCAACTTAAGGATGAATATCCACATCCTTGCAATCAACTCTCCTAAATTACTTTGGAAGAATTAAAATTCGTTCATCACTCCTAGAAAAGGAAACAAATGAATGAACCTGTATTATTCCAAAACAATAAATCTTCAAAATGTAAATAAATCTGATACCTCATTCAGCCAGAGAGCATTCAAGAGATACTCTTTTATTTGTAACCCATAATAATGTGACAATCTTTTACAGAAACAATGGAACGTCCAAAATGGTTAGGAATTGTACCAAAGATGCTGTTAATTAATATCCAAATTGGTTTCCACACCATTCCTTCTATGACTTTTGGAAGAATTCTAGAATTCTTTGCAGCTGTCTTGGTCCTTGAAACAAAACATGAATAAAGTATGAGATTTCTATTTAACTGAATCAATCAGAAATTTTATGAGCACAACCTTTCTGGCTGCATAAAGCCATTCTTCAGGAAATTGCAGTTTCTTCGAAAAGCATAGATCTTATTCAATGCATAGGAAATTCTACTATTGGAAGCTCCATGTGTCAGTATAATTTATCAGACAGAAAGACACAACTGCGTAGAGGAGGTGTTCACATTAGTTATTTTTCAGCATAATAATTCCACAGTAAAGCAGCCAAAGGACCATGGGAAATAGGGCTAGAGGAAGACAGAACAAAAGTGCTGATACATGTATACTGCATACAGTAGAAGCCATGGACATGAGCCAGATATTTCCCAAAATTTCACTGATATTTCCAGAGAAAACTCCAGCTTTCCCCATTTCCACAGTAGGGGCAGCAGAGAAACTCTTTAGAAATTTTGTGAAATATCTGAAATAGTTTGCAATCTCTGTGGCTACTACTGTTAACATCAATACATGTCAGAAAACAGAACCTGTAGATAAAAGTTTCATAAGACATGCACATAAAACTGAGCTGATTCACCAGAAATAATAAGGTAACAGAAAATAAGATTGATAACGTACAGTAAATCTTCTCCTCTGGGTGAAACGGATGGAAAATACATCTCACTGATCCATACTGCAGCTGCTGTGCTCTAACATCTTTGTTGCAAGAGGTAAATACAGAAACTCTTCCTTTCTACCATGAGTTCTGTACATGCATCCTGAACACTTTTCTTAAATTTTGAGTACTTTTTCTCTACCATTCTTTTGCCTCACCTTCCTATTTAGTTATCAACACCAGGAAGGCTGAGTGGTTAAGGCGTTGGACTTAAGATCCAATGCAGCAATATCCACATGGGTTCAAACCCACTCCTGGTAAGGATTTTGGAAGAATAAAACAAAACATCACCAACTTCAATCAAAATTACACCAGTGAGATAAAACCAAAAATGCTACAAAACAATAATTCTAAACACACTAGATATCTAGGACACTTGAGCTGCTTTCAAGGGCTCTTACAATTACTTGAAACAGGTACTGCTGTGTCGCTCCTATTGTCACCAGAAAGGCCAAATGGTTAAGAGGTTAGATTCAAGATGCAGTCAATGAATGTCCAAATTGGTTTCAACATCATTCTTTTAAGACTTCTGCAAGAATAAGTAATCTATTTCTACCTTTATTGTTCCTTCTACCAGCAGATTAAAATGTAAGAGTTGTGATGCCTTTCATTAGTTCAACAAGGAAATTCTAACAACACAAGCTCTCAGGCTACACTGAGGCATTCTTGAGATAATTACACTTTCTGTAAAAACATACATTTTATTCAGTATTAACATTTGCAAACGTAACAACAAAGCATACTTCACTAAATGTTGTCAGATATTAATATGGTGTTACTTTTAGAGCCTCTCAAAATACCTGTTTTTAATGTAATGCTCCGGCATACAAGAGTCAGAGAAAGCGGTGTGTGGGAGAGTAGAAAACCTATAGCTATACATCTATTCATCATAAAAAAAAACACATTCCACTATAGAATAAGATGATAAAAGTATGATTAAACATAACTAAAACTGAGGTAATGTTTAGAACATGCTACTCCTGGAGGAGAGGAGGAGAGAGGATATGATGAGACATACAAGTATCTTACAGGAGGAACAGGGTGCAGAAAACACTATTTTAAGCGAAAAGATGTTTCAGGACTAGAGGCATGGGATGAAGTTGGAGGGAGGACGATTCAGAGAAAACATGAGAAAGAATTTCTTCACAGAATGGGTGGTGGACAAGTGGAACACCCTGCCAGAGGAAGTGGTGGGGCTGAAACAATCACGGGATTTAAGAATGCATGGGATAGACATAAAGTAATTCTAGAGGTCAGGTGTAAGGAAATAGACTTCTAGGAAAACAAACTGAACTTACAAGCTCAAATGGCGAGACTAGGTGGGCCATAGGCCCTTATCTGCCGACACTGTCTATGTATCTATGTATCTATGTATACTACAACTGCAGTAAATTACATACATGATATGTAACACACTGTCCCAGTGGGTGCATGGGAAGCAAATTCATATTCCAACATCTATACTGCGAGATGGATACATTACGCTTCCTTGAAGGAGATAAATAATTAAATAGTTTCCTTTTCCATGGGCTGCTCACTGCAGCTACTGCCCCCTCTGCCTCAAGTTTGGTAGCTCTTACTCTGATATACTGTTTTCTCTCAGATTAGCAATGGCTCACTAAAACAAGAAAAGTGGAAAGAAAGAAGTGTTCAACTTTGGGATGAATATCCACGTCTTGAAATCAACTCTCCTCCATTACTTTTGGAAGAATCAAAAATTATGTTCATCAGTCCCAGAAAAGGAAACAAATGTGAATGAACCTGTATTATTCCAAAAACAATAAATCTTCAAAATGTAAATAAATCTGATAACTCATTCAGCCAGAGAGCATTCAAGAGATACTCTTTTTATTTGTAACCCATAATAACGTGACAATCTTTTACAGAAACAATGGAGCGTCCAAATGGTTAAGAATTGTTCCAAAAGATGCTGTTAATTAATATCCAAATTGGTTTGCACCATTCCTTCTATGACTTTTGGAAGAATTCTAGAATTCTCTGCAGCTGCGTTGGTCCTTGAACCAAAACATGAATAAAGCATGAGATTTCCTAACTTTAACTTAATCAGAAATTTTATGAGCACAACCTTTCTGGCTACATAAAGCCATTCTTTCTAGGAAACTGCAGTTTCTTCTGGAAAGCATAAGATCTTATTCAATGCATAAGAAATTGTACTAATGGAAGCTCCATGTGTCAGTATAATTTATCAGACATAAAAACACAACTGACTATAGGAGGTGTTCACATTAGTTATTTTCAGCGTAGTAATTCCACAGTAAAGCAGCTATAGGACCATGGGAAATAGGGCTAGAGGAAGACAGAACAAAAGTGTTGATACATGTATACTGCAACAGTAGAAGCCACGGACACGGCCAGATATTTCCCAAAATTTCTGTGATATTTCCAGAAAAACTCCAGCTTTCCCATTTCCACAGTAGGGGCAGCAGAGAGAAACTCTTTAGAAATTTTGTGAAATATCTCGAAATACTTTGAATCTCTGTGGCTACTACTGTTAACATACATACATGTCAGAAAACAGAACCTGTAGATAAAAGTTTCATAAGACATGCACATAAAACTGAGCTGATTCACCAGAAATAATAAGGTAACAGAAAATAAGTTTGATAACGTACAGCAAATCTTCTCCTCTGGATGAAACGGATGGGAAAATACATCTCACTGATCCATACTGCAGCTGCTGTGCTCTAACATCTTTGTTGCAAGAGGTAAATACAGAAACTCTTCCTTTCTACCATCAGTTCTATACTGCACATCCTGACCATTTTTCTTAAGTTTTGATTACCATTTCTCTACCAATCTTTGCCTCACCTTCCTATTTGGTTAACAACACCAGGATGGCCGAGTGGTTAAGGCGTTGGACTTAAGATCCAATGGATGAATATCCACGTGGGTTCAAAACCCACTCCTGGTAAGGATTTTGGAAGAATAAAACAAACATCACCAACTTCAATCAAAATTACACCAGTGAGATAAAACCAAAAATGCTACAAAACAATAATTGTAGATGTAGACACACTAGATAACTAGAACACTTGAGCTGCTTTCAAGGGCTCTAAAATTACTTGAAACAGGTACTTCTGTGTACTTCCTATTGTCACCAGAATGGCCAAATGGTTAAGAGTTAGATTTAAGATGCAGTCAATGAATGTCCAAATTGGTTTCAACATCATTCTTTTAAGACTTCTGCAAGAATAAGATATATATTCTACCTTTATTCTTCCTTCGACCAGCAGATTAAAATGTAAGAGTTGTGATGCCTTTCATTAGTCCAACAAGGAAATTCTAACAACACAGCTCCAATACACTGAGGCATTCTTAGGTAATTACACTTTCTTTCAAAACATACATTTTATTCAGTATTAACATTTGCAAGCGTAACAAGAAAGCATACTTCACTAAATGTTGTCAGATATTAATATGGTGTTACTTTTAGAGCCTCTCAAAATTCCTGTTTTAATAGTAATGCTCCCGCATACAATTGTCAGAGGAAGCGGTGTGTGGAGAGGTAGAAAAACCTATAGCTATACATCTATTCATCATAAAAAAACACATTCCACTATAGAATAAGATGATAAAAGTATTATCAAACATAAATAAAACTGAGGTAATGTTTATAACATACTACAACTGCAGTAAATTACATACATGATATATGCACATTGTCCACAGTGGGTGCATGGGAAGCAAATTCATATTCAGACATCTATACTGCAATGGATACATTGCAGCTTATGAAGGAGATAAATAATTAAATAGTTTCCTTTTCCCACGGGCTACTCACTGCAGCCACTGCTCCTCTGCCTCAAGTTTGGTAGCTCTTATTCTGATATACTGTTTTCTCAGATTAGAAATAACTCACTAAAACAAGAAAAGTGGAAAGAATGAAGCGATCAACTTAAGGATGACTATCCACGTCCTTGCAATCAACTCTCCTCCATTACTTTTGGAAGAATCAAAAATTGCGTTTACCAGTCCCAGAAAAGGAAACAAATGTGAATGAACCTGTATTATTCCAAAAACAATAAATCTTCAAAATGTAAATAAATCTGATACCTCATTCAGCCGAAGAGCATTCAAGAGATACTCTTTTTTATTTGTAAAAAATAATAATGTGACAATCTTTTACAGAAACAATGGAGCGTCCAAATGGTTAAGAATTGTACCAAAGATGCTGTTAATTAATATCCAAATTGGTTTGCACACCATTCCTTCTATGACTTTTGGAAGAATTCTAGAATTCTTTGCAGCTGTCTTGGTCCTTGAACCAAAACATGAATAAAGTATGAGATTTCTAACTTTAACTGAATCAATCAGAAATTTTATGAGCACAACCTTCTGGCTGCATAAAGCCATTCTTCAGGAAATTGCAGTTTCTTCGAAAAACATAGATCTTATTCAGTGCATAGGAAATTCTACTATGGAAGCTCCATGTGTCAGTATAATTTATCAGACAGAAAGACACAACTGCCTATAGGAGGTGTTCACATTAGTTATTTTTCAGCGTAATAATTCCACAGTAAAGCAGCCAAGGACCATGGGAAACAGGGCTAGAGGAAGACAGAACAAAAAGTGCTGATACATGTATACTGCATACAGTAGAAGCCATGGACACTACCAGATATTTCCCAAAATTTCACTGATATTTCCAGAGAAAACTCCAGCTATCCCCATTTCCACAGTAGGGCAGCAGAGAGAGAAACTCATAGAAATTTTGTGAAATATCTAAAAACACTGCAATCTCTGTGGCTACTACTGTTAACATCCGTACATGTCAGAAAACAGAACCTGTAGATAAAAGTTTCATAAGACATGCACATAAAACTGAGCTGATTCACCAGAAATAATAAGGTAACAGAAAATAAGATTGATAACGTACAGTAAATCTTCTCCTCTGGGTGAAACGGATGGGAAAATACATCTCACTGATCCATACTGCAGCTGCTGTACTCTAACATCTTTGTTGCAAGAGGTAAATACAGAAACTCTTCCTTTCTGCCATGAGTTCTGTACCGCACATCCTGAACACTTTTCTTAGAGTGTTGAGTACCTTTCTCTACCATTCTTTTGCCTCACCTTCCTATTTAGTTATCAACACCAGGAAGGCTGAGTGGTTAAGGTGTTGGACTTAAGACCCAATGCAACAATATCCACATGGGTTCAAACCCCACTCCTGGTAAGGATTTTGGAAGAATAAACAAAATCACCAACTTCAATCAAAATTACACCAGTGAGATAAAACCAAAAATGCTACAAAACAATAATTCTAAACACACTAGATATCTAGGACACTTGAGCTGCTTTCAGGGCTCTTACAATTACTTGAAACAGGTACTGCTGTGTCGCTTCCTGTTGTCACCAGAATGGCCAAATGGTTAAGAGGTTAGATTTAAGATGCAGTCAATGAATGTCCAAATTGGTTTCAACATCATTCTTTTAAGACTTCTGCAAGAATAAGAAATATATTTCTACCTTTATTCTTCCTTGACCAGCAGATTAAAATGTAAGAGTTCTGATGCCTTTCATTAGTCCAACAAGGAAATTCTAACAATACAAGCTCTCAGGCTACACTGAGGCATTCTTCGGTAATTACACTTTCTGTAAAACATACATTTTATTCAGTATTAACATTTGCAAGCGTAACAAGAAAGCATACTTCACTAAATGTTGTCAGATATTAATATGGTGTTACTTTATGGAACCTCTCAAAATTCCTGTTTTTTTTTTTAATGTAATGCTCCCAGCATACAATTGTCAGAGGAAAGCGTGTGTGAGAGTAGAAAAACCTATAGCGATACATCTATTCATCATAAAAAACACATTCCACTATAGAATAAGATGATAAAAGTATGATTAAACATAAATAAAACTGAGGTAATGTTTATAACATACTACAACTGCAGTAAATTACATACATGATATGTAGCACATTGTCCGCAGTGGGTGCATGGGAAGCAAATTCATATTCCAGACATCTATACTGCAGATGGATACATTGCAGCTTCCTTGAAGGAGATAAATAATTAAATAGTTTCCTTTCCCACGGGCTACTCACTGCAGCTACTGCCCCCTCTGCCTCAAGATTGGTAGCTCTTACTCTGATATACTGTTTTCTCTCAGTTAAGAAATGGCTCACTAAAACAAGAAAAAGTGGAAAGAATGAAGCGTTCAACTAGGATGAATATCCACATCCTTGCAATCAACTCTCCTCCATTACTTTGGAAGAATCAAAAAATTGTGTTCACCAGTCCCAGAAAGGAAACAAATGTAGATGAGACCTGTATTATTCCAAAACAATAAATCTTCAAAATGTAAATAAATCTGATACCTCATTCAGCCAGAGAGCATTCAAGAGATACTCTTTTATTTGTAAAAATAATAATGTGACAATTTTTTACAGAAACAATGGAACGATCCAAATGGTTAAGAATTGTACCAAAGATGCTGTTAATTAATATCCAAATTGGTTTGCACACCATTCCTTCTATGACTTTTGGAAGAATTCTAGAATTCTCTGCAGCTGTGTTGGTCCTTGAACAAAAACATGAATAAAGTATGAGATTTCCTAACTTTAACTTAATCAATCAGAAATTTTATGAGCACAATCTTTCTGGCTACACAAAAGCCATTCTTCAGGAAATTGCAGTTTCTTCAAAAGCATAGATCTTATTCAGTGCATAGGAAATTCTACTAATGGAAGCTCCATGTGTCAGTATAATTTATCAGACAGAAGACACAACTGCCTATAGGAGGTGTTCACATTGAATTATTTTTCAGCGTAGTAATTCCAGTAAAGCAGCCATGGGACCATGGGAAATGAAAGGGCTAGAGAAGACAGAACAAAAAGTGCTTTGATACATATACTGCATACCCCAGTAGAACACGGACGACCAGATATTTCCCAAAATTTCTGTGATATTTCAGAAAACTCAGCTTTCCCCATTTCACAGTAGGGGCAGCAGAGAAACTTTTAGAAATTTTGTGAAATATCTCGAAATAGTTTGCAATCTCTGTGGCTACTACTGTTAACATACGTATATGTCAGAAAACAGAACCTGTAGATAAAAGTTTCATAAGACATGCACATAAAACTGAGCTGATTCACCAGAAATAATAAGGTAACAGAAAATAAGTTTGATAGCGTACAGCAAATCTTCTCCTCTGGATGAAACGGATGGGAAAATACATCTCACTGATCCATACTGCAGCTGCTGTGCTCTAACATCTTTGTTGCAAGAGGTAAATACAGAACTCTTCCTTTCTACCATCAGTTCTATACATCCTGACCATTTTTCTTAAGTTTTGATTACCTTTTCTCTACCATTCTTTTGCCTCACCTTCCTATTTGGTTAACAATACCAGAATGGCCGAGTGGTTAAGGCGTTGGACTTAAGATTCAATGGATGAATATCCACGGGTTTAAACCCCTCCTGGTAAGGATTTTGGAAGAATAAAACAAACATCACCAACTTCAATCAAAATTACACCAGTGAGATAAAACCAAAATGCTACAAAACAATAATTGTAGGCGATGTAAACACTAGATAACTAGAACACTTGAGCTGCTTTCAAGGTCTCTTACAATTACTTGAAACAGGCACTGCTGTGTTGCTTCCTATTGTCACCAGAATGGCCAAATGGTTAAGAGGTTAGATTTAAGATGCAGTCAATGAATGTCAAATTGGTTTCAACATCATTCTTTTTAAGACTTCTGCAAGAATAAGATATTTATTTCTACCTTTATTCTTCCTTCAACCAGCAGATTAAAATGTAAGAGTTGTGATGCCTTTCATTAGTCAACAAGGAAATTCTAACAAAACAAGCTCTCAGGCTACACTGAGGCATTCTTGGTGAATTACACCTTTCTGAAAAACATACATTTTATTCAGTATTAACATTTGCAAACGTAACAAGAAAGCATACTTCACTAAATGTTGTCAGATATTAATATGGTGTTACTTTTAGAGCCTCTCAAAATTCCTGTTTTTTTAATGCAATGCTCCCAGCATACAATTGTCAGAGAAGCGGTGTGTGGGAGAGGTAGAAAAACCTATATATACATCTATTCATCATAAAACACATTCCACTATAGAATAAGATGATAAAAAGTATTATTAAACATAAATAAAACTGAGGTAATGTTTATAACATACTACAACTGCAGTAAATTACATACATGATATGTAGCACATTGTCTCCATGATGGGTGCATGGGAAGCAAATTCATATTCAGACATCTATACTGCAGAAGGATACATTGCAGCTCCTTGAAGGAGATAAATAATTAAATAGTTTCCCTTTTCCCACGAGGCTACTCACTGCAGCTACTGCTCCCTCGGCCTCAAGTTTGGTAGCTCTTACTCTGATATACTGTTTTCTCAGATTAGAAATGGCTCACTAAAACAGAAAAGTGGAAAGAATGAAGCGTTCAACTTAAGGGATGAATATCCACGTCCTTGCAATCAACTCTCCTCCATTACTTTTGGAAGAATCAAAAATTGTGTTCACCAGTCCCAGAAAAGGAAACAAATGTGAATGAACCTGTATTATTCAAAAACAATAAATCTTCAAAATGTAAATAAATCTGATACCTCATTCAGCCAGAGAGCATTCAAGAGATACTCTTTTTATTTGTAAAAATAATAATGTGACAATCTTTTACAGAAACAATGGAACGTCCAAATGGTTAAGGAATTGTACCAAAGATGCTGTTAATTAATATACAAATTGGATTGCACACCATTCCTTCTATGACTTTTGGAAGAATTCTAGAATTCTCTGCAGCTGTGTTAGTCCTTGAACAAAAACATGAATAAAAGTATGAGATTTCCTAACTTTAACTTAATCAATCAGAAATTTTATGAGCACAACCTTTCTGGCTACATAAAGCCATTCTTCAGAAATTGCAGTTTCTTCAAAAGCATAGATCTTATTCAGTGCATAGAAATTCTACTAATGGAAGCTCCATGTGTCAGTATAATTTATCAGACAGAAAGACACAACTGCCTATAGGAGGTGTTCACATTAGTTATTTTTCAGCATAGTAATTCCACAGTAAAGCAGCCATAGGACCATGGGAAATAGGGCTGAGGAAGACAGAACAAAAGTGCTGATACATGTATACTGCATACAGTAGAAGCCACGGACACTGCCAGATATTTCCCAAAATTTCAGTGCTATTTCCAGAAAACTCCAGCTTTCCCCATTTCCACAGTAGGGGCAGCAGAGAGAAACTTTTAGAAATTTTGTGAAATATCTCGAAATAGCTTGCAATCTCTGGCTACTACTGTTAACATACGTACATGTCAGAAAACAAACCTGTAGATAAAAGTTTCATAAGGCATGCACATAAAACTGAGCTGATTCACCAGAAATAAAAGGTAACAGAAAATAAGATTGATAACGTTAGCAAATCTTCTCCTCTGGGTGAAACGGATGGGATATGCATCTCACTGATCCATACTGCAGCTGCTGTGCTCTAACATCTTTGTTGCAAGAGGTAAATACAGAAACTCTTCCTTTCTACCATCAGTTCTATACTGCACATCCTGACCATTTTCTTAAGTTTTGATTACCTTTTCTCTACCATTCTTTTGCCTCACCTTCCTATTTTGTTAACAGTACCAGGATGGCGGAGTGGTTAAGGCATTGGATTTAAGATCCAATGGATGAATATCCACGTGGGTTCAAACCCCACTCCTGGTAAGGATTTTGGAAGAATAAAACAAACATCACCAACTTCAATAAAAATTACACCAGTGAGATAAAATCAAAATGCTACAAAAACAATAATTGTAGACATGTAAACACACTAGATATCTAGAACACTTGAGATGCTTTCAAGGGCTCTTACAATTACTTGAAACAGGTACTGCTCTGTCGCTTCCTATTGTCACCAGAAAGGCCAAATGGTTCAGAGGTTAGATTCAAGATGCAGTCAATGAATGTCCAATTTGGTTTCAACATCATTCTTTTAAGACTTCTGCAAGAATAAGTAATCTATTTCTACCTTTATTGTTCCTTCTACCAGAAGATTAAAATGTAAGAGTTGTGATGCCTTTCATTAGTTCAACAAGGAAATTCTGACAACACAAGCTCTCAGGCTACACTGAGGCATTCTTCAGTAATTACACTTTCTGTAAAAAACATACATTTTATTCAGTATTAACATTTGCAAACATAACAACAAAGCATATTTCACTAAATGTTGTCAGATATTAATATGGTGTTACTTTTTAGAGCCTCTCAAAATACCTTTTTTTAATGTAATGCTCCGCATACAAGAGTCAGAGAAAGCGGTGTGTGGGAGAAGTAGAAAACCTATAGCTATACATCTATTCATCATAAAAAAAACACATTCCACTATAGAATAAGATGATAAAAGTATGATTAAACATAACTAAAACTGAGGTAATGTTTAGAACATGTACTCCTGGAGGAGAGGAGGGAGAGGGATATGATAGAGACATACAAGTATCTTACAGGAGGAACAGGGTGCAGGAAAACACTATTTTTAAGCGAAAAAGATGTTTCAGGACTAGAGGCATGGGATGAAGTTGGAGGAGGACGATTCAGAGGAAACATGAGAAAGAATTTCTTCACAGAACGGTGGTGGACAAGTGGAACACCCTGCCAGAGGAAGTGGTGGGGCTGAAACAATCACAGGATTTAAGAATGCATGGGATAGACATAAAGGAATTCTAGAGGTGGGTGTAAGGGAAATAGACTTCTAGGAAAACAAACTGAACACAAGCTCAAATGGGCAGACTAGGTGGGCCATAGGCCCTTATCTGCCGACACTGTCTATGTATCTATGTATCTATGTATACTACAACTGCAGTAAATTACATACATGATATGTAACATTGTCCAGGGGGTGCATGGGAAGCAAATTCATATTCCAGACATCTATACTGCAGATGGATACATTGCAGCTTCCTTGAAGGAGATAAATAATTAAATAGTTTCCTTTTCCATGGGCTGCTCACTGCAGCTACTGCCCCTCTGCCTCAAGTTTGGTAGCTCTTACTCTGATATACTGTTTTCTCTCAGATTAGCAATGGCTCACTAAAACAAGAAAAGTGGAAAGAATGAAGCGTTCAACTTTAGGGATGAATATCCACATCCTTGAAATCAACTCTCCTCCATTACTTTTGGAAGAATCAAAATTGCGTTCATCAGTCCCAGAAAAGGAAACAAATGTGAATGAACCTGTATTATTCAAAACAATAAATCTTCAAAATGTAAATAAATCTGATACCTCATTCAGCCAGAGAGCATTCAAGAGATACTCTTTTATTTGTAACCCATAATAACGTGACAATCTTTTACAGAAACAATGGAGCGTCCAAATGGTTAAGGAATTGTACCAAAGATGCTGTTAATTAATATCCAAATTGGTTTACACCATTCCTTCTATGACTTTTGGAAGAATTCTAGAATTCTCTGCAGCTGCGTTGGTCCTTGAACCAAAACATGAATAAAGTATGAGATTTCCTAACTTTAACTTAATCAATCAGAAATTTTATGAGCACAACCTTTCTGGCTACATAAAGCCATTCTTCAGGAAACTGCAGTTTCTTGAAAAGCATAGATCTTATTCAATGCATAGGAAATTGTACTAATGGAAGCTCCATGTGTCAGTATAATTTATCAGACATAAAACACAACTGACTATAGGAGGTGTCTCACAGTTATTTTTTCAGCGTAGTAATGCCACAGTAAAGCAGCCATAGGACCATGGGAAATAGGGCTAGAGGAAGACAGAACAAAAGTGCTGATACATGTATACTGCATACAGTAGAAGCCACGGACACGGCCAGATATTTCCCAAAATTTCTGTGATATTTCAGAGAAAACTCCTGCTTTCCCCATTTCCACAGTAGGGGCAGCAGAGAGAAACTCTTTAGAAATTTTGTGAAATATCTCGAAATAGTTTGCAATCTCTGTGGCTGCTACTGTTAACATACGTACATATGTCAGAAAACGGAACCTGTAGATAAAAGTTTCATAAGACATGCACATAAAACTGAGCTGATTCACCAGAAATAATAAGGTAACAGAATATAAGTTTGATAACGTGCAGCAAATCTTCTCCTCTGGATGAAACGGATGGAAAATACATCTCACTGATCCATACTGCAGCTGCTGTGCTCTAACATCTTTGTTGCAAGAGGTAAATACAGAAACTCTTCCTTTCTACCATGAGTTCTATACTGCACATCCTGACCATTTTTCTTAAGTTTTGATTACCTTTCTCTACCATTCTTTGCCCCACCTTCCTATTTGTGTTAACAACACCAGGATGGCTGAGTGGTTAAGGCGTTGGACTTACGATCCAATGGATGAATATCCTTATGGGTTCAATTCCACTCCTAGTAAGGATTTTGGAAGAATAAAACAAACATCACCTACTTCAATAAAAATTACACCAGTGAGATAAAACCAAAAATGCTACAAAAACAATAATTGTAGACATGTAAACACATCAGATATCTAGAACACTTGAGCTGCTTTCAAGGGCTCTTACAATTACTTGAAACAGGTGCTGCAGTGTCACTTCCTATTAACACCAGAATGGTCAAATGGTTAAGAGGTTAGATTCAAGATGCAGTCAATGAATGTCCAAATTGGTTTCAACATCTTTCTTTTAAGACTTCTGAAAGAACAAGAAATCTATTTCTACCTGTATTGTTCCTTCTACCAGCAGATCAAAATGTAAGAGATGTGATGCCTTTCATTAGTCCAACAAAGAAATTCTAACAACACAAGCTCACAGGCATTCTTCGGTAATTACGCTTTTTGTAAAAACATGCATTTTATTCAGTATTAACATTAGCAAACGTAACAAGAAAGCATACTTCACTAAATGTTGTCAGATATTAATATGGTGTTATTTTAGAGCCTCTCAAAATACCTGTTTTTAATGTAATGCTCTCTGCATACAAGAGACATAGGAAATGGTGTGTGGAGAGGTAGACAAACCTATAGCTATACATCTATTCATCATAAAACAACACATTCCACTATAGAATAAGATGATGAAAAGTATGATTAAACATAAATAAAACTGAGGCAATGTTTATAACACTACAACTGCAGTAAATTAGATACATGATATAGCACATTGTCGCAGTGGGTGCATGGGAAGGAAAATCTTATTCCAGTCATCTATACTGCAGATGGATACATTGCAGCTTCCTAGAAGGAGATAAATCAATAAATAGTTTCCTTTTCCCAAGGGCTTGTATGAAAGATGCTATTAATCAATATACAAATTGGTTTGTACACCCATTCCTCTCATGACCTTTGGAAGAATCCTAGAATTCTCTGTAGCTGTGTAGCTTCTTGAACCAAAACATGAACAAAGTATGAGATTTCCTACCTTTAATTTGATCAAGCAGAAATTTTATGAACACAAACTTTCTGGCTACACAAATCCATTCTTCATGAAATTGCAGTTTCTCAAAAGCTTAGATCTTTTCAGTGCATAGGAAAATCTACTAATAGAAACTCCATATGTCCGAAAAACTTATCAGACAGAAAGACACAACTGCCTATAGGAGGTGTTCACATTAGTTATTTTCAGTGTAGTAAATACGATACAGCAGCCATAGGACCATGGGAAATAGGGCTGGAGGAAGACAGAACAAAAGTGCTGATATATGTATGCTGCATAAACATACATACATGTCAGAATACAGAACCTGTAGACAAAAGTTTCATCAAACATGTACATAAAACTGAACTGGTTCACAAGAAATAATAAGGTAACAGAAAATAAGATAGATAACATATAATGAATCTTCTCCTCTGGGTGAAAAGTATGGGAAAATACATCTCACTGATCCATACTGCAGGTGCTTTGCTCTAACATCTTTGTTGCAAGACATAAACACAGAAACTGCTCCTTTCTACCATGAGTTCTATTCTGCACATCCTGACCATCATTCTTAAGTTTTGATTATCTTTTCTGTTCCATTCTTTGTCTTGTCTTACTATTTAGCCTTTAGCACCAGGGTGGCTGTGGGATTAAGGCATTGGACTTACGATCCAATGGATGAATACCCTTGTGGGTTCAAACCCACTCCTGGTAAGGATTTTGGAAGAATAATAACAAACCATCACCAAATTCCACAAAATTACACCAGTGAGATAAAGCCACAAATGCTACAAAAACTATATTTGTAGACATGTAAATACAGCAGATATCTAGAACGCTTGAGTTGCTTTCAAGGGCACTCATCATTACTTGTAACACGTGGTGCTGTGCCACTTCTTATGAACACCAGAATGACCAAATGGTTGAGAGGTTGGATTTAAGATGCAGTCAATGAATATACAAATTGGTTTCAACATCATTCTTTTAAGATGTCTGGAAGAATAAGAAATCTATTTCAACCTTTATTGTTCCTTCTACCAACAGATCAAATATGTAGGAGATGTGATACCTATTATTAGTCTGGCAAGAAATTCTAAGAAGACAAGTTCTTAGGCTACACTGAGGCATTCTTCAGGTAATTACACTTTCTGCAAAAAGCATACATTTTATTCAGTATTTACGATAACAAACATAACAAAATAGCATACATCACTAAATGTTGTCAGATATAAATATGGTGTACTTTTAGAACTTTTCAAAATACCTATTTTTAATGTAATGCTCCTAGCATGCAAGAGTCAGGGGAAATGGTGTGTGGGAGATGTAGAAAAACCTGTAGCTATATATCTATTCTGCATAAAACTACACATTCCACTATAGAATATGGCAATAAAAGTATTATTAAACATATAAATAAAACTGTGGTAATGTCTATAACACACTACAATTGCAGTAAATTAGAGACATGATATGTGGCACATTGTCCACAGTTTGTGCAGGAAGGAAAATCACATCCCAGCCATCTGTCTGCAGATGGATAGATTACAGCTTCCTTGTAGGAGATAAATAAATAGTTTCCTTTTCCCATGAGCTGTTCACTGCAGCTACTGACCCCTCTTCCTCAAGTCTGATATACTGTTTTCTCTCAGATTAGCAATGGCTTAACTAAACCAGGAAAGTAGAAAGAATAACAGCTCAACTTAAGTTACTAATATCCATGTCCTTGCAATCAACTGTCCTCCACGACTTTTGGAAGAATCATAACATGCATTCATCAGTCCCAGAAAAGGAAACAAATATGAATGAACCTGTATTATGCCAAAAACAATAAATCTTCAACATGTAAATAAATCTGATACCTCATTCAGCCAGGGAGCATTCAAGAGATACTCTTTCTATTTGTAACCCATAATAATGTGGCAATCTTTTACAGAAACAATGTAACATCAAAATGATTAAGGATTGTTCCAAAGATGCTGTTAATCAATATTCAAATTGATTTGTCCCCAGATCCACTCCAAATAAGGGCACAGATAACTTATGTATGGATGCTCAATTTGGCAATGCCTTACTTATTTGTGCAATCTTGTTCCGTATACATTGACATCAACTTATCCACTTCTTACGCTCGGTTATGCAATATATGAAGTAATATATACACAGTAATATACATCGCATTACTTTTCTTCTGATACTTTCTTAATTTTTTCATTACTTAATTTCTCCTTTTCTTCTTTCCCCAGATGTACACCTTGGGGTGGCTTCTTTTCTCCTGTTCCTCTCTAGCTGTCAAGGGGCGTCGAGCATACCCATCATACCCCTGCCTCCTGTTTCCTCCAGTGCTGTGCTCTTTACATGTCCCCCTTTTCTCCCTTTCTCTCCTATCCATCTCATCCTTTCCAACTGCTGTCCACCTTCGGCAGCCCCTATTGAGACCCACCACTGTGCTCCATCTACCACAGCTGCACTCTGTGCTCCACCTTCCACAGGGCTGCCCTTTTCTTCTGGGTGGGTGGGTGGGACACTTTCTGTGAGCAATTGCAGACCTCCCAATTGCTGTGCAGCTGCTTGAAAGGGGGCCTTCAGGCCCCTCCCTCTGTACTTGTGCTCAATCATTGTCATCCACCCCAGCTCCCTACCTATCCCATCCTCCTCCCTCTGTGACCTCATATCCTTCCCCAATGTAATCAGCTGATCCCTTGTACCCGCCCCATCCACATTTCCTCCCCACTGCTTTCTGCCTTCCTGAGCTTCCATACTTATTAGTAGGGACCTAGAACAATGAAGTCTACCCTTTTAAAGGGCAACCTCTTTGTCCCCAGAGCCCCTCCAAATAAGGACACAGACAACTTAGGTAGGGGTGCTCAGTTGGGCTATGCTTTACTTATTTGTGCAATCTTGTTCCATATACATTGACATCAACTTATCCACTACTTACATTCAATTATACATATATATGAACAGATCCAGAAACAAATTATTTGATACCTTTTATTGGATATGGATGTTTCAGAAAGAACAAGTGCTCTATTCGAACCTTGGTCCTTCTTCGTAGCTTTCTGCTGAAAAGCTCAAGAGGACCCGGCTGGTCTTTTGCTCTCAAAAGCTAGAGCACTTGTTCTTTTCTGAAACATCCATGTTAGTCCAATAAAAGGTATCAAATACTTTGTTTCTGGATCTGTTCTTAAAAGGAACAACACGCACCTACAACATTTTTTACATATATATGAAGTAATATATACACAGGAATAAACATCTCATTACTTTTCTTCTGATACTGTCTTAATTTTTTCCTTTCTTAATTTCTCCTTTTCTTTTCTGCCCCCAGATGTACACCTGTGGGAGGGCTTTACTTCTTCTCCTGTTCCTCTCTGGCTGTCAAAGTACGAGCATACATCGCACTCCCTGCCTCCTGTTTCTCCAATGCTGTGCCCTTTACATGGCCTCCCTTTTTCTCCCTTTCTCCTATCCTTCTCATCCTTTTCCACTAGTCCATCTCTAGCTTGCGATGGATGGTGGACTCCCTCCACTTTCAGTTCCCCTCCCCTCTTCTCAGGTTATCTTCTTGCCTACAATCCTTTTACCCTTCTGCTGTAACCATCTTTCGATGCGTTCCCTATCTCTGAGTTAAATAATGCTAAACCTTCTCCAGAAAGGTGTACTCATCCCTCAATAGAATTCATCTCGCCCTCCAAGATTTCATGGACGTGATTATCCCCCATTCCCTCAATTAACCTGCCCACCCATGCATTCATGCACTTCGTGCGTCCAAACTTCTGTGGCACTGCCTGCCTCCATACCCTTCTGGACATAATCTCTGACCATGCCACTGTGACTTCTGGCCACCAGTCCTTCATCTTTGTTACATCATGCTTTATTTGGTAAAATGTCCAGCCAGGGCCTTGTCCCCAAGTCATTGCCTCCCAAATGTACCACTATTAGTTCCAGATGCTTATGCTCATTCCTGAGTTCCTGAATGCTGGCAAAAGTTGCACCCATTTCATTCCCCTCTGCCCTTCCATACCAGCTGAACGGTGTCATTGTCTAGGCACAACTGTCTTCCCTTGCCTCCTGGCTGCCCACTTCTCCACCCAGTATATGAAAGAATGTCCACAGATGCAGGCCTCAAGTCACCAGAACTTCCCTATTTAAGTAAATTAACATTCATTAGTCTATCATCCTACTTATGTCCCTTACCCCGCCCCTCTTCTTAATCTTGCATACCTGCTACTGGAAAGAAAGGAGACATCGTTATTGTAGTATTTTCCGTATATATTTCTTATAACAATCCAATAGCCATCTACCCCTCTCCTCGATCTCCTCCAGTCTGCTACCATTTTCAGCCATGGTAGATGCTGCACCAATCCTGAATGAATGTGAGGAGTATCCTCCCTTGACTCAAACAAAATCTAAGGCCCTTGTGCAACACTGCTGATACCTGGTAGGTTGATACAGGCTTCCCATCCCCATGTATGAACATCGCCGCACTCCTCAACCTAGGGCACTCCGCCACGCACGCTGCCCAGAGCCCTTATTGGGCAAATGCTTGGATCCAAGTGCTTCCTCAACCAAACCACCCTGCCTATCCCCTGCTGGTCTGTCTTTGACCTCCATAATCTAATGGCAATTGCCCCCCTGCCATTCTATGTCCTCTCCACTGTAAACCTTCTCCCTCTGTCTTTTTCCTCTGTCCCACCACTTTGCTCACCCTGAAAGCCCTGTCATCCATGGTGGTGTACAAGGCTCAAATAGCAATGCTTCCTACAGAAGGTGCACACCTGGGGAAGTATGTTCATGAATCAGCTCATCAACCTTTCTGAAATTGGTTTTCTGCTATTCTGCTTCCTATCCTGGCTCCTGTTCCATCCCTTAATCATCCTGCATACCAGGTTACTTTTCATTGGGTCCTCCCAACCTTTCAAATTACAAATCTGCCCTATTGCCACCAGGTGCAGCCCCATGATCACATGTGCCATGTTCTGTTGCCACCGTTACTATAAACTGAGCTATCTGTTCTCCATTCAGTATCCCACTTACCTGCTCTCTGCACTGCTCCTTAAATTTTGAAATGCCTTCCATGATGTTTCATAAGCTCTCCAGGTCCTGGGGCCCAGGAGTTATGGAACAACATTTCTGCTACCCAATCCAGTTGTCCATAGGTCCAGCAGAATGGCAGTCCCTTAGACGTCTCTCCAGGTGCGGCAGTCGAAATTTGTCCATCTGCAATCAGCAGTGGCAGTCAGCAATCATGTTGTCCACACCATCAATATGCCTGGCCCTGAACGACATGTTCGAGGTCAGACCCAGACACACCATCTTGCTAAGCACCCTCTGGACCCTCTCGGACTTGGTTCTCTGCTTGTTCAAAACCTCCACCACAGCCTTGTTATTGCTCCAAAAGTACCTTCCTATTCCTCAATTGCTTTCCCCACACCAACATGGCCACTCATATTGGAAAAAGTTCCAAGAAGGTGATGTCTTCGTCACCCCTCCCATACCCATGGCTCTGGCCACTGGGCCGAAACCATTTCCCTTGAAAATATCCCCATCCCTTATCTGCCTGCTGCGTCCATAAAGAGCTGCAGATCAGTATTATACAACCACTCATTTGCCAGAAGATCTGCCCAATGTATTCTTGCAGGAAGTGTTTCCATACCACCATATCCTCTCTAGTCCTTTTACTCAAATCCACCCAATGGTGGGGCTGAGTCACCCTGTGTTGCCCACACCAGGTGTCAGGAAAACATGCACCCCAGGGCGATGGCCCTGCATGTGAAATTTAGGTGCCCCAGCACCTTCTGTGCCTGTTGTAACTGCACCCTCTACAGCCCTCCAGCTTCCACAACAATTCCCATAACCTGTTCACCTTTTTCTGTGGTAGCTGGTATAGCTCCTTGCCATATCCAGCTCCAACCCCAGGAACTCCATGGTTCAGCTGGGACCCTCCATTGTGTCCTCTGCTAAAGGTACCTAAATTCTTGACATAATTCTTTAAAATCCTGCAACATCTTTCTAGCCTCTTCTTCCTCACCCCTATAAACAAAACTCATCCAAATAGTGTACCACTGACTGGTATCCATACGTTTCTGAAATACCCATTGTAGCCACGTGCGAAAGTTTCAAATATAGCATATGCTAGAACACCCCATCTGCATGTCCTTGTCGAAATAGTATTGTCCTCCTACCTGAAAGTGTAGCAGGTCCCAATCTGCAAGCATGTACAGGTAACAAACGAAAAGTGGATTCTATATCTGTCTCGCTAACCATGCCATCTCTTTGGCCCTGATGAGTCTCACTGCATCCTCCAATGTAGCGTATGTGACCTTGCTGTCTGCTTTCCCTATCGAATCGTTAACTGACTTCCTTCAGGGTGGGACAGGTGATGTATCACCCAGTAATCCCCATCCTGTTTCTTAGGCACTAATCCCAGTGGTGAAATCCTCAGTCTCAGCAAAGGAGGGGCTGGGAATGGCCCTTCCACCATCCCTGCTTCAAGCTCCTTCTGGATTTTTGCTCCAGTATTGACTCCCTCCACGTGTGGATTGGAGTTCTTTGCCCCCATTGCCTCCTCTTCCCTGAAACTGTAAATTAAAACCTGAACTGAAACCCAACCTTAACTTTCTGGCCGCCTCTCTGTCTGGCTATTCCTGTAACCAGCGTTCCATTGCTTCTAGTCTTATAGGTGTACAAGCCATTCTAGACCTTTCCTGTCCTGTTCCTCACCTGGCCTGATGCGGGTTTGATAACTGTGTCCCTCCCTCCCCACGCCCACCCTCTGATGCCCTTCCCCAATTTGTCCCTAAATGAGCCTGCATTGGCCTGAAAGGGCTGCCGATAGGAGCTCTCCTGGCTGATACTTCCCTTGTCCCAACTGAACCTGCACTTGGCAGCCAGATGCTGCCTCCACACTAGAGCAGACATGCTGGAACTGGCAGTTGGGCCATGAGCAAAAGGCCTATTGTATCCCCAACAGGCCTAGTTCCCATAAATCCACTTCTATCTACTTCTGTCTTCTTTTCCGTTGGCCCGTGTAGATTTCTTACCATAAATCTATCTGACTAGCATCCCATTTACATCCCCAAAAGTGCAATCCGCTTCCTAAACTTCGTCATATTTCAACCAGCTGTCCCCCTTTTGTATGCATTCTTGATAATGAGGAAATAAGTGAGGAGTGAGTCGCTAGCTCCAGGCACCTTTCTATGGCTATTGCCATAAAATAAGTAAACCCGTAGACCAATTGTCCCAGGTTTTCCTTTCCGGCTTTATCTTCTTCACCCTTCCCTAAGAGCACTACTGCTGCTGCCTTGTCCTTCTTTTGAAGCTATCCTTCTCTTCATATTTATCCATGGCATCAACATTTGCCAGGGCAAATATATCCTATATTCACCCTTCCAAATTTTTTCTTTCACTCAATGGGAACATGATCTGCCAGTTGTACCCCGGGGCCTCAACCCTTGGCCTTCACTTAAGCCCCAGCTGGCCCCAGCCCCTGCTGTGGTTCCTGTGCCCTTTATTTCCCTAATGCCTTTTCCAGCTGGCCTAAACCATCTCTCCCATATTCTTAAGCATTTGCTCCACATACTGCTTGACACTACTTTCCAGCGTCACTTCCTGATTACTTGTTTTTCCAATGGTTGGCTTCCTGACTGGGGTGTTACCAGAGGGACTGGTAAACTAGCTGACAGCTGCGTTGGCCATACTGGCTCAGCCAGGGACAGTGGTGACACAGGCTCAGGGGCCTCAGACAGTGGTATTGATCCTGGGAGCAGTTCAGGAGTGGTGGGAGGTAGTGGTATCTGCGGGGTGGCTCCAGCATCTCCTTCGGGTTCTGAACCCTTCTGCTACCTAGGTCCATGTTTGCTCCTTTCTTGCTCCCAACCCTGCTTTCCCTTCTGCTTCATGCCTCTTCCCCTCATCCGTTCCGCCACCTCCAGCAGCCAGTTCGGCTTTTTCCACCAGGTCCATCACCGCCCTGTAGCACTCCTCCTTGTTGGGCTTGACTTTATTGGGCTCCATCCTAATTCCTTTCCGGTACCTTATACATAAGAGAAAATCAGAAATGTTATTGAATGCATACCCTTGCCTTCCCAGCCCTTGTTGGCTCACTGCTGGGCCACTGTGCTTCTCCTGCAGTACACCCAGCACTGGAAAACCTCCTCACTATCTCCTGCCTCCTGAGCCTCTTCTCCCTGGTACTCTGGTTACCATGGTGAACTTTGGCCAAAACCTCTCTCAACTGAGCTTCGCCCCTCCCCAAGTCCAGAAACCCATGACCCCATGGAATATGCTGTACCAAGCCCTTTTGATCCCAGTACTTGCCCACAGCCTCCTCCATGCTGGCCTGTAACTGCCCCCTTTGCAGCCTATAGCACCTTGGAATGTTGCACAGCAGTCCCTCTCACTTTGCTCCCCACTCTGGCTCTTCCCCTGCTTCTGCCACTGTTCACTATCTGCCAGCCACCACCATCGGGACTAATCCTAAACCCCATGTGCCCTTTCCAACCATGCTTGCTAGTTGCTGGCCTCCTGGGAACAATGGTCAGCCCTTCCCATGTGCTTCATAAGATGGACTGCCCATGAGGACTTCTTCTGACAGCAGTTTTCTCTGTTTGTATACACAAACAGCAGTTACTGAATGCTAATATAGATTTTACATGCTATTTCCCAAGGAAGTTACTTTTGTTAGGTAAATTCCTTTCATTTAGAAAGTATTCACCATCCTAGAAAGATCAGATAATACAAGCTATGTCTGAAAGACATTTGTTGACTGACTGGCAAACCATGATGAGAGCACAGAAGCTGCAGCCTTGTCTGCACTGTGGATCATTTGCAACTTGTTCATTTAGAGCCTTAAGCAACATTCTAAATCTGCTATTTTACTCAGATATCATCAACAGGCAGGGCACCAGGAAACTTTAGAACATGCTTCTAGTCACATAATAAATCACAACTGTGATATCTTGCCTGATCTAGATGTATGCTTTAACAGAAATGTAAGCTAACCTGCCAGATTTCCTTGCATAATTCAAAAGTAGATTTCCTTATAGCCCTATAGTACCCTTTCCACTTGTGCTCACTGTTCCTATGTGCTGAAACATTCCACCATTCCTGCAGCCTTCTCCATTCCCCAGTCGGCCGAGTGGTGATGGCGTCACCACGCCATCCCACCACGGTGAGCCCTCGCTTCTGAATCATTGCTGAAATGCTCTCGTTGCCCAGCTCAGTTCCACGCCACTGCTGCCTGCCTTTTACTTCTGGCTAGTGTGTCTAAAAGCCTCCAGTTTGCTTTCCAGCTCAGCACAAACTCCTGTATCTCGCTCCCATATCATTAGCGGTATGCTGCTTCTGCTCTCAACTCTCCCCTACAACTCAGACTACTTCCAATCTAATCCTCCTGCTGGACAAAACTGAGGGGCCCCAGCTTGTACCCTCTTGCCCAGATCAGCCATTTCTCCTCTACTACCTCTGCTTGCCTGAATTCTGAACTTGATCGCTCCCCGGCTGTTTCCTGTCACCCCCGATTCGCAGTCTTCTTGCAGACAGAGATCCCTAGATTCTCTATCACTCCCCATCCTGTTTGAAAATGCTCTGACTGCTTTTTCTTTACTCATTTATTTTTTTGTTTGAATTGCCCACAAATGCCTGCAGCTCCTCCTAGCACTTCTGATACCTTGGGTTCAAAGCCCTTGCTCTCATACCAGCCAAAGCTCTCACTCACCCCTCCAGCACCTTTCCATTAGCAACTGAAGGTTTTAAACCATGAGTGCCTCGAGTCCGCTATTGATCCCCACACCATTACCATTTAAACCTGCAGATTTTTACCACAGGTACCTCGAGTCGGGTATCACTCACAATCCTGGAAAACATAATTATGAGCTTACCTTCTCGTGGACTCTCTGTTTACTCTCTTGCCCCAACTCAATATCCACGTCCTTTGTCCTATTGCTTGACTTTTAATCACCCTTTTAACTCAAAATACTATTTTCTAGAGCCCACTGGCTCAAGAATGCCTAGCCAAACTGATGTGCTACAGCGAGATGTTGTATAAAACTTTCTCTGAGCAAATTGTGAGCTCCCTATTGCTGTGCAGCTGCTTAAAGGGGACTCCTTAGGACCCTTCCCTGTACTTGTGACCAATCATTGTCATCTACCTCAGTGTTCCCACCTCAAAATTACACAAGTGCGATTAAACCAGTGACACTACAAAAACATAATTCTAGACATGTAAATACAGCAGATATCTAGAATGCTTGAGTTGCTTTCAAGGGCTCTTACCAGAACTTATAACACGTGGTGCTGTGCCACTTCTTATTAACACCAGAATGGCCAAATGGTTGAGAGGTTGGATTAAAGATGAAGTCAATGAATATCCAAACTGGTTTCAACATCATTCTTTTAAGACTTCTGGAAGAATAAGAAATCTATTTCTGCCATTATTGTTCCTTCTACCAACAGATCGAAATGTAGGAGATGTGATACCTTTTATTAGTCCAACAAAGAAATTCTAAGAAGACAAACTCTCAGGCTACATTGAGGCATTCTTGGGTAATTACACTTTCTGCAGAAAGCATACATTTTATTCAGTAATTACGATAGAAAACATAACAAAATAGCATACATCACTAAATGTTGTCAGATATAAATATTGTGTAACTATTAAGACCTCTCAAAATACCTATTTTTAATGTAATGCTCGGCATACAAGAGTCAGGGAAAGCGTGTGTAGGAGAGGTAGAAAAACCTGTAGCTATACATCTATTCATCATAAAAACAACACATTCCACTATAGAATATGCGGATAAAAGTATTATTAAACATATAAAGGAAACTGTGGTGATCACTACAATTGCAGTAAATTAGACATGTGATATGTAGCACATTGTCCACAGTGGTGCAGCAGAAGAAAATCACATGCCAGCCATCTATACTGCAGATGGATAGATTACAGCTTCCTTGTAGGAGATAAATAAATAAATAGTTTCCTGTTCCCATGAGCTGTTCGCTGCCACTACTGCCCCTCTTCCTCAGGTTTGATAGCTCTTACTCTGATATACTGTTTTCTCTCAGATTAGCAATGGCTTAACTAAACCAGGAAAGTGGAAAGAATAAAGCATTCAACCTAAAGGATGAATATCCATGTCCTTGCAATCAACTCTCCTCCACACGACTTTTGGAAGAAACATAACATGATTCATCAGTCCCAGAAAAGGAAACAAATGTGAATGAACCTGTATTATGCCAAAAGCAATAAATCTTCAACATGTAAATAAATCTGATACCTCATTCAGCCAGGAAGCATTCAAGTGATACTCTTTTTATTTGTAACCTATAATAATGTGGCAATCTTTTACAGAAATAATGGAACGTCCAAATGGTTAAGGCACTGTACCAAAGATGCTATTAATCAATATCCAAATTGGTTTGTACACCATTCCTTCTATGACCTTTGGAAGAATCATAGAATTGTCTGTAGCTGTGTTGCTCCTTGAACAAAACATGAACAAGGTATGAGATTTCCTACCTTTAATTTGATCAATCAGAAATTTTATGAGCACAAACTTTCTGGCTACATAAAGCCATTCTTCAGGAAATTGCAGTTTCTATGAAAAGCATAGATCTTATTCAGTGCATAGGAAAATCTACTAATACAAACCCCATATGTCAGTAAAACTTATCAGACAGAAAGACACACCTGCCTATAGGAGGTGTTAACATCAGTTATTTTTCAGAGTAGTAATGCTACAATAAAGCAGCCATAGGACCATGGGAAATAGGGCTAGAGGAAGACAGAACAAAAGTGCTGATATATGTATGCTGCACAAACATAACGTACATGTCAGAATATAGAACCTATAGATAAACAGTTTCATTAAACATGTACATAAAACTGAGCTGATTCACGAGAAATAATAAGATAAAAGAAAATAAGATAGATATACAGAAAATCTTCTGCTCTGGGTGAAAAGGATGGGAAAATACATCACACTGATCCATACTGCAGTTGCTTTCCTCTAACATCATTGTTGCAAAAGATAAATACAGAAACTGTTCCTTTCTACCATGAGTTCTATACTGCACATCCTAACCATCTTTCTAAAGTTTTGATTACTTTCCTCTTTCATTCTTTTGTCTTGCCTTATGTGCTAGTTTTTAACACCAGGATGGCTAAGTGGTTAGGGCGTTGGACTTAAGATCCAATAGACGAATATCCACATGGGTTCAAGCCCCACTCCTGGTAAGGATTTTTGGAAGAATAAAACAAACATCACAAAATTACACAACTGTGATTAAACCAGTAACGCTAAAAAACAATAACTGTAGACATATAAAACAGTAGATATCTAGAAGGCTGAGTTGCTTTCAAGGACTCTTACCATTACTTGTAACACATGGTGCTGTGCCACTTCTTATTAACACCAGAATGGCCAAATGGTTGAGAGGTTGGATTTAAGATGCAGTCAATGAATATCCAAATTGGTATCAACATCATTCTTTTTAAGACTTCTGGAAGAATAAGAAATCTATTTCAGCCTTTATTGTTCCTTCTACCAACAGATCAAGGAGATGTGATACCTTTTATTAGTCCGACAAGAAATTCTAAAAGACAAGCTCTCAGGCTACACTGAGTCATTCTTGAGTAATTACACTTTCTGCAAAAACATTTTATTCAGTATTTATGATAGCAAACATAACAAAATAGCATACATCACTAAATGTTGTTAGATATAAATATGGTGTTACTTTTAGAACCTTTCAAAATACCTATTTTTTAATGTAATGCTCCCGGCATACAAGAGTATGTGACAAGTTTGCACTATTTGTAAAGTGGTTGGAGGATACTAGTCATTTAAAATATCAGTTTGAACTTAACAAAGTTAGTATTAATTTTCTTGACTTAAAATTATATAAGGATGGTGGAGGGGTGTGTACTACTTTGTTTCAGAAGACCACTGACAGAAATAGTTTATTGAGGTTCGACAGCTGCCACCCACCACACTCGTCATAATTTACCTAAGGGTCAATTAATTAGGGCATTGAGAAATTGTACAGAGCCGCAAGAATATGACAAGAATAAAAGGAACAAATACGAAGATTTATGGAAAGAGGTTATAGCCAACATAGCATTGCAACTGCTGTTCAGCAGGTGGATGCTATGGACAGGAATCAAGTGTTGCAGTATAAATCTAAGGTGACAAATGAAAGGAAAGAATTTGAGTGCCCTTTGTTACTGACTTCTCTAGATGGGCTGATCGAATTAGGAATATTGTTACAAATAATTGGCCCATTTTGCAATTGGAACCTAGACCAAATGAAATAGTAGATAAGGGACCTAAGGTTATTTTTGCAAATGTAAGAGTATTAGAGATCATGTAGTGTCTAATTTTACTGAGAGTAACAACGAAACAAAACAGGTTTTTGGCATCTAAACCAATGGGCACATATAGATGTGGTAATTGCATTTATTGTGGCTATATATATAACAGCAAGAGTATATTACACCCAATCAGGAAAATAATAGTAACTAATGGCTTTATTACTTGTAATAGTACTGGGGTAGTCTATTTGCTATCATGTGAATGTGGAGCATATTATGTTGGCAGAACAATATGGAAATTCAAGGTCAGAATGGTGAACATGTCAGAGCAGTGGACAAGGGTGATATGAATTATGCAATTGTGAAGCATATGCAAACTAATTATCCACATAAACACAATTTTAAATTCTTTGGCTTAGAATTAGTTAAAATGAGTCCCGGGAGGTGATATTAATAAGAAAATAGGACAAAGAGAAAGTTTTTGGATTTTCTCATTAGAGCATGTACTGGTAAGGGACTCAATGATAGCATAGATCTCTCAGCATTTTTGCAAAATATAAAAGTTGAATTAAACAGCTGTTTATTTTTTGTTGTTGTCTATAATTGTGGTCCCCCTTATCTGATTCATTTAGATAACCATTTAGCCATTGAATGCAATGAGTGTTCAAAAAGTGCCTGTAAGTTCATTCTCTATACTTTTTGTGCCTATGGCCATATTGGCAATTAGTTTAGGAATACAATGGGGTAGATGCCCAGTTAAATAAATAAACATTTATTAATAATGTGACATATACAACGTCTGCCATATGGCATATTATAGATAGGGCCAATAAGTAATTTGTTTTGAACTTACTGTAATAGTTAATTTGTTATATATATGTTGTATAATTGTACCATAATTATGTGTTTGATATTATACACGTTTCTATTTGATTAGAAAGTTGATCACGAATTGGTTAATGAATTTAGTGTTATCTATGATGGTGATTTGCTTATTTATATCACATGGTAGCACATGAAATTGTATTTAAATGCTATAGAATTAAGGCACTGTTTTATTCTGATGAAGCCTAGCAGAGTCTAGGAGGAACGTCAATTTGTCCGTTTAGGCTCCGCTTGTATTTTGTTGCACTTTTGAAATTAAATGCTATTATATTTATCATAGCATTTTGTCTGTGTTAGCATAAGCTGTGTGGGTGCTTATTTGTATGTAGTGACTGCTTTGAATACACAGCACCACACACGATCCTGGTGCTCCTATTTTATCCAGTTCTTGGTTATTCATTCGCAATGGAGCACAGGTTGGCTATTTCTGTATTTGGCCGAAAGCTTAAGAATTTATATTTTTGCCAACGATATTCGTGGCGCTTTGTGTTTGGATGTGGTTCGATGCAAGTGCAGCACCGTAAATACTGATTGGAACACCACATTTTTGTCTATGACTACTTAAGGATAATTTGCCTTGGAATTGAAGCGGTACTATTTAAGCATGCATAAGACTCGGAGGAAGTTATTTTGAACCGGACTCAATCACATGATGGCTCATGCCGAGAGAGATCGAGGAAGTGCAACACACTCCAATACTCGCATACATGATGCGTCCCTTGTGGGATGCTTTGCAGATTATGTATTCATGGCACAAGATGGAGAGAATCTTTTCAGGGGACCAGAGAACAAACGCCGCAAAGTGGTGGTGAGTTTAACATTAAGTCTCTGTTCCGCAAACTAGAGAGTTAGTACTAAAGGGACAACGCATGTTCTGGCACAAACAAACTTTGGAAGCTTATCTCCAGGTCAGAAGAATTCACAGGGCTACATATTATACAAAAGCCCTCTTATGGAACTGACAATGTAGAATTTATGAACAGATGGCACCAGAATATGGAACAAACTTCGTTTAAGAATATTGAATTAATTCTGGAATTCGCTCTACCAGTGAGGAGGAATTAACTATACAAATTGGGAAGTTGAAACTTTACTAAAAGAACATGTAGAAGTTTCAGAATGGACAGATTAAATAAATTATTGCTGGACAAGGTCACAAAATATGATGCTAAGATTAAAAACAAAAACAAAGGAAATTTATTAGGGATGAAAATGACTATCTCAATGATAGAGTCTTTAATTGGGAAGATTCGAAAAACCTGAATTACGGTCCATTTTGAAGAAAGGAAGTAATTCTTCCAATGACTCTATCAATAATACTGTACTTGACTATACCACGGCCCCTCTGATACTGATGAATCGAAATATTGGTTGATGGACGAATGGGGAATCACTAGTGGGACAATCTCTATTTTCAACCAGGAGATCAGATGCAGTCAGGCAATGCTGCATGCATTTTCAAACAGTCCAGTTCCAAAGAGGAGGAAGGGGGCAGCGTGGAAAAGAAGCAAGAACAACTATTAATATACAATGTTTTCAATAAAATGCATTTTTGTCTTTATCTAACAGTAATGAATATTCCATTTTGGACATATTAATAATTTGAGTTTGGTCCTAATGGTGTGTGTAATGTTACTAATGTAACATCTGAAGTGGTATCGAACAGTGTTCTTTTCCTGTTTCCTTTGATTGTTTGGACACAAAAGTGCAAATAAGCCTGATGATATAACTTCTAATGTGGATAGGCATGTTAGAATTGATGATATTAATGACAATGCTAATTCTGTTAATGAATCAACTGCTTTCCACAATAGTTTAGATTGTATGGTAGCTGTGGTTAATTTATCTAACCACAATTTAACAACAGTGAAACTGCCGTGTTAAGCAAAGGTCTTTCATTTTGTCCCACAGCAGATATCAATTTTTCAATGTATGTGTTGATTTACACAAATTAGGAGGAGTCTCACATTTAAATGTATCTATGAACAAGAAGAGAGTAGTCTGGGAGAAAAGAATAAAACATCAAAATTCCAGTCCAGGTCTGAGTACTGTCCTCCTATGAATCCTGTCATTTCAACATTTATAAAAAATGCGAACTTGACTTACAACAATTACAGAATGAAAAAACTGTAAATTTTGGGATAATTGTACCAAAAGTGAACAGGTTGCTTTAAAAATGTTAAGTGAAAATAAGTCCTTAACAATCAAGCCCGCTGATAAAGGGGCAGTAGTAGTGCTCAATACCAAGGATTTCATTATGAGGTTAATAGATTAATTAATGATGAGTCATCTTATAAAAAGATTTCATATGGGGTGGTTAACAAATTCAAAAATGAGTTAGATGGTGTACTCAATTAAGGTTTTTGAAGGGTATATCTCAGACATTGAGTATAGGACCATGATAGTTAATTGTCCGGTAATACCTACAATATATGCATTACTTAAAATCCATAAAGGTTTGATACAACCACCAGGGAGACCTATACTCTCAGGTAAAGGTTGGTTAACAGAACCTGTCTCCTTGTTCCTAGATACTTTTTACAACCTATAGTTAGACAGTTGAGATCATTCCTCAGAGATTCTACACAGGTTGTTCAAATAGTTGAGGACTTAAATATGGAGTCTGATTGGTCCTTTGCAGTTATTGATGTTAATTCCCTTTATACTATGATTCCACACAAAGAAGGACTGGATGCACTTTCTTATTTTTGGATAGGAGATATGAGGAAGAATGTGTAAGGGTACCCACTCATTTTCTTGTACAGTTGGCAGAATGTGTCCTTAAGATGAATATTTTTCTATTTCAGGGACAGTTATTTCACCAAATAAGGTACTGCCATAGGTACAGTGATGGCTCAAGCTATGCCAACTTATTTGTTGGCAAGTGAAGAATTAGATCACCTGAATAGCTGCCACAAATCCATATATTAGTTATCTGGATTTGTGGTGGCACTTTATAGATGACATTATTATCATATGGAAAGGATCATGTGATGAGTTTGCACTATTTGTAAAGTGGATGGAGGATACTAGTCATTTAAAATATCAGTTTGAACTTAACAAAGTTAGTATTAATTTTCTTGACTTAAAATTATATAAGGATGGTGGAGGGTGTGTACTACTTTGTTTCAGAAGACCACTGACAGAAATAGTTTATTGAGGTTCAACAGCTGCCACCCCCACCACACTCATCATAATTTACCTAAGGGTCAATTAATTAGGGCGTTGAGAAATTGTACAGAGCACAAGAATATGACAAGAATAAAAGGAACAAATACGAAGATTTATGGAAAGAGAGTTATAGCCAGCATAGCATTGCAACTGCTGTTCAGCAGGTGGATGCTATGGACAGGAATCAAGTGTTGCAGTATAAATCTAAGGTGACAAATGAAAGGAAAGAATTTGGAGTGCCCCTTTGTTACTGACTTCTCTAGATGGGCTGATCGAATTAGGAATATTTTGTTACAAATAATTGGCCCATTTTGCAATTGCAACCTAGACTAAATGAAATAGTAGATAAGGGACCTAAGGTTATTTTTCACAAATGTAAGCGTATTAGAGATCATGTAGTATCTAATTTTACTGAGGAGTAACAACGAAACAAAACAGTTTTTTTTGGCATCTAAACCAATGGGCACATATAGATGTGGTAATTGCATTTATTGTGGCTATATATATATAACAGCAAGAGTATATTACACCCAATCTCAGGAAAATAATAGTAACTAATGGCTTTATTACTTGTAATAGTACTGGGTAGTCTATTTGCTATCATGTGAATGTGGAGCATATTATGTTGGCAGAACAATACGTAAATTCAAGGTCAGAACTGGTGAACATGTCCAAGGCGGTGGACAAGGGTGATATGAATTATGTTATTGTGAAGCATATGCAAACTAATTATTCACATAAACACACTTTTAAATTCTTTGGCTTAGAATTAGTTAAAATGAGTCCCGGGAGGTGATATTAATAAGAAAATAGGACAAAGAGAAAGTTTTGGATTTTCTCATTAGGAGCATGTACTGGTAAGGGACTCAATGATAGCATAGATCTCTCAGCATTTTTGCGAAAATAAAAGTTGAATTAAACAGCTGTTTATTTTTGTTGTTTTCTATAATGGTGGTCCCCTTATCTGATTCATTTAGATAACCATTTAGCCATTGAATGCAATGAGTGTTCAAAAAAGTGCCTGTAAGTTCATTCTCTATACTTTTTGTGCCTATGGCCATATTGGCAATTAGTTTAGGAATACAATGGGGTAGATGCCCAGTTAAATAAATAAACATTTATTAATAATATGGACGTATACAATGTCTGCCATATGGCATATTGTAGATAGGGCCAATAAGTAATTTGTTTTGAACTTACTGTAATAGTTAATTTGTATATATATGTTGTATAATTGTACCATAATTATGTGTTTGATATTATACATATGTTTCTATTTGATTAGAAAGTTGATCACAATTGGTTAGTGAATTTAGTGTTATCTATGATGGTGATTTGCTTATTTATATCACATGGTAGCACATGAAATTGTATTTAAATGCTATAGAATTAAGGCACTGTTTTATTCTGATGAAGCCTAGCAGAGTCTAGGAGAAACGTCAATTTGTCCGTTTTAGCCTCCGCTGTATTTTGTTGCACTTTTGATATTAAACGTTATTATATTTATCATAGCATTTTGTCTGTGTTGCTTAAGCTGTGTGGGTGCTTATTTGTATGTAGTGACTGCTCCCAGCATACAAGAGTCAGGGAAATGGTGTGTGGGAGAGGTAGAAAAGCCTGTAGCTATATATCTATTCAGCATAAAAACCAACACATTCCACTATAGAATATGATGATAAAAAGTATTATTAAACATATAAATAAAACTGTGGTAATGTCTATAACACCTACAATTGCAGTAAATTAGAGGACGTGATATGTAACACATTGCCCACAGTTGTGTGCAGGGAAGGAAAATCACATCCGAGTTATCTATACTGCAGGTGGATAGATTGCAGATTCCTTATAGGAGATAAATAAATAAATAGTTTCCTGTTCCCATGAGCTGTTCACTGCAGCTACTGTCCCTCTTCCTCAGGTTTGATAGCTCTTACTCTGATATACCATTTTCTCTCAGATTAGCAACGGATTAACTAAACCAGGAAAGTGGAAAGAATAAAGGCTTCAACTTAAGGGATGAATATCCATGTCCTTACGATCAACTATCCTCCAAGACTTTTGGAAGTACCGTAACATACATTCATCATTCCCAGAAAAGGAAATAAATCTGAATGAACCTGTACTGTGACAAAAACAATAAATCTTAAACATGTAAATGAGCTGATACCTCATTCAGCCTGGGAGCATTCAAGAGATACTCTTTTTATTTGTATCCCATAATAATGTGGGAATCTTTTATAGAAACAATGGAACGTCCAAATGGTTAAGGATTCTACCAAAGATGTCATTAATCAATATCCAAATTGGTTTGTACACCATTCCTTCTATGACCTTTGGAAGAATCCTAGAATTGTCTGTAGCTGTGTTGGTCCTTGAACTAAAACATGAAAAGTATGAAATTTTCTACCTTTAATTTGATCAATCAGAAATATGAGCACAAACTTTCTGGCTACATAAAGCCATTCTTCAGGAAATTGCAGTTTCTAAGAAAAGCATAGATCTTATTCAGTGCATAGGAAAACCAACTAATAGAAACCCCTATAGTCAGTAAAACTTATCAGACAGAAAGACACAGCTGCCTATAGGAGTGTTCCACATTAGCTATTTTTCAGTGTAGTAAAGCTATGATACAGCAGCCATAGGACCATGGGAAATACGCTAGAGGAAGACAGAACAAAAGTGCTGATACATGTAAGCTGCATAAACATACATACATGTCAGAATACAGAACCTGTAGATAAATAATTTCACCAAACATGTACATAAAGACTTCCCGCTCCAGTCGCCTGGAGAATGGAAGCTTGAATTCTGACCTTCGACTCAAACACTAACAATCCATCAGAATCCAGCCATCAAACACTGAAATCCTGTCTGGAAAGTGTAGCATCACCGATTACATGATGCCTCCTAAACCAAAACATAAAGATGGTGTGAGTGGACTGCACCCCTAATCAAGGAGCACAACAGCAGGCCAAGATTTGTGCAGAGATTGCAGACTTAATAGGACAGACCCCAATGACTTTGAACGACTCAGAAGAAAGCTTTACCATCATATCTAAAACCTTCTGTAGCACGCTACAACAAATCAGTGACACCCTGAGCAGACTAGAATAATGAGCTACAGAGGATAAACAGCAGCTAGCAGAACTAAATAAGAAAACCTCTCAAATGGAAGAAACAATCTTCAAGTACACCACCATCTCTGACATTCATAACACAGCTCTTAGGGACGTACACCAGAGGGAACTAGCCTTACAACAACTGCTGGAAGATCTGGAAAACCGCAATAAGGCGGAATAACCTACTACTGCATGGTCTCCCAGAAGGTACCGAATCAGGCCCAATGGCTCAATTTATGGGCAGCTTCTTAAAAGAAATTTTGAATTTAGATGGGGCAGATCTGGGAGATAATATGAGCCACCATTGTCTTATGGCAAAACCAAAAGATCCAAAAGCAAATCACGCCGTGAATATGGCTTACATACATTATAGGATCAAGGAAGAAATCCTTCACATGGCCTGGTCAAAGAAACAAGTCTTGTTCAGTGACATCCGCCTGTTTTTCAACCAGGACTATGCCCCCAGACTCTTGCCCATAGGCAGAAAGCATATGTAGTGGTGAAATCACTCAAGCAGGCAGGCTATCAGTACCCAGCAAGAATTAAAATAAGTACCTCAGTAGGATGACAACGTTTCATGAATTATCCAAAGTGGTTAACTGGGCCAGATAACATGGAGTTCATGTTTCAGAAGAGGGCGCTACATCTGCAGATGGTTTCGACATTGGAAGACCTGGCAACTGAAGGGGTCTAAAAGCACCCATGCAGCATGTTCAGGGAATCCCAAGCAGTGTGGGACGTGTTTACTCTAAAGTGATCCCCAGCCGCTCCATGCATGGACTTTCCCCAGACGGATGCAGCCACTTGAACAGGAAGAGCACAGTAAACTATTTTCTCCAGCTTAGCCGTTTTGAGGAAGAGGAGACTTTGTTAGGGCTCCATTCTAGTGACTGCTTTTGGACACTAAGAGGGTGGGGGCATAGATTCCAGCCCTGTCATAAAATTTCCTATTACACATAACTACCTTAGGGATTTGTGAGTGTTCCAGATATATAAAGTTTATCAGAAACGATTTGTTGATATTTACGATTTTATGGTATTTAGCCCAGTTATGGAGGAAGGGGACCCATTTCCAGTGGGCATTGTATTGTCTATTATATAAATCAGCATGTATTGGCTGGGTCTGGAGATAGATATGACATATTTGGTGGGGGTGGCTGGGGCTGTTTGGCCCTCTTGGGGTGGAGGGGTGCTGAGAGGTGTGGGAGATCCAGGAGAGCTTGTTAAAATTAGGACTATGCATAGCATGATCTGTTGGATATGGCCTATACAGATTTTCAGGTCTGAAGGAGTGGTTCCCCTGTGGTTCTGGCCCCTCTTTTCTCTGAGTAGACACGCCTCATTTGAACTACAGGAGTGGAGGATGTGTCGGTGTAAGGGTTATCCAAGTTGACACTGAAATACATAGCTCACTAACACCTTTTATTTCAGGTGAACTGACTAAAGCATCACTTTATCAGAAGGGAGACAGACTGAGAGGACCGTAGGGTGCACCAGGACATCTTCCTTAAAACAATTTTAATGCGGCAGTCATATATAATTGGCACCCAAAGCTCAGACCGAGAAGGTGGTAAGATGGCACCCTTCACTGAACACCCCCTGGATTTATCTCCTGTGCAGATGTAGACTCTTAAAATGAGCAGGGCTTGCCCTGGGATGGGGGACAGGGGAGGAGAGCCTTTGGTATACCGAGAGAGGTGTGGCGTGACTAGCAGTCTTTGCATGTGTAGGATTTCTACAACAACAGCCTCAACCATAATTCGAAAGGGAGGTTCTTTCCTGGCCCATCTCTGGCCTTTCAGCATATATGCACTTCTGCCCTGGGGACAGCTCGGGTGCAGTGCTACCCCACCCATGTACCAGAAGTATTTTCTTCAATTTTGCTTTCTTTTCTTATTTAGTTTGACTCAGACCCTTTCCAATACATCAGGCGATCTCAAACAACTCAGCTGGAATATGCCACATTGTGTAGGCTTGTTCTGGTGAGGAGATTAGATAAATTCTCGGTCGTGCCTGAAAATAGTCACTTGCTGGCTAGTGTACCTACCAGTTAACAAAAACTAAATAAATAAAAATAGTCTCCTGCCTTGCTTCTCAGAGATCCTCCAGGAGTGAGGAGTAGGTTATAGCTACACCTTGAAGTACCACTAATGGTCGACCTGCTATTTTTATGGCAGTTTGTAAATAGTTGTGTAAGGTTGATGTTTTTGATTTATTTGTAAATCTGTTAAAGTTATTAATACAGGCTTGTGGATGTCCTCAGACAGCCTAAATGTTATTACAACTGTTAAGATGGGGGATTTAAGATTAGTATCGTGGAATGTCAGAGGGATTAACAATCCAGTGAAACAGGCTAGAATTTTGCAAGAATTGCAAAGACAGCAGGTTTCTCTTGCATTCTTGCAGGAGACACACCCTACGTGTCGAAGAACATAAAAGTTATGTAGAAGCTGGTAGGAGGAGTCTATGCAGCAGAATTTCAACTGCATTCTAATAAGAGAGGAGTAGCCATATTAGTACGATGGGATGTCCCTTACAGTTACACAGCTAGATTCAGACCCAGAAGGTAGATCGTGAGGCCCAGAGGAGAATATAGGGGTCAACAGTGCACCTTTTAAATCTTTACACACCCAATGATGAGTATGAAAAGAATACTTTTTGAACAAAATACTTCCAGAATCAATCTCGGACCCCATAATCTAATAGTTATAGGAGGGATGTTAAATCAGTCATAGACCTACAGTTTGATAGAGTTGGTTCTAAGTCAACGGCCCAGCCCGAGCAAGTAAAGCCCTATCCAGATTATGTGCAGAGTAATCTCTGGTTGATGCCTGGAGATTTACCCACCCAAAAGCAAGAGATTATACTCATTACTCCCCAAAATATAAAATGTACTCTAGAATAGACTTCTTTAACTTCCTGCAACAGCCTGCAGCATCTTAGAAGGATGGCCATAAGTAATATCACCCTATCCGACCATGCCCCAATTCTCTGGAGATGGAGTTGACCCTCAGACCCAAGGAGACATTATGGTATCTAAACATAAACCTTTTAACACATAGTGAGTTTAAAGGTCTAATTCAATGATCCACAAAAGAGTTCCTGAAACCAATCAACCGGAAGATACAGAGACTAGGGTTAGATGGGGCGCCTCAAGTGTTACTTGAGAGGTATTATTATTAATTATGCTGCAAGATACAAGAGATCTAAAATAAAGGAAAGATCTGAATTGGAAAGAAACATTTACTAGAACTGATCCACCAGAGAACATTAGACCAATCTACTAAACAAGAGTTAGATGAATTGAAACTTAAACTTAACAAACTTTTAGACGCACAGGTGGAATGCCAGCTCTGTTACTTCTAAACAGAAATACTATGAACAAGGCAATAGAGTGGGTAGGCTGTTGGCCTGGCAGCTTTGAAAAGAGAGATCCTCATGAGCAGTCCCTAAATTACGCTTAAAGGGGCAAAAGCCTGATCACTTCCCTACTCTTTTACAGCCCAGATTCAGACATTTTATGAAACCCTTTACCAAGCAGACAGGGAACCATTGCATTTAGACCATACGCTTAACTATTTAGATAAGATCCAACTCCCAAACTAACAGAAATGCAGAGACTAAAGTTAGAATCCCTATTACCACACGGAGATCTTCCAGAAAATCAAGCAGTTGAAGAATGGCTAAGCCCGAGGATGGATGGTTATGTAGCAGAATTTTATAAGGAATTCCAGGAGATACTGCTCCCCCATTTAGAGGGACCTTGATGAGTTGGTGCGGAGAGGGGCAGCCCCACGATCCTGGAATGAAGCTTACATTTGTGATCAATAAACCAGGTAAAGATCCGTAGCTTACAGTTCTTATCACCCTATCTCCTTGCTCCCAGTGGACTCTAAGATTTTCACCAGAATCATGGCTGCTCATTTACAGGAAGCAGTACAAGCTCTGGTACATAGTGACCAAACAGGCTTTATTTCTGGTCGATATCTACAAGACAAATATACCATTACTAAACATAATTTCAGCTCAAAGGAACAAAAAACTATTTCAGTTAGCTATTATTATGGATGCTGAAAAGCCTGACAGAGTAAATTGGATATTTTTAGAGGAGGCTCTTCAAAGGTTTGGTCTGGGAGACAAATTTTAGCTGTCATCAGAGCTCTATACCATGCACCAGAAGCCAGAATCAAAGTAAATGGCCATCTTTCTGACAGATTTCACCTATATGCAGGAACAAGATAGGGCTGTCCCTATCTTCACTGCTCTTCACGCTATCCCTGGAGCCACTTGCAGTTGCCATCAGAGCAAATCCTCTAATTAAGGGGGTGATGGTTGAGGTCATTCCCAAAAATTACACTATATGCCAATAATCCTTTATTTTTTTGTCTCAGAGCCTGAAACCTCTGTTCTCACCCTTATCAGTGAATTAGCAGAATATGGTAAATTGGTGGTTATAAACTCAACCACTCTAAGTCAGAGGCCTTGTCCTGAGCGGTGCCCCTCACAGGAATTTAAGTCATTCTTTCCATTTACCTGGGCAAACAAGAATTGTATATGATACCGTGGATTATGGTATCAGTAGGCCTGACTCAGCTTTACAAAAACAACTATCTGAAACTATTTTAATCCCTACAAGCAGATTTAGCCAGATGGCAAATCTTGCCATTCACACGATATGGTAGAGCTCAAACCATCAAGATGAATGCCCTACCCAGCTCCTTTTTCTTTTCAGACCTTGCCAATACAGGTCCCCAAGAGACTTCTGGATCAACCTTCAGAAAGTGACTCAGAGGTTTTATGGGACAACAAGTGCCTGAGATTGGCCCAGAACATATTACAGGCCCCAGAGAAAAGGAGGTTTTGCACTCCACATTTTTATTTTTATTTCACGGCTGCCAGAGGGACACAATTAGTGTACCTGGGTTCCCCCAAAACTGTGAGAGCCTAAGCAGCCAGCTCCCCTGGAGGTCGTGAGGGTCTCCAAGCTTCCTCCCCAAACTGTGAGAGCCCACAGCCAGCTCCCCTGGAAGTTGTGAGGGTCTCCAAGCTGCCCTCCTCCAAAACTGTGAGAGCCCAAGAAGGTATGGGAGATCACTGCAGAGCGCGAGCCACGTGGTTCTTTGTCGACTGAGGATTTTTGTGCCAATTGCATTATTTCAAACTGCAACTTACAATGGTTGGCATACTAATGAAGATAGTTTATTTTTCCTTCTTTCTGTGTACTGTAACATTACCATGGCCCTTCTGTTTCTCAGAGGGTACTTTAAGATAATATATGAGAAGTGGTTTAAGTCTTTCTGCTGAATTCAAAAATCAGTTTACTTGTACCCAGCCTTACTTAGCTAGCCTTTAAAATTAATCTACTTGTACCCAGCCTTACTTAGCTAGCCTTTAAAATTAATCTACTTGTTCCTAACCCCACTGTAGTAAGAAGCTGTGAATTTTTTTTTTTGGGGTTGTTTGCCAAGATCATTAACTCTGCTGTGTAATTTAAATTGTGCTGCTGCTGGGACACTGCCATTTCGGGATTAGCCCTTCTCCAGAACCCTTAGCATTTCCTGTCCCTCCCTCTGTTTGTTAGACCAGGCCCCCACCTGTTTATTTAATGCTCCTGCTGATCCAGATTTGTTCTCTCCACAGCCAGCTCCCTGGAGGTTGTGAGGGTCTCGAAGCTTCCCTCCCTGAAACTGTGAGCCCAAAGCAGGTACGGAGAGATCACTGCGGCGCTTGAGCACAAGGTTCTTTGTTGCACTGAGGATTGCCCTGCCGGACGCTGTGCATTGGCTGCCCCACCACCCCCACCCACTCTTGGTGAGCTATCTACTTTATAGCGTGGGTCACATGGAGGTTTTTAACGTATCAGGCTATTTTCCCTTTGCAGATTATTTTTCCCCACTAGTGGTCACTAGTCATAGCTTATCCTGATCCAGTATTTTGTGACTTTAGCTGCTGTGCTGTCACGTTACTTGGCTTAAATTGTCTCCTTCCTATCAATAATTTCACTGAGTCTGTGGAAGAATCCCACTATTGATTTTAACGATCACCCAGGGAAAAGGAATCCACTTCTTCTCTCCTTCAGCCTCTACTCTACTAGAATTATGGCTTACTTTATTCTTGCCATTTCCTATTAATAAGCAGTGCAATCAATATTCTTCATCTGAATGATGAACCAGGCTCGAGCCAATACCTGGCTCCCTTATTCAGACTGATATTGTCTCTCTTCACTGCACCATCCCCACAAAGTGTCACCCTCCCTTTACCTATGCTCCACACTCCTCCACGTTACATTTCCTACTCCTTCACTGCTGTCACTCAGCACCTTCTCCCTCACATCCCTAAACTACCACGCTAGCCTGTCCTGCTGTAGCAATAAACTGGCATCTTTGTCAACTACCAGAGGATGGTCCCAAATGAAAAAGTACTCAGATCCTTTACACGTGTGTTAAAGAAAAGGCTTCTCTTGCTCCTATTATGTTCAGATAATGTGGAGCTAAATCCTAGCCCTCCGTCTCTGCTTATTTCTCCCACTGAATTTGCAGCCACCCAGGACTCAAAATAATGCTGGTCAATATATTAAGCTTGCCTAGAAAATTTGACCAGTTACAAGCATGGCCCTACACACAGAGCCTGACCTCATTATCATTACTGAGTCATGGCTCAAGAAAGCCAACACTGATCAACAAGTTACTCTAAAGGGCTATAAGCTGTATAGAGCAGATAAGGACTCTGGTGGTGGAGTAGTTATCTATACCAAAGCTAAGTATACAGTTAGTGACATTTTCTGTCAATCAAAACAAAAGGAATATGAGATTGTATCTCGAAAGCTCCACCTTCATTCTGTGGAAAGCATTACTGTCATTGGTGGTTACAGGCCCCAAGTGATGGGACAGATATCCTTAACATCATTAATCCCTAACCACCACTGCCAACTCAGAAACAATAATCTACGGGACTTTAATATGGATTGGCTTTCCCCAAAATCGCATAGTCTGAAAACCCTGTGTGATGAACTCGGTCTTTCCCAGCTAGTTAGTGAACCCACTAGGATTAATACCTCAAATATTGCTAATAGCTCTCTCCTTGATATTATCCTATCCACCCATCCCCACAAAATTTTACAAGATCGTGAGCCAAAATTCACTACCAGCCCAAGTTCTTAACAAAGAGGTCTTTTGGAAGTTCAGTGCATCAAGCTATTTGTCCGACCTAAGTAAGGTTAGATGGCAAGATTTCTACCTTGCAAAAAACACTGATGAGGCTGCCACTGTCCTCAACAACAACCTTACCTCCCTAGCAAACAAGCATGCCCCTTTTCTCAAGGTTAGGATACGCAATACCTCTTATCCCTGGTTTTCACCTGAGCTCAAGGCCGCACTCACAAACCGTAATAAAATCTGGGCCCACGCCGTGTACTAAGAGTCTGGTAGATTGGCAGGCTTTTAGAGCAGTCAGGAATACATGCATTAAATGCATTTGTTCACTAAAACAAACTTTTACATTTCCACCTTAGAACATGCAAAAGGGAATTTCATAAAATCTGGAGGACACTCAAGTCTATTGAAGGATGACAGACTGCCCTTCTATTCCAGACAAGATCTACAACAAAGGCAAGTTTGTGGATAATATGCCAAATCCTTAAAGAATTCAATTCCCACTTCATCACTGTGGGTCTAGCTTTTGACTCTCATCATATGCAGCTTGTGTTAATTATCAAGCCACCACTAACATCACCTTTCCAACTGCAACCTGCCCATTCAGCTGCTTCCTCTCAATTTCAAGGAAGTCAAGATTCACTCCTTAATTTAGATACCAAAAAGCGCGGGATGATGGACTCGAACCATTTTTCTAAAGCTAGGCTACCCCTACCTTACTGCCCCATTCTCCATATATTCAATCTCTTGATTACTACTGCTACAGTTCCTTACTGTTGAAATCCACCCATACCCTTCCACTATTTAAATCAGGGGATCCATGTGATCTAAATAATGATAGGCCCATTTCAATCCTGCCAATCTCCTCAAAAGTCTTTGAAAATTGATATACACTCAGTTAAACACCATATTGAAACCTACTAGCTCTTAAACCCAGCACAATCTGGCTTTAGCCTAATCGTAACACCATCACTCCTGGCTAAAGTTACCAATGACTGGGTCTCTGCATTAGATTCCAAGAAGATCATGGCTGCAGTCTTCTTAGATCTTAGTAAAGCATTCAACACTGTAGATCACAACCTAATAGTGAATAGTCTTACTAAATCAGTGCTACCCACCCACAGCTCAGTGGTTTAATAGTTACCTGACGGAAGAACCCAGAAAGTCAAAGCAGGTGGCCAGTTCTCTGCCTCCTTGCCAATCCTTAGGGAGTCCCACAAGGCTGCATCCTAGGTTCTATCCTGTTCTCCTATATATCAACGATCTTGATTCACACATTACCAAGTCAAATCTGCACTTCTTTGCAGATGATACAGTTTTACACATCAGGCTCTACACTGACCGGTTAGAGACATACTCCCGCCGACTTTACCCAGCTTGAACACAATCTTATCAATGCCAAACATCTCCTGAACACTAATAAAACCAAGGCCATGATCTTCTCTTTAATACCTCTTCTTCTGTCCCTCTTGACCTTACTAAAGATTTTATTGTCACCTCATTAGGCTAATCCTTGAAGTCGCTCCAAATTTAAGTATCTTGGCATTTGACTAGACAACAAGGTCTCCTTTAATGTCCACCTTGACACCTCAGCTATGAGACTAAAAGCCAGGCTTGGCTTCCTATTTCACAACAGGTCTCTCTTTCCCTAGAGATGAGAATTAGGCTTATCCAGGCCACATTCCTCTCCCTACTCGATTATGGGGATATAATATACACTCTTCTGCAATCACTAATCTAAATATTTTGACATCCTATCATCATGCTTTGCACTTTGTCACAAACTCCCCTATTGAACCCACCATTGCGATCTGTATACAGTGGTTGGTTGGGCGTCTCTCCCTTAGTTGCACGATTTATGCAGGTTTCTGGACCGCAAAGCTTCTCCTGAACAAACTCCCGAACTATCTAACATCTCTCATTTGCATCTCGCAGTACCTTCTCACTTAGGAAAGTGGGACTTATCCTCCTCGACATGCCTGGGACTCGCACCTCCTTTAGGAACGCACCATGTCTTGTGCCTTTTCATCCATCTGGAATCGGCTTCAATCCTCATTGAAACTAACCGGCACTGTACCTATCAACTTCTTCAAAAGATAGCTGTCTCTAAATTCAAAGAAACTTGTAGCTGTTCCTAAACTCCCTCCCATCCCTCATTCCCTACCTCACCCTACCAACTAACTTGAACCAGCTCTAGTCCCTGTGGAACCCTCCTATGTCTACACCTTACTCTTCTTTGTATTTGCTATGGTAGCCAACCATTACTATCCCTGCATCTGCCCTCTCAGCTCTTCCCTGCCTTCACTTCTCTTCCCCTATGTTATACCCTCCACAATCCTTTACCCTCTTCATTTTCTCTTTACATTCAGTGCGCTTATATCTTTAGGCTGACCATGTATTGTTATCTCTCCCCTCTTCATCTGTTTTTCTTGCCCCCACATTCCCCCAATACCATAGCCCCCACCCCTGCTTATGCCCCACTTTCTCCTTACTCGACTTTCCCACCTCATTCTTGTCTCTCTCTTCTGTAGTCTCTACACCCTCACCTCTAATCATTTTTCTCCCCAGGTTTTCGCTTACACCCACAAGTCAGGCACTATTTGTTTATTTGTTTATTATATAACATATGAATCTCTACCGACTTTTACTTACTGTCATGTCTATTAATTATATGTATTGTATATTTGACTGTATACATGTTCCAGGACCTTCTTGTGAATGAGCTTGTTCAATGAGTTTTCCTGCAATAAACTTGAAACTTGAAATGCATAGTGGACTCAGGCTGGTATTTTTAGAAGAGTCCTTTAGAGACTGGGCACTTGGGCATTACCAACTAACACTATACCACCTTGAACCCTGAATCAGTGGTTGAATCCTTAGGTGTCTCACTCTCTAAAAATCCTGAGAAAACTGTGAAAATTACACATACTCCAGAAGTTCTGGGCCCACTGTCTTTACTAAAGTTTGAACCCTCTTCACTCCACCTAGGTTAGATGCTGGCTATAAAGTTTGGGCCACAAGACATTTATCTACTTTTTGCACAATGTACAGATAATGGTATCTGCCTATCCGTCACACAATTATCTAACAAATTTAATTTGCAGAAGCAGGATCACTTTAGATTTTTACAGGTCCACCACCACATATCATCCCTCAACAGTTTTCAAGAAATAAATAGAGACAGAACGGACTTGGAAATTGTTTTTCATTGTTGCATAACAATTAAAGGCAATACCTACCCTTATCCCAGTTGTATAAACTATTACTTTACAACCTTCTGTCAGGATTAGAAAAGGTTAAACATAGATGGGAAAGAGAATTAAACATTACTATTCCACAATCTATTTGGGACAGAAGATTTAGTAGGGATGCAGTGACTAGCTCCCAACTTGGTGAGAGTTCCATTGGAAAATTGCTTTGAGATATTTTTTCACCCCTAACTACAGTGAAGCATTTTGGCCAACACCAGCCTGAACTCTATTGAAGGGGTTGTGAGAGACAGGAACACAAACACACACATTCTGAGGTTGCCCAAAACTTTTGCCATTCTGGAGGGAAATACATACCCTGATATTAAGAATCACGGACTTACAGGTCCCTTTTTCAGGGAAGATTTGGTCTTGAGACTTGCAACTTGCTCAGTGGGCCCAGAAAATCCATTAAATTAGCTCAGAAATGAGGATGGCAGCATTAAATTGTGTGACTGCTAGATGGCTATCTCCGCCTCCCTCCCCAACAGTACAGGATTGAGGGCCAGGATGGCTCAACTGGAGGTCATGGAATGAATCACAGGTGGCGTGAGACTACAAAATGAGAGGTTTGTCCAAATATGGACCCCTGGTACCAGTGCATATAGGAAGGGTTGTTGTCCCAAAATAAAGTTCCAAAGACTTATCTTGATCCCCAAAACTGAAATATAGTGTAATATTTAGAATGGATGTAACTTAATCCTGTTTTGTTCATTTATTTATTTAATATTAATATCTTCATTTGATTGTTTTCATGTTTCCATTTAAACAGAGATTAGAGAAAAGACTTACCATTCTGGATGAGCAGTAAGTTCTTCATAAATTACTGGTAACAACTTACTTAATTTGGTAAGAAATTATATGTCTGAAACCTCTGTATTCATAAGATCAATGTTATCAGATGTAAGTACAACCTAAACTGTATAACAGAACAATGGATCATATCTGATACTTAATAAACTTGAAGTTATTAAAAATAATGTACATAAACTGAACTGATTCATGGGAAATAATAAGATAATAGAAAATAAGATAGATAACATATACTTCTTCTCCATTGGGTGAAAAGGATGGGAAAATACATCTCAGTGATCCATACTGAAGTTGCTTTGCTCTAAAATCTTTGTTGCAAGTGATAAATACAGAAACTGTTCCTTTCTACCATGAGTTCCATACTGCACATCCTGATCATCTTTCTTAAGTTCTGATTAACTTTCTCTACCACTTTTTGTCTTGCCTTATGATTTGGTTTCTAGCCCTAGGGTGGCTGAGTGATTAAGGCATTGGACTTAAGATCCAATAGATAAACATTCATATGGGTTCAAACCCCCCACCTGGTAAGATTTTTGGAAGAATATTAACAAACATCACCAACTTCCAGAAAATTACATAAGTGTGATTAAACCAATAACACTACAAAACAATAATTGTAGACATGTAAATACAGCAGATATCTGGAATGCTTGAGTTGCTTTCAAGGGCTCTTACCATTACTTGTATCACGTGGTGCTGTGCCACTTCTTATTAACACATGAATGGCCAAATGGTTGAGAGGCTGGATTTAAGATGCAGTCAATGAACATCCAAATTGGTTTCAACATCATTCTTTTAAGATTTCTGGAAGAATAAGAAATCTATTTATATCTTTATTGTTCCTTCTACCAACAGATCAAAATGTAGGCGATTTGATACATTTTATTAGTCCAACAAGAACTTCTAAGAAGAGAAGCTCTCAGGCTACACTGAGACACTCTTCAGGTAATTACACTTTCTGCAAAAACATATATTTTATTCAGTATTTACAATAACAAACATAACAAAATAGCATACATCACTAAATGTTGTCTGGTATAAATATGGTGTTACTTTTAGAACCTCTCAAAATACCTATTTTTTAATGTAATGCTCCAGGCATACAGGAGTCAGAGGAAACAGTGGGGGAGAGGTAGGAAAACCTGTAGGTAGGTATATATCTATTCTGCATAAAAAATACACATTCCACTACAGAATATGGCGATAAAAGTATGACTAAACCTATAAATAAAACTGTGGTAATGTCTATAACACACTACAATTGCAATAAATTAGAGCGTGATATGTAGCACATTGTCCACAGTGGGTGCAGGAGAAGGAAAATCACATCTCAGTCATCTATACTGCAGATGGATAGATTGCAGCTTCCTAGTAGGAGATAAATAAATAAATTGTTTCCTTTTCCCATGAGCTGTTCACTGCAGCTACTGCTCCTCTGCCTCAGGTTTGATAGCTCTTACTCTGATATACTGTTTTCCCTCAGGTTAGCAATGGCTTAACTAAACCAAGAAAGTGGAAAGACTAAAGCATTCAACTTGAGGGATGAATACCCACATCCTTGCAATCAACTCTCCTCCATTACTTTGAAGAATCATAACATGCATTCATCAGTCCCAGAAAAGGAAACAAATGTGAATGAACCTGTATTATGACAAAACAATGTGTCTTAAACATGTAAATGAAGCGATACATTATTCAGCCAGGGAGCATTCAAGAGATACTCTTTTATTTGTAACCCATAATAATGTGGCAATCTTTTACAGAAACACTGGAACATCCAAATGGTTAAGGGTTGTACCAAAGATGCTGTTGATCAATATCCAAATTGGTTTGAACCCCATTCCTTCTATGACTTTTGGAAGAATCCTAGAATTGTCTGTAACTGTATTGGTCCTCAAACCAAAACATGAATAAAGTATGAGCTTTTTACCTTAATTTGATCAATCAGAAATTTTACAGCACAAACTTTCACGCTACATAAAGCCATTCTTCCAGAAGTTTCTACGAAAGCATAGATATTATTCAGTGCATAGGAAAATCTACTAATAGAAATCCCATATCTCAGTAAAACCTATCAGACAGAAAGATACAACTGCCTATAGGAGGTGTCACATTAGCTATTTTTCAATGTAGTAAAGCTACAATAAAGCAGCCATAGGACCATGGGAAATAGGGAGAGGAAGATAGAAAAAAAGTGCTGATATATGTACGCTGCATAAACATACATACTTGGAGAATACAGAACATGTAGATGAAAAGTTTCATCAAACATGTACATAAAACTGAGCTGATTCATGAGAAATAGTAAGGTAATAGAAATAAAGATAGATAACATATAGCACATCTTCTCCACTAGGTGAAAAAGATGGGAAAATACATCTCACTGATCCATACTGCAGGTGGTTTTGCTCTAACATCTTTGTTGCAAGAGATAAATACAGAAACTCTTCCTTTCTACCATGAGTTCTATACTGCAAATCCTGACCATCTTTCTTAAGTTTTGATTACCTTTTCTCACCATTCTTTTGTCTTGGTTTACAACTTAGTCCTGAACAAGAGGATAGCCCAGTGGTTAAGGTGTTGGACTTGCACCAATGGATGACTACCTCGTGGGTTCAAACACAATTCTGGTAAGGCTTTTGAAAGAATAATAACTCACATCACCAACATTCACACAAGTATAATAAACCAGTAACACTGCAAAACAATAATTGTAGACAAGTAAATACAACATATATCTAGAACATTTGAGTTGCTTTCCAGTGTTCTTACCATTATTGTAACACATCATGCAGAGCCACTTCTCATTAACACTAGAATGGCCAAATGGTTAAGAGGTTGCACTTAAAATGCAGTCAATGAATACCCAAATTGGTTTCAACATCATTCCTTTAAAGTCTTCTGAAAGAATAAGAAGATTATTTCTACCTTTATTGCTCCTTGTACCAACAGACAACAAATGTAGGAGATTTGATACCTTTTATTAGACCAACAAGAAATTTTAAAAAGACAAGCTCTTAGGCTACACTGAGGCATTCTTCAGGTAATTACAGTTTCTGCAAAAGCATACATTTTATTCAGTATTTATGACAACAAACATTACAAAATAGCATACATAACTAAATGTTGTCAAATATAAAGATGGTGTTTCTTTAGAACCTCTCAAAGTACCTATTTTAATGTAATGATCCCTGCATACAAGAGACAGATGAAATGCTTTGGGGGGAGTTAGAAAAACCTGTAGGTATATATCCATTCTGCACAAAATACTATACATTCCGCTACAGAATATGGCAATAAAAAGTATAATCAAACATATAAATAAAACTGTGGTAATTTATATAACACAATAAAATTGCAGTAAATTAGAGAAGTGATATGTAGCACATTGTCCACAGTGGGTGCAGGAGAAGGAAAATCATAACCCAGCCATCTACACTGCAGATGGATAGATTGCAGCTTCCTTTGTTGCAGATAAATAAATAAATTGCTTCATTTTCCCATGAGCTGTTCACTGCAGCTACTGCCCCTCTTCCTCAAGTTTGACAGCTCTTACTCTGATATATTGTTTTCTCTCAGGCTAGCAATGGCTTAACTAAACCAGGAAAGTAGAAAGACTAAAGTGTTCAACTTGAGGGATGAATATACACGTCCTTGCAATCATCTCTCCTCCCAAGACATTTGGAAGAATCATAACATTCATTCATCAGTCCCAGACAAGAAACAAATGTGAATGAACCTGTATTATGACAAAAACAATAAATCTTAAACTTGTGAATGAAGTTGATACCTAATTCAGCCAGGAGCTTTCAAGAGACACTCTTTAGTTGTAACCCATGATGATGTCGCAATCTTTATGGAAACACTGGAACGTCCAAATGATTAAGGGATTGTACTGAAGATGCAGTTGATCAATATCCAAATTGGTTTGAACCCCATTCCTTCTATGACTTTTAGAAGAATCTTAGAATTGTCTGTAGCTGTATTGATCCTTGAACCATAGAAACATAGACTTTGATGGCAGATAAAGACCACTTGGCCCACCTACACTGCCCATTCCCTATGTATTGGATAAGCTGCAGGTTCTAGTTAACCAACAGCTTACTTCCTCTTGAGTAGGGTTTGCTGGCCAAGGCACCTAGCTTCACCTGAGCTCTTTCCTTCTAGGTTGCTTGAAAGGACAGAGCAAAGAACCTTACCAGAGCAAGGGAAAGGATTAAGGCCTCTTTTGGCTAGGCAGATTTACAGTGTGTTGTTATTTTTATTTTGTACTCACAGTGATTGTTACTGTTTGTTGCTAACATTTTATTACTTTATTTTTCTCTGATTCAAATTGTTGTTGCTGGGTATACCTTCTGCTGTATTATTACAGGGTGTGCCTACAGGTGTGTGCTAACAGATTACTGCTGTAATCTTCTGATTCAAATTGTCTTTTGCAAGGTATATCTTCTGTTACTGCTTTATTTTTCTGTGTAGCAAAGTGTTTCTTACAGGGTATATCTTCTGTGAAATTATTACAGGTAGGGTTACCACCTGTCCTGATTTTTGCAGGACAGTCCTGATTTGGGCAGCTGTATCCTGCAAAAACATGAAAAATACTACATGCCCTGACTTTTATTTCAAAAAATATTTTCTAACTTTCCACTAAATGTTGCAGAAAACTATAATACCTTAACTAAAATACATTAAAATGATTACAAACAATAGAAGCAACCAAGAAACTACAATACTTTGCTTTAATTCTGATTATATACAGAAAACCAGTCTGTTGCATTAGTCAAGGCTACATACTGTCCTGCTGAAAAATCATGTTTCAGTAAGAAATGTCCCACTTTCAGCTTCTTTAAAGGTGGTAACCCTAATTACAGGTGGTGATTTACAAGTTTTACAGTTTTATCTATCATTAGGATAAACTTTCAGGACTACGCATTTGTTGCTGGCTGATTGTTTCTGCTCTTACCTCCTTGTTTCTTTTGTTTGTGGTTCTTCTTGTTCGGCATGGAAGGACCCAGCCACCACCCCATCCCAAACCACCCCACACTACACCTTTTATAGGGTAGCACAGTTGTGACATTTCCTGTGGCAAAGCAGAAAGGGTGGATCAGTGGGCAGCCACATGGTGACCTCATTTATGAGGGCACTAGTAATTTAACTTGTTATAACAAGTTATACAAAACAAACAAAACACAAAATCAAACTTTGCTTTCATTTTTTTCTTCTAATTACTCTGACCAGGTTGTAAGCCCAGCAATGTATCTGGAATGGATATCATTAACTGCAGGTACTGCAGAACACTTTTCAGAAGGAAGTTTTACAGGATGTAGGACACTGTCCTACATGCTGGGCCATTGAGATCTAAGGGTTCATCTCCAGGCAGCATGGGCAGAGATTGCACACCTCAAATTGCATATTCAAGAGAAATATATTATAAGAACCTCCCGCCATTTCCCAACATCCAACAGAAGCACCTTGACTGCAGAGGGTAGTTGGTCTGGGAGGTTGGCAGGTGGTTAGAGGTAAATCAGGTGCCCCATCAATCAGGGCTCTCCAACATATTACCTCCACAACCATATATAAACTACAAACAGGTATCTTCCTCTATCTCCAAAATCAAACAATGGGGCAGAGGACACTGCAGAGCAGGACACTGCAGCACAGGAGCTAGCACAACAAAACTTGCCCAAAACAGAAACAAAAACAAAAAAGCAAAAGGAAATCCCAAAACTTCTGATTGTAGGGAGACCTGATTCAGGGGGTCGATACCTATCTTCAGCCAGGGTAATGGTCAGATGTCTCCGGCACATCAGTGTGAGAGACACTGACCACATTGCTAAAATTGTTCAGGAAGCAGGAGAAAACATTGACGTCCCTGGTACACATAGGGACTAATGATATCACCAGATGGTCAGTTGTGAGACTAAGGAACACCTGACTAAGCTGGGTAACAAACTATCATCACTTCATCTGTCATCTCCTTCTCTGAGATCCTGCCAGTCTTGGAGAGGGGGCAGATGGATGGAAGGTCAGAGATGGGGAGATGGGGAGCTAAACATGTTGCTCAAGGGCTGGTGCCAGGAAAAGGACACAGATTTGTGGGTAACTGGCAACAGTTTTGGGAGATTAGTTCTTTAAATTTGATGGACTGCATCTGACTAAGGAGGAGTCAGTGCATTGGGGCAGAAGTTTGATGTCTTTGCAGAATATTTAAACTAGCAAAGAGAGATGGGTGCAGCACCCATATGTCAAATGGGAAGAACACCCTCCCCTCAGCTAGTGGTCAAACAGGAGTTCAGCATGTTTGCAGTTCATTTGCATCAACAGGTAAGGAAAAGGTCTAGATCCCCATACAATGCACAGGAAAATGCCAGACCTCACCCAACAACTAACGCACTGAAATCTGGCCAATGGAAAATCATGTACACAATGCTCACAGTCTGGGAAACAAGATCCCAGACCTGCAGGTAATAATGGCAGAAGCTAAACTGGACATAGTAGCAGTTAGCAAGACGTGGTTTACCAGTAACCACACTTGGAAGACTTCAGTACCTGGCTATGTACTGTTCAGAAGAACCGAGGTGCAAAAGTGGGGGGTGGAGGGCCCTGTATGTCAATGAAAATATCATAGCTACAGAAATTCAGAATACACATAAGGAGCCAGAAGAACTGTAGGTCACCCTGGAAACAGGAAATGGACAGCCATACAAACTGGGGTGTCTACAGGCCCCAGACCAGGGGAGGACATAGACACATTACTGTTAGAAGATATACATAACATGACAGCTAAAGGGGAGGTTCTGATAATGGAGACTTCAACATGCCAGATACAGATTGGTCAATACCATCGGAACATCTGCCAGAACTAGACACCTGGGTTCCCCGTAGGAAGCCTCAAACAACTGGTGCAACAACCCACAAGAGACAGGGCTATCCTAGATCTAATACTGACTAACAGGGAAAGGATCACAGATCTCCAGGTAGAAGGTCACCTGGCAGTGACTATCATGTGGTATGGTTCAATTTAGCCACTAGGAACTAAATCATCCCATTCCAAGGCAAACATATGGGACTTCAGAGGAGCAGACTTTAATAAGATGGCCAACAGAGTTAAGCTAGCCCTGGCAAAAAAGAAATACAGATGAGGGGGTACAGGCAAAGTGGGCAAGCATTAAGGATGCAATACTTGAAGTAACATCCCATTGTGTTTCATTTCATTTTCATTTAATTTATTCTTTGGTAACTTGGGAAAGGCACTGGACTAAAGGTCCCTTTTCAGGTCCGACAGACAAAAAAACATACAAAAATACACAAATACAATCAACAGCAGTACAAAACCAAAAAATACAAATTATAAATTGCAGTTACAAACAGATTTATGTAATAAATAACTTTTAACCTTTGTTTAAAAGTTAAAACAGAGGAACAATCCAAACATCAAGTGGGAGTGAATTCCAATACAATAGTGCTGCTATTGATAAAGCTGTAGAGCTTAATCTAAGCCGAGACCTGGGGACAAAATATAGGGTCCGTCTAGCTGACCTCAGGCTGGGAAGCAATTCTTTCATTACAACAAGATCAGAAAGAGGAAAAGGAGCCAAAGTAAAAACATTTATAGATCAGACAACCAACAAAATATTCTATTCTGCAAATAGGGAAACCACTCAACCGAGAATAAAGATTACACCGATGTGTCCTATTGGGGCTCCTAAAAATCTACAAATATTATTATAGGCCACAGTTAGTGCCTGCATTTCTTTTGTACCTATGTTATAATATAAACAAGAACTGTAATCAAAATATGGAAGAAGAGAACCAACTGCAATTGCTAATCTAGTTGATTGTGAGAAGAATGACTTGAATTTGTATAACATCCCTATTCTTTGATTACTTCTTAACCATTGACTGAATCTGAGGTGAAAAGGCCAAACTGGGATCCAATAGTGTGCCCAAAATACTTAAACTGAGACACTTGTTCAAGCAGACCACGCCAAAAATCAGATATCCTCAGTTCCGGGTGTCCACCAACATAAATTGCATGCCAAATAACATAACTTTTGTTTTAGCTGAGTTCAAAACCATATCATTTAAAGTAAGCCAAGAACAGACAGCACCAAAATCCTTTTCTTGGGAACAAGAAAGTTCAGACACAGAATTTGACTGAGCAGAAATTACAAGATCATCTGCATAAAGCAGTGATTCACTAAACTTAAAACTCCAGGAAGCTGATTAATAAAATAGAAAATAACAGGGGTCCCAAAATGGATCCCTGGGGCACACTACAACTAACTGGCAAGACATCAGAAACCATAGAACCTACTTAAACAAATGTACACCTGTTACTCAGATAATCACAGAACCAAGAAACAGTGACATCAGAAAACCCCAGATCTTTCAATTTTGTGCAGGCCAAACTATGATCAATCAAATCAAAGTGTTGGTTAGGTCTACTGAACACTGTCCCAGTCATCAAACCCTTCTCAAACCCATGTAGGATGGTGTTCATGAACCCAACCAAGGCCGTGCCCAAATCAAGTAAGCTTACAGAACCCATGTTGTTGCCTTGACAACAAATCATGGGTAACCAAAAGGCATCAATTTGCTTAGCCAATAAACGCTCAAGTAGTTTGCTAAGGGGATTCAGTATTGATATTGGTCTATAATCATCCATGGAAGTAGCACAGCTCTTTTTGGAATTGGAACCACCTTAGCTTTCTTCTAGGACAGGGAAAACACCTGTAGCCAATGACATATTAAAAATATAACAAAGGGGATCCGTAATAAAAGAGATAGCCAATTTTAAGAAGTGGGCATCCAACCCTTCCCCACAGTCAGTCCCTTTATTTGGGAGAGACTGCAGAAGATGAAAAACTTCATTTGATGTTACTTCTTTAAACAAAAGCCTGGGTCCATCTACCAAAGGAACAGAAGAAAAAGATTTAGTATTATCAGCCTGAGGGAAAAAGATCTAAACTTAGAAAGATCTGAAAATTTAGAATTCAACAATTTAACAATTACGGGCAAGTCACCAATTTCTTTGTTGTCAACATTTAATTTCTGAATGTCAGATTTTGATTTAGGAGAAAATAAAGAATTTCGTTATTTCAAAACTTCTTTGGATCTGCCCAACTATCTTCAAAGCGATCCCTGAAATAAGCTTTTTAGCATTTCTAACAGTTTGAGAGACTAAATTCCAAAGTCCATGGTAGAGATCCATTGAAACTCTACTGGGAGATAATTTAAATTAATTCAAGCACTATTCCACTCCTTAATTTCTTAATGCTGGGACCAAACCATCCAGTAGGAGAACTTCTACACTGAATGGTCCACAAAGAAAAGGGATTCCTGAATGGGAAGAATTTGGCTACAGAAAAATTTAGTGCCGTGTCCACATCTGGAATACATTCAAGAAATGACCAATCAATTAACCTCAAAAAGAATATAACAGGGAATAATCAATCCTTTTAAATGATCTAGTCAGAAACACAGAAGTAGAGGGTTTAAGACAGTTAAAATTTAGGACACAAAAGGTGGCCATGTGGTTGTTTGCAGAATCTACCAAGACACCAGAGGCCAGACGCTCCCCACTCTATTAGTCAATACCCAATCCAACAGAGAATGATTCTATGAGATGGGACTGACTCTCTGTTAGAGAGAAAGGAAGTGCAAAGAAGGAGGAAACCACTTTGGCTCTCAAAATGGTAGCAGAAGAGGTCAGAGCCAAAAGGCTGGCCTTCAGGAAATATAAGGGAACGCAGCAGGATGAAGATAGGGAAGCATACCAAACTTTCCTAAGGGAAGCAGTGAAGGCAGTAAGGCAGGCAAAGGCCCAAACCAAGGAAACACTAGCACAAACAGTAAAAGTAGGTGACAATACTTTCTACAGATACATTAGTGAAAGGAGAAAGTCCAGAAGGGTATTGCTAAGATCAAAGGAATAAGGTGTGTGTGAGGAGGAGGACCCTGTAAAAGCATCTATCCTAAATAAATACTTGCTCAGTATTTACTGAAGAGAAGGTAGGGCAGGGCCCACAACCTCAGCACCATGGACACAGGGGAGGGAGGTGTGCACTAGCCCCTTCACAAACGAAAGGGTCCTACAAGAGCCTCGATAAGCTCAGGGTGGACAAGGCAATTGGACCTGATGGCATACATCCAAAGGTACTAAAGAAGCTAAGGGTGTAGCTAGCAGGAGCCTATTATCAGAACTGTTTAGTAAGTCTCTGAGCACAGAGAGGTCCCAGAAGACTGGAGAAGGGTTCATGTGATCCTGCTCCACAAGAGTGGTAGCAGGGAGGAGGCGGGGAACTACAGACCAGTCAGTCTTACCTCAGTAGTGTGCAAGATTATGGAGGCACTCTTAGGAAAGGATAGTGCAATACCTGAAATTCATAGGAGCACAGGATACAAGGCAGCATGGGTTTACAAAAGGGAGGTCCTGTCAGATTAATCTCATATATTTCTTTGACTGGGTAACCAGAGTGGTGGACCAAGGGGAGCAGTTGATGTCACCTACCTTGACTTCAGCAAAGCTTTGATACTGTTTCACATAGAAGATTGATTAATAAGCTGGATAGGCTCGGGTGGGTCAGAAGTTGGTCAGCTGGGTGGCAAACTGGTTGATAGGCAGAGAAAACAGAGAGTGGTGGTAAATGGTATACAGTCAGAAGAGATGCAAGTCACAAGTGGGGTACCTCAGGGATCAGTCCTGGAGCCAGTCCTTTTCAATTGCAAATGGACAGGAGGGTAAGGTTTATCTGTTTGCAGATGACACCTAGATCTGCAACAGAGTAGATGATCCAGATGGGTGGGCAGAATGAGAAGAGATCTGGATAAACTAACAAAATGGTCAGAAGAGTGGCAATTGGGGATTAACACAAAGAAGTGCAAGATCATGCACATAGGGAAGAGAAACCCTGAAGCCACCTACAGGCTGGGAGGGAGTTGCTGGCAATCACAAGGGAAGAAAGAGACTTGGGCATCATCATCACTGATGGCCTGAAATCATCCAAGCAGACCACCAAAGCAGTAGGTAGGCTAGGGAGATGTTGGGGAGTATTAGTAGGGTATCACAAGTCAGAAGAGGCAGGTAATAATCCCTCTTTACAAGACACTGGTTAGGCCCCATCTGGAGTACTGCATGCAGTACTGGAGGCCACACCGTCACTAGGACATTAACCAAATTGAGGCAGTCCAGAGAAGGGCAACCAAAATGGTGCAGGGACTGCATCAGAAACATATGAGGACAGATTAATGGAGCTCAATATGTATAACCTAGAGCAAAGGAGGAGAGAGGTGATATGATCGAAACAATCAAACACCTTAAGGGCATTAACAAGGTGAAAGAGTCTAACATGTTTCAGTATAAGAAAAATATCAGGACAAGAGGACACAGCATGAGATTAGAGGGAGGCCAATTAAGGGTAATGTGAGGAAGTTATTTTCACAGAAAGGGTGGTGGATGCATGGAATGGCCTTCTCAGGAAGTGGTGGATATGAATACAGTGCTGGGCTTCAAACAGGCATGGGATAGGCATAAGGGAGCAATACAGATGAGTATGAATAGATAGGCCATTGACAGAACAAAGGCCAATGGCACTTTCATAAGGTAGGAAATGAAATGGCAGACTGGAAGGGCCTTGTGGTCCTTATTTGCTGTCAACTTCTAAGTTTCTATGTTTCTATGAGTTCTATACTGCACATACTGGCCATCTTTCTTAAGTTTTGATTGCCTTTTCTCTAAAATTCTTTTGTCTTGGCTTACTATTTGGTTATTAACACTAGTATGGCAGAGTGGTTAAGGCGCTGGACTTAAGATCTAATAAATAAATCTCCATGTGGTTCAAACTCCACTCCAGGTAAGGCTTTTGGAAGAATAATAATAATACATCACCAACTTCCACAAAAGTACACAAGTGTGCTTTAAACCTGTAGCACTACAAAAACAATAATTGTAGACATGTAAATACAGCTGCTATCTAGAACACTTGAGTTGCTTTCAAGAGCTCTACCATTACTTGTAACACATGATGCTGTGACACTTCTTATTAACACCAGAATGGCCAAATGATTAAGAGGTTGGATTTAAGATGCAGTCAATGAATATCCAAATTGGTTTAACATCATTTATTGTAGGACTTCTGGAAGAAACAGAAAATTATTTGTTGCTGTATTGTGCCTTGTACCAACAGACCTGTATTATGACTGAAAACAATAAATCTTAAACATGTAAATGAAGTTGATACCTAATTCAGCCAGGAGCATTCAAGAGATACCCTTTTATTTGTAACCCATAATAATGTGGCAATCTTTTATAGAAACACTGGAACATTCAAATGGTTAAGGATTGTACCAAGATGCAGTTGATCAATATCCAAATTGGTTTGAACCCCATTCCTTCTATGACTTTTGGAAGAATCTTAGAATTGTCTGTAGCTATATTGGTCCTTGAACCAACACATGAATAAAATATGAGATTTCCTACCTTTAGTTAGATCAATGAGAAATTGCTCGAGCACAAACTTTCAGGCTACATAAAGCCATTCTTCAATATTACCAATTTTATTTATATGTTTCATCATTCTTTTATCACCATGTTCTGTAGTGGAAGGTGTCGTTTTTGGTTTCAACATCACTCCTTTTAAGACCTCTGGAAGAATCAGAAAATTATTTGCAGCTGTATTTTTCCTTGTGACAAACAGATCAACAATGTAGGAGATTTCATACCTCTTATTAGACCAACAAGAAATTTTAAGAAGACAAGCTCTCAGGCTACACTGATGGATTCTTCAGGTAATTACAGTTTCTGCAAAAGCATACATTTTATTCAGTGTTTACAACAACAAACACTAGAAAATGGCATACATAACTAAATGTTGTTTGATATAAAGACAGTGTTTCTTTTAGAACATCTCAAAAGTACCTATTTTTTTATGTAATGATCCCTGCATACAAGTGTCAGGGGAATGATGTGGGGAGAGGAAGAAAACCTGTAGGTATCTATCTATTCTGCACAAAATAAACTACACATTCCATTACAGAACATGCTGATAAAAAGAATGATCAAACATATAAATAAAACTGGTACTATATATAACACAATAAAATTGTAGTAAATTAGAGACTTGATATGTAGCACATTGCCTTCAGTGGGTACAGGTGAATGAAAACACATCCCAGTCATCTATAATGCAGATAGATTGTAGCTTCCTTGTAGGAGATAAATAAATAAATTGTTTCCTTTTTCCACGAGCTGTTCACTACAGCTCCTGCCCCCTCCCAGTACTGTTTTATTTCAGGCTAACAGTGGCTTAACTAAACCAGGAAAGGGAAAGACTAAAGCGCTCAACTTAAGGGATGCTTATCCACGTGCTTGCAATCAACTCTCCTCCAAAGAGTTTTGGAAGAATCATAACATGCATTCATCAGTCCCAGAAAAGTAAACAAATGTTAATGAACCTGTATTATGACAAAATAATAAATCTAAACATGTAAATGAAGCTGATAACTAATTCAGCCAGGAAGCATTCAAGATGTACTCATTTCAGTTGTAACCCAAAATGATGTGGCAATATTTTAGAGAACCACTGAAATACCCAAATGGTTAAGGGATTGTAGCAAAGATGCAGTTGATCATTACCCAAATTGGTTTGAACCCCTTCCTTCTATCACTTTTGGAAGAATCTTAGAGTTGTCTGTAGTTGTATTGGGCCTTGAACCAACACATGAATAAAGTATGAGATTTTCTACCTTTAACTGCATCAGTGAGAATTTTTATGAGCACAAACTTCAGGCTACGTAGGCCATTCTTCAGGAAATTACAGTTTCTACACAAAGCCTAGATCTTATTCAGTGCATAGGAAAATCTAGTACTAGAAATTCTATATGTCAGTGAAACTTAGATAGAAAGACACAACTGCATTAAGGAGGTGTTAACATTAGCTATTTTTCAATGTAGTAAAGCTACATACAGCCGTGAGGACCATAGGAAATAGATCGGAGGAAGACAGAACAAAAAGTATATACCTGTATAGATAGATAGATAGATAGATAGATAGATAGATGCTGCATAAACATACATGCATGTGAGAATTCAGAACATGTAAATAAAAAGTATAATCAAACGTATATAAAACTGAGGTGATTCATGAGAAATAATAAGATGACAGAAAATGAGAGATAACATATAGCACATCTTCTCCACTAGGTAAAGAAAACTGGAAAATACATCTCAGTGATCCATACAGCAGATGCTGTGGTCTATCTTTGTTGCAAGAGATAAATACAGAAACTGTTCCTTTCTGTTATGAGTTCTATACTGCACATCCTGACTATCTTCCTTAAGTTTTGATTACCTTTTCTCACCATTCTTTTGTCATGGCTTACAACATATTTATCAACACCAGGATGTCTGATTGCTCTGTGTGTTAGACTTAAGATCTAATGGATGAATACTCACATGGGTTCAAACCCCACTCCTGGTAAGGCTTTTGATAATAATAACACATATCACCAACTTCCACGAAAGTACACAACTGTGATTGAACCTGTAACACTACAAAAAAAAATGTAGACATGTAAATAAGTTAATATCTAACATACTTGAGAAGCTTTCAAGAGATCCTAGCATTACCTGTAACACACGATGCTGTGCCACTTCTTGTTATTCACACCAGAATGATCAGATTGTTAAGAGGCTGGACTTAAGATGCAGTCAATGAACATCCAACTTGGTTTCAACATTATTCCTTTTATGACTTTTGAAAGAATCAGAAATTGTTTGTAGCTGCATTGGCCCTTGTACCAACAGATCAACAAAGTAGGAGACTTGATACTTTTATTAGACCATTAAAAATTTAAAGAACACAAGCTCCCAAGCTACACAGAGGCATTCTTCAGGTAATGACAGTTTTGCAAAAAGTATATATTTTGTTCAGTGTTTACCACCACTACTACTAGAAAATAGCATACATCACTAAACATTGTCAGATATAAAGACAGTGTTTTTTGAACCTCTCAACAGTATCTACTTTTAATGTAATGAACCCTGCATACAAGAATCATGGGAAATGGTGTGGGGAGAGATAGAAAACCTGTAGGTATATATCTATTCTGCACAAAAAATACAGATTCCAACAGAGAACATTTGGATAAAAGTATGATCAAATATATAAATAAAACTGCTAATGTATGTAACACAGTAAGATTATAGAAAATTAGAAACATGATATATAGCACATTGTCTGCACTGGGTGCATGAGAGAAGAAAAAGGCACATCCCAGCCATCCGTACTGCAGCTGGATAGATTGCAACTTCCTTGTAGGAGAAACCTAAATTGTTTCATTTACCATAAGCAGTTCACTGCAGCTCCTGCCACCTCTTCTTTAAATTTGATAGCTCTTACTCTGATATATTGTTTTCTCTCAGGTTAGCAATTGCTTATCTAAACTAGGATAGTAGAAAGTCTAAAGCGTTCAACTTAAGCGATGAATATCCATGTGCATGAAATCCACACTCCTCCCAAGACTTTTGGAAGAATCATAACATGTATTCATCAGTTCCAGGAAAGAAAACAAATAAGAATTAACCTGTATTACTACAAAAACAATAAATATTATGCATGTAAATGAAGCTAATATCTCATTCACTCCTGAAGCAATCAAGAGATTCTCTTTATAGTTGTAACTCATAATGACGTGGAATCTTAAAACACTGGAACGCCCTAGTGGTTAAGGGGTTGTACCTAAGATGCAATTGATCAATATCCAAATTGGTTTGAACCCCTTCCTTCTATGACTTTTGGATGGATCTTAGAATTGTATGTAGCTGCATTGGACCTTGTACCAACACATGAATTAAGTAGGAGATTTCCTACATTTAATAAGATCAATAAGAAATTTTACAAGCACAAACTTTCGGCTGCATAAAACTATTCTTCAGGAAATACAGGTTACTCACCTGTAACAGGAGTTCTAGAAGTGGTATATGTTGTTCATCCACACTTTGTGGCAGGTTCCTTGCCACTTTAAATCTTGCCAGAAGGTCTTCAAGCTGGATCCTCCCACCCACCCGGTGATAAAACCTGGCTCTGCCCCATGACACCAGATCTAGCCCGCTGGAAGCCAGGTTGCCAAGCTGGGAGGTCACGTGGTCGTTGGATGAACAACATATACCACCCAAGAACTCCTGTTACAGGTGAGTAGCCTGTATTTCTAGGGACGTGGATATGTTGTTCAATCCACACTTTGTGGCAGACTCCTAGCAGTTCTCCGGGAGGAGGGAAGGCACGCACTCTACTTAGGGAATAAGGACTGGAGAACTGAGGTCCCAAAACCAGCATCCTGGGGTGACTCTAGGCCAATGTGGTAATGGGAAATAAAAGTGTGTGCTGGGTTCCAGGTAGCAGCCCTGCAGATTTCCTGGATAGAGACATCCCTAGAAGCAGCCACTGAAGCAGCGGTATGGTGGGTAGAATGAGCTCTTATCCCTTTGGGAGGCTCCATGCCTGCCAACCTGTAGCAGAGATCTATGCAGGAGGTGACCCACCTGCTTATCGTCTGCTTGGCTGCAGGTCTGCCAGGTGCGGCTTCAGCATAGGTGACAAACAGCTGGCGAACCTCTCCCGAACTTCAGCCATTCGCTCCTTATAATAAGCGAGCCTTCTAGGATCCAAAGTATGGAGCCTATATTCGGCCTCTGAGATGTGATTGGGGTAGAACACCAGCAGAGTCAACAACTGGTTAAGGTGAAACTCTGGCACCACCTTCAGAAGGAATTTTGGCTGGAGTGAAGGACAACCTTGTCCCTGTGGAAGACCAGATAAGGAGACTTCGATGGAAAGTGCCTTGCACTCTCCCATACTTCTGGCTGACATGTTAGCCACCAAGAAGGTAGTCTTCCATGACAGGTGAGAGACATCACACCTGTGCATCAATTTGAATAACTTGCCCATGAGCTTAGCCAGTACCAGCAGTAGATCCCATGGTGGTGGAGGATCTCACACCGGAAGGGATATGTGATCAAGGCCTTTGAAAAGCACCTGACCACCTTTCTTGTGCCACCAACTGCTTGCCGGCCCACACTCAGTAAGCAGAGATGGCTGCCAGGTGCACCTTGAGGGTCGTTGACCAAAGCCCTTGCTGAGAAAGGGACCACAGGTAGTCCAAAATATTAGCAAAGGACAGGAAGAGGGGTCCAAACCCTTGTCCTGACACCAAATGGAGAATCTCTTCCATTTGAAGGCATAGCATTTTCTGGTCGACTCTTACAGGATGCCTCAATGATGTTGAGGACCTCATCAGAAAGACCAAGGCCTGGAACTCTAGCTGCTCAGGAACCAGGCTGTCAAATGCAGGGATTGAAGGTTCGGATGGAGAACTTTCCCTTGTCAATTGAGATCAGGTCCGGGTGGTCTAGAAGCCATCTCAGGAGCCTGGAGCTGAGGCTGAGGAGATCTGGGTACCAGAACTGGTGAGGCCAATCTGGGGCTACCAGGATCACCTGTGTCTTGTCCTCCTTCCCTTGAGGAGCACCTTGTGGATAAAGGAAATGGAGGAAAAGTGTAAGACAGGCCCAGGGTCCACGGCCTCAAGAAGGCATCCCCTGCAGCAAGCCCTGCTGGTGGGGGCATGAAACAACCTCAGTTTCATATTCTCCTGGAGATGAACAGGTCTACCTGAGGGGTTCCCCAATGGGAGAACAGGCCTTGCACCACCTCTGGCAGGAGAGACCACTCGTGAGATGCAGCACCTATCCGGCTGAGGGCATCGGCCAGACTGTTGGAGGCTCCTGCCACATGGATGGCTAGGAGATCCGCTCCAGGCTGATCATGAGAGACCAGATGCGGAGAGCCTCCTTGCACAGAGGCAAGGAGTGTATCCCACCCTGATGGTTGAGGTAGTACATGGTCGTGGTGTTGTCCATCTGACCTGAACCACCTGACCCCATACAAATGGAGCAAAGGTGGTGAGGGCTAATCGAACTGCTCAAAGCTCCAGCAGGTTGATGTAGCATCGAGACTCCTGAGGGACCAGAGGCTGTGGGCCCAGAGATCCCCCAGATGGGCACCCCAACCCATCAGAGAGGCATAAGTCATTAGAGTGACCATTGGCTCGGGCAGACAAACAGGATACCCTCTCTGCAGATGAGCTGGGACAAGCTTTCACTGCAGGCCATTCCACATCTCCTGGGTCACTGTCACCGGCTGGTCCAGAGAACCAGAGCGCCTGTGACCACTGGCTGGCCAGCCCCCATTGCAGGGGCGCATATGCCAGTGGGCCGGGTGGACCACACTGGTGCAGGCAGCCATGAGGCCCAGAAGGTGCAGAAAGTCCTGGGCAGGTGCAATTGCCCTACCAGAAATGATTGGGCAAAGGAGGAAAGGACCTCAGCCCTGTCCACTGGGAGCTGAGCTCTGGCTTGAAGAGAGTCAAGCTCTGCCCCAATGAACTGAATCACCTGCGATGGCATGAGTTCTGATTTGACCTCATTGATGAGAGGCCAATCGGAGAGCAGACCTGGAGGCCAGATCCCTGACCTCTCCACCTCCAACCTGGGGGCTGCAATCAGCCAGTCATCCAGGTAAGGGTATACCCAGACCCCCAGAGCTGTAGGAATGCTGTCACTACTGCCATGCATTTGGTGAAGACCCTGGGAGCTGGAGAAAGGCTGAAGGGCATGGCTCAGAACTTGTAAAGAGATCCTCTGCTCTGAAGTGGAGGAATCGCTGATGAGATGGAATGATCTGAGCCAGAGTGACCATCCTGAAGGTGCATGGCCTTAGGAACTTGTTCAGGTCATGCAGGTCGAGAATGGAATGCCAGCCCCCATCCACTTTGGGACCAGGAAGTACCTGGACACAAACCCTGGGCTGGGTCTGGAGGAGGTACGCCACCTCACTGATCACCTCTTTCTAGAGGAGCAGGGCAATGTCAACTCAATGAGCTGGACGGAGGAGGCTGCAGAACCAATTGCCCCCTGTGGGGTGATGGCTTGATATGGAGGAGACTGCTCGAACTCCAGAGGCAGACCCCTGCCGACCATTTCTAGCACCCAGTGATCCATGGTGATAGTGGACTGGGGAAAGGAAGTGATGGAGCCGTCTCTCCATAGGGGAAACCCGGGGAGTGACAAGGCTGGGCGTGACACCCCACAACCCATCACTGGGCAGGCTTCCTACTGGAAGAAGGGGCAGACTTGGCCTTGGGGTGCCTAGTGTGAGTCTGCTGGCCCTGTTGCTGGTGCTGCTGGGCCAGACATGCTGCAGGAGCAGAAGGGCAGAAGGGCAAAGGGCTTTACGCTGCTACTGGTGGCCTTTGTTCTTCTGGGCAGACGTGACCAAGTCCAGGTGGCATTGGACTTTTCAATCCTCTGGAGATGGCCTTTCACCCCTGGCCCAAACAAGTCAGTGCCCAGGAAGGGAACGTCTGCCAGCTTGTGCTGGGTATCAGGCGTAAGGTGGAGATCCGAGCCAAGCTCTGTGGCTCATGGCTATTGAGGCCACTATTGACCAGGCACAAGAGTCACCGATGTCCAAAGAAGTTTGGAGCTGCTGCTTAGCCACCGACCTTCCCTGATCCCACACCTGATTGACCGTTGTCTGAAGGTCAGCCAGGAGATGAGGGATCATCCAGGGAACCCATAAGGGCATGTGAGAAATGCACCACCAGTACAGCCGAGCTAGCCTGTCATAGGCCTAGGGAGGAAGCAGCATAATCCTTCTGTCCCAAATAATCCAGCTTTTGGATTCTTTATCGGGCAGTTTGTCCATGTCTGTAGCATTCCTGGAATGCCGAAAAACACTGTCTGTCACCAGCTCCTCCACAAAGGGGTGCTCGAGAAACCAGAGAGTGAACCGGTGGGGACCACAGACTTGTGAGCCATCCTGGCCAAAGGTGCAGGACAAGAGGCAGGTTGCTGCCACAACTCCAGGGCCGGGCCAACAATGGCTTCAGCACTGGGAAGGCCTACGTGGGGAATATCTTTGGTCCAGTATCTCGTGAGGGATACCGAGCCCATTCTGAACTGGTTCGAGCTGCACCCTGTAGACTCTGAGATGAGTCAAAGAATACCCAAGAACAAGGATGGGCTATCGTGACACCGACTGACTCCTACAGATTCCAGGTCAATGGGCCTGAAGAACAGGGAGGAGTCATCGTCAGACTCCGAGGAATCTTCAAACAGCTGCCGAAGCACCTAAGCCACCCTCCACCTGCCGAGGTCGATCGGGAGTGAGGGTGACCGACAATCTGTGGGGTAAGCCCTGACCAAGAATCCTTGGATGGGGCCCCAGTCTTCGGTTGTGGAGGTGGTGGTTCCACCACAATGGGTGGAGCAGCTGGTTTTGGCTGAACAACTGGCAGGACACCGTGAAGCCAGCGGCCTTAGCTGCAACCTCAACCGAGTTGAGAGCCAACTGTCTGGAGAAGGATTTCTCCGCTCCCACTGACGTCGATGGTGGGACTTACCTTTTGGATCTTTTTCTTGGACCTACTGGTATGTCCAATGGCCCTTCTCCTTGGTGGAGAGGGACTGGCAAAGCTCCTTAAAAGAAGCAGTGTAGGAGGAGCCCAAGGAGAGCAAGATAAATGCGAAGCTGAGGAAGAAGATGAAGTGGCCTGGGCCGCTTCCTCCTTGAAGGCGATCAACTGCTCCAGCTGATCCGCAGAGCCCACAGCTGTGGACACCACCCAACATCCTCCTTTGATTTCACCGCGAGTACCATTTCTCGGGACACCCAAGTTGTAGCCTGGCAGCGGTCCTCTAAGACCGAGTCGAGAAGGACTTGTACAGATCGCAGGCCTGTGGATCAGGGCAAGACCCAGGCAGTAAACGCATACGTGGAGTGCGGATCAGTCCGGGGATATTTTCTGCCCACAAGGGCACCGATGGAAGCCGGGAGCGATTTGTCCATTGCAGCCATGAGGGAAGGAGAAGACTGAAGTCTAGAAAACTTTAAAATAATTTTCGAAAACCCATAGAGTTTGGATCCAGGCCTAAAACGCAGAGCGCTAAGGAGGGAACCTGAGCTTCCAAGCAGTAAGGAAGATCTGGTGTCATGGGGTGGAGCCATGGTTTTACCACCTGGGTGGGTGGGAGGAGCCAGCTGAAGACCTTCCAGCAAGATTTAAAGTGGCAAGAAACCTGCCATGAAGTGTGGATTGAACAACATATCCATGTCCCTAGAAATGAGTTTCTAAACAAAGCATAGATTTTGTTCTGTGCATAAGAAAATATAATACTAGAAATTCCTATATGTCAGTAAAACTTATCAAATATAAAGACACAACTGCCTTTAGGAGGCAGTGTTACCCATGCATTAAAAGTGCTAGGTGGGCCACCTCACTATGTAAAACAGCCACCTCTCATTTTGCTTGTCTGCCACTCACTTGTTTGGTCATCACTCACTCTTACTTTCTTGCATTCTGTTTTTGTCCCAGTTACTTTAAGTACACATACTCACACTTTGAGTCTGCATGAGCATGAGTAAAGGGAGCTGTGGTCTTTGGGATTTGCGATGCGTAAGAAATAGAAGCATATCCTTGTCCAGCGCATCCACATGGTAGTTAAGCTCATGCAATGGCAGTTCTATGAGAGGAGGCTGTTGGGGTCTGGGTCAGACCATGGGACCAACTTTAGTGCAGTCAGCAGACCTTGAGAGCATGAACAGAGGAGCCAATGAAGAAGATGCCAAGGGACTGACAACTCAGAAGCCTATCAGTGGAGCAGCTACAATGTTGGGTAAGTCCACCCAATTCAGTAAGTCTGCTGCCACTTCAGGGTTTTGAGTCAGTTGCTCTCAGTCATTCCGGTGATAGAAGGAGTCACTGTGTGTGAGTGGCTCTCAGTCATTCTGGCGATAGGAAGGAGTCACTGTGTGTGAGAGAATTTAACTAAGTCGGCAGTTGCATCAGTCTCAGGAGGCAGCCTATCTTTACAGCTGCAGCTATAATACATTGTATACAAATCACTGTCACTTGTTATAGTGGAGTTGTGTTTACTGCCAATAAGCAGGCAGGGAGGAGTGGTGGGGACAGAGGAGAGATCGATGGTCTCCAATGGCAGCTCTGCCTACTGCAATTTATGTTGAGAGGCTGCTACCAGCAAAACAGTAGAAATAAAAGAATATTGATAAAAATGTAACTACCTACAAAAAAATTGCACAGATAAACTTGGTGCACAACAGAGCCAGGAGGACTAGTGAGGAATCACTGAGCTGTAGCCTGTGGTGACCCCCAAAAAAAACTGAGAAAAAGAACACCACCAGTCATTTATGGTTTTGTACCACAGCTACAGATGTCTTCCTTCCCATGTAACATCACTATGTGTTAACTATTTAAGGGTTACCTCCTGTGTTTTTGTGACCACTCTTCCTACTATTAGTTTCCTTCCAAAATTCTGTTAAGCATCACAGACTCACCCTCTCTCTCTATCTGATACATTATAAAATTGTGTGTGTGACTAACTGTCCTTTCCAGTCATCTGATTTTTCTTCCTGGCATACAATTTTAAGTGTCTAAACTAAAATAGTTTGTGTGTGTAAGAAAATGGGGGCTCCAAGAGGTGCCACCAGTGTGTCCTGTCAGTAGATGCACCTTTCTACATCAGTGTTATGCTTACTTGTTCTACCTACAGTCAGTAAAATAATTTGTGTGTGAGGAGAAAAAATCAGGGCTCCAAACAGTGCTCCTGTGGGTCTACCAGTCCCTGTCCTGCCAGTCTTGTGCATTCCATGCTTCATCAGTGTGCGGGTCACTTGTTTCTAAGTCAGTAGTAAAGAGAAAAATATTTGTGTGAGGAAAAAAATCAGGGCTCTGAACGGGCCTCCAGTGGGTCTGCCAGTCCCTGTCCTGCCAGCATCACACTCTCGTTCTGTTGTAGTGACATTAAACACACAACAACACACTTAGAAAAAAAGCTTTATTAAAATAATCCACAATGCAGAGACTAACTTTGGTTTCAAACTAACTAAAAATGGAAACATCCTGATCAAGATGACAGTCCTGAGATCACAGTGCCAGTTGGTCTAGTCGATATCGATGTCCAAGAGTCTCCTGTACCTCCTTCTGTAATACAGAAAAACACCTCTAAGAACAGAGCAACAGGTTTTGCACTGGCTGTCTTAACAAATACTGTTGGTTACAGTACAAAGAAAATAGTGGCATGTTTGTGCATTTTGCACAAAAGATAAACAGATGCCCAAATCAGGAACAGTTTGGGTAATGAGTGGGTGCAAGACATTCAGAGAAGATGTTATAAAAAGCATTCAAACAGTTCTGTTCACAGCATTGCTTCTAAACTGGAAGCTAACTGCAGGATTTCAGCTGCAAAGGTGGAATAGAGCAGGCAATGCAGCAAGCCCTGACCCTGGAACAAGAAGCTTTTGTGGCATCCCTTAGTTGCATGTACCGGCTAATAAAAATGAGCTGCCTCACTTAATGAAATATGGCTCACCGCTGGATCTCACCAAATCATTGGGATACAAATACCTAGACAATATACATATTGCAGATGCTGTTAAATATCATTCCGATCGAACTGTCAGAGAAATGGTTTTCCTCTAGGTGAGGTGGTCAGGAGATCAGTACTTACAGATTTGAAGGCTGCCAGATTTTTTTTCTTAGTGGAAAAAACAACGGATATTGCTGTTATGAAGCAGCTCATTTTGTATGGCATGTACTTCAAAGAAGGGAATCCCAGAGTTTATTTCTTGGAAGTTGAGGAACTAATTGATGGAAAGGCAGACACACTGTTAAAAAATGCTGGAGTTCTCTGATAACAATGGAATCTTGGTTGATCACCTTGCAGGGTTGGGCAATGATAGAGGAGCGGTTATGCTGGCAGGCAAAATGGAGTGGCTAAAAACTGAAAAAGTCAGCCCAATACTTGTTGAAAATTACCGTATGGCTCATCAGGAAGCCTTGGCTGTAAAGTCAGCAGCAAATGATGTGAACACCATTAAAAAGTTTAATCAAACACTTGATCACTTATACAGATATTATGAAAATTCTGCTGTTCGCATGACTGCCCTGAAAGAAATTCAGCAGGCAATGGAGAACCCTGTTTTCAAGCCTAAACAGGCAAAAGCAGTTAGTTGGCTGTCCCATGATGCAGCATGTGGCACACTAAGAAAGATTTTTCCATCCATCGTTACGTCTTTGCATAGAGAGAACTCTGAAAGGCATGATCCCCAAGCTGTGGGCCTAGTAAAATGGTGGAAAACTGGGAAGTTTGTTCTGTTTTATGCATAATGTGTGACATACTTCCACACCTTAGCATCTAATGCTTTCAAAACTTAGCTCTGAATTTTATTGATATAAAAGCCATTTAAATTCCACTTTCAAGACTCTTAGGGCATGTCTACTGGTACCTGGTCAGTACTTCTCCTCTGTATCAACTGAATTAGTACTCCTGAATGATAATGGCCTGAATTTGCCATTTAGTGAAGCACAATTAAATCACTTTAGAACCTCTGAGCATGACAACTTTATTAGGGCCCTAATTGTCCAAATTGAGCAAAAGTTTCCAAGCACAGAACTTTTGGATATGTTCTATATCTTTGACTCCAGCATGATACCAAAAGGTGATATTGAAGACTTGAAGGATATGGTAGTGACAGCCTTGACATTATTCTGGGTCACTATGCTACTGTTGTGGATGTGGATGCTTCAACACTGGAATGGGCTTCTCTGCATAATCTCGTGTTCATAGAAAGGATGGCCTTTAAGACTATTTCAGATGTGCTGTACTCTCTAACTACTAAATATGTAGACCTGTATCAAAACATACCTACTTTGGCAGAACTGGCAATGATAATACCAATGTTGACAGCAGATTGCAAGAGAGGTTTCTGTGCTCTAAATCGAATAAAAACTCAGGAACGAAATAGATTAGGTGCCAGCGTATAAGTATACTTACGATTATCTCAATTGAGGGCCTTGATGTTGACAATTTCCCTTATTTGGAAGCTGCAGTTCATCGGGCAGGACTGCAAAACCATAGATTAGATCTTGGCCTTGCAGGCACTAGTAAAGAGATGTAGTAGTACGCACCAAGAATAATGTCAACACTCTAACAAACTGTCCCCTGCCCTCAAATAGAATGCAGAGGTTCTCCAGTGTGTCACTTAACTTGACACACTTCTTTGCTACTGCACACCAGCCAAGCGGCCTCCAAATTAGTTGCATTACTCCTATTGTTTACCCTTTTGCATTATATGCACCCCAGACTGACTCACCACCTGAGGCTCTCCCACCATGGCTCCAACCCTTACCACCACTCTATATTTTTTGAGCAATGTGGAACACTGGGAGGTGTTGAAAATAGCTATTTTTCAATGCAGTAAAACCCTGATACAGTAGCTATAGGAAATGGGTGGGAAGACAGAAGAAAAAGTAGGTATACAGTATATCTATGCTGCATAAACATACATACATGTGAGAATACGAACATGTAGATACAAAGTTTCATCAAACTTACATAAAACTGAGCTGATTCATGAGAAATACTAAGATAATGGAAAATGAGAGAGATAACATATAGCACATCTTTCCACTGGGTGAAAAATGTGGGAAAATACATCTCAGTGATCCATACTGCAGTTGCTTTGGTCTAACATCCTTGTTGCAAGAGATAAATACCGAAACTGTTTCTTTCTACCATGAGTTCTGTACTGCAGATCCTAACCATCTCTCTTCAGTTTTTAATAGCCTTTTCTCCACCATTCTTTTGTCACTGCTTATTATTTGTTTATCAACACTAGGATGGCTGAGTGGTTACAGTGTCGGACTTGAACTCCCATGGATGAATATCCATGGGGTTCAAACCCCACTCCTGGTAAGGCTTTTGAAAGAATAATAACACACATCACAAATGAACACAAGTGTGATTAAACCTGTAACACTACAAAACAATAAATGTAGACATGTAAATAAAGCTGATATCTCATACACTTGAATTGCTTTCAAGAGCTCTTACCATTACTTGTAACACATGATGCTGTGCCACTTATTAACTCCAGAATGGTCAAATGGTGAAGAGGTTGCACTTAGGATGCAGTTAATGAATATCCAAATTGGTTTCAACATCATTCCTTTTAAGACATTTGGAAGAATCAGAAAATTATTTGTAGCTGTATTGTTCCTTTTACCAACAGATCAACAACGTAGGAGATTTGATACCTTTTATTAGACCAACTAGAAATTTTAAGAAGACAAGCTCTCAAGCTACACTGAGGCATTCTTCAGGTAATTACAGTTTCTGCAAAAGCATGCATTTTATTCAATGTTTATGACGACTACTAGAAAATAACATACATGACTAGATGTTGTCAGATATAAAGACACTATTTCTTTTAGAAACTCTGAAAAGTACGTATTTTTAAAGTAATGAACCCTCCATACAAGAGTCAGAGGAAATGGTGTGGGAGAGATAGAAAAGCCTGTAGGTATATATCTATTCTGCACAAAAAAATACACATTCCAATACAGAACATGGGGATACAAAGTATACTCAAACATGTAAATCAGACTGTGGTAATATATATATAACACAATAAAATTATACTAAATTAGAGATGTGATATATAACACATATTGTCTACAGTTGGTGCAGGAGAAGGAAAACACATCCCAGCCATCCATACTGCCGGTGGCTAGACTGCAACTTCCCAGTAGGAGATAAATTAATAAATTATCCCTAGATCCTCCCCAATAATACACAGACAACCTGTATGGGTGCTCAGTTGGCAATTATTTTACTCCATTTTCTTTCCAAACAATCCACAATTTCACATCTACAATTACTCAAAACATATTTAATGTTTTCCCATCACTTCACATCCACAATTATTCAAAACATATTTACATTTTCCCATCATTTCCTTATTATGTACAATTTTGTAAATACATGTTCATTCTTCTCTTCTACCCCCTCCCCAGATGTACATCCGGGGCCGCTCTCCTCTTCTTCCTCTGGTTGGGTACGAATGTACACCCATAGCCCTCTTCTCTCCTGCATTTTCCTGCAGCCATCTGTGCTCTCCCCAGCCTCCCCCACTCAATGTTCCACATTTCCTCTTTCCTCTTCTTTCTCTGCCATCCACCTCCAGCAGTCCACCCTTTATCCCTGCTGTCCACCTTCAGCAGTTAAATGTCTCTAAACACCTCTCTTACCCAGTACCTCCTTCCTTGGGTTGGGTGGGTGGAAAATGTCTCTGTAGCAAAATGATGGGGTCTCCAGCCTTCTACAGTTAAACTCCATCTGTGCTCACCCCTCTCTCCAGTCCTGATCCTCCACCTCATAGTGACCTTATGATGCTCCACCCTCCCCTTGTGATGTCATGGGCTGCATCCCTCACTCCATATATGGCTTTCCTTCCTCCTTGATTTGTGCTCTTTGGCTTATCCCCCGCCATTATGCACCTTTCTGCTCCTTTCCTCATCCCCCTTTTGCTCTCTACTCCTCTGGCCTTGAAGACACCCTATTGGTCAGGGTCTGTTGTCTATAGGGTCTGCCCCTTCTGTGCAGACCTCTTGTCCCAGATCCCCCAACAATAATACACAGACAACCGTTGTATGGGTGCTTAGTTGGGAATACTTTTACTCCATTTTCTTTCCAAACAAGCCACAATTTCACATCCACAATTATTCAAAACATATTTAAATGTTCCCATCATTTATTTATTATGTAGACAAGTCCAAAAGACTGGAGACACACACACACCATTTTTCAAATACCACTGAGGCTCTCCAATAATACTAAAAATATACTTTATTACTTATAAACTACATGAACATCTGATGCTTTTCAGATTGTGAAATCCTTCTTCAAAGGCTAAGGATTTCACAGTCCAAAACGTGACAGGCATTCATGCTCATTTTATTTGTCATAAAGTATATTTTAGCATTATTGAGAGCCTAGTGGTATTTGAAAATGGGTGCATGTGCTCCAGTCTTTGAATCTTGTTCATCTGTTTAACTGTTTGAGCACCAGTTAGCTTGTGCGCACTTTGGGAGCAACTTATTATGTACAATTTTATAAATACATGTTCATTCTTCTTCTTCTTCTCCCCAAGATGTATATCCGGGGTCGCTTCTTTATTCCTCTGGCTGGGTATGAGTGTACACTGTACTCTCTTCTGTCTTACATTGTCCTGCAGCCATCTGAGTCCTGTTCCCTCCCCAGCCTCCCTACCTCTATTATCCACTAGCCCACCACCAGTTTGCACCAGACAGTGTGCTTTCCCCCATTTTCTTCCTCCTCTCTCCTTTTTAATGCTAATCTTCCTTTAGCCACATTTCCACTAATTCCCCATTTCTGAAGTGAAAAGAGCCAAACCCAAATAGGAGAGGTGTACCCCACCTCCTATAAAACTCATCTTGCTGCTCCTCGAGTCCCCTTTACAGTCCTACCCCAGTTTCTGAGAACAGCTTACTGATCCTATTTTCATGTGCTTCCATGCCTTCTGTATAGCCCTAGCTGTGCACATGTCGCCATACCCTTCTTGGGACCATGTCAGACCACACCAGCGTGACTGCTGGCCACCATTTTTATTACTGCAATGTCCTCCTTTATTTAATAAAAAATATTCAACCATGGCCTCGCTCCAAGATCATTCCCTCCTAAATGTAGTATAAACATGTCTGGTCTCTTGTTCTCCCTTTCATTGCTCATAAGAGCAGTAACAGCAGTGCCCATCTCATTCCCCAAACTCCTCTCCTGGTCAGCTTAATCAGGTTCAGATACATGTATAGTTGCCACCCCGTGCCATCTGGACACCCATTTTCTATCCAATAAATAAAGGAGTGCCTGCATAGCCACACTCTAGCCTCTCCCTCCAACCTGTCAAATAAATAAATGACAATCATGAGTGTTTGACATGAAACTCTCCCTGTTCCATCCCTCCTTTCACCCCCCTTTTAGTTTTTGTTTTAAACCACTCTTCTTTACCTGTTTAAGGAGGAAAAGAACAGAGTTAACATCATAATTCTTTACATTCTGAATGTATCTTTGAAGCATTCTGAGGCCCACCACCCCTTTTGCTTTATCCCTTAAACCAGTTCATGCAATTGTCCAGGCTGTGTGTGGTGTTGATGTGCAATATGGCTGCCACTACACATTCAGTCACTTCACTACCAGTCTAGCATTGCTTGTAAAGCACTTTGGCTACACTGTGTATGAAAAGTGCTATTTAAATGCTGATTCTCTTCTTCTTCTCACTTGTTACCCCTCATGCTGCAAGCTCTGAAGTGGCTCCAATTATGAATTTCAGATCTTCACCTAAAACTGCATCCCTTTCTTCAGCACATCAACAGCTTGCATGCGGTCACCCTTGACCCACCTACATGTATAAACATAGGGACCCTACTTTTTGTTGCACTGCAGTGTACACTAACAGTGCTTCCACTGAGCAAACTGCACTGTCCCCATTGCTTTAATTCGACTGTACACACCTCCCCACTTTGTCAGACTTTGATTGTCTTAGAGTCAAACTTATTTTCCCAGGTGTCAAAATAACATCCTCAAATCTTAGGCCCCTAACTCATCTCCCTTCCATGCCCTAGCACTTCACCATTCCTAAAGGCACAAGGGTACATGGTGGTATAAACGACCCTGAACACTGCCGCTTCATTGCTGGACCTGCATATTGAGTTCAAGGCACCTTCTGACCTCTGCAGCAGGCCTCCATGATTGGCTTTCTGCCATCTATTGACTTTTCAGACACCTGCAGCCACCTCTGCATCATGCGCCATACTAGGCTGCCCTTTGCTGGATCCCCCACCCTCAAGTTACAAACCAGGCTTATGGCTGGTAAGTGCACTCCATGGTTGCATGTGGTATCCTCCTTTTCCATCTGCAAACCACAAATTTTGCCACCTGGTCCTCCAGCACTGGCCCACTTACCTTGAAACCATGTACCTCCCTGAATGACTGAAATACCCTCCAAGAGCCCTCATAGGCTTTCAGGGTCCTGGGGACCAGGAGTTGCAAAACAACAGTTCAGCTCCCTCCATCCAATCTCCCATGTATGTTTCGGTATTGGCATCTGATTGCATTGAGCGCAATCTCACAAAACCTGTCCAGCTGCAATCGGGAGAGGCAGTCAGCTAGTATGTTGTTCACCCCTTCAATATGTCTGGCCCTAAATGACATGTTCAGTCTTAAGCCCTGCAATACCAGCTGTCTCAGAACCCTCCTTGCCATCTTTGACATGCCCCCTCTCCTTATTCAACACCTCTACCATGGCCTTGTTGTCTCACCAAAATGTGAACCTTTGGTTTCATAAGTCCTCTCCCCATACTAGTGTGGCTACCCAAATTGGGAACATCTCTAGAAATATGATGTCTCTAGTTATACCCAACTGTACCCACTTATTCGGCCATACTTCCGAAAACCACCTACCTCTAAAATAGGCTCCCATCACTGAATCTCCCACACATCCATGTATAACTGTAAGTCCATATTAAACACCTAGTCCTCTTGCCAGAAAGTTGTCCCATTGTATTCTCTTAGAATGTCTCCCAGATCTCTAAATCCTGCCTGATTCCCTTCGATATATCCACCCAATGATGAGGCCTCGTAACTCCTGGTTGCTCTGGCCAGCTGCTATGTAAACATGCAGCGGGTACCACTGCTCTACAGGCGAAATTAAAGTGCCCCATTAATTGTTCCACCTGCTGCAACTGGACTCTTCTTTGAGATTTCACTGCCCCCACCAGGGATTTTAGCTTGCTTATGTTATTGTGGGGCAACCAGAACATTCCCACCTTGTATCTGTCTCTATGCCCAGAAACTCTATACTCTGGCTTGGGGCTTCTGTTTTATCAGCTGCCAATGCACCCCCAATTCCAAGCACATCTCCCCAAGGTCTGTAAGCATCTCCATTTTCCCTTTACTTTCTACAATTAAGAGGAAATTGTCCAGGTAATGGATTACTGCCTATGCCCATACCTTTCTTGGAATACCCACTGCAACCAGGTCCTAAACATCTTGAAGGAAGCACACACCACTGAGCAGCCCATTGGCATTGCTTTATCAAAATAGCACTGCCCATTTATCTGAAAACACAACAGATCCCAGTCTTCGGTCTAACTGACAGTAGCTGAAATGCTGACTCTGTGTCAGTCTTTGTTAACCACGCCCCATGGCTGCTCTTATTAGTCGAACTGCTTCTAATGTGGCATCTTACCTTGCTGTCTGCCTCATCTACGTGATCATTCACAGAGTCCCCTCCAGGTATGATAGGTGGTGTAACACCCTAAATTCCCCTCTTGCTTTTTCAGTGCCGATCCCAGCAATGATATTCTCCATTCAGGTAAGGGGCACTAAAATGGCCTATTCTGCCATCCTTCTTTTCCTTACCTATTTTCGCTTCAAGAATCTCTCTTTCCTTTTACTGACCACATATTCTTCACCTTTGTCCCCTTTGATGCCCTGAAAGTGCAAACTAAAACCCTTTTGGAAGCCCTGACCTAACTGTCTCACTTCTTCTCCATCTGGATAACCTTAGACCATTCCAGCAATACCTCAGTCTTTATAGCTGTAGGAATGAGATCAAATGGCCTTAAATCTATCCTTTCAACTGTCCTGTTGCTCCTCATAATTATTCCCTCACCCCCATTGCCCCTTCTCCTGCCCTCTCTTCACCATTGCTGTCCCTGAAACTAGAATGGCCTTCTTGAAAGAGCTGATTAAATTGGGCACTGCCATCACCCTATCCCAGCCCATCCTACACTTAGAAGCTGGGTGGTACCCCACACCTAGAGCAAGTGTGTCGAAATTGGCACTGAGGCCATGAGCAAAACACCCTGTTGTATCCCCAACAGCATTTTTGCAAAACCCCAGACTTCTCTCTCCTTCTCCCTCCACCCTGTTCTCACCTGTGCATATCTCCAACCATGGATCTATCTGTCTAGTATCCCATCTAACATCACCAAAATGGGCCATTCACTTCCTAAATTTTTGTCATATCAAAGCCAGCTATGACCACCCTTTGCTTTGTAAGCATTTTTAATTATTAGTGAGTATATTAAGAACAATAGTATGGCCAACTTCAGTTTCCTATCTATCACTATAGCTGTATAGTATGTAAACCTTGTGGACCAGGCATCCCAAGCCTTCCCTTAAAAGACTTTTCCTCTTCCCCTTTTCCCAAAAGTACCACGACGGCTGCCATGTCCTTTTTCTCAAAACTTTCTTTCTCCTCATATTTGTAAATGTTGTCTACATTGGCCAATGCAAAATATTCACATATTTCCCTTCCATATTTTTTCCTTCGTAGCTAGCTGCACATGGTCCCCAATCCTAACCCCTGACAACCCCATCTCTGCCCCAAGTGGCTTCTCTTCCCTCACTTTCTGCTCCTCCTGTCTCTGCCCATTTCCCTTTGTTTACTTCCCCAATACTTTCTCTAGCTGGCCATCCCATTGTCCCCATGGAGTTTAACATCTGTTCTATATATTCTTCACACTGCTTTCCAGTGTAAGATCTGCATTACCTGTTGTGGGGATCCGCACCAGCCCTGGTGCCATGAACACCTGGGTAGACGGTGTTGTGTTGTCCAGTGGGCATGGGTCCACTGGTGGGCTGGAGGCACAGGCACACCATTGGGGGCCTGAGGCATCAGAGGCACCAGCTGGGAAAGGGTGCAGGAGTGGGTTCAGGCCACGGTTCTGGAGTCTGAGCCAGCATGGGAACTGGAAAAGAGGCACCAGTTCTTGAGGAGGTGCTGCCCCACAGGCTCCAGTGCTGGTGGGCCCTGCATGTTTTTGTTTGTTATCATCCTTCCTTCCCTTCTCCTTGCCAGCCTTCCACTTCTCCCCTATTCCCTGCTGGTCTGCCTCCGCCATTTCCAGCATTTTGTTCGCTTTTCCCACCAGCTGCATGACTGCCTTGTAGCAATCCTCCTTGCTGGGCTTCTTCTTCCTAGGTGCCATGCTGGATCCTGCCTCGATTATCTGTAACTGAAACCACAAACAAGTTAAACCATGATCTTGTTGGTACCTCTCTTTCTCAGCCACCTTTTTCCTTCATTATTTGTTGTTGAACCACCTCTTTTTTGCTTCCAAAACCTATAATTACTTTAATCTCTTTAAATAAAATTTGTTACGCATCCCTATTCCATTTTCCCAATTCTTTCTCTGTTTTGTATTTTTCCTTTTTTTTTTATAAGAGTGCCTTATTTTGTTGTACTCCTAAGACCCGTGCATAAGCCCCCACCACAGATGTCACCCTTATTTCTTCCCTCTGTTCCTTCTTTTGAATGGCCTCACACAATGCTCTTTTTAGACCCTGTTTCTCTTTAAGTTATATTTATTTTATTCATAATTTTTTAGCTGCAACAACCACTTGTGGTTTTTCTTTGTAGGGCACCCACTAGCTACCCTTTTCACAAATGGAGTCTTTCGTGCATGACCCCTACAAAATGGCCACCTGCGCTACTCCTTCCATCTAAAATGGTGGCCACCCACACCTATGGCTCAACATGGTGGCTGCTCATGGCTCCTTCTCCCAAATCACTTTTTCAACCCTATTTTGTGCTTTAATGCAACAAAACCCCTGCGGTCCTGGTAAGCCTTTCTAGCTCCCCACTCATTCTTTCCATGTGCCGAGGCTTGTGACCAAATGCCAAAACCACCAAACCCCCTTTTGCTTGCAGTGTGAGCTGTGCCTCGGTTCTATTGCAGGCCTTGATACTGCCCACATGGTCTGGCATTCTCAAGTGAACCATGTCGTGGGTCCCATCGGCTGCTCACAACTCTGGCAGCATATTAAACATTGTACTGCCTCCACTCATGGATATCAGACCTGCTCCCCAGCTCAGCAATGCATGCTTGCCTGCCTATGAGTCAAACTTAATGTTTTGGGGTATTTTTAAACTTCCCAGCTGCAGCTCAGTGTGTGGTTTGTTTGACTTCCTGGACCACACACAGCCTGGCCACATGCCTGTAACAACCAAATTGCTCCACCGATTCTGATACTCCCGGACTGCCTCCTACATCAATTGCCTTGTGCGGTAAGCCCTCTCACTACTTGCTTCAGTGGTACATTTTCTATTCTTCTTTATTTTTATTTTTTTTTAAATATGGCGTCTTCTCCCAGCTGTAATGCCCATTTCTCCGGACAGGCCCTTCCACCCTCTCATGAACTTCCACCTTGTCTGGCACCAAAAAACAGCCCTGATACAGAAAAAAGCCCATGTAATTACCATTTCCCAACCAATTCCTCAAGCAGTGTCTCAGCTCTCTTCCCTTCCAGCACCAGGGCTCTCATCTTAGAATTATAAAACTACTTACTTACCAAAGACAGGCCTGGACAATGTAGCAAAGCTGCCCAGTAAAAGAATTATCTATTACCTTAAACTTACTCTGATGTGTTAAGCTTAACTCAAAATACCAAATCATGATAATGCAGTGCTTCTCAGCTAAATTAATTGCCAAACTGATGTGCTGACAGAAAAGAAAAACTCCTCTGTAGCAACATTATGGGGTCTCCAGCCTTCTACAGCCCCTTATAAACCCCTCTGTGCTCACCCCTCTCTCTTCCTCTCTCCAATCCTAATCCTCCACTTCTTAACCTCATGATGCTCCAACCCTCTCCCCTTATGATGTCATGGGCTGCATCCTCACTCCATATGTGGCTTTCCTTCTTCCTTGATTTGTGCTCTTTGGCTTTATTCCACCTCCCACCCCATTATGCACCTTCCTGCTCCTTTCCTCCCGCCCCTTTTCCTCTCTATTCCACTAGCCCTAAAGACACCCTACTGATTGGGTCATTTGACAATAGAGTCTGCCCTTCTGTGCAAACCTCCTGGGTTCCTTTTCCCATGAACTGTTTACTGCAGCTACTGCCCCTCTTCCTCAAGTTTGATAGCTCTTACTCTGATATACTGTTTTCTCTCAGGTTAGCAATGGCTTAACTAAACCAGGATAGTGGAAAGACTAAAGCATTCAATTTAAGGAATGAATACTGTGTGCATGCAATCCAAACTCCTCCCAACACTTTTGGAAGAATCATAACATGCATTCATCAGTTCCAGAAAAGAAAACAAATGTGAATGAACCTGTATTATGACAAAAACAATAAATCTTAAACATGTAACTGAAGCTGATATCTAATTCATCCATGAAGCATTCAAGAGATACTCTTTTAGTTGTAGCCCATAATGATGTGCCAATCTTTTTATAAACACACTGGAATGTCCAAATGGTTAAGGGGTTCCACTTAAGATGCAGTTGATCAATATCCAAATTGGTTTAAACCCCTTCCGTCTATGACCTTGGAAAGAATCTTAGAATTGTCTGTAGCTGTATTGGTCTTTGTACCAACACATGAACGAAGTAGGAGATTTCCTACTTTTAATTAGATCAATACAAAATTTTTACAAGCACAAACTTTCAGGCTACATAAAGCCATTCTTCAGGAAATGACAGTTTCACAAAGCATAGATCTTATTCAGCCCATAGGAAAATCTACTACTGGAAATTCCCATATATCAGTAAAACTTATCAGATAGAAAGACACAACTGCTTTTAGAAGGTGTTAAAATAGCTATTTTTCAATGTAGTACAGACACGATACAGTAGCCGTGAGGAAATGGGGAGAGGGGGAGACGGAACAAAATATCCATATATATCTATGCTGCATAAACATACATATGTGTGAGAAAATAGAACATGTAGATAAAAGTATCATCAAAGATGTACATAAAACTGATGTGATCCATAAGAAATAATAAGATAACAGAATATGAGAGAGAGAGATAACATATAAGCGCATCTTCTCCGCTGGGTGAAGAAGATGGTAAAATACATCTCAGTAATGCATGCTGCAGGTGCTTTGATCTAACATCCTTGTTGCAAGAGATAAATACAGAAATTGTTCCTTTCTACCATGAATTCTATACGGGATCCATACTACTGCCTAATATTAATTTGCCCAACATGGAAATTCCTGACGCCAACTTCCTGCTACCATTGAAAGCCCGACACGCAATCCACTGACACACACAAGTCTGACATTCATTTGCCCAACGCAACAGTCAGTATTTTGGAGCTAACAAAATCATTTACAGTCTTTACAAAGACTTTACATCGTCACTGCAGCACTGTCTGACTGCATTTTGCCTGGGCTGACTGTTGGCATTTACAGACATTTCCATAATCAAGAGGTGCTTGCAAATCAAATCAGGCACACAGTTTTGGAAGCTTTACCAATACTTTACATTGTCACTTCAGCACTGTCTGACTGCATGTTACCTGAGCCGACTGTCAGCATTTACAAATAAAATCAGGCACACATATTTTGGAGCTTGACATGGCAGGGTGGCATTTTACCACAGCTGACTGCGGACATTTACAAACATGGCAGGGTGGCATTTACCGCGCTGACTGCGGACATTTACACACATGGCAGGGTGGCATTTACCGCAGCTGACTGCGGGCATTTACAAACATGGCAGGGAGGCATTTTACGCAGCTGACTGCGGGCATTTACAAACATGGCAGGAGTGTATTTTACTGCAGCTGACTGCGGGCATTTACAAACATGGCATGGAGGCATTTTACCACAGCTGACTGGGGCATTTACAAACATGGCATGGAGGCATTTTACCACAGTTGACTGCGGGCATTTACAAACATGGCATGGAGGCATTTTACCACAGTTGACTGTGGGCATTTACAAACATGGCAGGGAGGCATTTTACCACAGCTGACTGCGGGCATTTACAAACATGGCAGGGAGGCATTTTACCACAGCTGACTGCGGCATTTACAAACATGGCAGGGAGACATTTTACCACAGCTGACTGCGGCATTTACAAACATGGCAGGAGGCATTTTACCACAGCTGACTGCGGGCATTTACAAACATGGCAGGGAGGCATTTTACCACAGCTGACTGCGGGCATTTACAAACATGGCAGGAGGCATTTTACCACAGCTGACTCGTGGGCATTTACAAACATGACAGGGAGGCAATTTACTACTGCTGACTGTCGGCCTTAAAACATGACAGGGAGGCACTTTACCACAGCTGACTGTCGGCCTTTATAAACATGACAGGGAGGCAATTTACCACAGCTGACTGTCGACATTTACAAACATGACAGGGAGGCAATTTACTACAGCTGACTGTCGGTCTTTACAAACATGACAGGGAGGCATTTTACCACAGCTGACTGTCAGCCTTTACAAACATGGCAGGAGGCATTTTATCACAGCTGACTGTCGATATTTACAAAGATGACAGGGAGGCATTTTACACAGCTGACTGTCGGCCTTACAAACATGACAGGGAGGTATTTACAGAAACATGGTGAAACATAAGCTACCTTCACTGCAGATCATCCTTTCCTCTCTCATTAAATGAAATGTAATCAAACTTTATTAAATAGCATTTAAAAATTTCCCAAAACTGATAACAAGTTAAAGCAAACTTTCCAACATTTGTGTATTGTTTAAAAGACATGCTGGCAGTTTGCAAGCTCAGGTTGTGAGCTATTCCTTTGATATATTCCATGGTTGAGTTGATCTCTCCTTAATAATATTCAATATTTTTCCTCCCTCTTACGTAACATTTTTTGAGAGGTGATTTTAGGGGAAATGGGTGATTTTTTCAATTGTGCTGTCAGTGTTTAATTGCTCCTTTTGAAGCTCTGAAATAAATCAGTGTACCCCAACATGTGATCAACCAATTAGCACCACAATTCTCCGATGCCAGACATCTACATTCTTTTGGGTTCTGGGAAACCATTTTCCATTTGCTCATGCACCGACCAGAACTGGGGTGGGAATAGTGGGGGCCACACAACACAGTGTTGTTTCTCATTTGCCATTGAATTCTTCAAAGGATGTCATTTTCTTCAAACCATTCTCTTATGACACTGCATGACTGTGGCATTTGATGTTTTAGAACTTCAACACACAGCACAAGATCATCTGGAGGCAGAACTGCAAGGGCAACTAAATATCTTATTTGCAAGCTGAATTCTGGATCATTCCCATAGGTGGTGACCGCCCAACACTTTGTATCTTTCTCCAAATGATCTGCCCAGGTGAAACAGACACCCTTTACTTTGGCTTGATGGAAATTTAGCTTTACAGGTGTTTATCAATGCCTGCTAAGAATCCATCATTATGAGTGGTGGTACCAAGGTAAGATTGTATTAATCTGTAATGTCATGAACATTCTGGAACAGGCTAATGTAGCTGTCCTGTCACTTGCTGGACATGAGTGTATAAACTAGTGGCAATATGCGTGATGTCTCTGGGGTTCCCAAGGGCATGAATTGAAAATAATTGGCAGAACAAAGGGGAACAGTCTTAAAGTTCCATCCATAATCCAATATGTGGTCACAGACAGCTTTCCTAAATTTTTTATTGTTGTTGTAAAATTAAGCAGTTTTTCTTCACCAAAACAAGATTCTCTGGCAAAGAAACTTGCTCCATTGACATATTTCAGGTTGTCAGATATTTCAAGAGCATCTGAGGTGCGGGATTGAAGTGGGGCATTTGACATCTGGCTCTTTTGACAATTTGTTGCAGAGACTGCTTGTTTGGCATGCTCTGCCATACCTCCTCAGACACATTTGACATCTGTGTCTGAATTAATTGAGCCAGGAGTCATTATTTGTCAAAGTGCTGGATTTTAGAGATGCTACTGTTTGAGTAATAGGAGCATCAGTAGCCTCTGGCAAATTATTCTGCTCACCATGCTTGCGTAAATGGTGTTGCCCACCCACTAGCACAGTGGACACTCTGTCAAGACAGTTCAAAGTCATCCAGCTTTGGCAGCACCATAATACAGATCACCGTGGTTGCGCTCCTTTACATATACATAAGTATCCCCCATAGCAGATTTTTTCACTGCCTCTCTGGGATGGTACCGTCAAACAAACAACAGCCTCTGCCTTGGACATGGTGTGAACTTCTGGCACTACAGCACAGCTACTGATTCACTGACAAAGCACTGTAAAGGTCAAAACTAACGATTTATCACAGAACACCTGTCCATTCTTAATTGGTGCCAATTCGACAAGCAGTGATGTGATTTACTGAAATGCCTCCCTGCAATTGTTGAGTCCTACTGACAGATCTGTCAGCTCAGGTAAAGTCTTGTCAGGTCTTGTAAACTATTGCTAAAGTCTTGTTTTAGTGGCTGGTTCAAGCTCTGAAATGCACCGAAGTCTAGTACAAATGCGCATCTGTCAGCGCAGGTGAAATGCTGCAATGCAATTACTTAGTCCTGATTATAAAGCTCGGTAGTGCTGCCTGCCTTGCGTACTGTTTAGGTATGGCATGGAAGACTGACCGTGATCTAAGATTCAGCTCTTTTTGTGTGTTTACTGTGTTTACTGTTGGCAGCAATTGTTGGAAATTCAGCAAGTTGGGCTGACGTTTGCATTGGGAGGGTGGGTGTGTCAAGTAGCTGAGTTACAAGTAACTTCAAGTAGCTGAGTTAAGCTCAAAAATGTGCACTGACTTTATTTGCAAGCGCTTTTGATGATGATGAAAATGTTTGTAAATGTCAATGGTCAGCTCAGGGAAAATGCAGTCCTACAGTGAGGATGTAAAGTCTTGGTAAAGTCTCTGAAAACTGTGCATCTAATTTTATTTGTTCAATGCCACCATTGCATCAGGCAAATGAATGTCAGGATTGTGTGTGTCAGTGGATTGAGCATCAGGCTTTCAATGGTGCTGGGAAGTTGGCATCGGGAATTTCCACGTTGGACAAATTCATGTCGGGCAAACATACTTAACCACCTAAAAGGCTGCAGAGACATACTCTTGTGAAACACATGGCCAAGGCGCATACAATCTAAAACCAACCAAAACTGCCTAGCACTCGTGCAGAATACCACCTTAAACAACAAGACCAAATGCAGCAACGGTGTGCAAAAAGTAAATGCTCAGTGTTTTAACTGTGCTCCAAAACAAACATAATGCACAGATCAACAAGAATCCCAGTACTTCAAAACCCAGGATGAAGAACCGCATGGAGTTTGAAGCTGGAGTTTTGTTGATTCACTGTACTATATTTGTTTTGGAGCAAAATTAAACACAGAGCATTTACTTCTTTTGCCTACTGTTTTTGTGCATCTTCTTGTTGCTGCATTTGAGCCACACACAACCCTGAAGGTTGCTCAGTTGGCTGCAACTGTGCCACTTTATGCACTCCCTGCACCCTCCCCCAACCACTGCCATTATCCTTACACATGCCTTCTTTTTGAGTGAGCCGCTATCTGTTAACCAATGCTGAGGAGGTGTAGTGTGGCACGAGGTGCAACTGAGTTCATTAACTTCTACAGGTCAGTGGAACTTACCCACACGGCTTGCCACAATAGACACCCACAGGCTGATTAATAGATCATTGTGAAATGGGTAGAAAGAATGGTGGCTCCTGATTGCCAAGAGGTACTTTCATCTGGAACATCATCATCATCACAGAACAATGGCCTAGCTGAAAGTAATTCAACAAAATATGTTTAAAAAATACATCAAATCGAGTGAAAATTACCCATTTCATTATCACAATAAGGCACCTGAGGGAGTGCATTATGGTGGATTGACAGCCCTTCTCGGGTGGTGGCGGTGGAAGCACTCCACTTTGCCTCATGCTTCAACTCACCTGAGGTGAGTGATTATCCCACCATAATGCCCCCTATCATGCTTTATTGGTTAAGTAGTGAAGTATACACACTAACAATACCAGCATCACCTGGAACACACTTGCATGACACCTCAAACTCCAACCACACTCAGTGCATACACATAGACATATGAGAACAACCAGAATACATGACCACTCAGTCAGTGGCATAATGTGCATCCACACTCACAGTGTTGCACTACTTACTTGGATAACCATACACAGTTACACATTTCGTGAACAGACAATTTTTTTCTTTCTTTCTTTCTTTCTTTCTTTCACATCAACAATCAAATCATCTCTATTTATGTTACTGTTTGTATAGCTAAATAACACAATATCAACTTTTGTATATCACGATATTGCTAACGCCTCCACGCATCTACATGGGAACCTAAATATGGACAGTTACAGCAGTTCCAGCATTAATTTATATGTTAATTGTTATGCACATGAACATGGACACCACCAGTAATGTTACAGTTAGTTAGATATTGACCACGAGTTGGCAAGTGCTTTGCAGTTTGTAAACTCATACAGTTTCCTGTTGAGATCTCGGCTGTGGACACTGTACGCTCTGATTTTTGGGTACTGCAGGGTTGGCAGATGTACCAGACAGGATACATGACCATTTCTGCCTGTCAGACATGGAGGCACGCCAGTACTTGTTGAGGGAAGACTCATTACGGTGTCCAGTCACTGCCATTGCTTGTTTAGAGTCCAGTCCAGTTGTGCAGTAAAAGCACTGCAGTGCTGTGAACAGTGATTTGTGTACCAGCAGCTTAGGCACACAAGTTTATTATGCTGAGGCATCATCCCAGCCAGATATGATGCTCCCACAAGAGATTTTGAGTACCAAACATCCTGCAGTTCAAGAAAATCCTGCTTTTATCACTTGGGATGCAAGTAAAATGCATCAAAAATCTGCAAGGATCTTTGTTAAATATTTCTAAATTAGGCCACTGGGCAGACTGGGTCATTCAGTGGCTCACATGTAACCCTTAGTCTATCCTTGTTTGCTTCATGGATTCCATGGTGGTTTTTGTGTCCTTGTTGAACACCAGTGTTACATAATCCATGCCATTCTTATCTCTTCTGACAATAAAGGAGGATGGCTTTAACTGTCTAAGCCCTTCACATCCTCAGCAAGCAAAGTGCAGTTGTATATCAAACTACACCTTCTGGACTAATCCTGATGCAGTACTTGGGTTGAGTGCTGCACTGTTTCATAGTTTATGTATGTCAGATAGGACTGGTGGACTGTTACACCCAAAATCTGGACCCTGAATCAAACCCTAAATCCACAGACCTGAATAAATGGAGACTTCACTGCAGAAGTCAGTTCTGGGTCCATGAAAGCTGCAGATTGTGTTTTCCCCTTAGACTGTTGGGCATTGCTCTGGCAGCTGGCGGCATCAATCAGGTAACAGCCATGTGATTCCAGCAGGGAGAGTTACATGAAGCACTCACTCATGTTATATAACCGTGGTGAGTGGGCAACATGGCCTAGATGCTCAGGACAGAGAAGGAGAGGGAGACTGGAGCAGGATACAGTGGGCGTGGTGCACGATTTTGTGCAGTGCACTGTTGTATTGAGTCAGAGGGAGGATAAAAAAGTAATTGGGGTTGGGAGAGGAATCTGAGTATTTTTTTTTTTTTGAGCCTGGACTGGATGGAAACAGAAGAGGCACAGCGAGACTACTAGGGTAGGGGTAAAGCCCTGGGTGGCAATGTGATGTACAGGGCAGGTTGGAAAAATAAATGTTTGACTTGTTCCACCCAGAGGAGAAAGAGACAGCTACTGGGGACCAATGATAAATTTTACAGTCACAGAAATCACAAATAAAGTTAATCTTGGCCTCAGTGTGGCTGTATGTAGCAGATAGTGGCAGAAGCGGGCTGGTTGGCAATAAATCTTTAACTTTATTTGTTCCATACAGAGGAGAAAGAAGAGAGAGAGACTATGGGGGACAAACAATACAGTCCCAGACATCACAAATAAAGAAATACAGTACATCGTCTTGGTGTCCGTGTGGCAGGCTGTGTACAGGGAGCAGGCTGGCCAAATAAATCTTTGACTTGTTTCATCCAGAGAGAAAGGGACAGCTACTGGGGCCAATGGGAGATTTTACAGTCACAGAAATCACAAATAAAGGTCATCTTGGCTTTAATGTGTGTGTATGTACACACAGGGCAGGCTGGCAAAATAAAGCTTTGACCTGTGCCATCTAGAGGAGGGAGAGAGTCACAGAAATCACAAATAAAATATGCATTTTCTGTATTCTTGTTCTTCCACTAGGAGAGAGACTTACGGGAGGAGCATAGATTATCACAAATAAAATAATTCTTTTCTTGTTGTTCCAACCACTTCAACTTCTGAGTCACTCATGTCATGATTCTGAGAGAGAGACAGACAGAGAGAGAGACTTGCCAGAGGCGTAAAAAAATATTCTGACTGAGCCAAAGGCTGACCCTGTTGCAGGGTAGACACACTGCTGTTGGCTGGGGTGGCCCTGTAGAGGGCAGCGTGACAGACTGGTACTGCTGGGTGTCAGAGAGACTAGCGCTGTCTGCTGTAGGCTATCTCAAATCACATTAACGCTCATTCACGTATAAAATTATATATATATATATATATATATATATATATATATATACATACACACTTTTCTGAAAAAACAGACAAGTTGCTACACCTGTGCTGTCGGCCGGGGGCCAGGGAACTACTGAATTTGTGACTGTAGCAGTCTATTTCACTTTTTTTGTTTAACTCGAGAACAAGAAAGCAAAATACATGGTGTTTTCACATTAATTTATTGTGACTAAATAGACACAACACAAATAACATACACAAAAGTGTCATCCCATCCACTATTCCTCCTCCTCCTTATCCTTATTTTTATTGTATATCGTACAGCCATTAACCAACCCCAGTGTGTGACTCAGCATGCGCCAGATGTGCCTGCATCACCAGTTTAAATTCTGAGGCACACTGCTGAGTAACAGTTGCTGAATACAGTTGGTCACTGTATAGTAACAGAAGGAGTCACTCAGTCAGCTAAGCCTGGAAGAAGCGGTGGTGGTGGACTGCTGTCGGTGTGCTGTGTATACTACAGTAAATTTGGCCCTGGCCTGTATGTGGGTGGGAGACATCAGAGGACATTAGGTAGAGGGATCTTTTTTTTACAGGTTAGAATTAGAAATAAGAAAAAAATGGATCAAGTAATGAGGCACATTCTCAGGTAGGCAGTAGCACTGCAAAGAACAGCAGTCAGCCTGCAAAGGAAAAACAAAAATCAAACCCAAAAATAGCTTTTTACATCTAAAGTTTCATCTTTCAAGTGAAAGCTTGAATCCAAAAACGTTTTGTAAGTAAAACCAAAATGCTGGTGAGTATCACCCACAGAGACACCCAAGGTATGGAATAATTGCATGCTATGCTACTGCCAGTCCCTCACAGATGTCATCTGATTCTTCTGAGGTTGAACCCAATGAAGGTAATAATAAAGATGAAGAGAATGGTCAGGCAGCACAAGGTTTACTGGAAGAAAGGAAACTGCAGATGAGGAAGAAGGAGAAGGAAATGTTTGGTTGAGGAGGAGGGTGGTGGGAATAAATCACAACAGGAACAGGCCCAAGAAAAATCTGGGATGGGGGCCTGAAAAGGTGACTGAAGTGCAGTGCGTTCCTGGGAAAAAAACTAAAAGATATTGTTTGCTTGGTCATATGTCTCTATTAGTGCTTCTAATGAGTTGGTGGCAACATGCACTATTTGTAAATAGCCAATCAGCAGGGGTAAAAGAAAGGAGCATTAGGAACTTCAGCACTAAAAGGCACCTAGACAGATGTCATAACATTACTGAGAACTCAAGTCGTGACACTCAAAGAGAAAGTGACAGTGATAGCTCACTACACTCAGGGGTAACTCAATAGATGAAAGCAGTGGCAGCCCACACAGCACTACAGAGACACCTCCACCACTTCCTCCCATTTGAAGGACTCCTACTGTTACTGAAAGTGACCACGTGCTCAAAAGTCCCCCTCCTTCAAGGAGACAACTTACCATCTCAGAGACATATGAACATAAAATCAAATATGCCTTGACCCACCCTGTTGCTGTTACAATAACCAAGGAAATTTCAAAACAATAGCTGCTGATTTGCTACCATATAATGTTATTGAACATGTAGGATTCAGGCAGCTGCTTGAGTACTTCAAACCTCGTATAGTATACCATCAGGAAAATACTTCTCAACAAGGATTCCAGAACTCAACCATGTGGTATGTAAAAATTAAGACAATTTTTGTACAGTGCTGTTGGGAAGGGTGCATCTCACAACAGATATCTGGACAAGCTGTCAGCCTGAACCCTTCATGTCTCACTGTACATTGGGCATGTTTTAATAATTCTTGTGGTGACAGTGAAACACAGTTTGCTGTTCTAAGAAAGTTTTATTTTCCATCTGAGCATACCTCATACATCATCAGTGAAGAGCTCCAAAACCAGTACAGCAATGTTTCACTTCACAGGGACTGTCAGTCGGCTTTATAGTTGCAGATAATGGGGCCAAATCAGGAAGGCCTTGAGGAGGGGGCTTTGTTCACATCTGCTGCTTTGTGCGTTGCTTAAAATAGTTCACAGTTTTCTTGATGACAGGGACATTAAGGCTCTTGTTAGCACTCTTAAAGAATCTCCACCACTTCAGTCACTCAAGCAAAGTCCATCCCTTGGTTAAAAAAAATACAGCAGGAGCACAATTTATCTTTGCACAGACTGATCCAAGACATTTCCACTGATGGAATTCCACCTTTCTCATGTTCCAAAGGCTTCTGGAACAAAAGAAAGCTGTCAGACAATACCCCTTGGAAAATAAAACTGGTGATGCAGACATCTGTATTAGTCCACCACAGTGGGCCATGCTGGAGTTTCTAATTTCACTCCTCTAGCCATTTAAGGAAATCACCAGAGAGGTGAGTGCAAACACAGCAACTCTGAACCAGGTGATACCCCTATTAGAAATCTTAAAATTCAGACTGAATCTGATTCGGAAAAGTTAGAGTATCAAGACAGTTCTGTCATATAGGCTGCCAATCATGTTGCTGACACATACAGGTTGCCCCAGAATATAACAAGACGTATGATCAAAAAGTTGACGAAAATGACAAACTATGTAAAATGCTTCATCCTGAGTACTACCTTAAAGCAACAATCTTGGACCCACGATACAACAAATCAAAGCAACTATTGAGTGATGATGACATTTCTTTCAAGATAAACAAGAAATCATTGATGAGATGCATGCTGTCATGGAACAAAAGCAGCACATTCAGAATCTTCTTCTCAACACAGCACAGCATCAGGTGGCTCATCCTCTAGTGTTATTTTCTCCTTCTTCCTCAACCTAGGCCACTGCAGCAGGATCTTCTTCACCACCATCCAAACATAACACTGTCCCACAGTCACTTGGTTCAGCTTCATGTCTCTGGAGTCACTTACAAGATGTAATTGTAACATCTTCTTCATCTATTTCTACTAACACAGCCTCAGTACAGAGCACTGTTGAAATGTACCTGACAGAGCCAAATATCAACTGGAATGCCGGTCCTTTTAAATACTGAAATCCAAACAAAGTATGTGGCCTCATGTAGTAAACATTGCAATGAAGTACATGACTTGCCCTCCTACTAGCGTCTGCTCAGAATGATTGTTTAGTTCAGCTGGTAACCTCATTACTGATACACTATCCTGTTTGACACCAGAAAATGCTGCACATTTAACATTTCTGAAAGTCAACATTCCTCACTTTAATTTCAAATATGATACCTGAATGAAACGTATAGTCTGAGTGAGCAGGCTCTAGCCATAAAACACTTTCAACAAGAATTTATTTTGTGCCTATGGTGAAAATCTTTGTGAATAGGGTCTACTACATGAGGCAGCATTTTACTACAACAAGTCTGGTCAGGACTCAGGATGGACTAGGCCAGGCCAGAATTACTTGAATGATCACAATGAGCACAGACGCATGAAAATAACATCAGTGGGTTCAGAGTCCAAATACAGCAAGCAACTGCATTTCATGTCACACACTTACTTGGTGGTACTAGGAACCACTCTGATCTGAAAGGTAGGGTACTGCTGTCTGCTACTACTACTTGTCATTTTTAGTCCTCACGTCTACTACTACTACTTGTCACTTTCTGTCCTCACTACTACTTGTCACTTTCTGTCCTCACTACTACTTGTCACTTTTTATCCTCACTACTACTTGTCATTTTTATCCTCACTACTAATACTACTACTTGTCACTTTCTGTCCTCACTACTACTTGTCACTTTTATCCTCACTACTACTTGTCATTTTTATCCTCACTACTAATACTACTACTTGTCACTTTCTATCCTCACTACTACTTGTCACTTTTTGTCCTCACTACTTGTCATTTTTAGTCCTCACGTCTAATACTATTACTTGTCACTTTGTCCTCACTACTACTACTTGTCATTTTTTGTCCTCACCACTATTACTTGTCACTTTCTGTCCTCACTCAGCAACTGATTAAAAAAATATTATGTTACCACTGACCTGAATGTACTGTAGTATTACTGTTCTAATTTTTGTACAATGGATGGCTTAGCAGAAGTCAGAACACTGAAATTGAATGCTCTTTGTATAATATATTTCTCACGTCTTTGATATTTGGCTGCGATTACTTCACAGAGAAAATGTAAATTCATCATTTCTTTAGTGTGTTTGTGTGTGTGGTATGCTAGCTTGGCTGTAACAACACTACATCTCACAAACTGGGCTGAGATTATTATATTTAAGCAATAATGCCGACAGGGTGTGTGTTGTGCTGGGATAATGTCACACCTTGTGCAGTTGGGCACGGACCCGAGGCGTGGTGACCAATGGCAAGGCGGATGCTATCTCAGCAGAACACACACCCTGGAGTGCAATATTGCTATTATAAAATGGCTCGGCTGTAAAAATTTGTAGTTTTTTGTTACTGAAAATGGCATGTATCCTTTCATTTAATAAAGTAGTCCATGACATGTTTCTATTCTTAAAAGTTTTTAATATTGATAACATTTGAACAGTAACAAGAGAATGATGCATTTTGAATAAATTATACCATGGGAATAAATAACAGCATGCAGTTTGTAAATAAATAAATACAATAACACCATAAATATGTTTAAAAGCATGCAGTTTGGTTATACAGTATTAGTTTTTGTGAGTAAATAAGATTTGGTAGAAACAGTTTGAACTTTGAACTAAACAGTTTGAACTTTGAACTAATAACAGTAGTCCCTGCTTGCTGTTACATATAGGAAGTTCATTTCATATTGTGTTTTGTAAATGTGGAGTGCTTGCTTACTGCAATTATGCTGTTGCTCTTGTAGGTCTGATGTTTTCATTTGTTGTATACATGGAAACGCATATTGAGTTTCCTGTGATGATTGTTTGTGTATTTAGGGATTGCTTCGAGGAGACGGAGGTTGCACTGTACGTGACTGCTGGTTGGTTTGTCATCGAGGTTACAGTGTTTGCCTCATTTCCAGTGGCTGGTTCGGATCTGTGCTCCGGTGCTTGCTGGAGGAATCCAGGTGCAGTTCTGATATGGACTTGTCCATCATGACTGTAGGCATCAGTTATTTGGAGAGGACTGCTGTAGGTGATTGCTGGTCAGGAAACATCTCTGGAGGTATGTGGTTGCTCTGTAATTCGCTGGTGCCAGATAACAGGTTGCTCCAAGTGCTGCGTTTTCTAGTGAAGGGGCCCAGTAACTTCACAGAGAAGTTTCAGCTCGGTGGCCTGTGACAGCATTATCTGTCAGGCTTGCAGTCCAGCATTGGATAAGATTTGAATGGCCTTAGCACGGAGACTATGATTTGTATATGTTTCGGAGCGTATCGCAACTTACATATTTTTGGCAGCATTGTAGCTAGGAAATTTATTCCATCGGTTCTAATGTGAACCATGTAATTCCATCAGATCATGGTTTGCTTGTTTTTTCCTGGGATTCAGGTACAGACTGGAAGCATTTTCAGGTATTTTACTTAGATATTTGGTGAAGGCTGTTACTGGGCACTGCGGATGTCCTGGGATCGCAAACATGCATCCACGTAGGTTGTCTCTGCCATGCTCCATTATTTTCTCATGATTTTTGTTTTTCATTGAAAGTCACTGTTAGGTACTGGTGGCAGTGGAGTCTGTGCATAACTGGAAGGAGTCTGGCTTTAGTTTTCACTGCCCCTCACAGCCACGCCTGGGCAAGCGAATTTGAATTTCAAGCCAAATGCAGCGGACTAGGCCTTCTGGTGTTTCTGTAGACAACACCTCTGAGTTTCTCAGCTGGTCAAGATGGGTGAGTGATATGGGGGTGATGCTTTGTGTGATCTTTCCCTTCTTGACGGAGATTTTTATGTTGGCAACAAATACATTGTTGGAGGATTGCAAATCAGGATCAGCAATGAGATTTATGTTTCTGCTTACTGGGGGTTCATTCAGGTACCTGTTTATGCCAGCACGAAGCCCCACATAGCTGCCTGATACTGTACGGTTGTCCGTTGTGGTTCTGACTGAACCGTAAAAGTTGCTAAGGATACTGTTTAAATCGGATGCTGATATATCGTGGAAGTTCATTCCATGTTTTTTCAGTGAGCCAGTCCAGAAATATTTTCATAGCCCAGGAAGTTGTTCACTTTGTCATGGGCTCATTTTCTTCTTTCTCAAGTTGGCTCTAGCACCTCAAGACCTGGACCAAGTGTCTCTTTTTTTCTTTTTCTTTTTTTTTACCAGGAGTTGTAGTACGTTGTGGCTGGTTTGATTGTTCCTTTTCAGTTTCAAACCATGTAGTCAGGTCTGCCATGTTACAGATCTCAAAGTTAACTTTTGATAATTCTGACATTTTGTTAATTTGTCAGCTGTTCCGAGGTAAAGGTTTTGACAGCTTTTCACAGGCGTAGTGATTTCTTTTTTCTTAGGCTCTATCCGGTTGCCAGGAACTGATCCGTGATGTTGTACTGTATTATCCTCACACTTTCTGGACACTGCTGGCCAATCAGGTGAGTGGTTTTTCTTGCCATTTTATAATTTAATTTTTACATAATTAAATTACTTGGCACTGGTTGGCAGCATTTGTGAAACTAGGAAGATGTAACTGTGTGTCAGCAGGTCTTTATGTGGCAGTAGCAACCTTTATTTTATGACTGCACTGCACTTGACCGATGTGATGTGACTGACTGGCTGCCTGGGTAGTGATCAGTTTACATCTTTCATTTCTTGTTTCATAACTGTATTGTGTGTTGATCAGTTGAAGTAGTTGTGAACAACATTACCACCTGTTTGACCAGGTAGTGTACCATACCCAGTAATCTGGGACATGCGATGCAGTTGCATCATTCACATGGGTAGGGTGGGTGGGCTCTACTGCTGCTCATTTTGATCTTCATTTCTTTGGCCTGGTTTGCTCTGACTGGAACATCCATCAAAGTAATACCCACACAGCAGCATTAATAAACAAAATATCTTAGCTGCCTGCAGTGCTTGATACTGCTTTTGGTACAATAGTACTTGCATCTGTCTGTCTCGCCTCTCTCCCAGCACACTTACATCATGGGCCCAAGCAGGATATGCCACCAGTACAGGCCAGCCATGAAGCAGCTAGTAGTAATTAATTATTGCTTTTATTTAGCAGTTTTCCTGTGCCTTTATACAAATAATGCATTCAATTATTTCCTTTCGTCCTCTTTGTTAAATATGACCACTTTTATGCATTTTATCACAATGTTTCAAATATTTATAAATAATCAGAATGAATCAGAACTCCACTGTGTTTCAGTTCTTATTTAATAGGGATCAGAACTTCACTGAGTTCTCCCAGCCCTAATGTCAGGGTCACTAATCCTGGAACAGTGTGTCACTTTTTCTCCTCCTCTTTTAAGAATGGTTTTCAGGAGCCCAATAAAAACATTATTGGCAATAGTAAAGTCTTCTCCACATAAAATATTTATTTTCCTACTATATGGTGGCTCATTCAGATGTCAGTTTAGTCCAGGTGTCAAGCCTCCGTAGCTCCCTTGTGCTGTAGTACTCTTTTCTTTTGTGCACACTGATGCATTAAATTGTTTTAAAGTGTCGTTCAGTTCTGAAATATTATAGTATTCATCTGTGTTTGTGTTGCTGTCAGCTAGCCACCCTTGAACAGTTTCACTGCTCATTGCACTGCTTTTATGTTTGCTTGTGCAACAGTCTTTGTTTGCTGACGGGGCCCCAATCCCAGTCAGCTTCAGTCCTGTCCCAGTTTAATTTGCCAATGGCACGTTGGCATAATGTCCCCCCTTCCAGTTTAATTTGCGAACAGGGGCCCTCCCCATCGGCATAATCTCCCCCCCAAAAAAAATAGGTTTGTGCTGAGGAGGTGCCCAATCCCCTTGGCTCTGCCTTCGCATGTGCCGACAGGGTGCCCAATGCCCGTCGGCTACAGCTGCCCCTCCAAAAAGATGACTCAGTTGGCATGCTGGGAGCCCACCCAGCATGACAATGTCCTTGTTAAAAAAAAAAAAAAATCCCACAATGTTTTTTTTTTTTATCTGTAAATCAGAAAACTATCCCTCGTTGAGTCCGTGGCACCACTCCCCACCCGCCCACCCTCTGCACACCCTGCCTCCCCACACCCCTCAGCCAATACTTACCTTGAGCTCAACTCGATGCTCTTCGTGGACTGGGAATATGTCTCGCACTCTTCAAAGCCGACCGCAACTGAAGAAATGCCGTAAGCTGTATAATGGCATAAATAGGGTTTTTTCAACTTTGGTGCATATCTCAGGCATTTTGGGAATTTTGGCACCAAATTTTCAACATGGGGTTATTGGGACCCCTTCTCATGAATTCAGCCACTGTCATGGCATTATTCAGTTGCAAAGGTGATTTCATGGTCACTGAACAGAATCACCTTTCAGGACTGATTACAGAAATGACAGTGCCAGTGTTCATGGTGGCCTCTCAAAAAGTCTACGTTGCAAATCTGGTGGAAAAAATCCAAGAAATAACTGTTTTTATAAGTGTGCATTCGCGGTTACACACACTCATAACTTCACAAATTTGCAATATTTTCATTCCAGATTTTCAACATGGTCATTTTCTGCACCTCCTTATGAACAGTAGAGCTGTAATTTTCACGTCTTGGGTGGCGTGTTTCGCACTTCCAGTGCAGAATAGCACGATCGCTGTCAGAAATCAGTGTTCAGGACACATTACAAAATCACAGTGACACTGTTCATGGGCAGAGGTCCTAAAATACCAGTGCTGAAAATTTTGTGACGAAGTCCATAAAATGACTGTGTTATAAGCGGCATTGCACAGTTTCCACGCACATTCATAACTTAGCACATTTGTAATATTTTCACTCCAGATTTTCAACACTGTTATTTTTCCACACCTTCTTATGAAGAGTACAGCTGTCATTTTCATGTCCTGGCTGAAATGTGTTTCTGCACTTCCAGTGCAGAATAGCATAGATAAGCTATGGAAATCAGTGTTGAACACATTAAGAAAATCACAGTGATACTGTTCATGAGCAGAGGTCCTAAAATACCTATATTAAAATTTGGTGATGAAAGTCCATAAAATGACTGTGCTACATGCATGCATTGTGCAGTTTCCATGTATGCTCAAAAGTGCGAGCATTTTTAATATTGCCACTACAGATTTTCAACATTGCCATCTCTTCACACCTCCCTATGGTTGGTACAGCTGTCATTCTTCACATCCTGCCCAATCTGTAATATCGTACATGTAGCAGAATGGCAGTCACTGTTGGAACTCAAAGTTGGGACACATTGACAAAATCACACTGCCATTCTTCATGAGAAGAGGTCCCAAATGCTTTCATGAGGTGGGGTCACAAAAAGGCCATGTTGAAAATTTGTAGTGCAAATACCAACAAATGCCCAAGGCATTAGGGTTTCTAACCATAACGTCCCACCCTGTACAGACTGACAGGCATCAGGGTATGCCTTTGGATTGCCGACTGTACTGCTCATGCCATCCCATGCCCACACCCCAGCCACTGACTGGCATCGAGGTGTACCTTGGATGCTTGGCCCCAGACTTCACCCCATTCTCCTATGCTGCACCCATTTCAGTGTATGTCCTTATGGACTGGGGTGACTGTAAAACCAAACACCCCAAGGCACACCTCAACACATGTCAGTGTCTGCAGAATAGGGTGAAGTGACATGGCATGACCGTCATGGGCTACGACCCAAACACATACCCCAATGCCTGTCCATCTTTACAAGATGGAGGTGGATTGACACAAGGTTCAATACTTCACTGCCATTCCTATTCCTCATCTGTAAAACTCCTGCATTTCCAATGCTAATACCAGCAAGCAAACATTCAGCATTGACAAATGCTTGTCTTGTATTCTGTTCATTCTGATTTTCCTCCAGTATGTCAAGCTCCTCATTTGTTACTGCTTCGTGTCTTGATGACACTATATGTGTCTCAGAGGATGCAATTCCATTTTGTAACATGTTCTCCTTTCCTGGTACATGGTATAAAACAAGAAATTAGCATTTTATACAGACACACATGGTAACATTTATAACTACATTATTTATTTTATTTAAACAATAAGGCATGACCATGGGTTATGTTAATTGTATGTGCAGGGTTTGTTTTGATAACCTTTTACTTGAACATTTCCCTGTGGGGGACAGGGGTGGGAGTGAAAAACACATAAAATGCTGATGAGCGTTACCTGTTGCCTACAACCACTTGGGGAGGGCGACTAAATGATGGAGCAGCATTTCGAGGCGGGCACACCTCTTGCTTCAAAAACTCATGCTGTTCATTCATGTCTCCAGCAGCACTGCCAACATTTCTCAGGCTAGAGCTGGGAAGCTGACATACAACATCTTGTGTCTGCCAAGAGACTGTGGTGCTTAGATGAAGTTTCAGCTCACATTTTGTCTGCCTGCTATTGTGTGCCTTCAAGATACTATCGCACAGAAAACTGTTGCTTTGCTACTGTGAAAGATGAGGAGGCTGAGTGGCAGGCCACTCATGGAGCAGCATTTCAGGGACAGAGCATACCTCTTACTTCAAAGCCTGTGCCACCATGGGTATAGGTGCATGGAGTGGCACAAGTGCCACTCGGTGGAGAGAAATCTCTGTATGTGAGTGATTAACATTTGCTCTATTTCTAGTTTTATATTGGGCCTACATTTAATGGTGTTACTGCCTCTTTTAATGTCAGTATGTTTAAAATGGGAAGCGATAGGAACTCAGTCGGGTGGAAATTGACATATTGGAAGAGACTTCACTCGCCCTGCTTCAGGAACTTTGGGCCTAAGTGAAATTACATTTTTAACAACAGATTGATGATGTCTCAGGTCAGACCTAAAGCATTGTTGTATTGTTATATTTTACATTTTACCAGTAACTGTTTATCAGGTACTGGGGTGAGGAAGTTGTGGGTTTTGACATTGGGAAGTGCAATTTTGGAAAAGTCTGTAAAACATCTTTGTGTGGGGTTACTAACTCGGATATGTATTACATTATTACTGCTACAGAGTGCTGATATATGTCCAAACCCTGGCCCTTTTCCATAAACTATGCAAATCATAAGGGTTTACTATTGTGTCATGCAAATGTTAGAAGCATTATTCCAAAATGGATTTGTTATTTTTTTAGTTGTTTAACCAGGTATAGCACACTAAGCTGAAAGCTTTTTACAGGAGGCGACCTGGGAACACAAGTGACTTGCTCAGGGTCACACAGTACGAAGTGAAGCTGTGGATTCAAACCCAGGTCTGGTTTGTTGGATGTCACTAGATTTGCAACTCAGAGCCTTAGACCACTGCGCTATACTGCCTCTAAAGAGTTAAAAGAGTTTATGGTGAAAAATAAACCTGATTTTATGGTTCTGTGTGAGACACAGTAATGTAAACGACATGAGGACAGCTTGGTAAATATTCTTGGTTGTAAGTTTATGCGAGCTGACCAGAATAAGAGTGGGGTGGGGTGTTGATTTACTACCTAGAAAACTTCTGGCCAACTTGGATCCCTTTAGATATAGATCTATCACTCTGTGAACATCTGGCACTTGAATTGAAATTTTATACAGGAAAACCTTTTTATAGATGGGGTTATATAGGCCCCTCATTCACCTCTTAAGGCTTTAGATACAATACACAATGTCCTACTTTCATATTCTCATGATTTACTATTAATTGGTGATCTAAATTTAGACTGGCTAAATCCGTAAAATTTAAAAGTTAAAAACATTTGCTTGGATTGGGGCTGACTCAGTTATTATCAGAACCCTCTCGTATAAATATAAAAAGCCTGATGAATCTACATTAATTGAACGAATATTTACAAACTGCCCTCATCAGTTTTATTCAGTGACCATAATATGGTCTTTGTATTAAAGGACAGTCAAGGAATAGGGGTCCACCAAAAATAATAAATTATAGATCCTTTAAACACTTTGGCCCAGATATTCAAACTGCACCCAAAAAGTGCGCAATAGCAGGAGCAAGCGCAAGTCTATTAAGCCCATGTAAGAGGCGCATATTCAAAAGCGGAGCAGGCCAAACTGCGCCTACAGCGACGACTGAATATCGGCACCACCTGCGCCAAGCACTAGGGAGGGAAGCTGAGCAGATCTGATGTGCCATAGCGCAACTAGGGATGTTCAGCTGAGCAGTCCAGAGGTGCCATAGCGCAACCAGGGACACCCCCAGCAGCAGAACAATGTAACTGCACAACCAGGGAGGTAAGGGCCCACCACCCATGCCACAGATGGGCACAAGAACACACAGCAGAACAGACATCGTCCCCCACACCCCATGCACTGCACAACTGGGGGAGGCTGGAATAATCACTGACCCATGGAGACAAGCAAACAACCCACAGCCGGGCCATGGTGCCCCATCACACCTACCAGCAAGCTATTACTGGCACACAAGGAGGCTGACCACCCATGCCACACCATCCCCCAATGCAGAGCACACCCTGCACCGTGACCCCAGACACCCCCATGAGCAGTGACCACCACTGCAGGAAACCCCATGTATGCCACCACCCCACTGTGACACTGTGACCCTGTGCACCACAGAACCATGCAAGCAAGCCCCACCATGAGCACCCATCAGCGGGTAGCAGCACACAGCAATGCAACAATGGCAGACACAGTGCCACCATGCACAGTCCCCAGGTACTGCTGAGAGACCAACCATGCGGCGGCACATGAGGTACCCACGGGACAGGACATGCCCTTGACACCACCACCAGTAGTACAGTACCCTGCACAGTAGTCAATGACACACCTGATCCACCACTGGCCACAACAGCCAGCACAGACACCACAGTGGTGCGTGGAAGCATGCACCACACGGATGCCACACAGTGTATGGACAGACACCCACCCATACCCAAGGGCACAACAACACAGGGATGCAGTGGTGGGGCAACCAAGCCCCGAGTGTGGGCCCATGTAAACTGTGTACACACAACCGCGGTCCTCCATGGCACTGGAGTGCCAGCCACCCTGTGCAGGCACTGTTGACCTGTACACCACCATCATTCTCCTGCAGCACAAGTCACAGACAGTGGGGCACATCCTGCAACACACACAAGGCACAGCATGGAGGTGGGACAACAACTGTGGTGCCCACAGTGCCACCCGAGGCAGATATGCACACACCAGTGACAGGAGGCAACCCAGCAATGTGGCCGGGTACAGTGGCTGCCCTGCAGGACTGCCATCACTGACATGCCAGCTGACCGTGCAGGTCACAGACATGCATGTGTGTCAGCTGCACAGGCCATGGACGGGCCGATGGTGTGCCATGGACACAGAGCATGCACCATGGACCACTGCACACAGTCATCCAGTGCACAGAGCACAACACACACACCACAGACACTGATAGCTACCCCCACACCATAGTCACCTCCACACGGACACACACACACATTCCCATGACCACACCACCCCTGACTCCATACACACCACTGCAGCTGAGCACCTATAGCCCGCTGCAAATCAGAACCACTACAGTATTCATATCAAATTATATGTATTGAACAAATATATAACATTCAACTATATACAATATTACATGAACTAGGCAGAACTTGGCAGAAGACACCAAGAGAAAGGACTGCTGTGTGACTGAACTTCTCTGCTGGGACTATATTGCCCTCCTTCCTCCCTCTACCCCCCAAAGCTAGTTCTATTTTATAGGCACAGGATTTGACTGGCAACAGGAACTTCCTGTTTAGGGGCAGGAAGTGAGTGATCACAGAACCACCAAGGACCCACCATCCTAGAAGGGCAAGAGTAGTCTCGGCCCCCTAGCTGCTGGAGGTCTGCTCTGAACAAGTAAGTGGTCTACTGAGAAATATAGGATATTCTTGTCTCAGAACAGGACAATCAGGAGCTTAAAGGGCACACAGGCAGAAAGTAAGGAGAGAGAGAAAAAAACAGACGAAAGAGTAAGGATTGCAAACAGTTAAGGGGTCAGAAATAAGACATGATTGGAGTGGTGCAGTGCAGTGGCTGTGGAGCAGCAGTCTTCGGGAGATGTTCTGGAGGATGCGGTGTTGTCCCATCTGCAGGCACCTCTCTGGGCTGAGGAGGAGGTTGCTCATCTCCAGGCTGAGTTGGCCAGGATTGTGGGACCTCCTCTTCCATCCAGGGACCACCAGTGCCACTGCGTTGCCTCAGAGGTTGCCAAGAAAGAGGAGGTTGACCACAGTGGGCTCAGGGAGGGTGAGGGTGGTGGAACAGAGGCACATCCCTCCAGTTGTACCTTTCCACAATTCCTATGCCATTCTGGCAAAGTGTGGTTCCTCTATGGAGGCACCTACAGTGGAGACCAAGGAGGATGCTGGGAACCTCCACAAAGGAGACCCACAGGAGGGTGGCAGGGGACCCTGCAGGAAGGAAACAACTCTGGTGGGGACTCCATTGTTAGGAAGGTAGAACTGGGCAAGGAAGGGAGGGAGGTAAGGTGCCTGCCTGGCGCCATGGCTTGGAGGGACAGGGAGCTGAATCCTCAGGATTGCGGAGCAGCTGCACAGGGGAGGGAGCTGGATGTCATTGTCCACCTAGGGACAAATGACCTGGCTAAGAAAGGGATTAGAGAAGTGCAGGAAGAGTTTGTGGAATTGGGAGGGCCTTAGTCACGTAGCTGCAGGCAACCTTCTCGGAGGTGCTACCCATCTATGGCATAGGAGGGCTGGGATGTTCCGTATCATGGGATTCAATCAGTGGTTGAAAACTGGTGTGGAGCTCAGGATTTGGCTTCATTGGGACTGGGGGTCCACCTGGAGTGATGCAAGCCTATACTGGTATGATGGGCTGCATCTGTCCAGGAGGGGAACCAGGATCCTAGGTGATAGGTTTTAATGCTTCATTGGCAAGCTTTAAACTAGCCAAGGGGGAACTGGAAAGGAGCAGGAAAATCCTAGCCCCCAAACAATCACGGTAGTAAGTGTGGCAAACACCAACATGGAGGTGTCGATAGGAGAAGGCAGGGGTAAATGGAGAAAGTGACAACGGCAAGAAGGACAGGGATGGGGCAAAAGGGTAAGGCCATCAGGAAATGGAGGGCAATGAGTACCAATGCCCATACTCTGGGCAACAAGCTCCCTGAGTTGGTGGCCTTAATGGAAGAGGATGCCTGGATAGCGTAGCAGTCACAGAAACATGGTACACAGAGAACCATGACTGGGATGTTAACATACCAGGTACATAACCTACAGGAGAGACAGGCAGGGAGAAGAGGGGAGGAGTAGCTCTCTATGTAAAGGAAGGGATAAAAGCAACTGAACAAAAGAGTAAACAGGAGGAGAGGAGGCACTGTGGGTCACCTTGGAGACTGGAAAGGCACCACAATCCGCTGAGGGTTGTGTACAGACCCCATGTCAGGGGGAAGGAATGGACAAGGATATGATTGAAGGCATTCTTAGAATGGCAGAGAAAGGAGATACTGTTGATGGGAGACCTGAATATGCCAGATGTTAACTGGAGCACAGTTGCTGCAGCCACATCCAGAGCAGGGCCATTCTTGATGCCCTACAGGTGGCAGGCATTAGACAGCTAGTTTCGAACCCACTCGTGGGAGCAATCTTAGACCCTGTGCTTCAAACGGGGCAGTGAGAGGATCTCAGATCTAGAAGTAGGTTGCCATCTGGGGACAAGTGACCATCAAACAGTGTGGTTCACGTTAAACTCCTCTACAGAGTCAAGCCATACAAAGTGAGGGTACTGGACTTTAGGAGGCTGACTTTGGCAAGATGGGAGAGTGCCTCAGAAAGCACTAGCAAACAGGCTGAAGGAGGTGTGGAGCAACAATGGGGAATTATCAAACTGCCATCACAGACACAACAAGCCTTTGTATGAAGCAAATAAACAAATCAAAACGAAAGAAAAAGCCACTATGGTTCTCAAGAGAGTGTGTGAAAGTCAGGAAGAAAAGATAGCATTCCGGAGTATAAGGAAACACAGAAGGAGCAGGACAGAGAGCTGTACCAGTTAAGGCAGAAAGAAGCAGGAGGGAAGTCAGAATAGCAAAGGCCCAAACTGAGGAAAAGATAGCCAACTCAGTTAAGAAGGGGATAAAACCTTTTATAGGTACATCAGCGAGCGTGAAAAGACAAAGGAGAGGATAGTGAGGCTGAATAGAATGAGCGGTGGGTGGGCAGAGGGACAGTGAAAAAGCAGGAATACTGAGCAGATATTTCTGCTCCAGTATTCCAAAAGAGGAGGAAGTGCCTAATCCAATTAACAGAAGCACTCTTGATAGGGGTCGATCCCAGTCCTTTCACAGAAGAAAGGGTTCTGCAAGAACTCCTAAAACTGAAGGTGGACAAAGCAATGGGTCCTGATGGAATTCACCCCAGAATTCTAAAAAGAATTAAGGAAGGAACTAGTGAAACCACTGGCTACTCTTTTAATAAATCATGGGAGGATGGTGTGGTACCCGAGGACTGGAGGAAGGTGGATGTGATTCCCCTTCACAAAAGTGGGACAAGACAGAGGCAGGAAACTACAGACCTGTCAGTCTGACCTCTGTGGTAGGAAAGTGATGGAGTCACTTCTGAAGGAAAGAATAGTTGAGTACCTAGAGGTCAGTGGAGCACAGGATCCAAGCAGCATGGGTTCACAGCGGGAAGGTCATGTCAGAGCGAATCTAATAGATTTCTTTGACTGGGTGACCAAAGTAGTAGACCAGGGAGGGCTGTGGACATGGCCTACCTAGACTTTAGCAAGGCATTTGACACAGTCCACACAAAGATTGATAGTCAAATTAACCAGCCTGGGAGTGGGTCCCAGGGTGGTAGCCTGGTAAAACATTGGCTGGACAACAGGACACAGAAGGTAATTGTAAATGGAGTCCACTCTGAAGAAAGGGCGGTTACTAGTGGGGTACCAGGGGTTCAGTAGGGTCCAGTCCTTTTAATGTCTTCATCAGTGACATTGCAGAGGGACTGGAAGGAAAAGTATGCCTTTTGCAGATGACACAAAGATCTGCAACAGGGTTGATACACAAGGAGGCGTGGAAAGGATGAAAAGGGACTTGGCAAGGTTGGAGGAATGGTCAGACGTATGGCAGCTAGGATTCAATGCAAAAAGTGCAAAATAATGCACCTGGAAACAAGAACCCAGGGAAGAATACACAATGGGTGGGGAGCTAGTAACAACAACAAAACAGGAAAGGACCTGGGGTAATCATATCAGATGACCTTAAGGTTAGTAAGCAATGTGAGAAGGCAGTAGGGAGGGCCGGGGTATACTGGGATGTATAGGAGGCATCAGCAGCAGAAAACAGGAAGTTGTTATCCCTCTGTACAGACAGTTGGTGAGACCCCATCTGGAATACTGTGTCCAGTTCTGGAGACCCCATCTCTGCAAGGACATAGACAGGATAGAGGCAGTCAGAGGAGGGCAACTAAATGGTGCAGGGTCTGCAAGAGAAGCCATATGAGGAGAGACTAAAGGAGCTTAATATGTATACCCTTGAGGAAAGAAGGCAGAGGGGGACATGAGAAAACTTTCAAGTACCTCAAGGGAATCAACAAAGTCCAAGAGGGTAGCATCTTTCAGAAAAAGAACTTGCAAGAACAAGGGACACAATTTAAAGATAGAAGGAGGGCGGTTCAGGGCAATGTGAGAAGTATTATTTCACAGAGAGGGTAGTGGATGCATGGAACAGCCTTTCTAGGAAGTTGTGGGGTCTAAAACTGTGGGAGAATTCAAGAATGCATGGGACAGACATAAGGCAATTCTTGTGGGGGCAGGAAGATAAAGGCTGTTGGTTAACTAGGATCTGCGGCCTATCCTGTAGGTAGGAAATGGGCAGACTAGATGGGCCCTGCGGTCCTTATCTGCCGTCAAAGTCTATGTTTCTATGTAACTACATACAAGGATGGGGGCCACAAACAAGGTGGGGGTGGGTAGAGGGCAGGGTCGACAAATGGGATGGGAAAGGAGGGTGTGAGGGTGGGTCCAGGGGTGGGGAATACTGGTACTGATGTGTCCCTAGCGGGAGTGCCTCTCCCACTCTGACTCCTCCGGGCTCTGTGCCTCCTCAAGACCCGGCTCGTCAATGCATCTGAGGATGTCCAACGATGCCCTCGCCACCAGTAAGATCTCCACAGTGCCTCCCAGATTTCACGTAGCTGGTGGGTACCTAGGACAAGGGAGCACAGTCAATAGGTGTGAATGCACAACCCCATACAACCCGCCCACTGTGCATGGCATACGGCCGTGGGACATACCTCTGTGATGGTGTGTGACCACCCGAGTGATCATGTCCACATAACCTGCCCACCCAGGCGCTACAGCCATGCAGAACGCTGCACACACCCACCAGCCAAGTCACACACAGCACCACCGTGGCCATTTAGTGACATGGCTATGTGATTCAAAAGGCAGTGGCACAACCATGTGCCGGTGCATGCATGGACCACCATTGATGCACTCCCAGACATGCATTGCCACTGGACAGTGTTGACTGTAACAAGTCGCGTGCATGGCAGTGGTGTCGATGGATGGTGACCATGCCCGCTGCCCACCCTGTCACACAGCATGCAATAGTAATCATGGATGTATGGCACTCATCTTCATCGGGGCAGTCAAGTGGGTGGTGAGGGCCCTCATCCCACCTGCTGCATCATGCTCTTCCTGCACAGGCGGCATTCCTCCAGGCCTGTGGGGCAAACATGGAGAGGAACATCAGTACAATCCCATAGCAAAGTCCCCTGCCCCCAGGTGTGTGCCTTCCCACCCAGCCAGACTCACCCACCCCACACCCTGTGAACACCACCACAGCCAACCCCGGACGGTCCCTCCCCTATGTACTGGACACATACAACACTGTTACCCATATGGAAGATAAAAGTGTATTGAGCGTAACCCCTACCTGGCCATGGCACTGTGCCCCTCCTGGAACGTGCCCGCAGGCGCATCAGTAGCTCCAGCTCCCTCTGCCACAGGTCCTCTGTTCGTGCCTGCACCTGCTCCTCCCCGTCCGGTGGCCTCCTCAAGGGCAGTGCCACCTCCTGCCACACTCTGGTCCTGGCCCTGTCCAGGAGCACCTCCCGAACAGAGGCCCATGGTGTGGCTCCACAATGGCCACTAGGTTAGCCAGTTCGATAGTAGACCACTGGGCTGCCCTTCTGCATGCCATTCTCGGTTCTGTAGTTGGCAATATGGCGCTCTGCAGCGTGGCTCCCCACATGCAGATGCTGCGGTACAGTGCTGCTATTCCCAGCTGCTGTCACCGAACAGGCGTGATAAAGTGCACCATACCTGATGCATGGCGCCTTAGGGGCAAGGTCGGGCACAGGGTCAAGGGTCTCTGGGCGATGGACACACGAGCGCCATTGGAACACCATGCATGTAGCGTGATTGGCTGCCTGTGTGCCAGCATCATAGCAGCTACTGTGCAGTTGGCCCATTGCGCCTATGATGGCCCCAGTGCCATAGCGCCATGTAGTGACCACCGCTATAAAGCCACTGGCACAATGGTGGCCGTGCCCTGCATTGCCTACCGTGCACAGCACGTCATCAACATGGCAGACGCCTGTGTCAGCAACCTGGGCATGCGCAGTGGGTGTGTACTACCGTCACAGAACTGCGTCAGTGGCTCAGCACGTTCAACACAATTGCGGCAAAGCGCAACAGCGATATTCAGCCGTCATATGCAAATCATCTAATCAGCCATTCAATGGCGCAGCACTCAATTTGCATCTACTTAAAGTTGCTCCTCACCTCATTTGCATAGGTTGCGCTATAAAGTGTGACATTGTGCTGCAGTGGCCATAGTCAGTTACTGCAGTCTATTGGTGAGTTGCATGCTGTTTGGGGTGTGGACTGTGGATTTAGGGACATGCATGGGACTGCACAGTCACAGGTAACAACTGCCATTCTTACAGGCTACATAATGACCGAGCAGGTTGTTGGAGAGGAGGAACACAGTGGTGGGAGGAGGAGGAGGCCTAACTTTACCAAGGCCAAAACCGAGCCCTGTTTGAGGCCTACCTGGATCAGGAGCCACTTCTCAGTGGAAGGCAGGGAACACCTCAAGCCCGTGCTGCTGCATGGGAGGAGGTGGCACGCTGTGAACCTGCATAGCAGCTACCAGCGCCCATGCAGGAGTGTAAGAAAAGATGGGCACAGACAGGAGGAGGATAAAAGAAGTTAGCTGCCATCAGGGCAGCACGTGGCTGCAACAGGTGGGGGACAGCCGGAGGTGGTACAGCTGACCCCACAGGAGGAGAGGCTTGCTGGAAGCATGCAGCGCAGTGCCATTGAGGGTGTTCGGGTGGTGGCTTCCGGACGGGTGGTGGCCCATCACTGCATGGTAAGTCATGGTCTGTTTATGGGGGACAGGGTAGGTCACATGCAGTAACGCAACTTGCTTTCCTTACAGATCCTGAGCATCTGCATGGGTCAGCGGTGGTGGGCCTGTCCACTGAGGACAGTCAGCTAGAGTTGGAGGAGGCCCATCCACCTCCACAGGCATACATGGATCATTGTGACAGTGGGGCCACCTGGCTGTCCACACTGATGTTGTTGTAACAGGTGTGGAGGAAGCCTGCCTGTGTCCCAGCGTGCCAGCGTCCACGGATGCCAGCATGCTGTGACTGTGGCTGGTGCAGAGTCTGCCACCAGTGATGATGATGCTAACATCATGGGCAGTGACACGTGTGTGCCACGGGATGGCCACACAGCAGGGCAATCCACGCCCATGGCTGTGGGTGATGCTGCAATGGAGGCCTGCATGTCAGCACAGTCCCAGCCTGTGCCTGTCAGCTCCAGTGGGGCAGCACTGGTGTCTGTTCAGGACAGTGGGACTGTTGCGCGCCACTGCGGCAGCACCAATGAGCCCTAGGGAGCTGCAGCCAGAGGGCAGCATCAGCAGTCAGCCAATAGGCTTGGGGTACAGGGTTCAGCAGCGCATCAGTGCACCACCTGTGGACATACCAGACCTGGTCCTGATGCACAGCACCCACCCTCAAGGGTATTGATCATCAGGGCCATGCACACCCTGAGGGACAGGATGCCGAGGAGGCAGATGACCTCTTGACGAGCACACCCGCCTACTGCAAGCATCAATCCAGCAGCAGATGCAGCTTGCGCGTGGATGTGGATGCACTGCATGTGGCTCGGAGCAGGCAGAGGAGCGTCGCAGCAGGGACACCGCTCTGACCCTGGCAGGATGGACCATTTGCAGGAGGATGTGACCGCTTCCATTGACAAGCATGCACAGGCATTCACTGCTGTCATGGCCACAATGGGCACACAGTCAGGTGCTCATGCATCACGGACACTCGCGGTGCACTGTCCACCCTGTTCCTGCATCGATGCGACTCCCTCCCTATCGACACTGGGTTCAGCTGTGGGCATCCTGAGCACTCCTGGTGCAGGCATGTTCGGTGTGCTGCAGACCCCTGTGCAAGCACAGTCACGTTCATGCAGTGGAACCCCGGAGGACCATCGATGCCACCCCATGAGGCCAGTGGTCAGCCTGTCAGTGCTGGCGGGGCCTGCGCATCTATGGCAGCTGGGGCACTGTGTCGCGTGACTGACCTGTCTCCCAGCATGGCTACTGTCTGGTGCTGCCCTGTGTGCATTGTGTGTTTCAGTGGGCAGTGCATGGGTGGTACCCGGCCCTGCGCGAGACACACAGTCCACCTGCACACCCTCCCAGCTGCTGTCCGCAGTTGCATGTGCATGATGATGCCTGCATTGCACTGTACACCAATGTGCAATGGTGCTCAGCATCTGACACGCACATGGACAGGCAGTGGGCATGTAGCCTGTGGACATGTGTGTTGCTAGGGTTGACGTTCTGGGTCGGTGTGCCTCCTGCCCTCTGTGCATGTTTGTGTGTTGTGTGTGCATGTGTGTGTGTGTGTGTGTGTCCATCTGGTGGCATGTTAATCCTCACCCATCCCTGGTTGTGTGTGTGCTTGTGCCCTGCCACTTCCCTTGACGAATGCACCCTGGTGTGTGTCCATGCGTGTTTGTGGGTTGTGCCTTAGCCACTGGTGGTTGCACATGGCCCCATGACTTACCTGGGTTGGCTTAAGTGCTCCTCCGTGATGGTGTCCCAGTGCAGCTGTGCCAGCCGGATCAGTCAGGGTCCCATCAGCCAAGGGGACTGCCCATCACCATTGTCACCGGCGTCCTCATTGTCCCATCACTGTCCCCTCTTTGACCTGTACAGCTATCCCACATTCATTGGCCATGTTGGCAGGATGTAACAGGCCAAGAATGGCCTGCAGGCCTTTGAGGGCTGTACTGTGAGGGCACCACCAGAGGTGTCCAGGCAGTGGAAATGTGCCTTCAGCATCCTGAACACCCGCTCAATGACATTATTGTGGTGGCGTGTGCCTCATTGTAGCGTTGCTGCGATGGGGTCGTGGGACACCAGTAGGGTGTGAGCAGCCAGGGATGGAGTGGGTATCCACTGTCACCTGTGTGTGGAGGCGGAGGTTAGTTTAGTGATCAGCATCGCCCTGCCCCAGGCCATGTGGGCCACTACCCATGTCATCTTTGGCCATGCCCCCAGGCCCCTATGATTGTCCATGTGGTTTGCATACTCACCCACTAGGTGTCCAGTGGGGATGTCCCCACTCTTGAATCTGTGGCACAGTGCCAACTGGTGCCAGATGAAGGCATTGTGTGCTCCCCAGGGTGTGTGGCACAGACATTGATTATGAACCCCTGGCATCGCACACCACCTGGCAGTTGATGCTGGCATAGCCCTTGTGATTGATGTATGCGGCCCCTGGGGCCAGGTGGTGTGTGTATGGCCACATGGGTGCAGTCTATTGCCCTCGCACGCCAGGCATACGTATACCCTGTGAACTCCTGTATGTTTGCTGTGCACTCCGCCGCTGTGCTGGGAAATGGATGTACTCCGCAGCATGTGGCAGCAGTGCACTGAGGAATTGGGTAAGGTGGCGTGACGTGGCTGACTGGGTTATGCCTGTGGTGTCCCCAGTTGGTCTCTGGAAGGTACCCGTGGTGAGCAAGCACATGCAGGCTGTTACTTTAGTCTCCACTGACAGGGCATGGCTCCGTCATGTGGGTGCCTGCATCACATCACTGCACAGCTCACAGAGCCGCCTCAGAATTGCCCTATTCAGGCGGTACTGGCCCACAATCTCAGCATCAGTGTACAGCTCAAAGCTGGTGCGGGCTCGGTATTGCCTGTTGGGGCATACCGACGGGGTTCTTCCACGGCCACTTTCCGCCGCACACACCTTATCCCCCATCATAACGGCCCATCTGGAAGGTGGCACTGGCCATGTCCCTGGCTTGTGTTCACCTCATGGCAGCTGTTACTGTATTCCCCCCTGTCCTCCCTGCTACTTCCCTGCACTGGGAACACCTGCCTGTGGTGGCCTCTGTGCTGTGTGGCACTTCCCTTCTGCATTAGCTGTGGCTCCTCACACCTTCCTGTGCCTGGGTGTTCAGAGTGCCCTTTCCTGGCCTGCCATGTTTGTCCCTCCTGCTCTGTATGTCTGTCTGCCTAGGGTTCTGCCTCATGTGGCTTCCTGTAGCATTCTTGTGCCTCTCCTTGCTCCTTTTTATTTTGGCTCATTTCAGCTATGGCGCGCTTCTGGCACTCCCCTATTGCGCATGGCGCAAGTCATTCTTTGAATGTCGCACTCGCCATTTATGCATGGTTCCTCCCCTTTGGTTGCACATGCCTTCATTATCATTGCACTGTTGCTCAGCATGATTTCAGGGCGAATTGCCTCCTGCTGAATATCGTAGAATGGCACACCTCAGACTCATGCAGTGCAACTTACGCGATGGTGGCTCAACTCTCTTGAATATCTGGCCTTTGACTATTTTGAGTTTGTTGTTGACCTGGAGAGGGTTAACTGGGACTGCTTGCAGATTATCCCAGATTTGGATTTGGCCTGAGAGTTTTCCTGGGAGAATTACTCCAGGTCTGCAACAAACATACCACTTAAATCTAGGAGGGTAAAACATAATTGAGCTGTATGTAATAATTTTGGTTAAGGAAGCAGAAGCAGGCTACAGATAAAGCATGGAAAGGCTAGATGGTCTGGGAGCCCAAAGACTGGCAAACCTATAGAAGAGTAAGAAATACATATGTCAAGGAGTTCGGGACACTAAAAACAATTTATTTAAAACTAAAATATCTTAATCAATGGGTGATTCAAAGAAGTTTTGGAGGCTTGTCAAAGACCAAAATGGACAATCTAAAACCATTTCTACTATTCAATTGTCCAGCCAAGAAACTTACCTAAAAGACTGTCCTTTGCCTGACAGATTTAATACATTTTCACAGAGTCAGTTAGATTTTTGACTCTACTACAACTTATTCGAAAATCTCCAAAGTAACATCAATGAGAATTTATCTCATTTCCTTTTCAGGAAATTGATCAGTATAAGATTTTAGATTCATGTCTGTCCTTAAAAGTAAGTGGCAGTTGTGGACTGGATGGTCTCACTTCGACAATGTTAAAGTATTCTGCTACACATATAGCCGGTCCATTGCCCTAGTAGTATAATAGATCTGTATCTTGGGTTATTTCCTAGTAGTTGGAAATTGGCTAGAGTGGTCCCTATTTTTAAAGTGGAGATTCTGGATTTTAAATAACTATCATCCCATATCGTTATTGCCCTAGTAGCAAGATTTTCAAACAATTATTGGTCCAAAACTTACTGCCCACTTAGAGAGTCAACACTTGCTGGACCAGTATCAGTCAGGATTTAGAAAGCAACACGGACAATGGCTGCTGTGTCGAGGGTCTTGGATGACATCAGATCAGTAATGGAGTCCAAATTTTATACGGTGCCATTCTGATCAATCTCCAAGGTCTTCAGCACAGTAGACCATCAGCTTTGTTGTCCCAACTTTACGAGGTGGGAATTGGTGGGTTAGCCTTGGACTGGTTCTATTCTTACTTATCAGATAGATATCAGGTTACATCTGTAAATGGTATAGTGTCTGCCCCTTTGTTGGTGGAGTGGGGAGTTCACAGGGCTCTATCCTGGGTGTCCCTGCTCTTCCTAATATATCTCAAAGATTTAGGGAAACATGCAGGAAATGCCTCCTACCATCTTTGTGCAGACAGTACCATAATTTATGCATCAAATTCCTCTCTTGATAGTGTCCAAACGGTTCTCCAGAACAGTTTCAACAGTCTCCAGTTGTATTTTTCTAAAATAAAACTAGAATTGAATATGACTAAAACAAAATGTACGATTTTCAGAGCCACTTTTCAGGGTGTTATAGGTAAACAATTAACCATTCTAGATGGTGCTGGGGATGCTCTGGAGCTGCTGGCTTGCTCAAACAGGGCGTTAATAAACATTTGGATTATTTAATTACCCAGGTCAGTAAGAGGGTAGGATTTATTTACTGACATAAGTATAATATGGAAGCAGACACCATAACTTTAATTGTCCAGATGCAAATCCTCCCTTACTGACTATGGGGATGTTTTGTATGGTAATGCTACCTATGATAGCTTACATAGGCTGGATATCTTATACAACTGATTGGCTAGGTTGCTATTAAATTGCCTATACAAGTTCACCATTGTGAACTAAATCAGAGATTAGGATGGCTTTCATTATCTGATAGGAGAGAAATCCATAAAAGTATTTTCTTTTACAAATGTGGATTGGATATGGTCCCTGGGTACTTAAGGGATAAATTAAAACTTAGAGACCTAGAACTATCCTTGAGAAAAAGTGACCTTAGGGAGATGTTGATACCCAACACAAAAACAAAGTGATCAGACAAATTCCTTAGTCAAATAATTCCAAAATACTGGAAAAACCTCCCAGATGAGTTTAGATATAAATACAATAAGGCACCTTCCGTTTGTGCTTTAAAAGATATCTCCTTCTCCTTTAATTGTTTTTAAAAGTATTTTTTGTTTATGCATGTGTTCCAAGTCTTGCATTATTGTATCAATCAATCAAAACTTTATTTTTTAAAAGGTGCTTTCTCAAACCAAAGCACCTGTACAGTTTCATAAGACAATAAATAAACAAGATTTAAAACTATTATAAATCATTAAAAACTATACTAAAGGTGGGCCTTCAGAGCTCCTTTAAAGCTTAGAACAGTCGAACTATTTCGCACCTGGCGGGGTAGAAATTCCCACAGGGTCGGGAATATAAAACTAAAGATCTAGCCCTGAAGTTTTCAAACGAACCCTGGGAATCTCTAGCAATCCCTCGTCAGTGGATCAGAGGGGCGGGAAGGACAGTAGGGGCAAAAGAGCTCTTTCAGGTAAGTAGGTCCCTGGTCATGTAGGGCTTTATAGGTCAGCAAACCGACCTTGAAGGTGATTCGCCAAAACACTGGCGGCCAGTGCAGTCCGTGGAGCACAGACATTATATGGCTGGATCTGGAAGATCAATCAATAACTTGGCGCCGCGATTCTGCACTAGCTGCAGGCGGCTAGTTCAACCCCGATAGCCCTAGATACAGGGAGTTACAATAGTCAAGGCGGAGGTAACGAAGCGTGGATCAACGTTGGAAGACCCTCTGGAGGAACCAGGTGCTTCACCCTGGTGATGTTCCTCAGATGGAAAAGGAAGTTTTGACCACTGCTGACACCTGAGATTTAAGCCAAGTGGTCATCAATTATTACGCCAAGATTCCGACCTGATCTGAGGTCGCCAGCTGAACACCCCAAGCCATAAGCCTGAGGGCAACCCATCCTGCAAACCCGCCTCACAGCGACCCTTGTCCATGACCAACACCTCAGTTTTCTCAGGGTTTAGCCTCAACCAACTCCCATTCATCCAGTCTTGGATTTCGCAAGGCAGTTATTAAATACCGACAAGGCAGCATCCTGGCTGGGCACAAAGACATATACAGCTGGGTATCATCAGCATAGCAATGAAACCCAGACCGTATCATCTTATAATCACTCCCAGCGGCAGCATATACACTGCAAAACAACAAAGGCGCTAGAATAGAACCCTGCGGTACCCTGCAGGATAGGGAGACTGATGCAGAGGAAAAAATTCCGACACCACCCTCTGAGTCCTACCCCGAGGTAAGATCAAAACCACCTGAGGACCATACCAGATAATCCACAGATGGACCGCAGATGCTCTAACAGCACACCATGGTCAACAGTGTCAAATGCTGCAGAGAGATCGAGAAGTACCAAGATAGAACGGGTCCTACAATCTCTCGCTATTAAGAGGTCATTTAGTACCCGAACAAGTGCTGTCTCGTACTATGCCTTTTCCTAAACCGGACTGGAGAGAGTCGAGATGTTGTTGTTGGTCAGATGATCATCCAACTGCACTGCGACCACCTTCTCAATAACTTTACCCACAAAGGGTAAGTTAGAGACTGGTCTGTAATTTGCTAGACAGTCTGGGTCTAAGAAGGACTTCTTTAAAAGAGGCTAACTATAGCCTCTTTAAGGATCTGGAAAGATCCCTCTCCAAAGACTTCCAGACTATCAAAGCCAGGACTAGGCCGATTTTATCCACACAATCCACTAAAAGGCGTGTGGGCCAGGGTCCAAATCACAATTGGTTGGTTGCAATGCTCGGATGACCATCACAATATCATCGATTGTGGGAGGCTGAAGTCAGACCATGCAAACTTAGTGTTTGACATCTCCTGCCGACCATCACCACTCCCATTGGAGAGGGAAGAACGGACATCTGATCTGATTTTGGCAACCTTATCTGCAAAGAAGAGAGCAAACTCCTCACACTGTTCTGGAGAAAAGGCTCTTCTGGGCTGAAGACAGACTGGATTGCACAGTCTGTCCACAGTCAAAAGAGCTGAGCTGGTTCTATTCTGTGCAGCCATCTCTCTGGACAGGAATTCTGCCTTCTTACTAGAGATTGCGGATTGATAGGCCATATAATGGTCCATCAAACTAAGTTTGTCATCATCCAGACCAGACTTCCGCCAACGCCTTCTCCAGCCTTCGTCCAACCCTCCTCAACTCCCTCACGGTCTCATCAAACCATGGAGACCTGGGGTGAAGAGTGAGAGGACGAACATGAACAGGTGCAACAGAATCCAGGGCCCCTGTCACCACCTTATTATAGGCATGTACTAGGTCACCTGGATCCGAGCAATCTATCGGTAGGCCGATAGGTCCAGTACCGCCATCAGGTCATCCGGGGACACACCTCTTAAAGGGCGGTACCGACCATCTCTGAAGGGGCTGACCTAATAGAGGTGGCCTCAAAACTGAACCTAATGGAGTGATGGTCGGACCATCCAAGTGGTTCCACCACCAGATCGGATATCCCCATCCCCAGAAGGAACACCAGGTCCAGTGAGTGTCCACTAATATGGGTCGAGGAGGAAACAACCTGTGTGAAGCCCAGTGATATCATCAACTGGAAGAAGTCTTGACCAAAACGTGAGAGTTCATCGTCGACCCAAGCACTGAAGTCCCCCAGAACCAACCATCTGGGGATCCCAATGTCAGGTCAACAATGAAGTCTGCGACTTCCTGCAGGAAAACATTATCGTCACCTGGTGGACAGTATATGATAAGTATCCTGCACCCACACCCTCGCCCAGAACACACTCAAAGGATCTGGTGACTCCCACCGGTACCTCCACCAGGCCCAGTTCTGACTTAAAACAAATGGCAACACCCCGCTCTCACGATCCTGCCTCGGGCGGTGTATCACCGAGTACCGGCTGGAACTGCTGCTGCTAAAACTGGCCCAGCATTTTCATCCAGCCAGGTCTCAGGATGCACGCCAGGTCAGCTGACCCAACAAGATCGGCTATAATGGCCATCTTGTTTTTAATAGACCTAGCGTTGCACAACACCGCCAGTAGGATGAGCCTCCGAGATGACCGCCTTACCTGCTGATCGTGATCAGAACCCTTGGTATGGGCACCAAACAGGAGAACCCCTTTCCTGTGCCCATTTCTCCCCAGGGCATCTCCTTGACCTCACTGTCCCTATCCGCCCGCTCCTTTCGATTTCCCCCAGGCCCAGCTCCAACCTTCCTCCTCCCCTCACAATCCCCAGAGCCCTACATCTTCTATAGGCTCCCGTGACAGGGGTGGACAGGAGAAAGGACGAAGATCCCTGAGCCTAGAGGGGAATAATACCCGACCGTCCTATTTTCACTCCAGCACATAGTTAACACCACGATCAACACTAATAAACCCCACAAACTTATATAAATAACAAAATTCTAAATAAAACTAAAACACAACACTCAAATATCAAAATATGAATACAATTATAAACAAAATTATACCCTATCAATGTGTCAAGATTTGTGCTTTAAATTTCTCAGAATGCTTTATCCATCTAACCCCATCCACAGTGCTCTCACCACTCAGAGGGAAGGAGCTTTCCACTATACAAAACCCCTTAACAAAAATTGGCTCGTAACTTTAAAAATCCTGTAGTCCTAAAACCAATACCCTCATTTACCCAGAACAAACACAAAACAGGAGTTCAAGGTCTTTTATGTCCACACTTATGTGCTCTCACCACTCAGCATGGCCGAACTTTAATCAGTCTCCTCTCAGACTGAAACAATTATGAATGAACTCAGTTTTAGATTTCCCAATAGTTTCCCAATAATTATCACCGCTGGCAATAGCAAAAAGAGTTCAGATATACTTCACCAGTTCAGCAGTCCACACCACGGTCTACACAGTTCCAGCTTCCATCCAGATATTTAGGTTTCCCAATGACCAGAGACCAGAGTCCTGCAGGCAACAAGCAGACAAACACCAAATGTACCTCCACTGCAAGTTCCAACTCCACCCGACCCTCGCTGCGGTGAGGCAGGCAGAACCACCCTCCGGTGGTGCCCTGTCTCACCTAGGGAGCAGAGTTAACCCCACCACCCTCGGAGGCAGAAACCCATTTCCTGTCTGACCAGGGAATCAGAACCCTCAAATTGTAAAAGAAATTAATCAGCGATCTTACTGCCTGCTATCCCAAACACTTCCTCTTTCCAGCAGGTCCACTCGCAGTATGGAGCTGGCAACCTCTTCTCCTGTAGTCGGCTGAGTTGTACCCAGGTGAAACTGGTACTCCGTTACTCCCACCACTGACTTCCTTCTGATTCCTACACCACGCAGAGCAGCTGCTGAGCCTCCAGGCTGCCACAGCCACCGAATCCCTCCACGGGCGTAGATCCAAATTAGCACCCTATACACCACGACGAGCAGCCTACAGCAAAACCACACGCCAGCAAACCAGGAACTCCACTCAGGCCAGTCTCTCTAGTCTTTCTTTAAAAAACTGAGTCAGTTTTTGATTAACCTAAACAGCTGAACAGCAGAACAGTAATAATGATAAATTATAACGACTGCAATAATGAGCGCAATATAGCATTAGAACTAAAACAAAACAATAAAGCGATATAAAATAGTACAAAATGATAAAAGCGATACAATTATACTGAAATCATGAAAGCGGTTCGAGCCAAAATCAAGAGCTCACAGACGGCAGCCCAGCGTAGTACCATCTTTCCACCTCCACAGATGAAATATGCCAAACAGATGTTTGTATTCATTGTGATTCTTGTACTTATATGTATGTTATTTGTGATGCTAAGGTCACCATTGTAAATTAGCTTTGCTTCTACGGTCTTAACCTTTATAATAAAAAGAATTAAAAAACTGTGCATTGACAGGACTGTTTTGCCATATGTCATTGTTTTTCTAAAAGGTGCATTGCCTTGGACACTGGCTTCTGGGCACTTGGCTATATCTCAAGCCTCATCAGGCAATCTTAAGCCTTATCAGGTAAACTAATCTTTTCTAATTTAAGTACTACTCCCTCCCACATTTGGGATTGCAAATAAAGAAAGAAAAATACTGTGGTCAAGAGCCAAAGATACACAATGCACCAGACCAGTGGCGCTGAGGGTTGAGGCACTGGATGCCACACCTCGCCCACACTGGTGACCCATGTCCAGGAGTGAACGTGGGTTGCCAGGACTTGGCCGGGGGAGATGGACTGAGCATCTGAGGGACTGCTCTCCTCACCTGGTGGGAGGTTGCCACTCCCCATCAATGACTGCTCCCAGGTGGAGGCCTCAGGAGCAGTGTGGGATGGGGATGGGCATGAAGGGTGGGCACTGTGGGCAGCAGTGTGTGCACATGCCTCCACCCACATGCATGCAAGCAGCAGTGAAGGGGAGGGAGAAAATATGGACAAATTGAACTGGCAGGCTCCATGGTGGCCAGATGCACCCCCGCACCAGCCTTCCTGGATTCTAGATTGTGCTCAGAAGGGAAGTCGATGCTCCTCACTCTGGCCCCACCATGGGGGAAATCTGTGGGGAGCTACCGGGCAGGACTGTGGTGGCTGGGCTCGGAGGGCAAGCCCTCCTAGGGAGGGTCAGAGCCACTGCCAGCTCCACGGAAGGCGGAGATAATACAATAATAAAAAAATACAATAATGCAAGCCAATATCTTAGCTATGAAACCTGTGTTAATGTGCAGTTAACCACTTCCCTGTGGTGGTGCTCACACTGTGGAGTAAGCCACTGCTGAATGCTACATAGGTTACCTTGGGGCAGGGAGGGAGAGACTTTTATATTAACCATTTTCAGTGCTCAGTTACTGTGATGAAAAGAGAACATGACAGTGGTCAGTGTCCGTGGAGTGCTTGCCTACATCTCAAGCCTCATCTATTGATCACATTGGAATTACCTGTACATTAACATATACAACATGGGTATGCTATTCATTTCTACTGTGTCTGTGTGACTTTGTGATTGGATTTGGTGAAGAGGTGTTTTACAGAAGAGGCTTGAGAGATAGATGAATGCTAGACACACACTGACTTGTGAATTCACTCTTTGTAGCAGTGTTGACATATATAAAATACATTTCTTTAATGAAGTGTTTAGGCCCTCCACTTTGGATATGTGTTTATTTTTCAGTGCTTTTTTTTTTTTTTTTAGCATTACCACTCTGGTGCTGGGGGTGGGGGTAACGATACATTTACATTCCTGTTATTTAATAGCCAGTCTGTTCACATATATAGATCTCCAGCAATGCATTCGGGGACAAGCATGCTTGGCCCCATTTATCCACTATCACCAGTGCAGACAACACTCCAGAAATGGTCATTCTGTATGGAAGTCTGTGGTCCCAACTACACATACACACGCCAGCATTATCAAGACACCAGCTCAGGTAGACTGCAGATGTTAGATACAATTGTAATTTCTGAATTGCTTTTTTTATTTTTAATTATACTGATTTATTTATGACTGGCAAACAGCGGTTTTACTATGCTTGTTCTACCAGCACTGAGGTCTCTGACATGCTTGCTTGATTGAGGCAGATCATTTGTGTTGGATACTATTGCTGTTTTGATGGGCTCACAAACTGCCATTTATTCTTTGGTGGTCTCTGTGGACTCCATGCTTCTCAACAATGTATGGGATGCGGGCTCGGAGAAGCATTGGAAACTGCAGTGTGTCGCTCAGGATTTCCATCATGGTAAGCCACAGTGGTCATTATTCCTGACTGCCATCACTTTCCATGGCCACAGAGGGCATCTGTTCTTCGGCAATGATTCAGATTGAGCATTCACTTGCTCCATCACTGAATTCATAACATCAGCTGACCAACTGTCAAAGTCAGCTAAGTCATGGCTGTACCGAGGTAATACTTTCAATGAAAATACCAGTATCGAGTGGCAGAATATTAAACAACAGATCCATTTTTGTTTTTAAAGATGTTACTTAAATGAAAACTTTTTTGGGGGCGGAGACAGTTGTGGTGCTAACTATTCTTTGTGAACTGGTACTGGGTCCTATGGAAAGAAATGTTGATTGTGATCAAGCTTTCAATGTGGGCGAGTAGTCCATTTTGGAATTCTGTTTAGAATTCCAGTTCAAAATGTGGCTCTACTTTAATTACATCAATGCTCAAGTGAAGTGGCTATACAGGTACATTAATAGAAGATTAACGTAAGGCTACAGTGACCAATTAGTACAAAGAGATTACACCGTTACTATAATGTCACTTATCAGTGCAGTAGATACTGTTGGTGTTGAGGGTGGATATTACTGTAGTCATTCAGTTTTCTGTTTGGGAAGGTTGACTTATCTTAAATCCTAGAGTATCAGTGGCTAGATAGGGCAAAGGCCAGAATGGATAGACCAAATGGCCTTTATCTGCTGACAAATTTCTGTTTCTGCCCTGACCTGAAGTGACTATGTTGATTGATGATGTAGAGATTACTCTGAAATAAAGGAGCTACCTTAAATATAAATCAGAATACCTAAGGTATCAAAGGTACTAGCTGAATTCTGTAGCTAGTACTTGATGGCATGCATGGGGAGGTTCTAGTACCCCATCCAGATACTGCAGTTGGTTAGTCATATAGCACTGTCCCCACCCTACCAGTGTACTGCCCTCACCACAGCACTGTCCCCAGCCTACCACAGCACAGTCCATCACCCTACCACTGCACTTCCTCCTAACCAGGGTTAGATAGTAGTACTTCAAGCCAAAAATACTGTATAGTGTATATGATATTGTGTATGAAAATCCATACAGTGAGAAATGCTGTTGTACTGTAGTGGTGACTACCTACTGCAACACAATGAGTTTTTGCTGTGCTGTAGTAGCGATATCATTTAAGCTGTTCTGTAGTAGTGATGTCATTTAACAAAGGGCCAAATCACCTGTTTGACTAATGCTGCGGCCACATATTTTAAAATGCTATTTTCCTTGCTCCATATCAAATAGGGAGTACAAGGAACAGGTTGGGAGGATTATCCAGTCGCATGAACCCACCAAAAGTGGCAAAATCAAATGTGACATATATGAATCTAGTACAGTGACGTGAGGGACAGCGGGTTGCTGTATTACAAGTGGTTGGGCAAGAGGACGAAAACAGTGAAAGGCAATTCTGGCAGATCAGTCTGGTGGCCAGTTAGGCAGACAGTATTGCTGGTTGGTTGGGCAGGTGGCTGGCTGAGTGACAGGTGGGAGGTAACCCATATTAGGGACAAAACAAAGTTTGTGAAAAATGTTCTGTAAAGCATTTTTAACTCTAACAACTTTGTGACTGTAATTTGTATTCTGCTCATAATGTACACTATACAGCCATATACATGTATTGCTTTTTCATCATGTTGTGCCTATGCTTACTGTGATTTGTACTGTTCCTGCCACACTGTGCCTATAAATGTAATTAATTCTGGGTCACCCCTGAAAAGGGATTCTGTCTCAGGGGCCCACACAGTCAACAAATTCAATAAATCAATCAATAAATAAATAAATATACTCCAAGGCTATAACAACCTCAATGGAAATGCAGCCCTGTTGTGTATGGTTGTGTATACATTATTCTGTATCAGTTATTGAAAGTTGGTTTCCATACACCTGGGTATAGGCTAAAATGGAGTTTGCTTCCAACACTTTACTCCACTCATTTCCCACTTGTACAACTAAGAGAAATGTGTACCTTCATATTACTAATTTATTGGTTTATTTTTATGATTTTTCTCCTGTTCTTGTTAACCTGGTAAGTGCACTAGACATACAATGCCTATTTTCAGGCAAGACCTGGGACAGTACTGACTACACAACAAATACCGGATTGTAAATACAGCAAATACAGCACATTTAAGTTGGCGTGGTCCCATACTGATCAGATTATTCCATAATTTTTATGAAGCTAATTTTACCTTGGAGGGACACAGATTGTTCCCCTACATAAAAGGACAAACACAGAGCAACCCTGCAATGTACAGGCTGATCAGTTTGATCAATACAATTGTTAAATTATCAAAGTAAATATGTAACAAATATAGGTACAGGACAAAATGCAGTAATGTCCAACATGCAAGCCAGATTTAAGGAAAGCATTTTAACGGTGAACCACTGCTTCAGGCTTCACCATTTATTTTGCAAAATACGTGTTAACAAGAAAAGAAACCTCTGTTCATCACCTTTACTGATTTAAGGGAAGCTTCTGAGGTCTTTGTCTAGACCCTATTACATATACAACTGGTAGGATATGAAATCAACCAGGACTCAAATTCTACATGATCAGCCTGGCATTATGTCACACCAAGTTGATATGGAGAAAGTCTCTACACCAACCTGGTATGATGTCACAACAGGTTGATATGAATAAAGATCCCAGTTGATCTTTCAACCCTGCAGGAAGCTGCTATGCCATCACACTAATGGAAAATAGCTGTGACAACACATGCTCCATCAGCTTAATCGTGTTTTGAAGTCAGAAACAGTAAACAAAATATGAGTGACTGTGTGATTACTCAGCTTTCCTATACACCCTTCGTGGTATGCCTTTATAAACCACTCGTGCTTCAATCTTGCAGTTTATGGCAAAACACACTGGGTGTGTAAAATACTTCATATTGCACAGTCACCCATACATTCATTATTCTATAGTTATATGTCTGCAGCTGTGTGTCTCCTACTGAATATTATCTTGTGATGTTTAGCGGTCCTCTTGCACAAACAGGACTTCTTGTGCTCTTTGCACAAGAGGACTGCAAAACAAAAGTCAGTGGTTCTGTCATCCCAAACAGCATAAGATACTGTAATGTTCTTATTTAGTAAGAGACTCAGCAGTAGACATACAAACATATTATAAAGCAATGAAATGTGAAATAAATGCACAGGTCTTTGAAATATTTTTTCTACTTACATTTTATTCATTTCAACGATAAAACAATATAATTTACAATTAGGAAACAGAGTACAGTAGTTACATATAATAATCACTATACAGGACTTTTTTATCTCCCAGCTAGGCTCTAGTTGGAGGAAACCTAGGATAATAATTTTCAACTAGAAACGTACACAATGTGCTATGAAACTGTAGCCCAAGAATGCAAGGTTTATAAGTTCAAGCAGTCCAGCTGATAGTCTGAGTTTGCTCCCCACCGAAAAGGGCATGGTGCCATGCATAAAACTATGCATCACTAGTCAGCTATTATAGGTTGCCTGTGTGGCGAATCTGCAACTTTCATTAAACTAATCCAATTTTACTTTAACCCAGGGCACAGTTAAATCCTTTTATAGCCAACTACAATACTACTAGTTAATAACTAAGCGGTCAGAAAGTCCTGCACAGTCCAGGCTGGAATTTCCCAAATATGAAAGTTCCATCAATACCTGTAAAACCAAGGTTTCCTTACACTATAGTATCATTACTAGGGCTGGGTGAAAGTGTACTGGCCTGATACAGAGCACCCAGAAAAAAAGAAAAAACTGCAGAACATTTTAAATTGGTATGAGTAATATAACTACAGAGCCACTTCTGACCCTTGCAAATATAAGCATACTGTCTGACAGAAAATAAGAACTATAAAACAAGGTGCTGCATCAGCATGTGGTCTGAAATCAAAAATGGTAATACTAAATGCACGCTGAAAATAAAAAATAAAGTAAAAACTGAAGAAGACTTAAGGTTCGAAACATTGATTTTAACTATTTTCTATTTGCAGTGTATTCAATATTACCATTGTGTTTTGAATATCAAAGAGCCCAAGTTTGGGAGCACTCCCACTTACAGTGATAAATTGCAGGTTAGAAAATGCACTGAGAGTCCATTAACCCTCCTCTGGTTCTTCATTTACTGCATCCTGTTCTCTACTGCCATTGTCATGTTTGCTAAAGGCCTGCCACCCATTTCCCTATATCTAATAGGTCTGTGAAAACACAGACTTTGTCTTGATAGACCACATGAAGTTTCAGAGGAAACAAAAGAGCATGTGGTACCCCCAGTTCTCTAAGCACACTATGAATCCCATTAAATTTCTTTTTGCACTGATGGGTAACAGGAAATGCCTGAGAAGACCTCAATAAGTTCTTTGTGGGAAATGGAACATGTCTTGAAACTTGTATTCTTCCTGAGGAGCCTCAATAACTTTTCACAACATTTCAAACAGGGAAGCCTTAACCTCTTGTCGTAGAAATGGACTCCATACTCCAAACACTCTTTTATCTTATTTATTGCCCTGATGTTTTGCTCAGTCCAAGTAGCTTATTTATAGGGTCTTTTAAACTATTTTAAAACAAACACATACGGTACAATAAATGTATCCATTACACATATACATTCTAGTAATATTCTTTTTTAAAACATTACAGTATAATTACTTTGATACCTTGTTTCATCGAATCACCATGAGCTGTATTTTCATCTTATATTTTATGCCTTAGAGACTTGACCAATTCAAATCCAAACTTGCCTGCCAACAATATAAATAGCCTCATAAGCATTTCAAATCCAACATAAATTGCACCACAATTGCCACCACCACCTTACTGTGCAACTCCACTTCCATTTTGCCATCGCCATTACGCCCTAGGTCTCCTGGAGCTAATACACCACCTTACAAATTTATTTTCTTGAAGATAACTAAAAGGGTAAACATAGATTCTGTTATTATTACAGAAGTATGTGAAAACTGAAACCAAAAGGGAGGTATTTAAAGGCACAGTGGGACTCGATCATGCTGACCAAATTCAATGGACTTAAATCAATGACTTTTATTCAAAGTCTATATACATAGTAATAATAGTCATAGGTACTGTGCATTTCATAGGTTGTACTTGAATCTTTGTTCAAAAAGTGTCTTCTCATGAGACGGAACGATCTTGTCTCCAGATGGATCTGAAATGCTGATATATTTTTCATTCAGGCATAACCAAGTTAGCCCTACATACACTTTCCTGCAGAAGCACCAAAAAAGGTGAATTACAAAAGCATATTGCATGTTATGAAGTGATAAACATTAACCTCTTTCACGTAATCCCGAGGGTTAAGGAACTGTTTTCCTTGAACAATATATTTATAAGTAATGCAATGTTTGCAAGACAAAAGCATTAAGTTTCCCTCCCTTCAAAAAAAGAAAAAAGTGTGCAGCATAGTTCTTTACTGTTGCTCAGTTTTATTTAATTTTTGTATCTTTACACAGCACAGATTGAGTTAGCTGGCTATAGATGTCAATGCGTTGCTCTGATGTGGTCAGTGGAGCATGAGGATATAAAATTGTAGCACACATTCCCACAATGGATCAATGAAATGCACATATACTTTTGTTACATAGCAGCACAAACAGAACCTTGTATTTTCCATAAACTAGGCTCTTTATAACAGAAACACAGGGCCTGTAGTTCATAAAACAGTTTTCCATACAGATATCACAGCAAATAGACTAGCAGTCTTGGTCTAACTATTTTTATTAACTGTAATGAGTCATTTGAGGAAATTGAAGAAGAACCTTTGCCTGCACCTATAGCCGCTTTGTATGGTTCTTATAACCACAATTCAATACCATAACTATATTTTGGTAACTGATAAGTACCTTAGGCAAGTGTCAGATTGTGAGGAGTTACATATGTTTTGCAAGGGTAAGCCTTAAAAAGATTTTAGGTCATACCAAGTATAGCAATGAAAAGTCATACAACTGTTGATTTTTTAGTAGTACGATTTCACTCCCTCTTGCAAAATTTGTACTAATTGTAAACATCTTGAACAAATGAAAAGTTCATGAATCCTGGGAAGGTATATATTTTTTGTAAAATGCTGTACACTTTTTTTAATCATGTTTATTGTCTTTTCAATTAATCAACATTACAGAAGAATAGAGGAAAAAACTGATATGACAGTCATACATTTTACACCTTGACTATGTCTGTTACAACAAGCATTATGACAGCTATCATAACATATAGAAATACCATTGTCTGAGTACATGGAATAAAGAGGGGGCCATGCTGTGATTATCAAAACCGCTGAAAGTAATTTATGTGATGTGGTGCTTTGGCAAGAAGGCATTCATGGGCCAAAGTTTGAGTCACCTGAATGAAAGAACATTGTAGTGTTTTACATCCATCTGGAGATGAGATTCCTTACATTGCATACCTTAACACCATTTGGAGAAAGATTTAAGTAAAACCTATGCAATGCATGAAATGGGTATCAATCATGTACATCAGAAAGGGAAGGGGCACAGAGTAATTCTGGAACAGCAAAGACTTCTTATGGATTTTCAAATTATAAACTGGCAAATATATGGCTTTTAAGGATTGCTTGTAATGGCAGTCTTTTGTACAGACCTGAATTAATTAGCTTCTGTGGGTTTATTATGACATTAGATGTTTAGTAAGGAAATCTGCAGTGATTGTATGTAATTTCCATTTAGAAATTGCACTACATATTGAATATATACTACATCATAGAATTATTTTGGAGTGTCATGGTGATGCCTGCATTGCAAGAAAATACTGCATGCATGTTTCAGCTATGGACATGTTTCAGCTGTGGGCATTAGTTATATAAATGCAGTGCAATATTATTTACTTCTCCATCTCCACCTAGGACCCACTTACTATGCCTGTCATAAATATTACTCCCCACCCCAAAAAAAAAAAAAACTGTGCATCATACTGTTTTACTCTTGCTCAATTTTACTTATGCAGTTTTTGACTTCACACAACAGAGATTGCCTTGCGCTGCTTCTACATGTCAATGCCTTGCTGTGATGTGGATGATAAGAGCTGAAAGTCCTAGCACACATTTCAACAATAGATCAATGAAATGCACATGTATTTTTACACAACAGCACAAAGTAGCCTTATGTATCCCTGATATTTATAAATGGCTGTAAGCGAGAAATAGGTTCAGATTTTGCAGAAACAGTCTACTTGTTTCAATTCATGTCATTATTTAACTGTTATGTATTGAAGTTACATGTAGCACCTCATAATGTCCAGATGAAATGTATGCAATAAAACCCCAGGGACTGAATTGAACAGGCTAGTACCTTAGAGACAACACAGAAAGACCATGTACAGTATGCTTTTACAGTACACTTCGGACCTTTCAGTCATTTTCATTTTGTAAGGAAATACGAAGCCAAACATCTACCTTCAAAAGCTTAGGTTTTTAGACATGTTGTGTATTGCTCAGGGGCTTCATTCTGTCGAGTCATGGCTGTGGTTTCATGTATTTATGTGTAAAATTGAGTTTTACCATATTTTATTCTTTGATCATGAGCCTGCAAGTTCTTTGATGTGAGATTCTTTGACAGCATTTTTGATCATAAGGGTGAAACTAAATGGGCAGATTTTAAAAATCAAATTTCTCAGCCCAGGGTGACTTAAAAGACAAACTAGGATGTGTTTTGCTCCAGAGGGCTTTGTTCTATCAAGTCATGGCTGTGGTTTTATGTATTTATGTGTAAAATTGAGTTTTAACATTTTTTATTCTTTTGATGTGAGCCTGCAAATTCTTTGGTTGCGAACCTGCAAATTCTTTGTAGTCACGACATTCTTTGATGCGATCTTTGTTCACGAGGAAGGACTAGATGGCCAGATTGAGGGACTAGATAGCCTAATTTTAACAACTTTTAAAATTAAATATCTTTGAAACAGTTTGGTCTTTTAACTTGAAATTTGGAGGGTGTTGATGGATGTCCTGTAGATGTGAATTATGGTATTTGGGTGTTGGAAAATATATTTTTGTGGAGATATTGCATGGTGCAGTTTACGTTCTGTGGAGAGTGTTTTGCATTGTGGTACTGGCTTGAAATTTATAGGGTAGCTATCATTACTGCCATGGACAAATTTTTCAGTGGTTAGCTGTGTAAAATGTAAACAGGTGCAGAATTCTGTCACCACGAATGAAAATCTCAAACTTTAAAATGTTATATCTCAGACAAGGTTTGGTCTTTTAAATTGAAATTTGGAGGGTGTTGAGGGATGTCCTGTACATGTGAATTATGGTATTTAGGTTTTGGAAACTTAATTTGCTGTGGAGATATTGCATGATGCACTTTACATTTTGCATATAGCGTTTTGCATTGTGGCAGTGGCTTCACATTTATAGGCTACCTAGCCTTACTGCCACGGAGGTAATTTTCAGTGCTTAGGTGTCTGACATGTAAACAGGTGTGGAATTATGCCAATCTGATGAATGAAACTCTTGTTTCAAGGAATGGTGGAGCGTAGGGCCCAAAGGGCCCCATGCTCAACTCATATGTGCTCCCACCAATACCTATGATATTCAGTACTTGTACTGTTATGTTAGGCAGAAATTTGCAAGTTGGTGGGAGTAGAGGCCCTTCCACCAACTTGCATGACTTTCTACTTTTCTATTCTTTCTCAAAAAAGTAAGAAAATTCTATGCAAAAACATTGTTAATGCATCATTTAGGGTTAAAGCATAAAAAGCTAGAAATGAGTCCTTTAGGTTTGCCCCTCCGCATCCTCCAGAGATTGACAGGGTGCGTCATTGGTTGTGAGAGCCCTAATGTCACCCCATTCTTCTTTACTGTGGCTTGTGAATATGATTACACATGGAATGGGGTGACATTTAGGCCTCACAACTTAATATTACACCCGTCATCTGTCAATCTCAGGACGATGGGGGGTACACGAGGGGAGGGGCAACCTAAAGGTCTCATCTTTACTTTTGCATTATGTATATATATATATATATATATATTAATAATTGATATTCAAACCACTTGCACATGGTGCAACCGAGCAACTGCAGACTTGTGCCAAGGGCGATATTCAGTGGGAGCCATTGCACAGCACAAATCTCATTGCGCAATGCACAACTATAATGAATGCATGCACAGGAGCAGGGCATGCCGATGAATATTCGCACAGTGGATATTCAATTGTGGAACCATGGCATTTAAGTGTGGAGCAAAACCTGGTGCGCCAAGCAGACTTGAGCCTATAAATATAGGGGTGAGCACACAGACAGCAATTGCACCAGGTGAGAGAGGGAGGGAGGGAGGAGGGAGGGGAGAGAGAGAGTGGCAAGAGACAGTGGACAGACAGAAAAGAGAAAGAGCAAGGGAGACAGAGCTGGTGAGGGACAGAGTGACTGTCACAGCCAGCCACAGGGTAGAGGGACAGAGGTGGCAGTGCAGCATGAGCCAGGGGCTGAGAGAGAGCAAGAGGGATAGGCAGGCATAGTGCCATGCAGTGCACCAGGGTGGCATACAGCCCGCAGCAGCTGAGCGCCAGGGGAGACAGGACAATAAGGGGCCATAGATAGTGCACCCTTTCTAATGGAGACTGTAATGAGGGGGTGTGAGGGGCAGGGGGACAGTGATGTGGCCATGGAAGGCCCTGCCCACTCTGGAACAGGTGGTACCGTGCCTGCCCACCTTCCGAGAACTACACAGATATGGAGATTGTGGGATGGCAACACCTGAACAGGGCCATTCTGAGGCAGCTCTGTGAGCTGTGCAGTGAGGAGATGCAGGCACCTACATACGGAGCCACGCAATGTCTGTGGAGACAAAGGTGACAGCTGTCATATGCCTGCTCACCACGGACACCTTCCAGAGACCAGCATGGTACAACACAGGCATAACCCAGTTAGCCACGCCATGCCTCACACAGTTCCTCAATGCTCTTCTGCCACATGCTTCGGAATACATCCATTTCCCCAGCACACAGGTGGAGTGTACAGCAACCATGCAGGACTTCCACTGGCATGCTTGGGGCCATTGACTAAACCCATGTGGGCTCAGCATGCCACCTGGCCCTGAGGTGTGGCTATATGAACAGGAAGGGTTCCCAAGTGTGAACTGTCAGGAGGTGTGCAATGCCAGGGGTGCATCACCAATGTCTGTGCCACACACCTGGGAGTGCACATGATGTGTTCATCTGGCACAGCTCTGAGCCATGCCATGGACTAGGAGTATGGGGACATCCCCATGGGCCACCTAGTGGGTGAATAAGGGACAGGCAGGGTGCCGGGCAGAGCAGACCATGGGATGGGGACAGCAGGGTAGATGTGCTGGCAAGGCACCAGGGACAGGCAAGGGACACAGCAAAGGAGGACACAGGGCTACCATGTCATTATGCACACAGGAACAGCGCCTATCCACTGAGGCCCTGACTGCTCACCCCCCTATGGCGCCAGTCATCCCCAGCAGAGGAATGCTACAATGAGGCACATACCAGCATGCAAAACATCATTGAGTGTGTATTTGGGATGCTGAAGAGCACCATTCCATTGCCTACAGGTCTGGTTGGTGCCCTACAGTACAGCCCTCAGCTTGTAGCCTATTCCTGGCCTTCTGCATCCTGCACAACATGCCCATTGATCATGGGATAGCTGTTGGAGGCTGGATGAGGGTGACAGTTGTGGGACAATGAGGCAACGGGCCAGAGGGTGGTGGACAGCCCCCTGGTGGAGGAATCCCAGCTGCAGAGGATGGCATGGCAGCATCAGGACACCATCGCACAGAGCACTATGGTGACACAGGTAGGTGGCGCCAAACCCATGCACCGTCCACACACACAGGTACAGCACACAGGCAGGGGCGCATGGCAATGTGCATGCACACACAGAGGCACAGGTACAGGGGTAGGGGAGTCAGTGACACGTCCACACAACCGCACACAGCAGCAAGCAGCAACACACGTACCCACCCACGCGCTGGGGCACTGGCTAGTGGCGGGATCAGATGCATTGCACTGGTGCAACCGGTGTATAACTGTCTTCATCACACCCACGCCACACGGCCAGCGGCCGGGTAGGCACGCACAGAGCAGCAGGAGGTGCAACACACAGGCGCCTGTACACACACACACACACACACACACACACACACACACACCCAACCACACATGCATGCACAGGGCATCAGCAGCAGACTGGCGTCAGGGTGGCACACTTCAGGGCTGCCGACGGGGAACCATGGCCACTGCGGCCATGGGGACAGCTCGCTGGGGTTGATCAGCAGCCACAGACTGCTTCATTCGCCACAGGGGTGTTTGGCAACAGCCCCCCAGGGTTGTACTGGCGGACCGGGTCCACGAGGGGTGTGTAGGTGCCCAACAGGAAACACATCCAGGGTCTCATCTGACCCCATGCCCAGGACATCTGGCTGGACAGTGGTGGTGTGCTGCAGTCAATTAGACCCCGGCATGCCTGGGGTGCCAACAGCAGAGCCTGGCATCGGCAGGGAGGTGTTGCCTGATGTGTTGGATCATGGGGTGGACAGTGCACTATGTGGTGTCCATGGTGGCCAGCCACACCCTGTGGCAGCCAGCAGTGCAAGGCCATCCAGGATTGCATTGGCTATGCGATCCTGGGTGCAGTTGTGTCCTCCGCAAATGCTGTATAGCTGCCAGGAGCGCAAGTAGTGCCCCTCTCACACTGCTCAGCTACCTGGCCACTCCCCCACACAGGTGCACACACCCCAGTGGCAAAGCAGCACCTGTTGCTCCATCGGAGGCCCGCAGCAAACTGTGTACTCTGCCAATGTGTCAGTGTGCAGGGGAACCTGAGCGCGGGCACCGACCTCTCCTGCAGTGACCGATCATGCTGCACAGCCCCCGCTCCAGGTGTATGCTGCACAGTGGGGTCCCCATGGGGTAAGTTCCTATCAGGCACCCCAGCAGCGGACCCCATGTCCCGCTGCCCTGTGGCCCTGCTGCCATTACCATCGGCCACTGAATGCTGCTGCTGTGGCAGTGCACACAGCAGCACCTGCAGTGGCAAGCAGCTGTCCCACTACTGTCAGGCACTGGGTGTGCTGCCTGTGATGGTATCTGGTATGGGCATCTCCCCCACAACACCACCCATGCTGTTCAGGATTATGGTTAGGTTGTCATTGGTATTGGACCCCACCCCAATCTGTGTCTCCAAACAGAGGAGCTGAGACTGGCATCCTGTAGAAACACATCCAGGGCCTCGTCTGACCCCATGCCCAGGACATCTGGCTGGACAGTGGTGGTGTGCTGCAGTCAATTAGACTCCCGGATGCCCATGGAGGTGGATGGCTGGTCCTCTGGGGCTGGGCCTGCCTCACAGCTGCTGCTGGCACCCCATCCTCTGCATGCAGGCATGCTGGTGCTGAAAAAAAAACAGATGTGTCAGTGATGCAAGGCCCCATTCCCCCAGACCCCTAGCTCCCCAACACAGCCACTGCATGCTGTGCGTGCCCATCATCATACCATGCAATGATGGGCTGCCACCCATCTGGAATCCTCCACCTGGTACACCCTCCACAGTGCTGTGGTGCATGGTGGCTTTCCGGGCTGCACAGATGGCCGCCACCTTTCTTTGATGCACCACTTATCGGTGCCCACCTTCTTCTTGGCGCTCCTGCACTGACCGCTGGTGGCTGTCCTGCTAGTTGACACATGCTGCCACCTCCTCCCAGGCCCCTGCCCTGGCCTGTGGTGTGCCTGTGGCACCACTCAACAGTGGCTCCCTGTCGAGGTGGGCCTCAAACAGGGTCTCTGCCTCAGTGAAGTTGGATCTGTGTTTGCGCACGCTCCTCACCCTCCTCACATTCCGACATGTTGCTACCTGTGGACATGGACAGCACAGTGTGTCAGTGTCAGCAGCACCCTACTCCATCCCCTGCTGTGCTGGCTGGGCTCAGTGTGCCCCAGCAGCATGTGCAGCTTATCTTAGATGATTGCAATACTGGTCTATGGCCTGTGCCATGGTGCTTCTATAGTGCAATGCATGCAAGTGAGCATTGGCCAACGGTAATGACATGCTGATGAGCTCATTAGCATTTGGCAGCTGAATATCTCATTTGCTCTGTGCGCAATGAGACTGCTCCAGAGTAAGTCACGGCACAATGCCCAGACATGCGCACTGTGCGGACATGATGCGCATGCACCAGTCGGTGTGCTCCCACCTATTGCGAGCTGTGCCCTCTGCCAATAAGGACCATGGCGCACCATGCCTACTATTGCACACTGTGCAGTGGACAACCCTAGTGCGAGTCCCCTGACCCTTGTCACTCCTGCCACGTGCCAGTCTGGCCTCCCCATGTTGCACATCTCTGGCATTGCACGATGGCGGACACAGTGCATGTATCCTCAAAGCACGACGAGCACATGTGCACATGCACTCCGGCAGCCATATTGCTTCTCCACATTGTGGTTGGCACTATGGCACAGCATGGAGTTCAGCGGGTGAGGAACTGGTGGAGCATGTGAATCTGGTGGCATGCGTACAACCACGCACCCACAGCTATTTGGCCAGGTGCCCCTGCAGCAGCCAAGGGCTAACGCCTGGCAGGGGATTTCTGCCAGACTGCAGCAATGCACTGGGGTGGCTAGGACTGGGAAGCAATGCTACCACAGGTATGGGAACCTCATGCGGCAGGACCCAGAGCACCTGCGACGGCTGCAGGTAATGCGTGTCCAGCGAGGTCGTCACGGCCAAGTAAGTCAGCCCATTCTACATGTGTGCCCCAGTGCTGTACTGTGGTGTTGGCTAGACTGCCTGGCATGCCCCTGCAGAGGAGCACTGTCATTGTGCACACTGTGGAGTGGCATTGCTAGCCGTGAGCTTGCATTGCACATCAGCCATGCAGGACGTGTTGATCAGGCACACCCTATGCAGAGGAGGTGGGGGTGAGCACATGCTGTGGATGATTCCTGTTGTGTATCTGTCTTTGTTCCATTCCCAGGACCTGAGGATCGCCACCAGTGAGGGGTGGCAGAGCGGCGGGAGCAGTGCAGCAGGCACAGCAGAGCCACAGCGGTGGTGCAGGAGCAGGACCGGCACCATCGGGGCCGCAGAGGGCAGGTAGGCATTGTTTTGGTCCTGCTCACTTTACGGGGGTCAGCAGGGAGTGGGTGCAGGCAGCCGCCTGTACCATGTCCCATAGCAGCTGTGTGTGTGTTGCACTGTGCGTGGTGCATGCCACTGTGGGGCAGCCACTGCACAGGTGTGCCAGCTGTTGGTGGGGTGGTATGCTCCCGGCTGCCACTGGTGTTGCTATAGTGCTGCTGGTGCACTGTGTCATATGACTGTCATTGCACAGCCGGTTGGCCACTGGGCAGCGGTGACCACCTCTGTGCACTGTCATGTGCCGAGTTGCTGGCAGGCATTGGCCCAGCCCCTGTGGTTGGCTGGGGTGGCCACCCAGGTGTATGTTCCCACTGCCCATTGTGCACAGTGGTGGGCATGGTACCTTGGGACATTGCACTGATCACCTGTCTGTCCCTTTGTCATATGTGTCCAGTGAAGAAGGAGGATGCCATTATACTGCAGGCTGCTCCATAATTATCCTGATTCGTCCCACCACCATGGAGGAGGTCATTCAGGTGCTCCGACTATTGCTGGCAGACCAGAGTGGAGAGGCACTAAGGAGCAGGCAGGGCATGGCCGCCAGTTAGTTCAGCCCCAGCATTCCCGTGTCCCCTGCTGTACCTCCCCATCTGTCCCTTCCCACTGTACAGTCCCTGATCCCTGTCCCTTCTCTTGCTTTTCTACCCTTTCCCACCCTCTTGTTCTTGTAAATAGTTTTCCTGTTGAATATATATTTTGACATTCCTGCCTGTGTCAGTAGTCTGCTTTGCAGCTGAGCGGGAGGAGCCATGCTGCAGTGGCACGGTATGTCCGTGTGGTGTGCATGTGTCAGTGCATGTGTCATGCATCTGCGACTTACTGCTGTGTGCTGTGGTGTGCCCACTCTGGTGGTGTCTGCCCTTGGTCGGTGGCTGTGCCTTGGGGTGCCCATGGGGCGCTGTCAGGGGTGTGTGTGCTTGGCTGCATGATCCTGGTGTGGCTTGCTGGGGTCTGGGAGAGTGGAGGCACAGCTTGCAGCCTGTGGGGATTCCATTGGTGGCCCTCCACTGGCCATTAGTGCCACCTGTTGCCTGCTATCTGTGCCACTGTTGTGTCCTGGGGTGGGGTGTCTGGGTGCCTGTGTGTGCCTCTGCTGGTGTGTGGGCCACATGGCCTGACACTGTGCTTTCCCTGGCACTGTCCCTGCATTTGTTCCTGTGCAGTGCCCCTTCTGCTGCTCTGTTCCCACAGTTGCCTGGGGCATCTCTTTCTACCCCATCAGCGCTTGGTGCAAACTACGCCATAGCGCACCTCTACCATATTCAGCCGGGTTAGCTGGCACAGTTTGGCATGTGTAACCTCCTGAATATGGCAGTCGTTGCACCATGGCACATCGGATTTGCACTGTGCTTGCTTTTGGTGCATTTCTGAATATCTGGCCATGTATGTATGTATGTATGTATGTATGTATGTATGTATGTATGTATGTATGTATAGATATATTAGATATATAGAGATTATATGTCTATAATAGATATATAGAGATTATATGTCTATATAGATTATATGTCTATAGATATATAGATTATATGTCTATAATAGATATATAGATTATATGTCTATAATATATACTGTATATATATCTATATCATATATATATCTATATCAGATATATATAGATAGATAGAGATATAGAGATATACAGTAGATATATATACACACATATATATCTATCTATATATCTATATATATCTATATATATATATATATATAAATATATCTCATATCTATATATATATCTATAATATATATCTATATATATCTATAATATATATCTATATATATCTATAATATATATCTATATATATCTATAATATATATCTATATATCTATATATATCTATATATATATATATCTATATAGAAACATGGAAACATAAATTGACATGCAGATAAGGACCGCTTGTCCCACCTAGTCTGCCCATTTTCTGCTCAACAGATAAGCTGCAGATCCTAGTTAACCAACAGCTTACTCCCTCCTACCCCCACTAGAACTGCCTTATGTCTGTCCCATACATTCTTGAATTCCCACTGTTCTTGACTCCACGACCTTCTCAGGAGGCTGTTCCATGCATCCACAACCCTCTCTGTGAAAAAAATTCCTCACATTACCTCTGAGCCGTCCCCCTTGTTCTTGCACACTTTTTCTGAAGATGCTACCCCTCTTAAACTTTGTTGATTCCCTTGAGATATTTGAAAGTTTCTATCATGTCCCTCTCTGCCTTCTTTCCTCAAGGGTATACATATTAAGCTCCTTTAGTCTTTCTTCAGTATGTCTTCTGGTGCAGACCCTGCACCATTTTGGTTGCCCTTCTCTGGACAGCCTCCACTCTGTCTGTCTTTCTGGAGATGGGGTTCCAGAACTGCACACAGTACTCAGATGGGGTCTCACCAACTGTCTGTACAGAGGGATAACAACTTCCTGTTTTCTACTAATGATGTCTCTTTCTATGCATCCCAGTATCCCCCAGTCTTCCTTACTGCCTTCTCACATTGCTTGTCCACCTTTAGGTCATCTGATATAATTACCCCAGGTCCCTTTCCATTTTACTGTTGTCAGTATCTCACCCCTATCGTGTACTCTTCCCTGGGTTTTGTTTCCCATATATTACCTTGCACTTCTTTGCATTGAATCTGAGCTGCCATACATCTGACCATTCCTCCAACCTTGCCAAGTCCCTTCTCATCCTTTCCACTCCATCTTGTGTATCAACCCTGTTGCAGATCTTTGTGTTGTCTGCAAGAGACATACTTTTCCTTCCAGTTCCTCTGCAATGTCACTTATAAAGACATTAAAAAGGACTGGTCCCAGTATGGAACCCTGCAGTACCCGCTAGTAACCCTCCTTTCTTCACTGTGTACTCCATTTACTACTACCCTTTGCGTCCTGTTGTCTAGCCAATTTGTTATCCAGGCTACTACCTTGGGACCCACTCCAAGGCTGGCTAACTTGTGTATTAATTTTTGTGTGGGACTGTATCAAATGCCTTGCTGAAATCTAGGTAGGCCATGTCCTCAGCCCCTCCCTGGTCTACTACTTTGGTCACCCAGTCAAAGCAATCTATTATATTCATCTGACATGACCTTCCCATCGTGAATCCATGCTGCCTTGGGTCCTGTGCCCCACTGGCCTCTAGGTACTCAACAATTATTTCCTTCAGAAGTGATTCCATCATTTTCCCTACCACTGAGGTCAAACTAACTGGTCTGTAGTTTCCTGCCTCTGTCCTGCTCCCACTTTGTGAAAAGAAATCACATCTGCCCTCCTCCAATCCTCAGGTACCACCCCATCCTCCCATGATTTGTTAAAGAGGGTAGTCAGCAGTGTCACTAGTTCTACCCTTAGTTCTTTTAGAATTCTTGGGTGAATCCAATCAGGCCTACTGCTTTGTCCACCTTCAATTTTATTAGTTCTTTCAGAACCCTTTTTTCTGTAAATGGACTGGTATTGACCCCGTCTTCAGAGTGTTTCTCTTGTTTGGTTTAGGTACCTCCTCCTCCTCTTCCTTTGTGAATACTGAGCAGAAATATTTGTTCAGTATCCTGCTTGTCACTGTCACCCTCACCCACATTCCTCCCTTTACTAAGCCTCAGTATCCCTCCTTTGGTCTTTCTTCGCTCCTAATGTACCTATAAAGGTCTTATCCCTTCTTAACAGAATTGGCTATCCTTTTCTCGGTTTGGGCCTTTGCTATTCTGACTGCCTTCCCATCCTCTTTCTGCTTTAACTGATAAAGTTCTCTGTCCTGCTCCTTTTGTGTTTCCTTATATTTCCTGAACGCTATCCTTTTCTCCTTAACTTTCCCTGCCACCTCTTTTGAGAACCATAAGCTTTTTTCCTTTGTTGTGTGTTTTATTGATTTGCTTTACACAAAGGCTTGTTGCCTCTGTGATGGCTGTTTTGATTACTCCCATTGTTTCTCCACCCTCCTTCTTGCCTGTTTGCTAGTTCTTTCCTGAGGCACTCTCTCATTTTCCCAAAGTCAGCCCTCCTAAAGTCCAATACTCTTGCTTTTGTGTGGCTTGATTGTATGGCTGTGTTTATCGTGAACCACACTGTTTGGTGGTCGCTTGTTCCCAGATGGCTACCCATTTCTAAATTTGAGACTCTTTTCTGTCCCCATTTGAGAGTACCAGGTCTAAGATTTCTCCTCCCGAGTGGGTTCCAATACTAGCTGTCTGAGGCACACCCTTGTAGGGCATCAAGAATGACCCTGGTTTGGATGTGCCTGCAGCAAAGGTGCTCCAGTTAACATCTGGCATATTCAGGTCCCCATCAACAATAACGCCTTTTTCTGCCATTCTAAGAAACCTATCAATTCCTTGTCCATTCCCTCCTGAGATGGGGTCTGTATACAACCCCATGCGGATTGTGGTGCTATTTCCTGTCTCCAGGGCGACCCAGAGTGCCTCATCTGTTCCCTGTTTACTCTTTAGTTCTGTTGTTTTGATCCCTTCCTTACATAGAGAGCTACTCCTCCTCCTCTTTTACCCTCCCTGTCCCTCCTGTAGATTGTGTATTCTGGTATGTTGACATCCCAGTCATGGTTCTGTGTGTACCATGTTTCTGTGACTGACAATATCCAGGCAACCTCTCTCATCAAGGCCACTAGCTCAGGGAGCTTGTTACACAGACTACGGGCACTGGTACTCATCACCCTCCACTTTTTAATAGCCTTAGCCCTTTAGCCCCATTCCTGTCATTACTGCCTTTGCCTTTTTTACATTTACCTCTCTCCTGCTCCCTAATAACTTCCCTAACTTGGTGTTTACCTCACTAATTACCATGTTCTGTGGGAGGAGGTTGGGATTTCCTCTCCTTTCAGTGCCCCTCGCTAGTTTAAATGCTTGCCAATGAAGCATTTAAACCTCTCACCTAGATCCTGGTTCCGCCCCTGGATAGATTCAGACCATCGCACCAGTATAGGTCTGCATCCTCCAGGTGGCTCCCAGTACCAATGAAGCCAAAACCCTGAGCTCCACACCAGTTTTTCAAACACTCATTGAATTCCCTGGTGAGGAGTGCCTAGCAGCACCTTACCATAGACAGGCAGCACCTCCAAGAAGGTTACCGTATGTGCTACTTGTCTAAGGTCCCTCCCCAACTCTACAAACTCCTCTTGCACTGCTCTGATCCCATTCCTAGCCAGGTCATTTGTCCCTAGGTGGACAATGACACCCAGCTCCCCTCCCTTGTGTAGCTCCTCCCATGATCCTGAGGATTCGCCTCCTGTCCTCCAAGCTGTGGTGCCAGGAAGGCACCTTACCTCCCTCTCCTTCCTCCCCATTTCTACCCCTTAATGATTGAGTCCCCACCAGGAGTTGTTTCCTTCCTGTGGGGTCCGATGCCACCCTCCTGTGGGTCTCATTTGTGAAGGTTCCCAGCATCCTCCTTGGTCTCCACTGCAGGTGCCTCCATAGAGGAATCACTATCCACCAGAAGAGTGAATGAATGCAGAGAGGTACAGCTGGAGGGATGCAACTCTGTTCCACCACCCTCTCCCTCCCTGGGCCCACCCTGGTCCAGCCTCTCCTCTTTCTTGGCAACCTCTGAGGTAGTGGCATTGGCCCTGGTGGTCCCTGGGTGGGGGAGGAGGTTTCTAATCCTAGCCAGATCAGCCTAGAGACGGGCAACCTCCTCTCAGACCAGAGAGGTGCCTGTAACAGGGCAGCATCGCAGCCTCCAGAATGTCTCCGAACACTGCCGCCCACAGCCATTGCACTGCACCACTCCTATCATGTCTTATTTTGTGTCCCCTCCTGTTTCTCTGTATGCATTTCTCCTCTCCTTACAACTCTCACCCTTCCTGTTCTGGGACAGCAACTTCCTATCTTCTTCAGTAGCCTCCTTCATCCTTGCTCAATGTCAGATCACCAGCGCTTGGGGAGAGTGAGCTACTTTTTCCTTTAGGGTTGACAAAACCAATGTTTCTGTATGATCCTTCCTTCCTACTGCCAAACAGGAAGTTCCTGTTGACAGTCAAATCCAGTGGCTATAAAAGTAGAACTGGCTTAGGGTGGTGGGATGGAGGCAATTTGTAAGAAAAAGGTTAGCAACAGGAAGTTGTAATTTGAGTCACCTGCTTTTATAGTGTCTAAGCCACACCCCAATTAAGCTCTCTCTCCTCCTACTGGTTTAGCAAAGTCAGCTGATACAGTACCCTTCCCAGCACAGAACACACACTGACTTTTCTTTTTTAACCCTAAACAAGACCCTTCTACTTCTAATAAAGTATCTGTCTACTATATCTCAACAGACACTGACTTCTGCCGAGCTGTAAGTGTTAAATTAATAAGAAAATGTAGCTTCTTTTAGTTAGCAGCTTTCTGTCTACAAGCAAGACTAGCAACAGGAAGCTACATATTATAGATATATATATATATATCTATCTATAATCTCTCTCTATATATATATATATATATATATATATATATATATATATATATATATATATATATATATATATATATATATATATATATATATATATATATATATATATATATATGAGAGATGGGGAGAGGATGCCTTACCTGGCATTATATATATGTATGTATGTATATATGCAATCGTTTGTCCAATTTGCCTGACATTTTGCATGCACAGCCACCAATCTTATATCTCTGGATGTGGAAAGTTTCATTCTAGTTGGATGTGTGGTTGCGGAACTGTAGGGTGTCAAAACATGTAAAATGGTCAATCTTGCACATTTCTTCAGTCTGCCATAATAGACTGAAGAATGCATTTCAGTGGATTCAAATTTTTTGTCTACATGTGGCCTGGGTTGAATTAGTGCTTTTGAAGATTTGGTGAAAAATATTGCTCTGTTCAAAAGCTATTCAACTTTTTATGTCCAGTTATAGCCTAAGGGAATATTTTATGTGCATTACGAAACTTTCACGATCACATTTTTGTTGTCATGCTCCTTGAATTTGTTTTGTGCTGCGCCATCTTGTTTCAGTGAGTGAGAGACAAAAACCGTAACTAAAAAATAATGCCCTTTGTAAACACCAACAGCTGTATTTACCTAACTGGGCCCTGAGGAACATGACCCTGGCATTAGATTTTGACCAGCTGGTCTGGAAATGTTTTTCAAACTTGTTCCACCATTCTGCCATTTTCTGTCGCAGCAACATTTTTGTTACCGTAAAAAACAATCGTGATAAAAAAAAGTAACCTCGCCAATATTCTTCTGTGCACAACTTTCCACTATAAAGATAGGAGTGCTGCGAACTATTAAAGTAATCATGACAACACTGCATGAACACATTTTCTAATATGTGGTTTCTTTGTCACTTCACTGTGCCAAGGTGGATTGTGCTTTTGGACTGAAATTTGCAGGGTGGCAAGCCCTGTGCCTACAGATGTACCTTTTGGTGCTTTGGTACCAAAACTTTCAACAGTCCCAAAGTTACAGCATTCTGAAGTTGAGAAATTTCCCATAAGATAACATTGTGGCACCCGTGATGCCTTTTGGCACCTGTATCTCGAAACGGTTCAAGATACGGATTTTGCATCGAAAAATAATATCGGAAAACAGACTAGACGGGATCTGGACCAGATGGTTCAGGAACAAACCAAATAGCCCTAACTTTCCTGAGACAAGATATTATGAGGTTGGACCAAGAGCAACAAGGTTGCTCGCTTACCAAGTGAGAAAGCAAAAAGGGGCAACTATTGCATCTATTAGACACCCTAATGGGGCCAGCAGGTGTCCCGTGCTCAGGATATAGTAGAAGACGATTCGCAAAGTTCTACAAAATTCTTTTCACACCCCAGAGACTGCAGTTTCAGCTGAGCAAATGGTGGAGCACCTGAACGCAGTCTCTCTCCCCGCTTATCTGAGACACACAGAGAAGACCTAATGAGGCCGATCACTGAGCTGGAGGTAGGCTAAGCAATAGCTAAAGCCAAGTCCTTGAAGGCCCCAGGTCCTGACGGGTACGGTTCAGAGTTCTATAAGGCGATAAAAACTAAGATTGACCCCTACTTCTTCGGGTCTTCAACTCGTCTGCAAGGAGAATCCTCCCAGTCGTGGTCCTATGCCACTATATCAGTGATACCAAAGCCAGGTAAGAACCCACAAGAGTGTGCCTCATACAGACAGATATCTGTACTTAATCAAGACTAAAATTATTCATGAACATAGTAGCACACCGTCTAGACAGATTATTACTTCTTACCAATACATAAAGACCAGACGGGTTCAAGATCCTCGTGACTACCACAGATAGTATTAAATCCATCCCTATACTGAGGTGCAACAAATGCAGGAGAGGGGTGAAGTGGTAGCTCTAATTAGTCTTGACGAGAGAAGGCCTTTGATAGGGTCTCCTGGCCTTACTTGTACCACACCCTAAGCAAATTCGGATTCTCCTTGTTCGCTCCAAACTTCAAAACATATACTCCGCCTCAAAGCATGTGTCATGTAAACAGGCACCACCAGAGTTTTTCAACTTGAGAGGGCACCCGCAAGGTTGCCTACTATCCCCCCTGCTGTTCGCCATGGTCATCGAACCACTGGTGCAACATATCAGGAATCACACCAACTCCGGGGATCAAAATAGGAGACACTGAGCACCGTGGTAGCTTTGTACGCTGGATGATATACTTTATATCATGGACCCCGACTGCACAGTCCCAGTCGTGAGACAGATACTTGAGGCATATGGCACGGCATCCGGATATAGACTTAACTTTACCAAAACGGAGATCCTTACTTTTAACTATAACCGCATGCAGGACATCAGGAGATTATTCCAGGAAGATGGGACCTGCAAAACTGAAATACCTTGGTATACATATTCCAAAAGACCCCAAGAAATATTACAAATATAATTATATACCATTTGTCTCCCAGCTAAAACAAGAATTACAAGCCTGGGCCACCTGCCCTCGGCTTTCTAGGAGAATAGACCTGATCAGAATGACAGTTCTACCTGAGGGCATTGTATTTATTTCAAAATATCCTCCTTAGTGTCCCACTGAAAATGTTTAAAGATATAAATAGGCTTATACGAAACTTCATTTGGGCTTCTCTGAGGTCCCGAATCCAACTGGGGATACTCACTCTACCCCGCAAGATGGGGTCTAGCTCTCCCAGACTTGAGGCTTTATCAACAAGCCACCACCCTTACGCATATAATGACTAGACAGAGGGACTCCTTACACCACATTGGCTGGAGATAGAAAGAACCCTAATCAGCGACCGGCATACCTCAGATCCTTATACAGGCGGGATGGGGGAAGGATGGTTTCAGGAGTTCTGATCCCTGGCTGGGAGCGCAGTTTAGAAACTGGGACGTAATAAAAAAGGCGAAACAATTAGGGCCATATCAGATACTCATTTGCCCGATCACAAGCCTAACAGATTTCACCTCAACGACTTGGATAACAGTTTCCTTGCTGGGAGAAATAAGGATTAAAATATCTGGTGCAGATAATGACCCAGGAAATACCTGGTCATATGCAGAGATCAGGGAAATTCCACCTTCCACATGGGGACTTTTTCCGTTATCTCCAACTGCGACACTATATAGAGAGCCAACCGCGAACTATGTGGGACCCTGAGGGGTACCCAGCTTTGATCCATTGTCAGATACAGCTAAATGCCACAAAGCACCAAGAGCACCTTGTCTCACGGTACTATCAGGCACTCAATTCCCAAAGGAGCGCCGAACTGAAAGGCGTTCGCTCCACATGGTCGCAGGAGATGGGACTTCAGATCACTCTGGAGGACTGAGGACAGACCTGCATTTTGTCTAGCCGAACAACTAGCTCGCACCAGTGGCGAGAATCGCCTGGAAAGTCCTGGTTCGATATTTCCCACCCAGTGGTCACTGGCACTACTCCCCCAGCTACACTGGAGTGCTGGAGAGAGTGCGGGAAGGATGTGCCACCCTGACACACGGTTATGGGCATGCCCGGGTCTTACAAGGCTTCCTGGTGCAGCTCGAGTCCCAGTTACAGGAACTGATAGATGCACAACTCCGCTTACCCCAGAGATATTTTTATTTCTGGACCTCCCTAGACGTTAAGAGGTTCCAATACTAGATATTTGTTTGCTTTATTAATAGCAGCCACAGAGAAGGCAATCACTAGGCTGTGGCTAACTCCAAAAATACCCACAGTCCAAGACTGGTGGGATATCACACTGCAAATATATAACATGGAAAAATCACACACAACCTGAACGAACAGGGGAGAAAGTTGAGGCTAGATGGACACGGTGGCAGATATATTACATGCAGAAGGATCCCTACTTTGTACCCAAGATATCAGTGAGAGGCAATGGGGCGACACTTGGAGGAGGGTAGACGGATTACTATGTGGATTGCGCCCAGCTTGGCCTTCCCAGTCCTCCGGGAGGGGAACACCTTTTAGAAGAGACGCCTGGATGTCAGGATCTTGAGATGGGAGGCGCATTTGGTTATTTAGTCATTATGAATTGAGGCTGAAGCAGCAAACTAGAACTAGAAACACGAGGGGTTAACCTAATGAAAGTCATAACACTAGTAATATTTGACTGTAATATTTGTAATATCTGACGATGCATAAAAGTTAAAATGTTGGTGACTTATGTGTATATAAGTTGAAAACTTAAAAGAAGAATTACAAAAAAAAAAAGAAAAATAATATCGGTTTGAAATACATGAATACCATGAAGTTTGGAATTTTTCCTCTACCTTGTACGGTTATTGAGATATTTGGAATTAGTATTTCAATGGCTCACTTTCATGTCCGAGGCCAGAATTATGCCTCAAAGTTAGCACCCACAGTATTTCTTTTGGTGCCCATATCACAGAAACTATGGAGATATGGATTTTAGTCTACTCATCTCGCGGAGGTCTCCCTGTCATGATTACAACTGCGCTGGAATTTTTTTCATTGCTGCTACGGTTGCTGAGATATTGGCAAATTAGTGCTACAACTGTTCCATGCCCTATAGAGCTGCTGTAGGCTCGTAGTTATGTGTAAGTAGGAGCCAAGAGGGTTGAGGGCCCCAGCCCTCAAAAATATTATTCTGCACAAATGGGCAGTTTGGTGGGAGCGCAGGGCCCTTACACATACCATTTACAGGCTACATTACACTTTTTCAAAAAGGAAGAAATTATTTCAAAAACTTGGTTAATGCATCAGTTAGAGTTGATGTCACCACAACAAGAAGTCTGGAAACTCAATATTAAGTTACCCGCCCCTACTACCCACCCCTACCCTCCCATCCTCCACACACCAAGTCAGTGTGTGCTATGGGGTCATCAGTCCTCTCACCCCATTCTCCTATATTGTAGCATACCAGCTTGCTTACACATAGAATGGAGTGAGAGCTGGGCCAGATGACCACATGGCACACTCGCCTGTTGGTGTGGGGAGTGGTGGTGGTAACCCTAATATCAATTCCCAAAAACTTTGTCACCATGAAATCAACCCTCACTGATGCATTAACTAAGTTTTTTGCAAAGAATATATAAATATTAAAGATCTCAGTTCATAGTTCTACTAGGAAAAATATTGCACACAAATTCTGGCTTTAAATTTGTGCACTGAGCCACACATCTTACCACCAGTTTGTGACAAACTACCCTTTAGGCTGTACTGGCTTACAGAGTAGCTTGGGGTCTGATTCACTTCTTCTGCCACCACCAGATTATATCAGGAAAATACCTCTGTCCTGGTCAGAAGCGTGGAAGGTCAAACATAATAAAATGTGGCACAGTGTACTTGGATGGCAGACTTTAGACAGAGAATTCTCACTTTGCCAGCAAAAACATTACATTTACCTTTCCAATAAGGATGCTCTACCACTGGTTCTATAAAATAAATTATTTATAAATATCTGTAGTATTTAGTAGTAAACAGGATATATACAGCAACCAGAAAGATTTACTCATTTACAGGAAAGGAAAAACACTGCAGTTAAAACAGATGGTTGTTAGAATAATCTCAAAATCTAGTCTCACACTACAGTTTGTTTTACCTGCCACCTAACTCGAAAGGACATTCACCTAGACTACTCGGCCCTCACAGATAAACTAGGTATACAGTAGGGGCCTCCCTCTCTGGGACACTAACCAAGAGAATCCAGTCCTCTTCAAAGGCTGTGGAAAGTCAGAGAGAACAAACTGGGGTCCAGCTCCTCAATTTATGTGCTCAGTGCTGTAGTTTGGGACCTCTCCTGGAGTGAAAATCCCTCCAGCATTCCCCACCCAGGCTGAGGAGAAGATACAGAGTCCGCAAGCCTTCAATCAATCTGAAAATGGAATACCTCCCAGCAAAAATCAACTTTCTGGACACCACAATTAAACTGCAACAGAGCAAAATAAAAAGCATCAATATACAGAAAACCGATGGACTGTCTCTATTACACCACTTTGAGTGCACACCCAAACCATACAAAGAGCAACTGTCTACTGCCAAGACCCACTGATACCAACATATATGCAGACCCAGTCAGATAGGGACAATTTAGAAATACTACAAGGAGCCTTCACCTGCAATAACTACCCTCATGTGTAACTGACAGACTGCAAGCTAGACATAACATGAGAACAGCTACTGGCCTACAAAGGAAAAAAAAAGAATCAAAAATGCACACTGCTAGTTGTGACACACAACCCATCAATCAGACCACTACTGAAGAATTGTAAACAGTTCTGTACAGTGATGACAGACTGTCCACTATATTCAGTGAATCACCTATAATATCATACATAGAACCATAAAATCTAGGAAGAACACTGGTCAGGATTTAACATCATCCCAATTCAAATGGACACACAAGGAACAAGACTGTGCAACAAGCCCAGAGTCAAAACATGCAGCATGACTGACGTGACGGTCTACTCTCAGTTTACCAAAAAGGAATACATAATGAAGGAGTCGACACCAACAATTTGACTTATCTAGTAAGATGACAAAAATGTCTACATGGGTGGTATGTGGGTGAACAGGACAAACACTCTATAAACGCATGAATGGACACAGATCCCCTACCAAACACTGAAGACAACCAGGCACCAGTGGTCAAGACTTCTTGCAGAACAACCATTCTCTAAAGGATCCTGAAGTGGCAGTTTTGAGGGGAAACCTCAAAGACATTCATACAGGACTTCTTTGAGAAGCAACATTTGGAAGTTTTTTGAACAGATATACATGGGCTGAACAAAATGTTGGCTTCCTCACACATTACCAGAACTCAGACTGAACTTTGACAGTTTTCACTGCAGCCCTGGCCCTACCATTTAAAGTTTTTTATTTTTAATCTTCCTTTGTTGTTGGACATAATTGACTTAACTGAATCACATATGTAAACATGTCAATTTACTGAACTGGCAGCATTACACATGCTGCATACTTAATGGGACTTTGTCAACGATCAATCTTTTGTTATGGTACAACTGATGTAGCTCACCATTTGCATGTCTGATCTTCTCCTAAGAAAACATGCATAAATTATAAAAACACATGATACACATACTGTAGAAGTTGCACTCAGATGGGATGCATAAGATAAAAATAATCTTAACAATTAACACAACAATCCAGCACTCAACACCTCTGAATTAAAAAAAAGGTTGCTCTCAAAGGATATTCATATGGTGCCAAAACTTTATTGCAGGTGTCAAAATATTAAAAGTGCCCATCTTGACCTATTTTGAGTCAAGCCCTTTATCAAAAGATCTGGCTTTCTGTGCTGTGTCAAGAATGTTCTTTTCCTGCCAGTTTTATGGCCTTTGGGGTCGCCATGCAAGCTTCTTTTATTGCTTTTGATCTGTTGGAATTTTCCTATAATACCTCTAGTAATGATGTCAATTAGACCAAAGACCTTCAAAGGTGTACTGGCTTTATTATCACCCAGTGATATCACTTTACAAAGAAAATTGCCACACATCCACAATAAACAGAAATCTGACTTGGCTGGGAAAGAGGACTTATTTTTTTTTTAAGCGGTTAACTTTCACATGCAGTTGTAGTTGAATGTTGTGACTAGATTATAAAAGAAAGGTTGGCAGTATAGCCTAGAGGTTAATGTAATGAGCCGTGAATGAGCTTGGTACATCCAGCAGGCCGGGTTTGAATCCCACAACCTCCACCTGCAGACTGTGCAACTCTAAGCAAGTCAGTTAAACACCCAACAAGACCTGTGCCGTGGGCCTTACCTGGTTACCAAAGAACTAAACAACAAAAAGATAACTAAGATTTTGGGCTCTAAGTTCTAGTCTCAGGTCTGACATCATTCTCAGAGGCATTCTGGGACAATTTCAACAGATCAAATGCAATAATTGAAGCCTGCATAGCTATCTCCAGAAAAGCTTTTTTTTAATAATCTTGCCAGTCACAGGAATAGAATTACTGGGAATGCATGTTTTTGAAATCTGACATGCAGTTCTCCTTCAATTATATGCAGTCTATTTCTGAGTTACCTGTATTGTATTAAACTGCTTCCTTTACACCCTCCCTTTGTTAAGCAATCTGAGACCAGCAAATTCTTATATATTCTGAAATGCTGGTTAGTTTTTTTTCTGCACCTGATGAAGGGACCCGAGAGATCTTGAAAGCTTATGTAAAAATTCTTTAGTTAGTGTAATAAAAGGTATTACTACAAGAAAGTGCACTAGATTTAAAGGAGAACACTGGTCCCAGCAACGTCACCCCAAACAAGCCCCCAATAAAATTAAGCTTTTCAGCCAAAGAAAAAAATTTTTATTACCTCTGTGTAATAAGAGCTCCTCTGATGTATTCAGCCATAATGTAAACATGGCTGGAGCAGCATGCACCATTTGACACGTTCAGCACTGCTCCATGCAGCCCCACTGTAGCACTTACACGGTGGAATGGCGTGGAGCTCCTCCGATGTATTTGGCCACAACATAAACATGGCCAGAGCAGTGCGGCACAAATTGACATGTTCAGAATGGCTCCAAGCCACTCCACCATGTTAGTGCTACAGTGAGACAGCATGGAGCAGTGCTGAGCATGTCAAATGGTGCGACACTGCTCCAGCCATGTTTACATTATGGCTGAATACATCAGAGGAGCTCTTATTACATGGAGGTAATTAAAAATGTTTTAGGCTGAAAAGCCTAATCGGGGTAGGGCTGCTGGGAGGACAAGTGTTCTCCTTAACCATCTCATTTATAATAGGATGATAGGATAATGGTGTGCCCCAAGGGAGTTTAGGCTACCGGTAGGTCTAGTAGGCCAGTAAGGAGTTAACTCTAGTAGCATTGGAGCTCTAGGTCAGGTGGTATGGTTGACAGTTCTAAGGGAATAGAGCCAGCTGCCTGGGATTGGAGAGTTCCTGGGACTGTTTTAGTTTCAGTTTTGCAGGAAGCAGACGCTATGGTATGCTCCTTGTATCAGCAGAAGGTTCTTGCTCGTGGTAAATCCTTGTAGACTGAAGTAGGGCCATTCCGCTAGTGCTCCATGGATTGAATCCCCAACTAGAAAATGATTCCTGAAGGATAGACTTTCTGAAGACAGAGAGTTAAAGACTGTGTTGAAGTCCGAGATGAAATGTAATCTATTTTGAAGTAAGAAGCTGTTATAGGTACCCTCGGTGCTCTCCCTCCATGCAGCAGGAAGAAGGATTCCCTAGACATGAGGACTGTGCTTATTTCATTCAGCCAGGGACCCTCTACCCCAAGGCATCTGACTTGAGATAGGAGAAGTGGCAGGACCTTTGCAACTGCAGTCAAGCAGTGGATGTCTGCACCTCCTAAATGATGTGATTATTCCACACACATACCGCTACAGAGGAAACAGAGCAGGACCTGTGCAAGGGTATTTGCAGATCTAAGGGCTCTTGCCAATTTGTCACAAGCCTACAGGGAGGTGGTGAAAGCCTTTAGGATGCACAGGATCTTTTGGGTTTCGGTGGACACTCCCATAGCAGGCAGTGAGCTTGCTGGCACCACATCTGTGGGAACATGTAGTGTAGCTTCTCAGGGTAGCTCTACAAGGTCAAATGCTCCACCATTACCTTTGCCTGGTCATCTAGCCCACTGTATGCTGTAAAGAAACTAAGTACATACTACATGTTTTAGTCTACCTCAGTGTCAAAATCCTATCAAGTATCTGGGCATGGTAGCACTTTCCCGACTGTTTATAACCTCAAAGTGATCAGAGACTCAGTACACCACGTTGTTTGCCACCCAGATACTAATAAGTACTTTAGAACTTGCTGGGCCATCTCCCACATAAACTTTTAACCCCTTTGGGAATCGTACCCTAAAGAAATATGGACTTTAATATCTTGAAACCCCTGTACTAGGATTAGTACATTTACAAATACATTAAAGAGTCTCCATTTGATACATGGATTCTGGTTGGACTTTAATCAAGTTTTGGACATTCACTTACTGTTAGGGACTGTTCATTCATTAACTTATAATTTACAGCCCTGCATCAGCCTGAAGAACATCCGCATCCTGGGAGGTCACCCCAAGTCTGCAAGGTCAAGTAAGTGGTCTGCTGTCAAGTACCTCTCCCTGAAAACCCCTAGACCAGGGATGGTGCTACACTAGCTAAAATGTTTAAGCACAGAGAGAAATAGACTATATGCTGTGTGCCTAAAGGAGAAAAAAACTGCTTAAACTAGGCTGTCGAACATTGTGGATTAAGTGTACAAAATTACTACTACATTCCATACTCTTTATAGAAATATTCCCAAATGAATATTAAGATATCACTGGCTTATATGGTCAAAATAAAGCCAAGGTTATCCAATTTGGACACACAAAAGAATATGGCTTGATAGACGCAAACAGATTTAATCCATATCCATCAGCAGTAAAACACCTCCACTGTCTTGAATATACTCTACATGAAATAACAGATCCTGAAATGGGACAGATAACTATAATTACTACAGCCAGATTCCACACCATGCCTTGCCAGTTATTAGAACAAAGATACAGTCAGCAGAATGTTTGGAACATATAATCCTAGACTGTCCTCACTACAAACATATAAGAGACAAGCAATTGAATGACATCCTTGCAGTCTGGTTCATTCCATTTAGTTCCCTGCAGTATCACTCCAGAACTACATGCCCCGCCCCTACTCTGTGTTCTCCCTGAGAGACTGCAGTGACTTTTGGTCTGATGTCTAACTTGGAAATGTATTATTTGAATCTTGACATGTGTACTGTATGAGTGCTGCAACTACATGTACTCTGAAAACGTACCTTTCTATCCCAGACCCCACACACACACACACACACACACACACACACACACACACACACACACACACTATTACATCTGGAAATGAGCCTTCGCTCTATGTGCTACCTGGTAAAATAGGCTTTAAATAATCTCCATTAATTATTTGAGTTATGAAGACTGTCAGCCTGCAAAATTTGTTGTGTCCAAATTTGTACATTTTCTGGTGGAATCTTTAATGATGTATAAAGATGAAAACTTTGCCAAAAAAGTCAGTCTTAAGTTTTATTTTTCTTATTATATTTTGGAACACGTCACTGTGCTTTGTAATATTTTTTTCCAGAAAAACAAAAAAGACAATACCATTAACCTTACATGTAAATTCTGGTAATGAATAACAACTGCTGTGGATCTGGTCTTTACCACTTGATATTTGTACATCTGTCACATTTTAACAGTTGTTTTGTAAGTGTTTCTAGTCTGTTATATTTTGTAGGGCTCTCAATGATTTGGATTGACTGAATAAGCATAAATGTACACAACAGGAAATTAAAGAAAATGTATCAAAGATACAGTCGGATAATACAGCAGCAATGTATACTCTATGAAAACATGCAGCTCCATGTTAGTAGAACACTTTGCAACAAACAATAACTTCGCACTGGAGCTAACAGGTAGGCACAAATGGAAACAAAGGCAGCTAAGAATCTGGTACACATGATCTTAGTAGCCTGTCAATAAACCAACCAAGGGTGAAAGAATGTTTAGCAGCAGTGGACAACCAAACTGGAGTATAAGACGACTTGTAGCAAGGAACGGACAGGTATTTTAAGTGGTAGTATCTCACTTGGCCAGGTTACTTTTAGAAGTAACAAGACAATAACTAGAGAACACTAGTTCTTACTGGAAAACAGGTGGGGTGCAGTCCCAGGGCAGCTAACCTCTCAAGACACAACCTTGGAAAAAGTAGGGGCTGAACCTGGGCCACCAACAGCTTACTGTCTCAGACTATTGCTGCAAATATTCAATTTATTTTGGAATTTGGAAAAATAACAAAAACACTTAGCAACTGTGGTGGCAACTGGTTGGAACTGCCACCATGGTTGCTATGTTTTATTTTGCAAATCGCAAAATAAATTTAACATTTGCAGCAATAGCCTGAGATAAAGAGCGGTTTGTTGGCCTCTGGAGTACAGTCCCTACTTGTTCCAAAATAATACTTTTAGAAGCATTCAAACGTAATAGCAGAATATAGTGAGCCTTGAGGTAAGATTGTAAAGAATTCTATAAGCAAGACCCAACCTGACGTTAATTGAGTTACACACAGAAGAGAGTAAAGTGGGCACATTAAGCAAACTAGGAGAGGGACAAGTATAGGCTGACAAATCAGAAAAATTAGCATTAAAATCATTAAGAATGGTAAACTGGTTGGTACAGTTTACTGTCATTTCTTTCTTAGACTGATTTCTGTTTGATTCTGTAGCACCCTTGAGACAGCCCTAGAGTTAGCCCTAGAAATCTATGGGGGCCACCAGCAGAAGATGCAAGAAGATCCTTACACTAAGCACTCTTCTTTCCTGAATGGCTTGTTTACAGGTGTTCTCATTTTTCTATTCTCCCAGAGATAAGGGAAGAAGCCTTCAACCTAGACCAGAATGTATCCCTAGTTTTGATTAAAGATAACAATTTCATCTATCCATCTAGTAGATGCCACCTTCATTCTCCTTTTACAGCAGGTACAGTCCTGCCTTCAACTTCAGATTTGTTTTTAATAAATAACAATAAAGCAGAGGAAACATCCATAGTGTTAAGTAGTTTTGACAAGATGAGCGAGATCAGCTGTAAGATTATTCAGACTGCCATCGACCGGACTACTGGGAAATGAGTGAAGTGGTATGTGTGGGCAGCCAAACTCCCAGTTAGTCTGTACAGGAATAGTACAATTACACAATAACTACCATAACAGATCTTCAAGAGAAGCTTTGCAGCAGGCCAACACCGGTAGGACCAAGCCACCAGAACCACATGGAAAACTTTCTAGCTAGCAGCCTGCCACAGGAGACCACCAACCACCAATGTCAGTAGCTGACGCTGAAGGTGCTTATAAAGGTGGACGGGCCCCACACCTTCCCTCAGTTTTCCTGCCAGAGACCCAAGCAGTCAGCAAATGGAGAACCGAGGAATTTCCTGAGAGACAAGAAAGGAAAAACAGAAGCAGTGTAAAGGAAGAAGGAACAGCAGGGGAAGGAGGAAAATCAGGGCCTGCTGTAAGAGCTTCTCTTGAAGATCGACGTTAGGTAAGTTCTACGTAACTCTCATTATCTTTCTTCGAGGAAGGCTCTGCTGCAGGCCAACACCAGTAGGACAGAAGTCTCAAGCAGTACTGAGCATAAGCACGAGAGCAGCACTGGGAGGAGAACAAATCAGCAGCCAAGAGCTCTAGAAAAGAGGCCCTGAAGAACTCTGCTAGGCCAAACTGGCCCTGCACTGAGAGGCGATGTCCAGACTGCAGTGCTTTGTAAAGGTGTAGCCAGAACTCCAGGTTGCAGCTGCATGAATTGTCTGCAGCAGACATTTCTGAAACAAGTTGTGGAAGCAGCCATACTCCCTGGTGGAATGGCTCTTAACCACTCCCAAAAGGTCCTTGTACTTACGGCAACAATAAACATGCAATCGGCTAACCCTTTAAACAAAACACTGTTTGAAATAGGCGACCTTTCTCTTAGGAGAGACAAAGAACAAAACAAAAAAAAAAAACTGGTCAGATTTTTAGAAGTCTCATGTATCTCAAGTAGTATCTCAAGATTCTATGTATATCAAAGTATGGAGCAAAGCCTCCCGGATTAGAGTATTCAGGAAACTAAACCAAAAGGTGGATGGATTGTTTCAGCGTAAACTTTGACACCACCTTAGGAAGGAACTCAGGATTAGTATGCAAACACACCCTGTCCTTGTGAAAAACAAATAAAGCTCCTTACTCATAAGAGCCTGAAGCTTCGGAAAGCCTTTGAGCAGAAGTGATAGTAACTAAAAAAAAAGAGCTTTCGTGACAGAGCGTGGCTCACAACTGGTTCAAAGGGAGTTAAAGTGAGTTTCTCCACATAAAGTTGACCGGGTCCCTAATGGGAGGAGTCGGGCAAATGCCCGGCAGAAAGGTGTGGGGCACTTAGTTGAGCCATAGCCCTGCCCTCGAAGGCACATGGCTGAGATGGCAGAAAGATGCACCTTGAGGGAGGAGTACCCCAAGCCTGAATCTGAGAGGAGAGAAGGTACCTCAGAACCTGACTCACCAGACAGGTGAAGGGATCCAAATGACTGGAAACAGCCCAAATGGTGAAACGCTTCCATTTCATGGAGCAAGTGGCTCTGCTGTAGGGTTTCGAGCAGCCACCAAGGCGTCTGCAACCCCAGAGGACACCACAAAGTGGGCAAGTTATGTCCGCCGAAGTCATACGTGGAGATGCAGTGACTTGAGATCTGGATGGACTAGGGGTACCCTAGTCCTGGGAGAGCAAGCCAGTGCACAGGGGCAAGGGCACTGGAGGTTTTGCCACCAGCTGTGCAGTAAGAGGAACCAAATCTGATGCAGCCAGAAGGGAGCTATGAGAATCATCTCCACCCTTCCAAATGGAGCACGAGAAGGATCCTTTCCAGTAGCAGGAAGGAGAAAAGGCATACAGAAACCTCTTCCAGGAGAGGGGCAAGGCAAGTTTTATTAAAGACGCCCAATCCCAGAGGCTCTGGGCAATCGATATAAAACAAACATAGACTAAACAAATAATCATTAGCATAACAACAGTTAAACTAATTAGATAAGCTTCAGTAATAAATGACAGAATAAATAATTAAAAGAAATCAGGGACAGAAGGTATAAGTCAGAACAGGTGATATTCCAAAGTGATATTTACAAGTGAGGTCTGGAAAAGCCTGCACAAACAGGAAGGCCTTGAGGCATGTCTTGAAAGCCTCCACCAAGGGGCCACCCTTAAAGATGGAGGAAGAGAATTCCACAGGACGGGCCAGACACACTAAATGCTCTGTCGCTGCAGTTTTAAGCCTCATCCTGGGAATCGTGAGGAGGAACAAAGGAAGCAGACTGAGGTAGCAGATGTAAGACGGTCTACCAGGCAACCAGGGCCCAGGCCATGTAGGGCCTTAAAGGTGAGCAAGCCCACCTTGAAGAGGATCCTCCTCCCCACCGGCAGCCAGTGTAGTGCATGCAGCACTGGGGTGATGTGGTGGTAAGACTGCCCACACAATCTACAGCCGTGTTCTGCACTAGATGAAGCTGGTGTAGGGTACCTCCCAGAGACCCTGAGGTAAAGTGCACTACAGTAATCAAGTCTCAATGTCACAAAGCATGCACTAAGGTAGGGAGGTCCTAGGACGGAACCAGGGCCTAATCCCGATGATATTCCTCAGATGGTAAAACTAATGCGGACCACAGTTGACACCTGAGCCTCAAGTGTCAGGTCGCTATCCAGAACTCCCCAGATTACACACTCTGGAGGAGGTCTTCAAAGGCACCAAACCCAGGACGCAGTCCTGTCTCAGCACCTGAGGCCATCCTATCACGCCTCCGCTTGACTCCACTACCAGTATCTCCGTCCTTATCGGGGGTTCAGTTGCAACCAGCTGAAGGCCATCCAGTCATTGATTTCAGCAAGGCAGCTATTAAGCACGCTTACTGTGTTGATGTCCCAAGTGTAAAGGACAGATACAGTTGGGTATCATCGGGCATAGCAATGAAAACCCAAGCCAGATTTCCCAATGAGCTCTCCTAGGGCAGCTTGTGCATGGCGAACAACACTGGTGACAAGACCTAACCCTGAGGTACTCCACAAGATAAGAGATCAGGGAAGAGGAGAAATTCCCCATCACTACCCTTTGCCTCCTGTTTGTGAGAAAGGCCTCAAACCAGCAGATGGCTGTACCGGCAAGTCCACAAAATCCCTCAGGTGGTCAAGCAATACACAATGGTTCACCATGTCAAAAGCTGAAGAGAGATCAAGGAGAATGAGAATTGACCCTCCCTTGATCTCTCACCCAAACTAACGCAGTTTCTGTGCTATGCCTCGCCTGAAACGCAGACTGAGAGGTTCAGATAGATTAGAGGCCACGAGGTGCTCAAACTGAAGCGCCACAATCTTTCAATAACCTTACCCAGGATTGAAAGGTTGAGATTGGACGGTAATTTGCCTTGATGTCAGGGTCCAAAGATGGCTTTTTCAGAAGGGGTCTCACCAACGCCTCCTTTAAGGCCTCGAGAAAGACCCCTCAGACAGGGAGCACCAGACAAGGCAAACACCAAGCCAATGGAGTCCACATCCCATCAAGAAATGTCAGCACCAGGTCCAGTTCACAATATGTGTGCCTCAGCTTGGAGGCAACCTCAATGACCTCAGCCACCTCTACTGGTCTAACCATGCCCCAACTAGATGGAGTGTTCTCTGGTGTCCAAGGTGATCACTGTCGGCCAAATATTGGCTCACTGGTGAGATTCCATGCCTGATGGCAGACACTCTGTCCGAGAATAACCAAGCAAACTCTTACGTCCGAAAGAGCACAGTTGGTCGGTTCTTCCGGCAGCAATTTCCCTGGAGAGGAACTCTGCCTTCTTGCGATTAATTGCCCCCTGGTACTCCCCATAGTGAGCATGCAGGGCCAGCTTGTCCACCTCCAGGCCAGTCTTTCACCAGCAGCGCCCAGCCTCCGACCCAGAATCTTCATCACCTTAAGCTCCCCATCAAACCACGAGACCTCAAGAGAAGAGCTGGGTCATACACAGACCGATGCAAGGGAGTCTAGCGCCCAGACATCACTTTATTATAGGCGGTGACTGCAGCGCGTACCCCCCTCACATGCAATGCCCACACTAGATAGGTCAGCCAACGCCAGAAATCCCTCAGGGGTCACACCTCTAAGGGCTGCAGCTCACCAACTCAGCAGGGGAGGGCTCAGTGGGATGCCCTGAATGTGAACTCCATGGTGCAATGATCAGACCACGCAACCCGATCAGTCTTGAGATTATTTATTTCAAGCCCCAGTGAGAAGACCATGTCCAACATGTGACCACCCTGCTGGGTCACAGCAGAAACTTCCTATGACAGGCCCAAAATGACAGTTTGGAGGAAGTTATAACCAAGCCTAGAAGATTGTCATCAGCCCAAACATTGAAGTCCCCTGAATTAAACATCTGGGGCCTCCAATGTTTCGCTGATGATGAAATTAGCTACCTCCTGCAGAATTCACCCACCACCCCAGGAGGGCGGTAAATCAGAGAATTCTGCAGCCTGCGCCTGACCCCCCACACGGCCACATATTCAAAGGAACACAGTCTTCCTACTGGGTGCACAGTGAATTCCAGTTCGGATCTAAAACAGACAACTCCCTGCCCCTGCGTTCCACTCTAGGGTAGTGTACAAAAGAGTACCCGGGGAGGGGGAAGAGACGGTGGCAGCATAAACCAGGCCAGCACTCGCCACCCACCCAGGTCTCCATAATGCAAGCCAGATAGACCGATGAAACAAGATCCACTATAATTGTGGTCTTGTTTCTCATCAATCTGGCATTGCAAAGCACTGCCTGCAGGGATTGTGGACAGTGAAACCCTCTGGCTACCTGCTCACTCCAGTCTGGTAGGAACCCTGGGGATGGGCACCAAACACATCTCGCTTCTCCCTTGGGCCCGATGAACCCCATGGCACCTTCTGCACCTAACCACCGCTATCCTGCCCCCTACCAACATGCACAGGGCACCCTGCCACAGTCGATCAATGCGGTTCCTCTGAATTTGACCTCCGACAGTGACGTGCTGTGGTGGTGGTCACTGGGAGATTGAAAAGGGCACAGATCGTGCAGCTGGGACACCCTATACACCATCCTAGCACACCCCAGGTCCCCATCCTTCCCCAAGCACATCTTGTTTGACTGTACTGACTCAAAATCCTACACTTTAAATAACTAAAAATACACTCACTCATCCAACCACACAGTATTGCACAGCCAAGCCTAATACCATCCATATACACACACACACTCGCGTAAAACTAACCCACCAACACCCCCACACAAAGAGAGCAGTAGCAAGTCCAGCACAGAGTTCCTAAGAAATAGAGCACTGTCCGAGCTCAACAGTAGGTCCTATAAGACAGCACGGCTAAAACGGATAAAATGCAGAAAGTTTTAGTCGCACACAAGTAATAAAATGTCACAGCCCGCTGCATTTGCAGCTGAAGGCTCTCTCGCCACCTCCAGTCACTGCTGGGATGACCCAGCTACACCAGTCACAATGAATACCAGCCATAGAGGATAGGTCCCGGAAATCCACAAAGCTGCTCCCACCAGATCTGGGTCCCGGAAGTGAAGGCAGAGAACCAGCGACCAGCCCCCCAATTGATAATCCTAGGGCACGCAAAAGATTCTTTTAATCCCCTAAGCAAAGCCACAGAGGATCACAAACATGCAGGTCCCAACAATACACCAAAGTCTGCAGAGTCTCTGTTCCACAATACTGGCCACACCAACACCACGAGCAAATAGGCTGATAGCCGAGGCAGCAACAGTCCCAGCACAAATGCCACTAATCCACTGAGAGATAATGTGCGGAAACACCCTCAGACAGCACTCTCCCAGGGAGCAGTCTGGGCAGCAATGCATCTCAACAGAAAACCCAGGCCTGGGATCAAGCTTAACAGAAAAGTGGCAGTTTGCATTGAGTGGGGATGCAAAAGGTCCAGCCCTGGATGACCATACCTGCCAAGAGATCTTCCACCTGCAGATCAAAAGCTCCCACTTGTGAACCGTGACCAGGAGAAGCTGAGACTGTCTGCCAGGACATTTTGGATGCCTGAAACATGTACGGCTGAGAGCTTCAGGCCATGCTCTATGGCCCAATACCAAATCCTCATCACCTCCCAACACTAGGGGTAACAGTGAGTCCCCCCTCCTTGTTGATTTAATACACTACACAAATATTGTCAGTCTGCACCAGCAGGGACTGGGGAGGAGAGGAGTATGGAAGGCTTGCAGAGTGCACAGAACCACTCGCATCTCCAGGATGTTGATCTGCAGACCCTGCTCAATTTCTGACCAGGTGCTCTGGGCCTAGTGATCGGCCAGATGAACATCCCATCCCAGGCCGGAAGTGTCCATGAGAATATGAGGAGGAGTCAAAAGTTGAAAAGGGGCCCCCCACAAGAGGTTGGTAGGCTCCAGCCCCGCAACAGGACTCTCCAGATCAGGTCAGAGACCATGACTAGCTGTCCAAGTCATCTGTGCATTGGTACAATTGGACCCTTAAGGTCCATTGAAGAACCACATGTGTAGGCAGGCAAAGGGGACTGTAGCAATGACCACTGCCATGTGTCCCAGGAGTCACATGAACAACCTGGCGGGAACCCGGTGACTGGAGGAAACCAGATGGGCCTGCTCCATCAAACATTCTGCCCAGTCCGGATGCAAAAGGCCATACCCTGGGCAGTGTCCAGAACTAGAACCGTCCCTATGTACTGAAGGTGCTAGCACAGAGACAGACAGGACTTTGGCACACTGATGGTGATCCCCAAAGCCTGGAAGAGATAGAGGATGTATTCCAGAGTTTGAAGATGACAATCCCTGGAGGAGGCTGCTAGCAACCAATTATCCAGGTAGGGGAACACGAGAAGTACTGCCTCCTCAGAGGGACCGCCAACACCTTCAGGCACTTGGTAAAGACCCTGAGGGCCAAAGACAGGCCAAAAGGAGGGTCTGAGAACTGAAAATGGGCCCTGAAAGTGGAAGCAAAGGAAATGGTGATGGGCAGAAAACTTGAATATGCAGGTAAGCATCCTGCATATCCAGGGAGCAGAGCCAATCCCCTTGTGCAGGAGGTATAACAACCCTGAAGGGTCACCATCCAGAAGAGTTTGTACTCGACATACAGGTTCAAGTGGCTCAGGTCGAGGACAGAATGAAGATCCCTGGTCTTTCTGGGGACAAGGAAGAACTGGGAGTAAAATCCACTTCCTCTTTGAGCAGGAGGGATTGGGCCATACCTCTCAACTGTCCCTGATTTTCAGGGATGTCCCTGATTTTGCCTCAAAATTTTAATCTGTCCCTCCTAAAATTTGTGTTTCTGTGACTAAACTGTGGGGGTTGTAAGTACAAATTAATGTCAAACATTAAAGTTAAAGACTTGCTCTAATGTAGAAATTTAATTTTACACTAAGCCTCTTATTCTACCAGCTTCCTGAGTGGATAGCATCAGTTTGGATGATGTGTCCCTGATTTTGGTCCTTTGTCCCTGATTTTTCAAGCCTTGTCCCTGATTTATGAGGCAGGAGGTTGAGAGGTATGTTGGGCTCCAAGGCTTTTTAGAGAAGAGACGGAATTTCCTCACAGACCAAAGGGAGGTGGGCTGGGGGTGAAGAGTTTACCGGAGGATTTTCTGGAGGCCACTCCAAGAATTATAGTGTGTGGCCATGCTCTATAATCTGAAGCACCCAGTTGTCATGGTTATCTCCTGCCACCTGTCAAGGTGAAAGGAGAACTGAACCCTGACAGCCTCCCTCAGAACCTTTACCTGGGGGTCGCACTAAGGCGTCAGAAGGTGGGAGCGGGTGCTGAAAGGGCAGCCGTGGGGCCTCTGGCAGCAGCTGCCCTGACCTTTAGCCAGGTGGTGGGCTTACGGGAGATGCGCGAAAGGAATACCACTGACCCATTCTAAGCTGCGTATGATAAGAGCGAATGAACTGCCCCAAGGGCTAGACCCGACTGCGTGAAGGGTGGAGATTGTCTTGAACATCCCCACCAAAAGGATGGTGCCTCGAAAGGGGGTGTCCAGGATGCTGAACTGTACATCTGAGACAAAGCCTGAAACCCAGAGCCAAGAATGGTGGCAGAGAGCTGCGTGGTCGACGGAAAAGAACTGGGTAGGGTGTGAGGGACCACCTGCCTTTATAGGATAGGCTGACATCAGCAGTGGGCGGTCCCCATGGTAGACAGCTAGCTAGAACATTTTCTGTGTGGTCCTAGCACCTTAGCCCTACCTGTGTTGGCCTGCTGCAAGAGCCTTCCTCGAAGCACGATCTACATTTATTTATATACAGTACTTTCTAACAGCAGAACTCTTGTCTGACCCTGGTGGACGAAGTGCTGTAGTGGGTAGGGTTAGTACTGTGGTGATGCCATTATACTGCTTGGGGTGGGGAAGTATAATGCAGTATGGCTTACTAGCTATCCAGCAGAACAGAACACCCCTTCATTCATTCTGTCGACTAGCACTATTCAGTTTGGTGCATTTCTGTATCTTTGAACTTTCATTCATCTTTCCTGCCTTCTTCGTTGTTAAATTGCGAGCAAAATAGCAGATTTTTTTTTTTTTGACAGTTGGCATATGGGGAGTGTCACCCTCCTCTGAACCAAGTCTAGCGGATATAGATATATACATATACATATATATATATATATATAAAATAATGGGTAAGAAAAAAGTAGTCAATCCGATTCATAGCATTGGACAAACACCATCACATGACCGTGCGTATATCAGAGCGACCGCACACCTGCACTTTTACCCCTCCAAAACAATTTTGACATTTTATAAGATAGATATACCACTCAGAAAGGGTCGCGCTTGATATATGCACGCCTTGGGCGGTTGACGACTCGGCCTTGTGCGTATATCAGAGCGCCGACCGCACACCTCAGAGTGGTATATCTATTATATATATATATATATATATATATACATATACATACACACACATAAATATATATATATACACACACACACACACACACACACACACACAAATACACATACATATATATATATATATATATGTCATATATACAAGCAGCATCACCTTTTTCCACTACTGATGTCCCACCCCATGTAATCCAGCTTTCTACTGACCTTCCCATATGCCTTACACTGTCCATTACATTTAGGTAGCCACTAATGTTGATCCCCATTTCTCTTTCCTTTGATGTCTGGGCTTCTCTTTCCCCATCTAACCAGTACTATGTACTAGAATTCGTCCCGCCAGAAATGGCGGATCAGATATTTTGGTTAATAAACTTTTGCTGCTATATGTTGAACCTAGTTTCTAGCCTCCACATCCTTCCCCACGATGTACCATCTACTCGCCACATATTTTAGTGTCATCTGCAGACACTCCCAGCATGCCATTCCTTCATTCACTTATGTCAGATAGATACATTCTGAAAAGTGTAGGTCCCTGGATAGACACCTGTGGGACCCCCACTAGTGACCATCTAAAATAAAATCTGCATTGCAGGGCCACTCTCAGGTTCCCCTTCTAGACAGCTCCCCATCTACCGTGACAACCCCAAAAAAAAATACCCAGGTTCTCTACTTTCCTAATCAGCCTCCTCTGTGGCACAGAGTCAAGGCCTTGCTTTCTATATCATGGCAATAAAAATATCACATCTGTTTCACCTAACATACCCCTCAAAATCACACTGCCTTTTGACTTGCAAGCTGTGCTGTTCCAGGAAATTATTGTGATCTCCAGCAACTTACCTATAATGAAGGTCAGACTTCCTGGCCTATGGTTGCTAGGGTGACCTTTAACACTGCTCCTGTGTAGTGACACAGCTCACTCTCCAGTCCCTAGGCACCAACCCCATTTGTAGAGAGAAATTAAATGCATGTACCAGTGATCCAGCCAAAGCATGAGCAGTTTCTTCTAGAACCCTGGTGTGCAGAGCACCCAGTACCAAGGATTGATTTACTTTCAGATTCTGCAGCCCTTTAGCAGTCTGTCCTGTGATCCCTCCAAATGTAACCCCTTCTCCCTAGTAATGGATCCATAGCTTCCACTGTAAGTTTAAAACTCATTCAGAATATTTGATTTTTCTGTGTCATCTGCCACTGTTACCCCCCACCCCATTGGTCATCCTTTTAATACCTTTCTTAAACTTCCCATTTTCGATTATATCAAAAATGTTTTGTCATTGACCTTCAACCTCGCCACTATCATCAGCTCAGTGTCTAGTCTGGCCCCAAAGATCAGCTTCCTGGTAATTCTTAGCTGGTTTACAAACTCATCCTGGCTACCTCGGTCTGCTCCCACTTAACATTTCCTGAATACCGCCACCCATGCCCTTATAGCCTCCATAAAATGGCCAAAGAACCAGACTGGCCTTCTGTGGTTGTCCCTCATTTCTGTAATATCTTATGCAATCCATGGGTACAGTTAATATCTCCTTTTATAACTGCCCATGTTTTGCACTCTGAAACCTCCCCAGCCAGTCCTGAAGTTATCATTCTGATAAATTGGCTCTTTTCAAATCTGGGACCAATACCCAAAGTTAAGCTCTGCATACCCAAGTGGATATTAAATTCTCCATATTATGGTCACTTGTCCCAAGGGCTCCAGATAAGATTTTTGAGATGAGTCAGTCAGTCCCCATTTTGAAAGTGAGGTGAGTAAAACCAAATTCAGATGTGTACAAATGTCTGGATGGAGTGAAGTGAGGAGTATATTTTTAAAAGTCAGTGTCAGTGGCTCAGCACGAGCACACTTGCCTCTAAGGCCGAGATCAGAAGGCTGTGAGTTCTATCCCCACACCAGGCACTTGGGTTAATATCCCAATACTGACACTGTAGTGCAGCATGAGGGGGTGCTGCACTCCTGAAGTGCCGTCTTTCAGATGAGGCGTTAAACTGAGGTCCCATCTGCCTGTTCTGGTGGTAGTTCAGGTGGATGTTAAAGATCCCATGGCACTTCTCGAAGAGTTGGGGAATTTCCCAGTGCCCTGGCCAAATTTCCTCATTCACTAAAAATACCACCACCTACTCTGGTTCAAGGTCAGTTGGCATTTCATCTGTATCCCCTTCCCTGGGTCATGCCTAAAAATAGGCAGAATCTGCCTAGTGCACTTACCGTCAACGAAAATAAACAAACAACAATGCATTTTTTCCCTAGGTAAGAACTGATCAGGTGCCAACAGTGCCCCAGATCATAATGGCAGGCAGAAGTAATTTACACACCAGTTTAAAATAAAATTGAGATGCATATGATTGCGTAAATCAGGAAAAAAATGATCCATTTGGATTACCAGTTATATCATGAGCACTGTTCTACGGAGTGTGGCACATTTACAAATGTTGGGTGAGTACTGGTACTCATTAAAAAAATTTCTGAAGAGTATTTCCTAAATGGAGATGTTGCTGGCTAAATTGCCACAAGATTGGACATTTCACAGACAAAATGTTTCACGAAATCCCTCCCCAAAAAAGGGCATCTGTATCTCCAAGTCTAGTGGTCTTCCCTCCCCCAACTCACTGACCCAATTTTTTTATTTGTTAATTATGTCTCCCTGGTGTCTAGTTGTCATCCCCAGCCTAAATTGAATAAGCCCCCGTAACCCTCATGCACTTCTGAAAAAAATCCCCACTCCCTGGTGTCCAGTAGACTCTGCACTCCCCACCCTCTCATCATTCACAGCACCCACCCCTGCCCCAATACCGATAGGCCACCAACACAGCCCTCCACTCACCTCCACGTGACGGTAGCCTGACTGAGTGCTTTAATGAATGAGCGCATGCTTGTAGTATGTGCTCATTCATTGAAGCACTCAGTCGGCTGCTGACTGTGGAGGGCTGTGCTGGTGGCCTGATCAAGGTATGGGGAGGGGAGCGGGAGGGCCCTGTGTGAATGATGAGAGCGTGGGGGGGTGGGGTCCACTAGACACAAGGGAGTGGGAATTTTTTTCAGAAGGGCATGAGGGTAATGGGGGGCTTATTCAATTTGGGACCACTAGACACCACACCAGGGAGAAACTTTTTTTTTTTTTTTTAATTGGGCCAGTGAGCAGCCGGAGGGGTCCACTAGACACCAGGGAGTTTTTAAATCGCTGTAATGAAGAAACTAGCAAAATGTTGCAAGCGGGTGATGAAATTTCACCTGCAAACAGCAAATTTCACTGGCTCAAGGGCAAAATTTTGCTCACACGTGGTGAACTTTCACATTTCACCTGGTGAAATATTTTACTGGGTGACATTTTCAATTGTGCACAACATATTCCTAAAACGAGGCAAATAAAATAGGTAGGTACTCACCTTATCTGGAGCCCTGGATGTCTCCAAGTACTCAAAATTTATGATCGCTTGTCCCCAAGTACTCTTCAACTCCTATACTACTTATAATATCCAGATTTGAAAGACTAAAATAAAGGATAGCATCTCCCTGGTCTCCTCCTGAACCCACTGGTTCAGGAAGCACTGCTGTATGACGTCCACAAACTCCTGAGTCTTTTCTCACTTCCTGTTAGTGGGATGTCCCACACAAACAAAAACAAAAAAAAAAAAATCACCCATGACAGTGCTACCAGCGTTTGTAGTCTTCCTTTTCTCCTTACATGGGATTTTGTCCCTTTGGCTGTCTGGCTTGGGGCTCTAAAGACCACTCCAACCTTCCCTTTGTCCAACAGCTGGACTCCATAGGGCCAGATCCTCAAAGCTCCTGGGGCAGCACAAAGGGGCTTGCATCCCAGTGTTCTGCGTAAAGTGCCCCATGCACCAAACGATGCCCCAGGAGCAATCTATAAAGGCAGACTGCACCTACCATATGCACCTAAGGAGGCTGTGCTGTGGCATGGCGCCAGGAGCTTGAGGCAGATGCAGGATGCCAAATTCCCTGAACTGCAATTCACAAAACTCTCCCAGTGGTGAAATTTCTATGCACCCTTGGACCAGGCTGGTCTAAGGGTACTTAAAATGTCACCACCGGAGAGTTGACCTAGTAGTGACAATGTGCCACGGTCCCCCTCCAGATGCAGGGTTTTAAATAGCTGGTATAGCATAGCAAAATGCTAAGCAAAACAAGGTAATGCTAACCATTTTCAAAATATGTAGCAGTAGACTGCTAACCATTTTATGTTGTCTTGTGCCTGCAAGCAACTATGTTCTTGATAACCGGAATAGCAGGTTTTGGAGGCGCAGTCTTGTGGCCAGTGGCTCCACTGCTTTTTGGGGCTGGGATCCCTGGCACGAATTAGATTGCACACTGTCTATGACAGCAGTGCAAAAGCATGTCCGCCACCTTCAAAGGTTTTAGCCTCTGCAGTGAGGAGCTCCACCTTATTGCAGGGCGTGCCTTTCCAGTGTAACTTTCAGTGCGACATGGCGGCGGCTGTGCTGTCTGCCACACACAGTCCCCAGAAAAGCTGACTTAGAGGTGCCCAATCCCTGTCGGCATCACCCCCAACACTCTATTTGCTGATGGGGTGCCCAATCCTCGTCTGCTACAATCCGCCTCCCCAATTCATCTGCCAACGGGTGCCCAATCCCCGCCAGCTACAGTCTCGAAAACTGCAGGTGACACCTCCAGTTCATTTGCCAACGGGGAGCCCAATCCCCATCAGCATCACCCCCCACAAAACAAAATATGCAGGTGACACATTGGGATCGCACCCCAGTGTGTCATATGTACCTGTAAAATAAAAACCTTCCCACGATGGGATCCCCCTGTAAAGTAGAAAATGGTCCCTCGAGTCTGCAGACCCCTTCCCCAACCCGCACTCCACCCACAGTGTGCCCCACCTCCACACACACACACACACCCACCCACACACACCCCTCGCACCATACTTACCTCCAGAGCCCGGCGCGACAATCTTCTGTTGACTGGAACACATCTGCACTCTTCAAAGCTGACTACGAACTGAAGAAATGCCGTAAGCTGTATAATGGCATAAATAGGTTTATTTCAACTTTGATACATATCTGGGGCATTTTTGGGAATTCTGCCAACACATTTTCAACATGGGGTTATTGGACCCCTCCTCATGAATTCAGTTACTGTCATGGCATTATTCAGTCCTGAAAGGTGATTTTGCGGTCACTGCGGCGGAATCACCCTCGGACCCGATTAAGGAAATGACAGTGCCATTATTCATGAGGGTGGCCTCTCAAAAGCCTATGTTGCAAATTTGGTGAAAAAATTTAAAAAGGACTGTTTTTACGAGGGTGTGTTGTGCAGTTTCCATGCACGCCATAACTTTGCGAATCTGTAATATTTTCACTCCAGATTTTCAACATTGGCATTTTCTACACCTTATGAACAGTACAGCTTTCATTTCCCATATCCTACCTGAACTTTGTTTTTCACACATTCAGCGCCAGTAAGTAGCAGTCGCTGGAGAAAACAACGCTCAGAACAAAGTAAGAAAATCACAGTGACACTGTTCATGAGCAGAGGTCCAAAATGTCTATGTTGAACATCTGGTGAAAAATTCCATAAAATGACTATGTTACAAGCGTGCTGCAGTGTCCATGCACAGTCATAAATTAGAGAATTTGTAATATTTTCACTCCAGATTTTCAACATTGTCATTTTGTACACCTTCTTATGAACAGTTCATCTGGCATTTGTCACATCCTGCCCGAAATGTAGTTTAGCACATCTGGCGCACAATCACACAGCCGCTGTGGGAAATCAACATTCGGTAGATGATAATCATAATGCCACTGTTCATGAGCAGAGATCCCAAAATGGCTACATTAAAATTTGGTGAAATAATTCCACTAAATGACTGTTACAAGCATGCGATGTGCAGTTTTCACACATGCTCAGAATCTCGAGAATGTTTAATATTTTTACTCCAGATTTCCACATTGCCATCTCTTCAAACCTCATCAATGGTGCAGCTGACATTTTCATGTGGTGCAGAATGGCGCGGTCACTGTGGAAATCTACGCTCGAGAGAGATTAATAAAATCACAGGGCACTGTTCATGAACAGAGGTCCCAAATGCTTTCATGAGGTGGAGTCACAAAAGGCCATGTTTTAAAATTTGAGTGCAAATACAACACACGCCTCAGGGCATAAGAGTTTCTCACCATTACATCTCACCCTGTACAGACTAACAGGCATCAGGGGTGTGTATTTGGATTGTCTGCTGTACTGCTCACGCCACTGGTCCTCCACCTCCACCCTGCAGCCACTGACAGGCATCAAGGTCTGCCTGGACTCTTTAGCCCCAAAGTTCAACCCATTCTCCTATGCTGCACCCATCTCAACATACTTCCTTATAAAATGGGCATGTAAAATAAGCATTGTGATTGGTCAGAAAGATGGTGTTAAATATGTTTTACACAGAGAAAAAAAAGTACAGGCAACTAAATCAATGCCCCAAAACGGAATGTTGACAGATAGGCATGGAATGTTAAGAAAAATTCAGGTAGCCATCTTTGTTTTAGCCTCAGAGAAAATCAGAACTACAATATCGAGTGAGTGTTCTGTTAATTTAAATGTTAGCATAACAGAATAAAGCAAACGAAAGTACAGTTCCCAAAACAGTTTCAGCAGGATTCCTGGTGAGTCACTCAGCTCCATGGCAAGAAGCATTATATTGTCCGAGTGGCGTTTGGGGTTCATGTTCAGTGCAGTCAGCTGTGCTGTCATCTCAGTCAGATCAATGCCAACAACCAATAATCTTTCTGAGTGGCACTTTCAGTTTCAATGCTCCTTATCGAGGTGAGTGTTCTGTTAATTTCAATGTTAGCATAATAAAATAAAGCAAACAAAAGTACAGTTCTCAAAACAGTTTCAGCGTGATTCCTGGTAAGTCAGTCAGCTCCATGGCAAGAAACATTAAACTGTCAGAGTTCCGTTTGGGGTTCATGTTAAGTGCAGTCAGCTAGTGGTGCTTTCAGTTTCAATGCTCCGGTCAATTTCAGTGGTACAGTCAATTTCAACAACATGAATAAATGAGATGTCCTTGTTTTGTAACAGATAGCTAAGCATATGTCAGTTTCAAAGTGTAAGTCAATTTCAAGTTCTCCTGTTCTTTGTAACACATAGCTTAGCATGTGTCAGTTTCAACACTAATTTATCATTTTGAGTAGATAAGTAAAAAATGAAACCTTTTGCTGCCTTAGTGTTTGTTTGGCAGGGTTTTCAACCTATTGTCAGTTTACACTCTCTCAAGCAGTTTTACTGTCTCAATTAAAAGGGACTATTTTTCCTTGTGGGACACAGTTCAAATAAAGCTATATTTTAATGTAAATTATATATTTCCTGACTGTTTTTTAATTTCTAATAAAATTTCTCCATTTATAAAGCGCAATAAGACCCTCCAGGGTGTGTGCTGAACATATATTACCGCCAGTCTGTGGCTGAAGTCACTCGCCTTGCGGCCTCATGATTTACTAAGCCCCAGCCGTGTGTAATATATTTTCAACACACAACCTGTCGTGTCTTATTGCTTACTTATGAAATGGGGTGAGCATAAGGCAAGATGACCCAAGGCACAATGCGACACTTGTCAGAGACTGCAGGGTAGGGTTAGGTGAAATAGCATGAGCATAACTGGCTAGCGACCCAAATGCACACCCCAATGTCTGTCACACTCTGCAGGGTGGGGTTGATGTCAGTTCTATACTTCACTGCTACTTCTATTATGTGTGTCTCTAACTCCTGCACTACCAATGCCAAAACCAGTAAGACAACATTCGGCATTGACAAATGCTTGTTTTTCAGTGCTTCTATAGCACAGTAGACAAAATTAATAAAATTATATGTATTTTTAAATTTTGCTAACCATCCTGTGCCAAGTGCTATGCATTTTACAGCTGATTAGCACTTTCACATGTAAAACTGCTGATCAATATTTCCGACTTAATACCCTGTGATGTCCCTAGCGTTAATGTAATAAACCCCGATGGTGGTATAGTGGCCCCACCCCAATGTCCCCAAATGTAATTTAATGAAAACTGTTGGTGGTGGTATAGTGGCCCCTCTCCGATGTCCCCAATATAATTTAATACAAATTGTTGGTGGTATAGGTGGCCCCCTCCCTGATCCATAATAGACCGAATGTAATTTAATGAAAACTATGATGGTCTAGTACCCCATCAGACTCCCTGAAATAATATATACAAAAACACCCTGGTGGTCTAGTGGACCCCCATCTAGCAGTGCCCTACCACCTCATTCCCCTCATCCTGTAACCAAGCCAGTGACTGGCACAGTCCACCGCTCACCACACGACCAGCCGTCAAGTGAGCTCGAATGAGCACATACTGTATATAGCACACTCAGAATGACAGCTCACTGAGTGTGTACTATATGCAGTAGAGCACTCACTGACAGCTCAGTCGATGGCTGGCCACGTAGTAAGCGGTGGGTGTGCCAGTCACCGCCTCTGTTACGGGATGGGGGGAGGTAGGGCACTGCCGGATGGGTGGGGTTGAGTAGACCACCAGGGTTTCTGTATACATTATTTCTGGGACTCTGATCAGGGCACTAGACCACCAGGTTTTTTTTATTAAATTACACCTAGGTGGGGAAGAAATCAGGAGGGGGGCCACTTATGCCAATGGTTTATTATTAAATTACATTTGGAACATCGGGGTCAGAGAGGGGGCCACTATATCACCAACAATTTTGTACTAATTTACATTCCAGGACATAGGGATTGGGGTGGGGGGCCACTGTTCCACCACCAATTTTGTATTAAATTACTTTCAGGGACATCGAGGGGCCACTATTCCACCACCAATTTTGTATTATATTACATTCAGTAACATCGGGATTGGGGAAGGGGCTGCTAGTCACCAGGGACTATGTAGAGTGGTGCACAGCCATCCCATAGCTTGCAGCAGACCCTCAAGATGCGCCTCTGTTTCACGACTGCCAGGGTTGCCGCAAGCCATGGGACTTTGCCCGGAACCCTGCTAAATAGAGAATTGGGCACAGGTTCCTGGGTGCACCAGACTTTGATGCAAGCTGCCTTTGGTGGCAGCTAGGTCAATCTTGGGGCTCTTAAGAATCGAGCCCACAGTGTCTAGACACCCCCTGCCTTCCTACTGTTCCATCTTTAATGCCCTTAATGGAATCCTTACATATATAGCACCCTATCCCTCCTGAATAGGGCATATCCTGGCAATGAAATGCCCCAGCCACGACTACGCAAAGGCATGACAGGGGTATGTTATGGTGGGATTATAGCCCGAGTGGGTTGAAGCAAAGGCTGTCGAAGTGCTTCCACCACCCAAGAAGGGTTGTTAGCCCACCATAATGTACCTCCCTGAAGCACTTTATTACGATTATGAAATTGGTTCTCTTTAGTAAATTGGATGCATTTTTTAACATGTTTTTGTTCGGTTGTTCTGAAGTGCTGGGATAACTGCCTGGCATGATGGTACCTCTTGACAATCTGGAGCCAGCATTCTTCCCATTTCATAATGCTGCTTAGCCCATGTTTCAGTGAGGGCAGGATATCTAAATTCTAAAGCTGGCATCTTGTCCACGTTGCTCCCAATACTCCAAGCATTGATGCAAAATGCCTGTTGCACTTACCTGGTGCACAAAAACAAATACCTTAAAATAAATGTATTTTCCATTAGATGCCAAATATGATACACAAACAAAACACGTATGCAGTCAACTTGCTTTTATTTTAGTCTTTTTGAAGACAAATTTACACAAGAGCTTTAAATGCTTTAAGCAGATCAAAGCAAGTACTTTTCATACTTTCAGGGCAGTATTACCCACAGCTCAATAATAAACTTGCTATGTGCCTCAATTCAAGATAATTGACGCTACTCAGCATTAACCAGCTTACTACAATCATTTGTGCGTTTCTTTTTCAGGACCACATTCTTCCGAAAAGGTAGTTCACAATGGTGTATATGCTTCTAAAAGTGCAACACAAGGCCCCAGTTTACTTTTTGGCAGCCCGATATCTTTCAGCCACATTCTCCCAGTTAATCACATTCCAGATAGCCTTTAGATAGTCGGGCCTCACATTCTTATACTGCAGGTAGTAGGCATGCTCCCAAACGTCAATGCCAAGCAGGGATCAGACCTGAAATAGGAGACAGCATACAATCAATGTACAGTGGCAGTAAAAACTGGAATGATGCAAAGAAAGCCAGCACACAACTGCATCTGCAGTAAGTAGCACCGTACAGAACTGTCTGAAACCAGCAGCACGGCATCCCCACTGGGAATGCTGCCCTCACCTCTCTGGCAGGGAAGGCAGCTGATCAAAGCCCTTTACAGCTACTGCCAATGCCACTCTTTGGCTGGTGAGCTGGGGAGGGGGGTCTGGGCATCAGGTAGCCTCTACACTATTACATCCCCAAACAACATGCATCACCTCAAAAGTGCTAGGCTCCTGTAATGCCAGGGTGGGCAAACTTGAAATCCAAGACTAATATGGGTCTCGTAGCAGCCACAGTACCCAAACCAATCAATGGTGTTTGAAAGATACAGAATAATGCATGGGTAACCATATACAACAAGGGTGTTTTTTTTTTTCCAAAGGGTTGTGATAATACTACAGACTTTTTCTTAAATATGTTTTAATAAGAAATGCACAGCAATACAAACACAAGCCATGGGGACCAGCATGGCATACAGATTAGGAGAATATTACAGACTCTCAAACATGTTCAAGTCCCTCTTCCCCAGGTTCAACATTGGAGGCAAGAGATTTAGTGCCATCACATCCTCTCTTAGCTACATTCGAAGCAATATCATCACAGCGGTTTCCGCAGAGGGTAGAGGATGACGGTACCAGGCATCCCAGGGATCCTCCAAAACTCAGTGCAACCCCCCACCCACCCACCGTCCCAACATGCCAAGATCATAATCTTTCAGAGTACAAATGTATCACCATTTTTACGCTCATCACAGAGACCTTGAGAGCAAAACACGATCGGTCTTTGATGTCATCTCAACTCCGGAGATGGAAACATGGGAACTCTTGATACAGCTAGCCCTAAAAGCCACCCTTACTGTGGCTGGAAATTGCTATGCAAACTGAGACCAACCCTTTAGAGTTTCAGTTTTGTGCAGCCATTCTACTGTGCCATGTATGCTTGCCTCTGTGACAACGCTACTATAGTACTTAAGTTGTTGTACCACAGTAGCTACGTCACACTACTGTTGTGCAACAGGGTGTTTGAGTGTATGGATTTCCATACTGACAACTCCTGACTATATACTATAACTTACTTTCTCACTATTTTCACATCTACATCTTTACATTAACACACCGTAACTTTCTCACTATTTTCACATCTACATCTTTACATTAACACAGCAACCTGTCTTCGAGGTGTGTGTGTGTATATATATATATATATATATATATATATATATATATGCTATGGGGGTGAGGATAAAAATGGCAAATAGCAGTATTTTTGGCTAGTCAGACCTACAGTGAGAATATCACATGTATCCTCACTGTAGGTCATTTATCCTCACTGTAGGTAATAACCAGACATTATCTGCACTTCAGCACAACTGCTCCTAAACGCTTTGATTGGTGGGAGCTGGCAGCATGAGCAGCACGATCAGAATGCACGGCTCACTTGCATTCCAGCTCCCACTGGCAGTTACATTTCTCTCCAGCAGCACACAGGACAGTTTCATTTTCTCCCTGTTCTTTCACTGTAACTTATTTAAAAATCAACTTTCAGCATCACACAATGTTAATTACCATTTCTTCTAAAGGTCCAAAATACCAAACAAAACACACTGAATTTTTTCACGGTCTCCCCACCCCATCTTCTTTCACCAAATATTGAAAAGAAAAAAAACTTTTAGTCTTACACAAAACATTCACTTCCTTCAAACCCCAGCACACAAAAAAAACAACCAACTTTTTTCTCTTACTACTCTCCCCAGCAGCACAATGGCACAGCGTATGATGCAAAAAGTTCAGTTTTACAGAACACAACACTCAGTCATCCGGAAACAAAAAGAAATAAAGACATACCTATTTTTAAAAATGAAAATTACACTGATAAAAAACTTGGCCCATGGCATAAATGGAAACATACAATGCCCCATCAAAATATCTCAGATATTTTCCCTCGGCAGTTTGACCTATGGCATCACTCGTGGCTTCGCCACTCGTGATGTCAAAGGTCAAATCAGTACTCGGGAAAATATCAGAGATATTTTCGATGAGGGCATTGATAACCTACAAATAATATATATATATATATATATATATATATATATATATATATAGGATATGACATGGCCTGACTGAAGATATATTTATCTTCACGAGAGGTCAATATCATCATGTTATCTCACGGTGGCGAAGCCACGAGTGAGATATCTTGATGTTATTGGCCTCAAGTGAAGATAAATATGATATCTTCAGTCAGGCCATGTCATATTCTGTTTATACAACATATGTTTGGGGATATCATCACAGTTGAGCATCATTTGTTCTGCATATGACTAACTTTGTTCTGTTTAAATATTAATTAAGGCTATATTTGTACACTTTGTTATGTTTATTAAAAAGTCTCTGTCTGTGCAGAAATACTATATCTGGTCTTTCCTTTTCACTTATAATCTTAGTAGTGGCTCTAGCCACTTTTGGTTGGAGGGGTGCAAAAGCTGGCAGTCAGGGCTCGATACAGTGTTAGTATTTAGGGGCTCTGTGTCTTATGATGCACCAGCTAGGTAAAGCAAAGCATTTGTTTACCAGAGCAGTGCCCTAGTGTAGAAGTGCAAGTCTATAAAAGCCTCAGTTTGTGATATATTTAGTTGTTCAGCATATGACATAAAAAAAAAAAAAACACTTATCTGGTTGATTGTGCCTTTTCCTGAATGTCTTGCAGTTTCACTTTCCCTGCAGTGATATAGCGAGATCGTGCGCTCTCAATAGCGGTACATGATGTGTTGGTAGAGATTTAAAATGAGGCATCTCATGTTCAAAAGAAGCGAATTGTGCTGTCTATTGTAAGTTTACTTAGCTGTGTGTAAAAATAAATGGCAACTATAGAAACAAGATAGGGTGCGAGTCTGCGCTTCAGAAATGCGCAAGCATGTGTTGCTATGGCAACAGTCCAACGGGCAGACTCACTCGCTCTCTCCTTGTACAGTGATTTTTAACACAAAACTCACTAAAATTAGGATAAAGAAAATCGTTTTTCCCTTTTGAACAGGAGGGTCCATATTTTGATTGAAAGCATGTTATGTATGGAGTGCCATTAGCGCTTGGTGACGATACACTAGAGCAGACAAAGCGAAAATGCTTGCTCGTGTGACGCTAGAAAATGGCAGGATCAACCAGATAAGTGTTTTATTTTTAAAAGTACTTGTATAAAACTTATAGCAGGATCAACCAGATATAGCAGAGCATGGGGGGGGATTGGAATCACGAAGTGAGAGTCGTGGTGGAGCTTGCCATTCTGAGGCGGCATGATTCAAACTGAAATACAGTATTTTCAGTTTCAATTGTATGACGATACAGGAACATTAAGATATTACAATGATGTATAGGAACATGGGGATATCAGTATGACGTATAGGAACATGGAGATATCGGAGATATCTCCACTGCCTACCTGGAGAGCAGTTTTATCTTTCTTTATATCCCCAAACATATGTTGTATAAATAAATAAATATATATATATATATACACACACACACACACACACACATACATATATTATATACACACATATATACATACACACACACATATACACACACACATAGACACATAGATACATAGACAGTGTCGGCAGATGAGGCCTATAGCCCACCCAGTCTGCCCATTTCAGCTTGTAAGTTCAGTTTGTTTTCCTAGAAGTCTGTTGCCCCTTACGCCTGACCTCCATAATTCCTTTATGTCTATCCCATGCATTCTTAAATCCGTGATTGTTTCAGCCCCCACCACTTCCTCTGGCAGGGTGTTCCACTTGTCCACCACCCGTTCTGTGAAGAAATTCTTTCTCATGTTTCCTCTGAATCGTCCTCCCTCCACCTTCATCCATGCCCTCTAGTCCTGGAACATCTTTTCGGCTTAAAAATAGTGTTTTCCTGCACTCGTTCCTCCTGTAAGATACTTGTATGTCTCTATCATCTCCTCTCTCCCTCCTCTCCTCCAGGAGTACATATTCAGTTCCTTCAACCTGTCTTCATAGGACTTGTGATGCAATCCATGCACCATCTTTGTTGCCCTCCTCTGAACCTTCTCTACCCTGTCTATGTCCTTACGTAGGTAAGGTCTCCAGAACTGTACACTGTACTCCAGGTGGGGCCTCACTAGTGTCTTGTATAGCGGATTATGACCTCCCTTTTCCTGCTGGTAATGCCCTGCCTATACATCCCAGCATCCTATTTGCTTTACCTGCTGCCTTGTCCACTGCTTCCCTACCTTGAGGTCATCAGAGATGACAACCCCAAGATCCCTTTCCTGCTTGGTGCATGCTATATCCTCACCCCCAACTGATATATTGTGCCGGGGTTTTGTGCCCCATATGCATTATCTTGCACTTCTTTGCATTGAATTTCAACTGCCAAACCCTGACCATTCTTCAAGTTTCTGCAGGTCGCTTCTCATTCTGTCTACATCCTCTGGTGTGTCTACTCTGCTACAGAGCTTTGTGTCATCAGCGAACAGTGAAATTCTGCCTTCTAGGTCCTGCGCAATGTCACTGATGAAGATGTTGAATAGGACCGGTCCCAGCACTGATCCCTGTGGTACCCCACGGGTCACTCTTCCCTCTGTGGAGACAGCCATTTACCACCACCACCCTCTGTGTCCTGCCACCCAGCCAGTTACCTACCCACCACACTACTGTCCTGCCCACACCCATATTCCCCAGTTTGTGTAATAGTCTTCTAATGGCACAGTGTCAAGGCCTTGCTGAAGTCCAGATAGGCCATGTCCACTGCCCTCCCCTGATCCACCTCCCTAGTCCCCAGTCAAAAAATTCAACAAGGTTGGTCTGACATGACCTCCCCTGGTGAAACCATGCTGCCTTGGGTCCTGTAGTCCATTGACAACCAGATGTTCCACCAATCTCTCCTTCAGTGGTGCTTCCATGATCTTCCCCACTACCAAGGTGGGGCTGACTGGTCTGTAGTTCCCTGCTTCCTCTTTGTTCCACTTTTGTATAGGGGACTACATCTGCTGCCCTCCAGTCTTTGGGTACCTCCCTGTTTCCAGTGATCGGCTAAACAGGATAGCCAGAGATTCAGCCACCACCTCTCTTAGTTCTTTAAGGACCCTGGGTGCACCCTATCTGGCCCCATTGCTTTATCAACTCTTATTACTTCCAGTTCCTTCACCCTTTCTCGTGTAAAGGGACTTGTGTCCATTCTGCACCATTCTCACTCCTTGTACTCCCTTCAGACCCATTACCCTCCTCTTCCTCAGTAAAGACTGAGCAGAAATACCTGTTCAATATGTCAGCTTTACTGTTGTCATCCTCCACGGCCCCCATCCTCCCCTTCAGTCTCACTATCCCTCCTTTGTCTTTCTTTTTCACTTATGTACCTGTAAAGGGTTTGTCCCCTCTACCCACTGATTCTGCAATGGGTGTTCTGTCTGAGCTTTGGCTTCCCTTACTGACCTCCCTGCCTCCCTTTGCTTCTCCTGGTACTTCTCCCTATCCCCTTCTGCCTGTGTCTTTTTGTATTGCCTGAATGCAATCTTTTTGGCTTTCACTTTCTTTGCTACCTCTTTGGAAAACCATAATGGTCTCCTCTTCTTTTCCTCTTGCTAACCTGTAATGCATAATTCTGTTGTTCTTGTAATCCCCATTTTAAATACTGCCCACTGTTCCTCAACCCCTGATTCCTGTCCCATTCCTTAATGCCTCTTTCAAATATCTCCCCATCTTCCCAAAGTCTGCCCCCTAAAATCCAGGATATGTGTTTTTGTGTGGTTTGGTTCTGCTCTTTCTGTGATTTCAAACCACAATGACTGGTGGTCACTGTTTCCCAGGTGCTCCCCACTGTTCCCCCATCACACTGTCCCTGTTTGTGAGCACAAGGTCCAGTATTGCCTTCTGCGAGTTGGTTCCATGACCAGTTGCTTGAGAGGCACCTGAAGGAGTCCAGGATAAATCTGCTCCTAGTTGATGCTGCTGCTGGGATGCTCAGTCCCGTCTGGAATATTGAAGTCTCAACCAGTACTACCTCACCCTTGTCTGCCATCCTTTGGATGGCTAGCATCAACTCCCTACCTGTTTCTTCCTCCTGGGCTGGTGGTCTATAGACCACCTGTACGGATGGCTGTCCCCATTTCCTTTCCAGCTTAACCACAGTATCTCTCCCCATTTTGTTCCTCCTGGATCTCTGTGGCCCTTATGTCTTTTTCACATACAGTGCCACTCCTCCTCCTTCCTGCCTCCTCTGTCTCTTCTGAATATGTTGTAGCCAGGTGGCCATCTCCCAGTCGTAGTTATTATTACACCAGGTTTCAGTGATGGCCACAATGTCCAGTCTGACTGTACCATGACAGCCTCCAGATCTTCCATCTTGTTGCTAAGGTTCCTGGCATTTGACACATGGCTTTCCATGATTTGACCTCCCTAGACTGTTTCACTGTTCTACTCAGCCTTCCTTGGTTGTCATTTATCCCTGGGTCTCCTTGCTGTCTGCCCTTCTGCTGAATTTTGCCCCTTTCTGCTTATTCACCTCTTGGGCACTAATCTCCATCTTTTGCACACTGCTTGCAGAGATAGCCACTCCTCTGGTTCACTGGTTCCACTGCTGGCTGTGGGGTGAGCAAGTAGTACCCTCCTTACTATATGCATATATATATATATATATATATATATACATACACACACACACATTGAATATATATATATATATATATATATATATTCATTCAGTCAGACAACTACTTGCCTACTTATCTATCTGTGGTCCTGCAGGACTTATTACATAATGTGTTTTTTTTTTTGGGGGCAGAGGATTCACCCCCAAGGTCTTACTCATGGGGACAATTAGTGTTTTATGTTTATGTTTTTTTTGGGGGGCATAAAATCAGTATGTAACCACAAAATTAAAAAAAAAATAAAATGTGCATACTCAGACATTACTCAACCTCTATCTCCCATTCCCTTCTTTTCAGTACAGAGAGAAACTGCAGTAAAAGTATCAAATTACAGGAAACACAAATGACCGTATTTCAGCACTGTTTACTGCAACTGTAGTAAACTGAGGAATCTTTTATATGTGGGACTGGAATATCTGGGAGGCACTTGAGTGCTAGGACTACCCACAATCCCCTCAACCTTAAGCTCTGTTGCACCCTCTAATTTGTTTAAGAAGCTCACACACTACTCTGTTATACAGTGGCCTTTGCTCTTCCAGTAATGCTCTTTGGTCGATACCCTCCACTGATCTACAGACATAGAAACATAGAAGTTGATGGCAGATAAGGACATAAGGCCCATCCAGTCTGCCCATTATTTCTACTTATGAATGTGCCATAGGCATGTACTCTGTCAATGGCCTATTTATTCATAATCATCTGTATTGCTCCCTTATGCCTATCCATGCCTGTTTGAAGCCCTGTACTGTATTCATATCCACCACTTGCCGGCGTGGGCGTTCCATGCATCCACCACCCTTTCTGTGAAAAGAACTCTCTCATTACCTCTTAATGGCCAATGATTTAATGCCTACTACACCTCGTGTGCCCACATCTCTTCTAAATTCTCTCTCTCCTTTGCCACCTACTAACTTCAGCCCATCGCCCTCAATAGCGCGTGCCCCCTCCCTTCTCCTCTTCCATCTCCTCTGGCCAGGCTCTTAGTGCCCTCCTGTCCCTCAGCCCTTCTAAAGGCTCCTCACTAGATGGGCTCGATCCTAAACTTCTCTACCTTTCTGCTGCACAGTGCTTATCCTATCTCCCTAATCCTTAACCTCTCCTTTGTTTCTGCCCAAGCACCCTCTTCCTGGAAACACACCCTAGTCCTTCCTCTCCCCAAAGGTGGTGACACATCCCTCCTGGCAACTACACTTTCCATTTCCCTACTTCCTACCCTTGCCAAACTTCTAGAACATTTAGTTCTCTCTCAACTATCACCCCTCTCTCTGTGATTCCTCCTTCACCCTTTCCAATCTGTTTTTGAAGAACCACTCAACAACCACCTCCTTCTCAGGCTTACTGACTCCATCCTTTCAGGGATAGATGCTGGCCTGATCACCTCGGCCATCTTTGTCGACCTAGCCAAAGCTTTCGACACCGTTTCCCATCCCTGCTTCTTGATTCCTCTCCTCAGCTGCCCTTGCTCCGTCAGCCACCAACTGGTTTAAATCCTACCTCACTGGCAGGACCCAATCATTGAGAATCCTTGATTCCATCCCCTCCACTCCCAATCAACACTGGTGTCCCTCAGGGGCTCAGTGCTTGGTCCCTACTCTTCTCTGTTTTCCTTAATGATCTTCCCGAGCCTGCTCATCCTCGTCTATCCACATGTACGCTGACAATACAGTTCCGCAAAAACCCTGCTGTTGTGGAAACCAGCTTACAGCATGACTGCAACCAAGTTCAGCTCTGGTTTGCTTCTCACCAGCTTTTTCTAAATGCCAAGGCGACAGTCTCAAAGACCTTTGGTACCAGGCAGAGAGACTCTAGGCTCCCAGCCCTACCCACCTTCCACACCCTTGACAGAATCATCCTGGAGGACACCTCCTCATTTAGATATCTGGGGGTTTGGCTTGACCAACACTTCAACTTCTCTGTGCATAGCGATGCTATCCTGAAGAAATGCACCCCAAGCTTGCTGCTCTGTACAGGAATCGTGGTTGCATCCCGCTGACTGCAAGACGTGAAACTGTCCAGAAGATGATACTCCCCATCTTGACTACTGTGATGTAGTCTATGGTGCTGCTCCCAAATCTTCCCTGACCAAGCTGGACACTATCTTTAACTCCTTCTGCCACTTTGCTCTCGACTCCCTTTCCCGCTCCCACCACTGTGAACTCTGTCAGCTCTCTAACCTTCCTTACACTGTATCATTGAGGCGCATCTCAGATGTACCAAACTAACCTCCAAATTCTGGTTTAGGTGCTCCCCTCATATCTCATCTCTCTCTCCTCCCTCCACCTCCCTCACCCTCTCTCAGATCAAATGATGCCCGTACCTTGGCGGTCCCTCACTGCTCCACTCATCGGTCCGACTGGTTTCGACCATCACTTCCCTAAAATCTGGAATTCCCTCCCTCTGAAATATGACTCCTCCTCCAGCTACTCCCTTACCTCCACCCTATACAATTACCTCTCCCTCAGCTGTTTCCTGCTTTAACTCTCCTTTATCACCTATCCCCAGTTTCTGCCTTCCTACCCTAACCCACGGCAGGAGTTCTCTCCACATCCTGAAAGGGTAATCAGGAAATGGCTACCCGTCTCCTCATATTCTGTTCTTGCCTCTCCCCTTTCTTCTCCACCTGCCCTTCTGGGTCATCCGTGTGCACCTCTACCCCATCCTTTTTACTCCAACAGCACTTGTGTACTACCTTGAGCCTGCTCGATACATTCATGCACTATAAATGGTTCTGTCAGTTTATTACTGTTTTGTATGTTTACATGTTCTTTTATGCGTTTTGGACATGTACTGTAATTTACCCAATGTTCCACTACTGTTTATTGTACAGTACCTTGTGTTCCAGCTGTTGCATAATCTTACAATGTTGTATTGTTTGTACTACCTACATACTATTGTGACTGACCATCCTTCACAACCTTATGTAACCCTCTCCCCCAGGTCACTTAGTGAGAGGAGAGCAACTTGTTGCTCAGTGTGCTCTCCGTGAAACATTTAAATAAATAAATAAATAATTGGCCTCCCTCTAATCTCATGCTGTGTCCTCTTGTCCTGCTATTTTTCTTATATTGAAACATGTTGGACTCTCACCTTATTAATGCCCTTAAGATGTTTGAATGTTTTGATCATATCACCTCTCCCTCCTTTGCTCCAGGGTATATATATTGAGCTCAGTTAATCTGTCCTCATATCTTTTCGGATGCAGTCCCTGCACCATTTTGGTTGCCCTTTCTGGACTGCCTCCATTTTGTTAATGTCCTTGTGCAAATGCAGCCTCCAGTACTGCACACAGTACTCCCGATGGGGCCTAACCAGTGTCTTGTAAGGAGGGATTACTACCTCCCTCTTATGACTTCGATACCTCTACTAATATACCCCAACATCCCTCTAGCCTTACCTGGTGCTTTAGTGGTCTGCTTGGATGATTTCAGGTCATCTGTGATGATGCTGCCCAAAGTCTCTTTCTTCCCTTGTGCTTGTGAGCAACTCCCTCCCAACCTATAGGTGGCTTCAGGGTTTCTCTAACAGAGCCTTCTCATCCTGTGTTTGTACTCTCTTATAGGCTCACTAAAGAACAGAGGCAGACACCAAAAGGCGGAGGAGGTCAGTGCTGGGACTGTGCTTTGTCTTTGTATTGCTTATTGTCACTGGAGCACCAGGCCTCCTTAGAGTGGCTCTGTTTTCTGAACTGAAATATTATGAGATCCTACCTTAACCAGGCAGCAGTATCCCCATGGCTGTGCGTCTGTCTGGCTGCTTCACTCTAAAGGACCTGCTTAAACAGTAGCATACAGAATAAGTTATTCAACTTGAGGATCAGCACCGCCACTAATATTGGGGCGACTAGCCATATAGACCCACCCAAAATTCAGAATGCTAACTATTTGTAGTGACAAAGCTCAACATTACTAATAATTCACTTTTTCTATGCTCAGATACTGCTGTAAATCCAAACTATGGGAAAAATGACACTGCAATTCTTGATAAATACATTGGACAATGTTCTCCAGAGGAACAGATGCCCCATGGAGTGACCCCATTGACAACGCTGGTGCTAAAAGAAAGGAAATTATGATAACTACAAGGGAAATTCTCCTTTCTGTATGGCTGCACGCTGTCAATGGGGTAAATTAATACAGTACACTCCTAATTATCTGAATCCCCACTAACTGGAACTCCCTGTCTAACACACTCCTGGCTTGTTACCCAGTAGTTCCACGTAAGCATTAATTGAACAGCACTTACAGACGCTGTCAAGTCACTGAGCAATCTTTTTGAATGAGGCATTAACTGCAGTAGCACTCTAAGCCTCTCAGCATATAAATTACCTGCCGATTGACAGCAGGCATCACGGACCTCAGACGAAAGCAGGTTACTTCCTCACCCTTCCTTTCCCTGAACTTGGCTAACACATTAGTGAGCCTCCAAAATAAGCAAAACTGGATCTGGACTCTATGGTACCCTCCATTTTTGAAAAAAGTCACATTTCTAACCGCTCTACAGAGAGTGCTGAGAGCAGTGACAGAAGCAGTACTGCATGCGGCTCCATCTTTCCAGTCTTCCTCCCTATTTCCCTTCCCCAAACTCCACAGAACAGTGAGCACATCCCTACTGACAACAGCTCTGCATTCAGCTGTAGGAAAAACAAAATCCCCTATTGACAGCAGCTCTGCATTCAGCTGTAGGAAAAAACATCCCTACTGACAGCAGCTCGCATTCAGCTGTAGGGAGAAAAAAAACATCCCTACTGACAGCAGCTCTGCATTCAGCTGTAGGGAAAAAACATCCTACTGACAGCAGCTCTGCATTCAGCTGTAGGAAAAAACATCCCTACTGACAGCAGTTCTGCATTTAGCTGTAGGGAAAAACCCTGTCATTTGTATTTCATCTCAGCCACTATGTCAGCATCAGTGAGCAGCTCGGTAACAGCAGGAATCATCCAAATTCAGCCACTCTTATCTGTTAGAGTTTACAGCCTTTAGAAGTTATCAGTGTCTCACTTCTGAACAGGCAGACAGTGTTTAATCAGACAGGCATTAAAAAGAAAAATAAGCTCATTTCATCAGTACTGTATTATACAGTTTCTCACTGTACCCCGTTTCTGATTATGTTCACAAGCCACTGGAAGAAATGCAGAGACTGAGGCAGCACAGCCGCTATCTTCAGCAGTCTAATGCAGTTTTGCTTTTGAAATCTGAATTATTCCTGGCAGCCCATACAGACAGTTTGGTTGTTGACTCTCCACTCCTTACCTTACAGCCTTCTTTCTGCCATCTGGTAAGTTTTAAAATGTATTTTGTTAAAAACATGCCAGTAAAATGCAGCCAGAAACACAGGTAGCCTATCTACAATAAAATACAAAGTGCTTTCACTGCTAACACTACCTGTCATGAAGCACATTAATATGAAGGAAATCCGATTATCCAAACATTTCCTATGTCCCCAGGTGGTTCGGATAATCATGAGTCTTCTGTACATATGGTTCTAAGAACCAGTATTCAAAGTAGGAAGGGATAATATTAAAAATTGGTAACTGGGAAAGGCACACTGAGCAGAGGCTCGTTTCAGGTGCGACCAGGGACAGGGGTAAGGAGTACAAAAAATAGTCCCATATATGGCCTATAAGGTCAAATACAGGATTTATGTTTTTAACAACAATAAGGAAGCAGAATGGTTCCTAAGAAGGAACAACAACAGACCTGTATGGCTGCAATAGCAAGCATGAGACCTCTCAATGTATTTAAAAGCTAATCCTCGTCTACCACAGCTAGTAAGAAATCTAAGGTCTATGCAACCATTGCCCTTCATGGACTTGATTCCTCGGACTATGACCCATTCTGAGAAAATATTCCACACCCTGCCATAAGCTGCCAAGGTGGAAGACTTTGAGGACATCAGGATGTCCAAGACCTTCTTGAAGAATCCTTGTTTAAAGACTCTCCTTAATTCAGGAGCCTGGCTGATGGGTGCATTTCTACTGGGTTTAGAAGCACAGTTGAACAGTGGCCTAACTGATCCCTGCAGCATGGAAGACAGCACCTCAACAGGCCAGTATACTAGATCTGAGAACCATAGCCTTCTTGGAGACTCCAGGGCTATCAGAAGGAATCCTTCTTTTGACTGTTGCACATTTTGCAAGATTTCTCTCTGTGACGATCAGGCATCTGAGCCAGTCCACCTGGACACTTTGATCTCCTGCTAGGTGTATGGAGGTTCGTTGTTGTCAGCAGATTGGTTTCCTCCCACTGGGGCAACTTTTTGCCTCCAGGCGCATTGCTCAAAGAAACACACAATTTTTGGCAGAAAGCGGACTGCCTGGCCTCCCAGTCTGCCCAGATGATCCCAGCCTAATCTGTCCTAAATAAGCGGTCTCCAGCAACCCTCCCCTCCCTGCCCATTTACTTATATTCCCCATGTCTATCCTACACACGCTTGAAGCCCCACCCATTTCTCCTCCACCACTTCTGTTGCAGGTTTTATTTAACTCAAAATTGATTAGTGTTTTGCTCATAAAAGTGCTAAAACAGTGTGAAAATGCATAGCACTTGCCTCACTGTGTTTAATAAACATAACACTTCTAGAAGACCTATATACTTTCTGTACAGTTAGCATTGTCCCAAGGAAAAAAACTGCTAATCAATTATTTAAAACCCTGTGTTGGCAGTCTGTTCCAGGCACCTATCACCCTTTCAGTGAAGTAATACTTCCTCCATCCCTCTTGAACCCCCCACCACCACCACCTTTAATCACAATGCTCCCTGGTCCTGATGCACTCTCATTTGAAGGCAGTGGAACCACCTTGTCTCTGCTTTAGGTGCTGCCCTAATGGTTTTATGTATACGATGGTCACTACACTGTCCAAGCGTACTTTCACTGCCTGACATTGAATCTAACCCTGGAAGGGTGTCTGCACTAGAAAACACTGCCTGCATTCCTAGAACATTTATCTGCAGGTCCTCTTCCTGTGGACTTCACTTTTCCCAGACAGGAATTTGGGCTTATACCATTCCACAGCCTGAGAGACTGCCATCCATGGTGAGTATTCTCTTGTGGAGAGGCTAGAGGAGTCCCTTAGAAGATTTTCCAGATCCTTGCACCCTGACAGAGATTAGCTAACCTATCTTAGTAGACATACTAGTACACAGTAAATTTTTGATGCGGAGGACCAGACTGACAGCAACCTGGTCTGAAGTGGTCTCATAAAGAGCCATGCCAACAGCACAACCTCTGTACCAGCCCTCATACGGTCTAACAACTGAAGAAGTTTGGGGTGAACACACAACTGTCTCGGTTTTCAACACTTGAATCTCAGACTAAAGCCTCCTTCACGCCTAGTCCATCTGGAAGGATGCAACTAGGTGTTCCAGAAACTTTTCTCCTTGTTAACCATCTAACAATAAGTCTCCAGGACCCCCAAGATGCTGGGTTACTGACCTCCTTGCCACTTGGGCTGTGGGAGCTCTGATCAGTAGACTGTCCAAGTAAGGGTACATGTATCGAGCCTCCTGTCTTCACAGTACCACAGCAATATGATTACCTCAGAGACCACCCTCAGGGCAGTCGCCAAGCCAAATGAAGTGTTGGTATTGGCAGTGCTGATCCTGAATACATAAATTAGGAACTGCTGGTGAGAGAGGTGGAACAGAATGTGGAGATAAGTATCCCATAGGTCTACAGATGCTAGGTAATCCCATGGTTGCACTGCTCTGATGATCAACAGTACAGACTCCATTTTGAATGTTATGAGTCTTGCAAACTTGTGCTATGTGTTTTAAGTCCAGGACTGAGACATAACCCCACCCATTTCCACATCTTAAGGACTATAAAATGATTTGAATTGTCCCTTTTCTTACTCATGAGGGAAATGGAACAATCGCCTCTATCTGTATTAGGTGCTTCATAGTCTGATTCACTCACTCTTCCTTTACCAGATTAAGATACAGTAGTAGCACGAATTAGGGATTTTATGATATTCCCCATTAATCCTTCAGGAAATCTGAGGGAGGAGGGAGTACTAGTTACGTAGGAACTTACCGTAATAGTAGATCTTTTGAGAAGTTCCTTCAGTAGGTCATTACATATATAGGACTGGCGCCACCTGGCGTCAAGCCAGACCAACAGACTTTTTTTTTTTTTTTTTTTTTAGTAATCTCTGATGGGGACCGCCCACCCAACATCACTTAGCTGACGTCAGCATGGCTGTATATAGTGGGTGGTCCCCATGCTCACCTGTAGGTCTCCCGCCAGTGCCAGGAAGAGGTCTGACAGCAGGAGCAAACAAGTTTGGAGTCCTATGTAAGAAATAAAATGAGGGGAGGGAGGAGGGAAAATATGACCTACTGAAGGAACATCTCTGAAAATCTACTGTTACGTAAGTTCCCTACATAACTGTACTATCTTACTTCAAGAGGGTTCCTTCAGTAGGTCATTACATATAGGACAGAGTCCCAAGAAGTCCCTCAAAAGAGACCCGAGAGAAACAAGGAGAAGGAGGAGGAAATAACTCCCAACAGAAACTGGGAACCAGAATGGGCCCAGCCTAGGACAGAAGGCCCTGCAAGACAGCTAGGCTGAAGCCAGCCCTCTGCCTAGAAGCAATGTCCACACTATAGTGTTTAGTAAAGTGTGGACAGAACTCCAAATAGCTGCGTGCAGAGATCAGCTGCAGAGGCGTTCCACAAAAAGCCGTTAAACAGCCATGCCCTAGTAGAATTACCTCTGATGGGACCTGGCAGAGGTTTTTTGTACTACGTAACAATACCCAATACAGTTGCCTAACCATTTGGAAAGGCACTGCTTGGCTCGCTTTGCCCTTTGCCCTGGGGGCAAAAAAGAAACAAAAAAGCTGATCACAGCTACGGAAATCCTTGGTTAGGTGTGTGTAGCACGAGATCGAATGGGCGTCCATGGTGTGCGGAGTGCCTCAACTCTGTTCGAAGAGGACAGAAAGTAAACTGAAAGCTCTACTGACTGGTTCAGTGCGGCTTCTGACACCACCTTGGGCAAAAACTTAGGTTTTGTACTGAGACCGCCCAGTCCTCGTGGAAAATAAGATAAGGCTCTTTACAAACCAGGCGTGAAGCTCTGAAATCCTTCAAGCTGACGTAATGGCAACTAAAAATAATGTCTTCCAGGAAAGGCATAAGTCAACTCATGGCTGGTTCAAATGGGGAAAGTGAGCTTCTCAACACAAAGTTCAAATCCCAAGGTGGGGTTGGGCTGCGGATGGGGGTTTCAGATGAAGGACCCCTTTCAGAAAGGTTTTGAGGTCTCCCACTGAGCCCGGTTTACCATCCACCAGCTCGTAGTCGCCAAAATTGCCAAAAGTGGATCTTCAGGAAGAATATGAAAGACCAGAGTCTGACAGATGAAGGAAGTATTCCATGACTTGTGGGGCAGAACAAAAAGGGTTCCACTTCTTGGAGGTCGCCCAGATGGAAAAGCGTTTCCACTTCATAGCATAAGTGGAGCAGTGGAGGAGTTTTCTAGCCTCCAAAGAAACTGAGCTACTAGAGGAGGCCCGAGTGAGAAATCGCTATGTCTGCAGGAGCCTCATGTGAAGATGCAGGGTCCTGAGCCACGGATGAACAAGGTGACCTTGATCCTGAGTCAAGAGGTCGTGGGTCACTGGAAGTGGAACGGTGGTTCCCTCAATAGCTGCTGTAGCAGTGGGAACCAAATTTGTCTCAGCCAGAGAGAGGCGATGAGAATCATCCTCACCTTCTCTGTGAAACTTGAGAAGGACCCTCTGGAGAATGGGAAGCGGAGGAGGCGTGGGAGAGAGAGAGAGAGAGAGAGAGAGTGCATCGTGCCAGAAAGCACCATGCCCTGGTAAGTGCAAGCACAAACTGGGAAGTTTTGCACTGTGTTGGGAGGCAAAAGGTCGCTTCACCCCCATCTTAGGAAGCTAGATTCTGCCACTTCCGGTTTAATTCCCATTAATGAGTTAGGGTCAGAGACCTGCCGAGACAGTCCGCTAGGACATTTTGAATACCTGGAACATGCACACGGCCACTAGGGCCAGATCATGCTAGACCAACCAGTTCCACACACTCGCCGCCTCCCTGCGCATGAGTGCAGCGAGTTCTTCATTGTTTGTTGAGGTACCAAACTACCGACATATTGTCCGTTTGGACCAGCAGTGATCCCTTGGGAAGGAGGGTCTGGAAGGCCTGTAAGGCATACAAGACCACCCTCATCTCCAGACGTTGCTGTGTAATGATGCCTCCAAGCTGGACCACAGTCCTTGAGCTTGGTGCTTCCCTAGATGTGCTCCTCATCCCACGTTCAATGAATCTGTAGTTAGGAATGCCAAAGGAGCTGGGCTCATGAAAGGAAGACCCAAGGAAAGGTTGTAATGGTCCCTCCACCACAGCAATTCTTTCTGAACTGCTAGCGACACCAGGACCAGATGGTCCAGGTCGTCAGGAGTTGATCCCACTGCACCCGCAAGGACGCTGAGTAACTCATGTGGAGCCTCGCAGGGAACAGTAGTGATGGAGGCTGCCATCGGGCCAAGAAGGCAGAGGATCTCCCCAGTCGGGATGGTCCTGGATGAAGCCACCCATGAAGCCTGACGGATCATGGTCTCCACCCTGTCTGGAGGAAGGAAGGAAGGCTCTGCATTGGACCGTATCTAAAACCACCCGATGAATTGTAGTCTCTGGGACGGTATGACCACTATCACGTAATCCGGCAGCTCTCCTCAGCAGTACCACGAGATCGAGAGGTCCAGAAGCCCTCCCCAAACCGTGAGAGCTGTCACCATCATGCAATCCAGCAGGTATGGCTTTCTCCCATCCATGGCAGCTCAGCTGAGAGCCAAGGTTTGGAGTCAAACTTCAATTTGAACTTCATTCAGGCAGTGGAGATAGTTTTTCTACTCTGCTCCCTGCACCTTCAGAGAATCCTCAGCCCTCGATTAGACACTGTAATTTTTACTCTATTTGCCTACAAAACCTTTACTCCGTTTGCCTTTAAAAATCTCAAAAAAAAAAAAAAAATACAGTGGAGGATTTCTCAGCCTGCAGGGGCGCCTTAAATGTTAGCAGGGTTAACTGCACTCCTCCTGATCTGAACTCTGTATAAGCTGTTTTACTGCTCCTGAACTAAAATCTGTATTAATGCTGTTTTACTGAACTTAAGTGTAGAGACTAGGAAACGTTTGTGTGCTAAATTGTTTAAGCATTTAATTACTGCTGCAGTACAGCTAGCCCTCCCTTTCTTTTGCCCATTAAATTCCTGTTCCCTCTTCCTCCCCAGCTCTCCTCAGCAGTGCAGGAGATTGAGAGGGTCCTAAGAACCCTCCTCGAACCATAGAGCAGCCTCCCACAGTCACGCGATCCAGCAGGTGCGGCTTTCTCCCCTCCATCAGCAGCTCAGCTGAGAGCTAAACCCACGGATGCTTTGCATCAGCTACCCCACCTCCTCCACCCTTGGTAAACTGTTACTTGTATAGGCATAGTGCATGCTAAAAAAAAAATAATAATAAAATCAGCCTATTCCACCATCTGCAGGTTATACCTTTCAACCACTAGTGGCCACCACACTAACAACTATATAACCAATTTCTAAATCTCTCACAACTGTCTCTCCAATATGTTTGCACTGTACCTAATTACTATATCTGCCCTTGTCCCTAGGTGTCCCTCCCAGCATCTTCCTACCCTGATTCGGTGGTCTGCCAGGCACCGCACATCAGGCTGCCACTATACATTAATACCACTGCCACAAAGCTGACACCCACCCTGGATGCCACTCCCACACACACTCACTCAGCCCTGCTGTGCTCCCACCCAGCTTCCAAACTAGCAACCTAGCCCTACTTCCCACTAGTAGGCCAGCAACACCGCTTTCACTCAAGCCTACTGCCACCACCAGAAAGCACCACTGGTTTATACATAATACTAAATTCCTGATCACACTACTGCTGCTTCTAGCGGGTGATATTGAGCAAAACCCGGACTACTCACCATGCCCCAAACACCTCCTTACCACTCCAACTCCCCTCAGGCCTAAAACTGGTTCATCTAAATATTTGTAGCCTTCTATGTAAATAACCCTGCTTCAACCCCTCACCCTGTCCCTCAGACCAGACATCCTGATTATCTCTGAAACCTGGCTGAAGCCCATAACCTGGGCACCGAATTCTCTATACCAGGTTACACACTCATCCGACATGATCGGTTGGGTAAAGAGGGGTGGCCTAGCCATGTACATTGCCTCCAATATCCAGTTTTTCTCAGTCGCCTATCCCCCTTCGGACTCCATCGGCGCTATAATGGTAAAACTCTCCCTCCCACTCAATTCCAATTTTACTGCAGATACCTATTGTGCTCCCGACACCAACTCACCTGTGATACTGGACCACCTGGGCACTTAACTCTCTGACCTCAGGAGGAGCTCCACACACTTGGGGACTTTAACAAAACTGGCTCACGGGGTAAACTCCAAGCTTGGGACAAGGTAACTGCCCTTAACCTAGCTCAACTAATCTCAGAACCCACCGACTAAACCACAGATCCATGAACCACACTCTTCTTGACTGGTCCCTCACCCACACCCACATAGGATCCTATCCTCAGGCCTCCTTCCACCGCCCTCAGCAACCATCACGGAATCTATTTGGTAAGAAAAATATTCAGACCAAAAGCTCCCCCACCCAGAATTCTTATGACCAGATCCTTCAAATCACTGGACGCTCCTCCTTACTTGATGACTTGGCTAATTCTGACTGGTCACACATCAGTCAATCCATCTCCATAGATGAGCCCTGGTATTCTTTAAGACCAAGTTCATAGCTGTCTGGGATCCTCACGCCCCTCAGGCGCACTAGGGTCAGAGGTGCTCACCTCCCCTGGATCACAACAAAATCCTAGCCCTCCTCCGAAGCAGGACAAGGCCTGGAAATCTTACGCAATGCCTGCACTAGGAAACTCCACCAGGCAAAAGCCAATTACTTCAAAGTCTCATTCAATTCCACCTCCATCACCCAGCCAATTTCTGGAAAGTGGTAAAATCACTTCTCAGCCCTCCATCGCAGCCGCCCATTCCTACCTCCCAGGTAGGTGGTCTCACCATAGCCCGACCCTCCAGCAGTGGCCATGCTGTTTAACTCCCACTTCACAAACAGCCATGCCACCCTTTTATTCTCACCTCTCCTCCATCATTACACCACCTCTTCCACCCCAGCCAGTCTCACACCTCAGCTCACTCCTCCTCCTTCCTGCAGGTCACCCCGGATGAGGTATATAAGGCACTGGTTGCCCTTAATCCAAACAGCGGCAAATGTCCCACTGGGCTGGACTCCAAAATGCTCCACCTCTTGGGCCCGTCACAGCCATTCCACTGGCCTCCCTTTTCAATCTATCCTCCCTTGCAGAAGTCCCTCTGAATGGAAACATTCTACCATAATCCCCTTCCCAAGGGTAGGGATGCTTCAAACCCAGGCAACTATCGGCCCATCTCCCTACTCCCAATCTTGGCAAAACTAAAAGAGCGTCTAGTTCTTGTTCAACCATCGCCCTTTCTGGATTCCTCCTCCTTTTCACCCCTTCCAGTCTGGCTTTGGAAATCCACTCCACCACTACCTCCCTCCTCAGGCTCACCGACTCCATTTTACTGGGATGGATACTGGTCACATCAGGGCTGCCATCTTTATTGACCTGGCCAAGGCGTTTGACACCATCTCCACTCACTCCTCTAACCAAACTTGCCAAAGCTGGTCTATGCAGCTAGGCCACCAGTTAGTTCCACTCGTACCTAGGAAGCAGGTCCCAATCCGTCAGAATCGGTTCTTCCACCTCGGCACCCTTCCTATCACCACAGGGGTACCAAGGCTCAGTCCTAGGCTCACTCCTGTTCTCCATCTTTCTGAATGACCTGCCATCTGCCTGCCCGCACACCTCAATCCACATGTATGCGGGACGACACTGTACTGTATACTTCTGGCCCTTCAGCCTCAGAGGTTACGACCAGATTACAGCTGGCCTTGAACTCAGTCCAGCACTGGCTTCGCTCCAATCAACTCTTCCTCAATGCCAAGAAAACAGTCTCGGTAACCTTTGGCACAAGGCAGAGACTGCTGAGGCTCCCTCCCCGATCACATTCCACACCCCTGGGAAGAGCGCCCCTTGAGGCTTGTACCTCCTTTACATACCTCGGGGTCTGGCTTGATCAGCACCTCAACTTTTCTGATCACGTTGACTCCATACTCAAGAAGCTTCACCCCAGGCTTGGTGCACTCTACCGTAACCAAGACAACATCCCAGAACCTGCCCGTGAGGTGTCGTTCTGCAGAAAATGATCCTTCCCATCTTCGACTAGGGGCGTAGTCTACAGTGCCAGTCCCAAGTCCACCTTAGCCAGGCTGGACCCCTTTTCCACTCTTTCTGTTGTTTCATACTAAATTGTCCTTACTGCACACACCACTGTGCCCTCTACCACTCAATGAATCTCACATCTCTAGACAATGTGAGCAGCTCCACTGTGCCAAGATCCGGCCAAGTATTGGTCCCAGTCGCCCCCCACCTCACTGCTGCTCTAGACAACCCCTGCACCCTAGCATATTCCCTCAGAAAACGTGACTCCTGGTCTTTATCTGTCCCACATAGGGCCACAGGTGTTGAACAGGGAGTATTCAGCTACCGCATTCCTAAGTTGTGGAATTTCCTCCCCATACACATTCGAACTTCTCTTCCCTCCTGCACCTTAGCTCCTTGCTCCAAGCTCATTTCTCCACTACCTGCACTTGTGCCTAGGCAGTTTGTTAAACCATTCTGAGTAATTACCATTGATTTGCTATACCTATTGAGCTTTATTTATGCCGATGTATGTAAACTATGTCTGTATCTCTGCTTGCTCCCCAGTTCCACTATGTCCTTATATCGGAACCACTATGTATTGTTTACCCTTCATGAATCTCAACTCGCTGTTTGTCATTCACCTGTGTATTTGTTTCCCGTCCCCAGGACACATCTGGAATCGAGCAGTAGCCTGCTCAGCATGCCTTCCTGGTTAAATGCTTAAATAAATAAATAAATAAATAAATAAATGGATGGATGACTGTGATATTGACAGTAATCCCCAGTCTGCCAAAGAGGTCCAGGGTAAGGCGAGGCCTCCAGTAAAGAGTCCCTGGATGGGGCTGAAATCAGCCAATCATCCAGGTAAGGGAAAACCGCAATACCCTGCTGACGTAAACAGACCGCCACCACCACTAGGCACTTGGTAAACACCCGAAGTGCGAGGATAGACAAAGGAGTGCCGAAACTGGAAATGCTCCCTTGGAACTGGAACCGCATGAAGCGGCGGTGGCTGTGGAAGATCGGGATGTGCAGGTAAGTATCCTGCATGTCCACAGTGCACAACCAATGATTCTCCAGAAGCAGTGGAAGGCGACTCTGGGCGTCAGCATCCTGAACTTTGTACTCGACAAGCGATTGAGGCTGCTCAAGTTGAGAATGGATAAGAAGTCTCCGTCTTTTGAAAAAATGGGAGTAGAACCCCTACCCTTTGCGGGATGGGAGCAGCGCTCTATTGCTTCCTTGAGCAAGAGGTTTTGAACTTCTTCTTGAACAAGAAGAGCCTGACCCCTGGAGTAAAAGACCTTTTGGCAGAGACTCTGGAGGAATTTCCAGAAACTCTATAGTGTGTCCGCGAAACCAACTGCAGGACCCACGCGTTGGAGGTTATCGCCTTCATTCCTGCGCATGGCGGGCGAACCCCCACCCCACCTGCTCCTTGTCGTGAGACTGAGGAGTTAGTGGGGACAGGAAGTCAGGAAGTGGCAGGATGTTCAGGGGAGGACCTCCTGAATGTCTCTGGTTCTAGGAGGCCAGAGGGTGGCGGAACCCGTGGCCTCGCGTTTGCCTTGGCGCGAGCAGAGCCAGTTCCTCTGCCTCCAGGTCCTTTTCCGAAAGTGCTGTTGCTGCTGCTGCTGAGTGCCCGATAGGTACATGGACCTTACTGATCTTAGGGTGAGACCTCTGTCCTGAGATCAGTAATAATGTCTTGATGTTGCCACCAAAAAGCACTGAGCCCCAGAAGGTGGCGTCCTGAATAGCAGACTGTACCTCGTTGGTGAGGCCAGAGATGCGGAGCCAGGAATGCCGCCTTAAGGCGGGAGGTTGCGAGCACAAGCTACAGATTCAGCGGAGTCGTATGTGGCTCGCAAAGCATGCCTACAGGAGAAGCGAGAGAGGCAAAGATCCTTGGCAAGCTCTTCCTTGAGACTCAAGGGTTCCATCGACTGGACTCTGACCTCTAACCTGGCTAAGGTAGCCTTTGGTGTGACACCATGTGGACCACATAGTTGAGGGATCTGAGTGCACATGTGGCGAAGCATAACTTTTCTGCCAAACTTGTCTACCTGCCTTGACTCTTTGTCTGGAGGAAAGGTGCTCATGTGCTTGGGTGCAGCGGGGCAATCATAAGCAGCTGAAATGATGACAGCGTCCACCTTAGGATGTGTCTTAAGAAAGGAGCTTCCTTCAGCGCCTGGTATATCCTATCCGCCCCTCTTAGGTACAGCGGAGAGAATGAGGTCCTGGTGAGGTCCGATCCGTGGAGGATCGGGACAGAGGACAGAGACTAAGTCCAGGTGCTCGGCTAGTCTCTGTCTCATGGGGTCCTGATCCTCCAACTCCCAGTCAAAAAATCCTTCATGGACCTCAATAGATCCAGAAAGCAGGGTCCTCTGGAGGGGACTTAGGAGAAACCTTGCCTTGGACCCTCTGGTTCCTCTAAAACATCCTCTGCCGACTTGACTGCATCCTCGTCCCCATCCTCATCATCATTCACCCCTTGTCTGGAAGACCACGAATGCCGGGAGGACAATGGTTTGACGTGCCGTCCCAGAGACATGAACGCGGAAGGAGAAGAGCTCCTCGGGAGCGGAGATCTGGGACAGCGTGGATGTGGGAGTCTACTCTCCAGATCTGATACTAACTCAGCGCGCCCCTGCTACCAAGACTAGATTAAAGTCTTGAAATTGGGCGTAGCCGGAAGTGGAGGAGGTGGAGGAGGTTGAGTTGAGGGGTGGAGGGTGGGGGAGGAGGAGGATGTGGAATTACTGGTGGAGGGGTAGTGATACCCCTGGTAACCCTGGAAGTGGTAACCTGAGCAGGGATTGTAGCCAGGGTAATACTGTCCCAGGGAACTCCAGTCAGGAGAAGACCAGCCAGGTAGTGGTCCCCAGGGTACCCCGGTGGGTAGTGTGGAATAATATGGGGTCTGGAATAAATCCCGTCGTCAGGGGTCTGCGGAGGGACCCATATCAGATCCACCGTGGTGTAATTGGTGGGGGTCGGGTCGGGATAGTCAATGTCAGGGTACTGACGGGACTGGCACTACCCAGTCCGACACGGAAGGGATCCGGCATCGGAGGGGCTGGCGTCAGGGCTGGACGAAGGGACCCAGAGGACCATGTCTGGCACTGAAGACAATGGCTGGGGCAGACCACGGGGCCCAGGCTGAGGAAGAGTTTGAGACTGCAGCGTCGGGTTGAGAGTCACCACATCTGATGGTGGGATCGGTGCAGGCGTAGTCACGCTCTGAAGGATCCCACGGATGGAGAAGGAGGGGCCTCCACTGTTAGGCCAGATGGCTAAGGAGGAGCCTCCTGCCCAGTGACCCCATCAGGGGAGCGCGGGACTGACCCAGATGAAGGGTCTTTGATGTCGAGGGGTCCTACTATCCCTCACCAGAGGTACCCCTGAGAAGGGAGGGTAGTGGCGGGGAGAAGAGGGAGGGGGCAGTCTCCCCTGGTTCTGCGGATGTCGGGTGAGGCGCCATTAGGTTCCAACGGGAGAACCACGCCTGAGCGGCTGGAGATGGGAGTCTTACCAGACTTCTTGGTTGTGACCGGGTGGGTCCCCAGGCTGGGGAGCTAACCTACCGGTGGCTGGGCAGGTCCAGGAGGAGCCGGGGCGCCGACTTGGCGGCTGTTGCAGTGTGGCTGGAGGAGTTAACGGATGACTGACCCGTGGAAGACTTGTCCAGACTTCCGCCGAGAGGCTTCTTAGGCGGCGCCTATAAGGTGGCCTTGCTCGAAGGGGCTGAGGCCTCAGGCTGGGCCTCCGTGGAGCAGTCCTGCTCCCTGGATTTCTCCTTGTGGTGTTTCTTGGAGGAAGAAGATTTTTCAGAGGAGGAGGAGAACTTGCGGATCTTGCCCATTTGCTTCTCTAGTGAAGCCAGGCGGACTTTAAAAGATGGGCCTCCAAAGCCTGCTGTCTCCACTTTTGGTGACCTGGTTGAAAGTTTGGCACCCAAGCAGGATGAGACAGGATGGTCATGGTCCAAACAGATCACGCACTTCAGATGTCAGTCTTTATGAGGAATTTGCATGCATGGAGAAGAACTTCTTACAAGACATAAGCATAAAAATTGAAAAGGAATAGCAAAGGAAAAATCGACGCAAGGAACTAACAGAGTGATCGCTACTGGAAGTCTGCTGTCGACTGACGCCGGGCGACAGCGAGAAAGAACTGGAGGCGGGCATGGGACTGCCCACTATATCTGCCACGCTGATGTCAGTCACATGGCGTTGGGTGGGCGGTCCCCTATCAGGACTGCTAGAAAAGTCTGCCGTGAGGCCCGACGCCAGGTGGCGCCAATCCTATAAGTAATGACCCACTGAAGGAACCATCTCAAGTAAGAGCTCACAAAATCTCCTTTGTTGTACCTAGGATGGACACAAGATGGCGTACATGCTTTACTCTTGCTATAAGTGGCATGCTTTTGTCGGAACAGACACAGAGTTTACATATGCCCTCCAGGTGGCACTCTAAAAATCAGGTGGTAATGAAAACTATCAAAAGTATCCCCAAAGTACAGTATACAGTAGTTTAATTAAATATTGCCTGAAGTTTTATACTATGTGTTACTCTAATCTTGATTCCTATATTATTGCATTTTGTGGTCAACCGTCAAATCCAGATAATAAGATTTTTGCCAATACCATTTGTTTCTCTAATGTAGCTATGTGTTATTAAATTTTGTAGTCAATGGTTCATTTCATTTACATTTTATTGTGTAACTTGTAAGCTTCACAGAGCATAAAATGCCTTTTGAGAGACACGTGTACTATTAATCTTTTAGAAATCAGTTTACAGAGTTAGATTGTGGCACACATGATCGTGTATAAGGGCATATTTTAGCAATCTGTGGTTGAATCTAGCAATCCCAAAAGAATAAAATGTTTTCAAAAATTCTTTCTGTTCAACTGTTTTGTTTTAACATATATCAGGAGTGTGCCTCTAGGCACTTACAGTATTGTGAAGAGTTACTGTAAAATGCCCCTCTGTAGCATAAAGTAAGTTTACCTTTTCAGGCAATATTAGCATATCTTTCTTTTTAGTCAGCTCGTACTAAACTCCACTACCACGGAAGCATATCCACCTCGAGGACACACATCTGCCAGCAAGCGCTGTCCCGGTGTAACTTTTTGCAAGCACATTTGTAAAATCAAGTAAATGCTTTAGAGGTTCTTAACCTCAGCTGCCCCATGTGTGTGTAAACTAAAAACAATCACCACTTCTGCTGCAAAATACTTTCAAACATCAGGCGAAATCATGCGCTTGTGCAGGAGGGTACTCTACTGCACATGCATAAGACCTTCACTTCAGCTCCTCTTTAACAGGTGAACAATTTCGCTCAGATTTGTAAAATTATTTTGCAGCAAAAGTAGTGCTAGTTTTAATTTACAGACACCAGGGTGACTGAGGTTCTGAACCTCTACAGCATATACTCGATTTACAATGTGTTTTATTGTGAAAAGTTGCGATTAAGGACGCTCTTGCTGGCAGACGACGTCCTCAAGTGGATATGCTTTTTGGCGGCAGCGGAGTTTAGGTGCAGACTGACCAAAATGAAAGATATGCTATTGCTCAAAAAAGGTAAATAAATTACTTTTTATGCTACAAGGCATTTTAGAGTTACTCCTTCACAAATACTGTATGTGTCAAGCAGCACACTCCTGACATATGTTAAAAATGGAGGGCAAAGCTGACGTGCCCCTTTATCGCTTTTGTTTCAAACTGTGAATATAGCAGAGCGAACATACGAATGTGCCAGCAAAAACAGACCACCGGTCAGTCTGCTCAAGTGTGCAGCTAGCACCCTATTTTGCAGCTGCCCCACCCTCCCCTTTGTCATCCCAATGCTACCCCCACTTCCCCACCCTCACTCTCCCCTGTCCCATGCCCTTTTGAAGCTGTTCGAATTTACATACCACCACACATTCTGGTAGTGCATTCCATTTTCCTACCCCCCATGACACAGTGTCTCTAATTCCTCCTAAATCTTCCCTTCTATTCTTACCCATGCCCCGGGGTCCCTCACCCTTCTTAATTTAAGGACCTTATCTGCCCCATCCTTATTTATTCCCTCAGATACTTAAATGTCTCTATCATGGCCCCCATCCCTTCTGTCCTCCAGTTTAGTTTACTTTAGTTTATTGTTCTAGGAATTATTACCAGGGTGTACATATGCAGGTCTCCAAGCCTGCTCTCTTATCTCTCCCTCGATTCCACATACAATCTTCGTTGCCCTCCTCTGCACCCCTCCAGTAGCCTGATATCATGCTTCAGGTATGGCCTCCAAAACTGCACACAGTATTCCAAGTGTGGCTTTACTAGCGACCTGTAGAGTGGAAAAATCACCTCTCTTCACACTTTAATTCATCTTTCTAGAGTTCTTCTGTGGTGCACTGTGATAAGTGTCAGCTTACATTTTTTTGTGGTCAGTGGTTCTAATCCAGTTTATGCTATTTTTCCAAGATTAACATACATTGATTCTTTTATAATTTGTAAGAGTGCTATTTTCACCAAAATACTTCTGGTGAAATATTGGCTTTATTTCAAGCCATGTATATTGTAGTTTCATTCTTTTTTTTAGAAATTAACATACAGATTTTGATGGTAGCAACATCAGACCAATGCTGCGAATAACGGTTTCATTTTTTCTATAATTTTAAGCGTGATAGTTAACCAGAAATAATTTTGGAAAACTGTTTTGTTACAAACGCTGCATACTGTACTTTATTAATCTTTTTAGAGGTAGTATTCAGAGTTCTATGGTGATGTACCATGATAAGTCTGTGGTTATATGTTTTTGTGGTCAGCAGTTCGAATCCAGCTGATGGTAGTTTTCAAGAACAACATAAATTCATTCTTTCTATCATTTTTAAGAGTAATTGTTTTCCAAAATTCTTTCTGGTTAACTATAGCTTTGTTTCAAACTGTGGACATAGTGCTTCAATTAATCTTTTTAGAGGTTAGTTTTCAGAGTTTTACTATTGTATGCGGTGATGAGCAGGGTTTTAAATAACTGCAAACTGATTAGCACTTTCACAAGTAAAACTGCTAATCAGTTGAGATAATGTATAGCTCGTGTCTCAATTTGTTTAGCAACATAAACTGCTAGAAAATGCATATACCTACTTTTACTGATTGATTACAATGAAAGTACTAATCAATTTTGCAGTTATTTAAAACCCTGATAAGTCAGTGATAATATGACAGAGCACTGGGGCCTAAGCTGCATCAACACAGCAAAAGCACCCCTGGCATCAGCGATGACAGCACAGGATGGGATCAAGCTGCTGAACAAGGGCTGTGGTAATGGAGGAGCAGAAAATTGAGGTCGATGGAAGGTGGCAAGTGGCAACACCATGGAGACTGTTGGCGATGGGGCAGGCACAAGCTCCTGCATTGCAAGAGCACAGCTGGCAGAAGAAGCAGTGTAGCTCATCACTGGTTTACCATGTGATATTAGTTGTTGCATCGGCTGTGTGCTAGTGTTGATGACATGGGCAGAGCCAAGGTCGGCAATCCCTCGCTGGCCAAGGAGAAGACTAGGGAACTCTCTGCCGATGGCAGCCTGGAGTGGCAGGGAGTGTTGCCAATGTAGAGATCAGAACAGGGTCAACCCTAACTTTTCTTTGCACTACCCAGCAGGACTAGTTGATTCAAAATTGCACTAGCCACACACAGCTGCAGTAGCTCACGACTGCAGTGGTAAATTTGACTACTTATACAGGAAAGAAAGAAAGCCAGCCAAGAAAATACTCTGATTATTACATATTTATCCTGCTCCCACATTGCTTCTGGCCCCAGCAGAAAAAAGACTAATGCCATCACACACAGTGTGCCCCTTGTTTTATACCATGGCTTCCTCTATTTCAGCATCCTCGAACCAGAGCACAACACAGTAGCAAATATTCAATCAAGCAGACCTATCTCTGCACACAATAGCTGGCATCATCATGCACCTCACCACACTCTCCCCACCACCCACAGGGCAATGAACAGAGTCCGGCAGAGAAAGACACACTCAGCCCCACCCATGATAAACTGGGCCCAGTACTTCTGTGCAGTATCCAAGTGAGCCAGGGGCACTTCTAGGATTTGGGAGGGGCTGCACAAATCTAAGGGCTTGGAAACAGAAAACATTATGACATTTATATGTTTAAAAGTATTGATTTTAACATATTAACAAGTATTGATTTACCTGTATTAACAAACAGGAGGCAGTAAGAGATCTGGTAGTGACCATTATATGGTGTGGTTCATACTCAATATGGGAAGGGTAACAGGAGGAACAGGTACCAGGGTGATTGATTTTAAGGAGCAGACTTTAAAAGGATGGGAGAAATTCTGGTTGAGCATCTGGTGGGAATTCAGACATGCATGAGTGCCAGCCAAAATGGAACAGCATTAAGAAAGTGCTGGCAGAGGCTACTGATACCTACACCAGGACAGAAGCAAGAAGGAAGAGCAAAGAATCTGAGCTGTCTGACTCGGGAGATAATGGAAGGGTGAGGGCCAAGAGAAAGCATTCAGAGGTTTAGGAAATCAGGAGGCGAAGGGACAAAGATGAGTACGAAAAGTCCAGGAGGTTACCAGGATAGTCAGAGCGGCCAAGGCTTCCAGAGGGCTGAGGCTGGCACAGGGAATCGGAACTGGGAAAAGGACTTCTTCAGATACATTGGTGAGAGAAAAAGAAGCAAAGATCAGATTGTGAGGATTAAGAAAGAAGGGGTGAGTGGAGAAGGAGAAGACCAGGCAGGGCACTGAATGAGTGCTTCTGCTCTGTGTTCCAAAGGAAAAAGGGAGGCTGATACCCCATGGGAAGGGGAGTGGGGTGACTAATATCAGAATTATGGAGCACAGGATGCTGAAGGGACTAAGGGCACTGACAGTGGACAAGGCTCCAGGTCTGGATGGCATTCACCCTAAGGTACTTAGGAGCTAGTGTAAATCCTGGTGGGGCCACTGGCAGACCTGTTCAGTACTTCACTGGACACAGGATGCATGCTACAGGACTGGAGGATGGCCCATGTGGTGCCCATTCGTCAAAGTGGCTTGAAGGATGATCCATGCAACTACAGACTGGTGAGTCTCACTTCAATCATGGGGAAACTCATAGAGTCAATCCTAGAGGAGAGACTGGTGACCTTTCTGGAGTACAATGGTCTCCAAGGCGACCATCAGCATGGTTTTGTATTGGGCAGATCCGTCAGATGAACCTAGTCGGAGTACTACGACTGGGTTACCAAGGAACTGGGCGGGGCCATGCAGCAGATGGCCTATATTTGGACTTAGCAAGGCCTCTGACTCTGTGCCACATGGGAGGCTGGAGAAAACTGGAATACATTGGGGTGGGGACAAAATGGTCAACTGGATCACCAACTGGCTGAGGGGTAGGCAGCAAAGGGTGGTGGTGGGAACTCTCATCACCAAAGGATGTTAAGAGTGGGGTGCCCCAGGGTTCAGTACTGAGACGGTGCTGTTTGGGATATTTATATCCGATATCTCAAATGGGATACAGAGTAGGATCAGTCTGTTTGTAGACGATTCTAAGATTGCTACTACTCCCTTTTAAGGAAGATGGAGTGGGTAAGGGTGGGGGAGGCTGTGCTTTATACATCGTAACTTCTTAAATGGCCACGCTCTACCAACCCCAAAGCTGGACTATGGTTCCCAAGCTATTTCTCTTAAAATTACACCAGACCACTCCAGAGCCCTGCTGATTATCACTGTGGCATATGTCCTGCCGTGAAACAAACCCCAGCAATCCAATCGCTCGCTGACTACCTCTCAGCCTCTCGCATAAGGCTGAGCAGATACTGGTAGGTGACACCAAGTGGCTTGCCAGCTTGGCTGCCATAAAGGACACATTTGCAGCCCTTGACCTAACTCAGCTAGTAACTCAACCCACACAGCTGAACCCGTCCAATGGCTCTTGCACCCTCTTGGACATTCTCCTCACCAAGTGCCCACACAGAATTGTGGACATCTCTGTCCATCCAACTCCCAGTGACCACTTGCAAGTAACTTTCACCTGGTCCTGTCAGCTACCTAAACCTGTGCTCAACATGGTCTCCCACCGCATCATTCGACCTGGTAATCTTGTTAAACGTAACCAGTACCTAGCCCACTGTGATTGGTCCCCTATAAACCAGGCCCCTGAGTACTGTTAAAGTGCTTGACTACTTCACCAGCTCCTTTGACAAGGCCTTGACATCTTTGCCCCACTGGTCAAAACTTGTACCAAACAACGTGCGTGCCTTGGGTCACACCATCACTCCTGCAACAGCTATGACTCGGAGATAATCTCTGGCACAGCGCCATTGTTTCTGGTAAGCCTGGGGACAGGCAAGTCTACAATGCTCAAGCACACAGATGTACTTAGGCCATTTGTAAGGCCGAGGAGTACACAGATCCACTCTAGCCTCCTCCTGGGGTCTGCCCAGAACTTCTGGGACAACATAAAGGAACTAAAGGGAAATCTTGCCCCTCCACCATCTCAACTTAACTTTAATGGGACCACTATCACTGACCCCACTAGCACTGCTGACTACCTTGACTCGCCTTCTCAGACCTCAGCACAGTCCTCCCTAGCAACTTCTTTGACCCATCCCCCTCACAGCCTCCATCCCTCTCATGTGCACCTTTCTACCTGCGGACCATTTCACCACAAGACACCAGGCATTACCGTCTAAAGCCCTCAGTGGCACTAGACCCGCTTGTGACCCCCTGGATACAAGGCTCCTATGACTGATCCTTGATGTAGTGCTTACCCCACTGACAGACCTACTCAACTGCTCCCTTTACCTTGGTCAGTTCCCTCTAGCCAGGAAAAGGCGGTCATCACTCCACTCTTAAAGTGGAGACACTTCCTCCCTGGCAACTATCAGGCGATCTCTATTCTTCCACCGCTCTCAAAAGGCCTGGAAAAAGTAGTAGCAGACCAACTGTCCAAATATCTGGCCTCCACGATCTACTATGCAGGGAGCAACATGGCTTCGATCAGGTCATAGTATGACCACAGCTCTTGTGGAGTTCTCCAGTTTCCTTCATGAAACCTTTGACAAAGGCCACCTTGTAGAAGCTGTCTTTATTGACCTTTCCAAGGCCTCTGATACAGTCTGTTACCCTCTCCTTCTTGACTCACTCCTCCAACTTGGCTTTTCCCAAGGCCCACTTGACTGATTCTCCAGTTACCTCCGCAAGGTCTCAATGTGTTAAAATACACAATACCCTCTCCAGCACCCATCATGTCTGCCCAGAGGGATCACAGGGTCCCATTTTGGGTCTGCTTCTCTTTAGTCTCTACCTGAATGCCCTACCCAACTCCTGCTCTAGCAAGGTTCTTCTATATCGGATGATGCTGTCCTATTCATTTCCCACCTGACCCTTCCTCACTTCAGACCTCCCTCCAGCACTCCTTCAACCAAACTGAGAGCTAGTTTATCGACAGCAAGCTGGTTATTATAAAAAAAAAAAAAAAGCTATGTTATTTGCTCATCATCAAAGCAAGGCCAGAGACTTGCCCTCCAGATACTCTCCAGCTCACTTCACCTGCTGGAGCAGGATAACATGTGCAAATACTTGATGTACCTTCACTCAGCCCTCACCTTCCACTCTTATATCAACTTGCTTACCTCAGCTACCAACATGCACATCGGCCTCCTCTACTGCCATAAGGATTGCCTACCACAGAGGCCCTCCGACTGGCTTTCACCTCTTCAGTCTGGTCACTTGTAGACTCGGCCTCCCTGTCTATGCCGCTGCTGATGCCATCACTGTCAACAAAATCAAATGTCCCTAAACAAGGCCTGTAGGCTCCTAACAGTGCAGACAGGAGGATTCATCATGTACACTATACTCCCTGGCCAACATAATCTTGAAGAGATTGTAATATCAGTCCTGCCTCCTGGCAAAAAAAAAATACTCATAGGTCCGGTCCCCGGGTGTCCGCCTCCCTCCACCCTGCTACCCTCCCTGTTTTCACTTGTGGTGCTATCAAGGCTGTTTCTTGAGTCCCCAGGATGAGGACCACACTGCCAGGATCTTTCTGTTACAGGCGCCACATTAGTTCAACTCCCCCACCTCCATCTCCTCCCTCCCTAAAATAGGTCCTTTTAAGGCAGCTCTCAGGAACTTCATTCTCTCCACTTGCAGTTGCAAATGTCCCCAACATGTGGGCCCTAGACCACCATGCCTCCCTTCTCTTGGGCCTGTAGTTAATCTCCTACTTAGACAAAGCCTCACATGAGTTTGCATCTTAGTGCCACATATCTGTTTACTGTTGCCTAGCTTCCACTCCGAATAGGACTTGAGTCGCTACCGAATACTGTGAAGTTTTGTCTTTTGTATTACTTCTTTGCTTTAAGGTTCTGTATGGCTGTCTCTATCTTGTTACTGTATGCTATTTTTATACTCATGTATCTTATGACTTGTATTTTACCCTGTGCTTTACTATGTATTGCCTGTTACTAACGTGGAGCCTTTGGAAACGAGTCCATGACTCCAAGTATTATAATTCCAATGTGAATATAAATAAATAAATAAAAACTAAGTATGGTGCAGTGGTAGATGGCATAGAGGATGGAGGAGACTGCAGTAAGACCTGACCAAACTACAGGAATTTATTTATTTATTGACTGATGATTTGAAAGTACCTTTGAGTCAGAGACTCCTTTACAAAGGTTCCACATCACAGTAATTAGAGACAAACAATATTACATAGCATAACACAGACTAGTTTGTTACAGAAACAGTAGTTCAACAGTCCGATATTAGTAATTAACTAGTACAGGTAATTAATCAATCGTATATACACTCAGGCATAGAACTAACCTGGCAGACTCAGGAATGGTCAGAGACATGGAAGTTGGGGTTCACTGCCAAGAGTGCAAGGTACTGCGCGGATCAAAGAATCAGAGGAGGAAATATCAGCTGGGAGGGTACAGTTGGTAAGCACAGTGGAGAAAAGGATCTAGGGGTACTAATAATGGGGGTATGAACCACTTGACTCAGTGCAGGAAGGCGACTGCAATGGCAAACAAGATGCTGGGGTGCATAGCGAGGGAATGTCCACCAGGCACACAGGAGTGATCCTACCCCTGTACAGGTCACTGGTCAGGCGCATCTGGAATACTGCATGCAGTACTGGTGTCCATTCCTGAGGGGCATCAGATTGCTGGAGGGATGCAGCATAGGGCAAACAAGATGATACAGGGACTTGAGGGTAAATCCTATGAGGAGAGGCTGGGAAAGCTGCAAATGTATTCCCTGGAAGACAGGATGAATAGGGGATATGATCGAAATCTTTAAGTACCTAAATGGTATTAACAGGATTAATACAAGAAGGGATTCTTCAGATCAGGCAGGGAGGGACACAAGAGGGCATCAGCTGAGATTGGTGGGGGAATTCAGAAGGGCAATCAGGAGACACTTTTTCACAGGGTGGTAGATAAACACTCTGCCAGGAGGTGGTATTGTGTAGAATAGTGGGAGGATTTAAGAGAGGGTGGAACAGAGTGAGGGGGTAGTTATGAGGAGGGAGGGTGGGAAAGCGGCCAGTTGAGGGGCTAGCTGCACAATCAGGCAGACTTGACAGACCATGAGGCCCGTTTCTGCTGCCATTTCATAAGTTGGTATGTAACATGCTATGCCACAACAATAACAGATTTTTTAAAAACATTCTTTCATCAAGCCAGGGTAAACAATACACAGGCATGATACGATACTATACTACCCATTTCTGTAGAGGATGATCTGTGCTCCCCAGGAATGCTCATTTTAACCTTTCAAATTACATGATTTATTAAGGTATTTTGTACCATACATGCAAAGGTTTGTTTTAGGATGAAAGGACATGCTGGGCAAGATAAGGGTGGGACTGTATGGATGGTGTTGGCTGGCATGGTCATTTGGAAGAGCTGGGGACCCCTTCAGTTGCCAGTAATGGCAGCTATGAGTCTATGGATAGTCATTTCAGATGCGGTCTGCAGCGGTGTCAGGGAAAGTAGAGTTGAGAGATTTGAAAGGAGAGGAGCAGCTATGGTGAGGCTGGGATAAAACCCACCACCTGCAGAGCTGACCATGTATGCCTATTAGCATATTTTCACTGAAATGTTGGGTACATACGCTCAAAATGTAGGAAATGAGGGGCACTGCTTTTAATAACGTGGGACAAATTGTCAGACAAAGTCGGGAAAACTGGAAGCTAGTGACTTAACAGCTTCTACCCTTGATCACACCCTGAACACCAGCTGAAAGTTCAAACAGTGGAGTGATAATGACTCGCATTAAACCTTTTGTAGGATCCCCCTCTTGAACTGCCAGGTAACTGCAGCTCTTAATGAGGTGTTAATGACACCAGGCCATCTGGAACACAGAGATTAGCAGGAGGACTAGAGCCTGCTTAAAGTAGGGACTTTTTTTCAGTTAAGGCTTTTATTAGATATTTATAACTTCAGACAAGACCAGGTACATACACTGCAGTATAGGGCACATGAGCATACAGCAGAATAAAGCACGAGTACATCAATGAGCAAAAGCTCCCAGGAATTAGGAATAGTATCTATGTAGGCACATAATAAACATGTTGATAACATTCTCTGATCAAAGAATCCAAAGAAGGGAAAAGGCATAACTCCAGAGCTCTGTGGTTACCAGCTGAAGCGGGAATAGCTGGGATGCTGGCAGGCTTGCTGGCAGTCTTGAGGAGTTTCCTGATACTGTCTCTACTTGAGGAACAAGGAACAGGAGAGAGAACAATAACAAACACTAAAGTTCCAGATCATGCATTCTGCCAGTTAAGGAGAGGGATGGTTACTTATTTTACATGGGGGGTCAAGGACCCTACCTGAGAGTATACCATTATCTGCTTAGACCAGTCCATCTTAACTGAGAGGTTCACCCTATTCCAGCGCGTGGACAGAGGCAGGCTAAATATGGAGCCCAACAAAGGTAGTACTGTGGGAGAGTATTAGCAATTGCATGAGATAAGCAATCCAAAGTGGCCACCTTTGAAAAGGAGTTTAGCAATTCGAGATAGTAGTACCACTATGGTTATCCAGTGGAAGAGGATAAGCCACTTAGCTTGAAGATTTAGGCCTTGTCTACACTACCCCTCTGTAGCGTTACAGAGTGCCAAGCGTTACCCCAGCGGTTCGCGTTTACACCTGTAGCGTTACAGAAGGCGTCCGATACCATTGTTGAAACCATATGAGGTGATTTCAACAGCGGTTATAAAACACGATGCATACTCGATAGCGTTACCGGCCGTAGTGTGGCGTGGTACTGGTCCCTAAGCATAGCGCGAAGCTGCATTGTGGGATCGGTTGCCACAGTAGCGGTCGCCCGGTTCCTGAAGTGTGGACCAGCGGTGCGGTCCCGTAATGGACACCGCAGCAGTGAGGATACAACTGCACACGCTGCCGGTTGTAACAGTTTCTATCCGTTCTGCAGGGTCTGAAGCGGTGCAGTGTGGGGCAGGGGCCTAAGTAGGGCCAGCCACCTCTGCTGCTGTCAGGTAAATCTCCTCGATGCAGCGGGTAGGCCCAGGATCCATACTAAGGAGTGAGGTCATGCCTGGACCAAGAACCTGTTCCGCCAGGCCGAGAACAGCTGTCCAGAAGGGGACAGAAGTGGGCAGAGCCAAAGTATGTGCATGAGATCTCCTACTCCAGAATGGCAACTCCAGCACCAATTGCTGTCCACTAGATGTAATCGATGCAGGAATGAGGAGTGCGATACCAATGAGACAGGATTTTATTTTGTCTGAGCCTACTTCTCACATGAGAATACATAGAATGGGTGTTCTTCCAGCAGAGCTTCCACTGGGCATCCGAGAGGGGTTGCTGAAGGGCCTGCTCAGACTTAGATATGGCATGTGTTGACTGAGAGGAGTTGCTCCTAAGGTTGGAATAAATATAGCTAGCTCTGCCTCCTTTGTGGGTCAGCCATTTGTGCGCCAAGGTGGTCCCCTCATGCTCTGCAGTGGAGAAGCTTGATATGGACTGTTACTGAGCTCTGGAGCTGCAAGTATTGCCAGCATGCTGACTTACCTAGCTGCAACTCCTGGTCTATTTTTTGAAAGGATTTTAAAGTGAGGCCATCTTCTGCTAATAAGTCTGCCAGTGTGGAATGTCCTTTTCCTGCCATGTCGGACAACATACAGTTTTACCATCCACCTTTAGAGAGCTGTTGCCCCATATAGGGGAGGCCAAGCAGCGGACTACAGGTTAGCACACAGTTTCTTGTGTACCAAATGCCATACTTGCACTGAGCTTGTGACTGTGGGACACAGGCGCAGAGGTTTGGGATGGGGGTTGTATAGCAGGACTGTAGTGACTTCACCTGGGCTATGGCTGCTTCCATGTGTACCCACTGCGGTGTTTCCTCTGTCATTCATAGGAACCATGCTAGGTCTGAGCGGTGGAAAAGGCCCACTTGTATCCTTCTATCCAAGGAAGGCCCCACCCCGTGACTGGTGTGCTCAGAGTTTGTTCCTGCTGTAGCGAGGCTTGGAACCTTGCCAAATAAAATTGAGGCGGCCTGGTCAACTGCTTTGACCCAAGCAGCTGGTAGCTCCAGTGGAATGTGTGGATGAGCGTGTAAGAGTTTATGGTCTGCCACTATTTTAAGCGCCAGAGATTTTGCTTGCCAATGTGAAGTGAAGACCCGCAGTGAGCAAACTCCATTCTGACACCAGCAAGGAGGGTCTGAAGTTCAAGTCCCAGAGTTTGGTCAGGTCTGGGGTGAGGCATATTCCCAAGTACATAAGGAATGCAAAGCCCATTGAAGGCCAAGGTGGGACACATATGATATGTACATAAGCTGTTAAGAGGAAAGACCTCTGTTTCTGACCAGTTGATCTTCAGGTCAGAGTATCTAGTGAATTCCGTGAGGAGAGATAGCAAGGATGGCAGGGAGGCAGGTGCATCCGCTAAAGGGACTAGCAGATCGCCCACATACATAAAAGTGGAAAAGTGTTGTCTCCAATAGGGAACCCAATGATAAGAGGGAATGGCGTATGGCAGTGCAAGCGGCTCCACCACCAAAATAAAAAGGAGGGAGAGGAGAGACAGCCTCCTCCCAAGAGGAAGGTAGCAGATAGCGCAAAGTTAGTAAGAACGCAGGCCATGGGATTAAAGTAAAGGGCTGCTACCTACGCCTGAAGTTTTGGTCAAATCCAAGGCTGTCAGCACTTGCTGAAGATAGTCCCATTCAAGGGAATCAAATGCCTTTTCAAAATCTATGGCCACTGCAGCAGATGGTGTTGAGCACTTACCAGCCCAATAAACAATATTAATCATTGAGCAGATATGGTCTCTACTGTAGCAGCCATGGACAAAGCCAACCTGAGAAGGGTGGATAAGCAAGGGATTCAATCTGGAGGCGAGGATTTTAGAAGAGTTTACTACAGTATCTGAGTTTATGAGTGAAATAGAGGCGGTAGCTAGATGGAGGGAGATGTTTCCTTTTAGGGAACACAACATGATGGCTTCCCTGAGAGATGAGGGAAGAGATCTGGTGGTGAGGGCCACGTTAAAAGATCACTGAGAAGAGGGCTATCAAGGGTGCAACTAGGCCCCAGAATTCCAGGGTGAAGCCATTTCCCCAGGAGCTTCCCACAGTTTGGGGCTTGAAGTACCTCCATCACCTACTTGAGAGTGATGGGGACTTCCAGATTAGCTGATTGTTGCAGGGATAATTGCAGGGGGCGGGGGAGAGAGAGTGCTTGGGAAGCTACGCACTCGCTGGGCACCCATAGAGCCAGAAAGGACATATAGCTCCTTGTAAAGTCTACCATGATTTAATTTATCTGCTCCGACTGCACTTGCACAAGTAGGGACTTTTTAACTTCATTGACAGCTATGGAAAACCTGCACTAGCCAAGATGAACAAGTAAAGGGTTAGCTGCACTAGCCCTGGCTAATTGGCACTAGGTTTTAGGCTAGTAAAACCATGTTAAAATCGAACATGTCAATGGTACAATACTGGAGGATGAAGAAAAGCTAACATAGACCAAAACTGCCTCCTAGGGGGATGGGTTGTACTACACGCCCCAGGATCTCTGTGGAGTGTTTCCCCAAGCTTTGTCCCAAGCCTTAGAAGCCCGAGAGCCTGGAGAGAGGGCCAGCAACGGGATGGAGAAGTTCCCAAGGGTCCCAGCTCTATCCTGGCAACCTGTTGCTTTAAAACAAAAGTACTGCAGGGTTTCTTTCTGTGCTGCTGGGTAGTGAGGCTAAACTTCAAGCAGAGCTCACAGGCAAGGATATCATGGGTAGACCAAAGGCAGCAAACCAGATGTTGTGTTCATTCTTTAGAATACAGCTTTTTCACAGCAGCAGCAGCAGTAATGAAAAGATAAGGACATGTTGTTCTCGACATGCAAAGCAAACAGAACCACTCTAAACTAAAGAGATTTCCTATTAAAAAATAAAACAAAGTTTTATTTATTTCTTTTGTTGACCGGTAAATGCACTAGACAGATTCTTGCTATTTTCAGGCATGACCTTGGCGGGGAGAGAGAGAATACGATGAATGCCAACTGACTGAATCAGATTAAGTTGTTAGTGGTATTTTTTGTGAGGTTGGCAGTTGACTAAATGACAAAGCTTCTGTGGAGTCGGTGGCAGGAAAAAGAGAGGTAGGAGCGGGACCGCCCATACTTATATACAGTGATGTCACTGATAGGACGTCAGCATAGGTGGCCCTTACTAGAATGCTACAGAAAAGTTTCTGTGTGGTCCTAGTGCTGATGCGGTATAGATACATTGGTATGACCTGATGAGAGATTTCCTTGAAGAAGGTCAATGCCCTTCTGAGGTGGACCTCCAATTTAGACAAGTCTTACGATTGGTTAGAGCCTGGAACTGTATTATTCCAGCATCAGTGTGACTATCAAGCTGCCCTATTCTTTGAACATAAGAAAGTACCAGCTGAAGGGGACCTTGCAATCCATCTAGTCTGCCAGTGAAAGCTAATCCCTCCCAGTCTCTTTACTGCCTTAAGTTTCCACAGTGCCTATCCCATGCTACCTTGAACTCCCCACTGTCTTCGCTGCCACAACCAATGGGACAGACTACTCCAGATCTCAACCACCCTTTCCGTGAAGAAAAACTTCTGGTTTGTTTTGAAATTACCTCCTTCAGGCACATGTGTCCGTGTATTTGTTTTCCCTCAAGCGATCCTGTGTTTGTACTGAGTTGATACCTTTGAAGTATTTAAATGTCTCCATCATATCTCCCTGTCCCTTCTCCTCTCCCATGAGTACATCCTAAGATGGTTTACTCTCAATTCATACTTTTTTGTGTAAGCCATGTATCATCTTCATAGCTCTCCTCTGCACCATTTCTAGGTGATCCTTATTTTTCTTGAGGTGTGGTCTCCAAAACAAGACACTGTCTCCACTGAGGCTTCACCAAGGACCTGTATGGCAGGACTACTGCTTCGCTTTTCCTACTTGTGATAATCCTTCTTATGCTTCAGAGAATGCTGCTAGCTTTTTGCAGCACCTTTTCACTCTGCTTTGTTGTCCTTAAATCATCAGATATGAGTACCCACAGATCCTCTCTACCTTAGTTTCACTCAGCCTCCCCCTCGCCAGTATCTTTCCAGCCCAGGTTCTTTATCCCCAGGTGCATAACATTGCACTTCTTGGTGCTGAGTTTCAGCTGCCACTGATTTTCACTATTCCTTCAGTTTTTGTTTAGATTAGCGATCATTTCTGTATTCCCTTTTGCATGTCAACTCTACTGCAGAGCTTGGTGTCATCTGCAAACAGGCAAATCTCAGATTTCTTGACTGGATAACCAGAGTGGTGGACCAAGGGGTGCAGCTGATGTCATCTACCTTGACTTCAGCAAAGCTTTCGATACTGTGCCAACATAGAAGAGTGCCTTCCTCAAGCAACTGGTCATGGAACCAACTCGGCAGAAGGCAATACTGGACCTTGTGCTCACAAATAGGGACTGTGTGATGGGGGGGTAACAGTGGGGAGCACCTGGGGAACAGTGACCACCAGTCATTGTAGTTTGAAATCACAGAAGAAGCAGAACCAAACCACACAAAACACGTATCCTGGATTTTAGGGGGCAGACTTTGGGAAAATGGGAGATACTTGAAAGAGGCATTAAGGGAATGGGGCAGGAATCAGGGGTTGAGGAACAGTAGTATTTAAAATGGGGATTACAAGAGCAACAGAATTATGCATTAAGCAGGTTAGCAAGAGGAAAAGGAAGAGGAGACCATTATGGTTTTCCAAAGAGGTAGCAAAGAAAGTGAAAAAAAGATTGTATTCAGGCAATACAAAAGACACAGGCAGAAGGGGATAGGGAGAAGTACCAGGAGAAGCAAAGGGAGGCAGGAGGTCAGTAAGGGAAGCCAAAGCTCAGACAGAAGAACACATTGCAAAATCAGTGGGTAGAGGGACAAAACCTTTACAGGTACATAAGTGAAAAAGAAATGCAAAGGGAGGGATAGTGAGACTGAAGGGGAGGATGGGCGCCGTTGAGGATGACAACAGTAAAGCTGACATATTGAACAGGTATTTCTGCTCAGTCTTTACTGAGGAAGAGGAGGGTAATGGGTCTGAAGGGAGTACAATGGGTGAGAATGGTGCAGAAATGGACACAAGTCCCTTTACACGAAAGGGTCCTGAAGGAACTGGAAGTAATAAGAGTTGATAAAGCAATGGGGCCAGATGGGGTGCACCCAGGGTCCTTAAAGAACTAAGAGAGGTGGTGGCTGAACCTCTGGCTATCCTGTTTAGCCGATCACTGGAAACAGGGAGGTACCCACGACTGGAGGATAGCAGATGTAGTCCCCTATACAAAAGTGGGAACAAAGAGGCGGGAACTACAGACCAGTCAGCCTCACCTTAGTAGGGGAAGATCATGGAAACACTACTGAAGGAGAGATTGGTGGAACATCTGGTTGTCAATGGACTACAGGACCCAAGGCAGCATGGTTTCACCAGGGAGGTCATGTCAGACCAACCTCGAATTTTTTGACTGGGTGACTAGGGAGGTGGATCAGGGGAGGGCAGTGGACATGGCCTATCTGGACTTCAGCAAGGCCTTTGACACTGTGCCACACAGAAGACTATTACACAAACTGGGGAATATGGGTGTGGGCAGGACAGTAGTGTGGTGGGTAGGTAACTGGCTGGGCGACAGGACACAGAGGGTGGTGGTACATGGCTGTCACTCCACAGAGGAAAGACTGATCCAGTGGGGTACCACAGGGATCAGTGCTGGGACCGTCCTATTCAACATCTTCATCAGTGACACCTCGCAGGACCCAGAAGGCAGAATTTCACTGTTGCTGATGACACAAAGCTCTGTAACAGAGCAGACACCAGAGGTGTAGACAGAATGAGAAGGGACCTGCAGAAACTTGAAGAATGGTCAGGGGTCTGGCAGTTGAAATTCAATGCAAAGAAGTGCAAGATAATGCATATGGGGCACAAAACCCTGACACAATATATCAGTTGGGGGGTGAGGATATAGCATGCACCAAGCAGAAAAGGGATCTTGGGGTTATCATCTCTGATGACCTCAAAGTAGGAAAACAGTCGACAAGGCAGCAGGTAAAGCAAATAGGATGCTGGGATGCATAGGCAGGGGCATCACCAGCAGAAAAAGGAGGTCATAATTCCACTATACAAGACACTAGTGAGGCCCCACCTGGAGTACAGTGTACAGTTCTGGAGACCTTACCTACATAAGGACATAGACAGGGTAGAGAAGGTTCAGAGGAGGGCAACAAAGATGATGCATGGATTGCATCACAAGTCCTATGAGGACAGGTTGAAGGAAATGAACATGTACTCCCTGGAGGAGCGGAGGGAGAGAGGGATATGATAGAGACATACAAGTATCTTACAGGTTGGAACAGGGTGCAGGAATACACTATTTTTAAGCAAAAGATGTTCCAGGACTAGAGGGCATGGGATGAAGTTGGAGGGAGGACGATTCAGAGGAAAGCGTGAGGAAGAATTTCTTCACAGAATGGGTGGTGGACAAATGGAACACCCTGCCAGAGGAAGTGGTGGGGGCTGGAAACAATCACAGGATTTAAGAATGCATAGGATAGACATAAAGGAATTCTGGAGGTCAGGGAAAGGTGCAACAGACTTCTAGGAAAACATAAACTGAACTTACAAGCTCAAATGGGCAGACTGGGTGGGCCATAGGCCCTTATCTGCTGACACTGTCTATGTATCTATGACTAATAAGCTGGGTAGGCTCGGGAGGGTCTGAAGTTGGTCAATTGGGCAGCAAACTGGTTAGCAGGCAGAAAACAGAGTAGTGGTAAATGGTATACAGTCAGAAGAGATGCAAGTCACAAGTGGGGTACCTCAGGGATCAGTCATGTGGCCAGTCCTCTTCAATATCTTCATCAGTGACATTGCAGATGGACTGGAAGGTAAGGTTTGTCTGTTTGCGGATGACACCAAGATCTGCAACAGAGTAGATGATCCAGATGGGGTGGGCAGCATGAGATGAGATCTGGATAAACTGGCAAAATGGTCAGAAAAGTGGCAACTGGGGTTTAACACAAAGAAATGCAAGATCATGCACATAGGGAAGAGAAACCCTAAAGCCACCTATAGATATTTGGGGGGAGGGGAAGAGAAGAGCTGCTGGACATCACAACGGAAGAAAAGAGTCTTGGGCATCATCATCACCACCACCACCACCACCACCACCACCACCACAGATGACTCAAATCATCCAAGCAGACCACTAAAGCAGTAGGTAAGGCTAGATGGATGTTGGGGTGTATTAGGGAGTATCAAGTCGTAAGAGGGAGGCAATAATCCCACTTTACTGGAGGCTGCACCTGCACAAGGCCATTAACAAAATGGAGAACTGCATCAGAAAACATATGAGGACAGATTAACGGAGCTCAACAGGTATACCCAAACGCAAAGGTGGGAGAGGGTGATATGATCGAAACATTCAAACATCTTAAAAGCATTAACAAGGTGAAAGAGTCTAACATGTTTCAATATAAGAAAATTAGCAGGACAAGAGGACACAGCATGAGATTAGAGAGAGGCTGATTAAGTGGTAATCGAGGACGTTCTTTTCACAGAAAGTGTGGTGGATGCATGGAATGGCCTTCCTCAGGAATTGATGGATATGAATACAAGCACAGGGCTTCAAATAGGCATGGGATAGGCATAAAGGGAGCAATACAAATGAGTATGAATAGATGGGCCACTGACAGAGTAAAGGCCTATGGCACATTCATAAGGTAGAAAAAAATAAGCAGACTGGATGGGCCTTCTGGTCATATCTGCCCGTCAACTTCTATGTTTCTATACCTTTCCTTGCAAACTCTCCATGATATCACTGATGAATCGTTAAATAGATTAGCCCTGCACAGATCCCAGAAGGCCCAGACTCAGGAGTGGATCCACAGCCCAGCGCCCCCATGAAGGGCACGTAATACCCTAGAACCCCAGCACTGCCGCTGACCCCTGAGACAGTAAGTCCCACATGGAGGGGTTAGCAGGTTCCTCCTGGCTCTGGGTGAGGACTCCCTAGCGGAGGGGTCCTCCTGCAGTCCCTGTACTGAGTTCTCAGCAAAGAAAAGTTTTCAGGCAGTTGCTCCAATGAAGTCAGTGCCAATCAGTCCGGATGCTAGCCTCAGGTTCAATAAGCGCAAGTGCATTCAACAGGGGCTTTCAGCAACAACTTCCTGCACAACAGTCCACACTTTCCAGTCGACAGTGTCCCCAACCTTTCTTCGGCTGCAGCTAGGCTTCAACCCTCAGCCACTTTAACCTGCTACACAGAACACACACAACTTCAGCTAGCACCCTGACGACCAGAGGCGCTCCCTCTTCAAAATCTCTTTTACAGTCCCACACAAGCAGTCTTATCAGCAATTCCGACATTCCAGTACAGGGTTTCCAGCATTCACTCTCTCCCATGAATAGTAATCAACTCTTCCCTATCTGGGAATCAGCATCACAGTTCAGACTCTCTATCCCTTCTCACTCTGTTTCTGTCACACAGCAATCTCCACTTCCAGCAATCTTCAATTTTGCAATACAGCAATCTCTACATAGGGCCTGGATAAACCCTTGCATCCAAAGTCCGCTCTCACAGAGTACTCCTGACTCGTACAGAGACCAAGACCAGACTGAAGAAATCCCAGAAAGTCCACACTGTTTCAGCCAAAATCCAGAGTCCTGATTGATTGATGGAGCCTATTAATAATCTATATCCATAACAATCAATATTTCCTCCTGATTTATTGGGGCATGCTCTAGGCACCTAAACTAGTTCACCTTTCCCAGGAGTCCCTCTGTCCTAGTTTTGGGCGCCTAGATCACTTATTGCCTGTTAGAGAGGGTCAGTGTCAGGAACATGTCAGCTCCCAGTTATTTATACGGAGTTCATATAGTTCCCTCAGCTTCATAAAACAAATGCAGTCTAATACAATGCTTTAGCTATACAAACATCCCACTGGTTTGTTGCCCAAATGGCCCGTCCAACAAGCCCACTTTTGTGCAATAGCTCCCAGTACTTTTGCTGTCACTGAAATTCTGTCCCTAAGTGGCAGGCAGCAACCTCATTGATATTCATGAGCCCTCCTTCATGCCCCAATTCAATCTATTTGAAAACTTCTCAGCAGCTTCTCCACCACCTCCTGGAGATCACCGGTCCATGTTTAGATTAAGAGGGACACCAGGGCTGCCAAGGAACTCTGCAAAGGACTGCAACCCAGTAGTCAGCACATGAAAGGTGTTACTGTGTGGCTGTGAGTGCTGGTGCACAAGGGACATGCCACTGGCTACATAAAGGATTTAAGCCCAAATACGGCTAAACAAATACAGGGCTTGCTTTGGGGACTTAGGGAGCAAGTAAGGACTTGGGCAGTGGTGGACAAATGGAATTGCCCATAACACAGCAGTCAGGGAAATGGGAGAAACATAGGGGCAATTCAGGTAAGCCCCAAGAGGGTTACAATCCATATACCCCATAAAACCCTACCCTAAACAAGAAAACCCTGAACCCCTTACCATAGCTTGAATGGCATACCAATAAAAACACAGAATACTACTTCCCACAGACAGAGATTTGGGGTTCCCACCCTTAATCAGGTTCATGACATCCATCCCCAGAAACATAGAATTTGATGGCAGATAAGGACTGCTTGCCCACCTAGTCTGCCCATTTCCCTACCTAATGGATAAGCTGCAGATCCTGGTTAACCAACAGCCTACTTCCTCCTACCCCCCACTAAAACTAATGTCTTGCCCATGCATTCTTGAATTGCCCACTGTTTTTGACTCCACAACCTCTTCGGAAGGCTGTTCATGCATCCACAACCCTCTCCGTGAAGAAATACTTCCTCACATTACCTCTGAGCTGTTCCCCTCTATCTTCAAATTGTGCCCCTTGTTCTTGCACATCTTTATCTGCAAGATGCTACCCTTCAGACTTTGTTGATTCCCTGAGGTACTTGAAAGTTTCTATCATGTCCTCCTCGCTTCTTTCCTCGAGGCTACATATATTAAGCTCCTTTTAGTCTTTCTTCATATGACTTCTGGTGCAAACCCTGCAGCATTTGCTTGCCCTCCTCTGGACAGCCACCACACTGTCTATGTCTTTCTGGAGATGGGGTCTCCAGAACTGACTGCATGCAGTACTCAGATGTAGTCTCACCAACTGTCTGTACAGAGGGATAACAACTTCCTGATTTCTACTGGTGATACTGCTCCCTGTGCATCCAGTATCCCCATCAGCCCTCCTCACTGCCTTCTCACATTGCTTGCCCACCTTTAGGTCATCTGATATAACTAGCCCCAGGTCCCTTTCTATTTTTTGTTGTCGTCAGTCTCACCCCCATTGTGTAATCTTCCCTGGGTTTTGTTTCCCAGGTGCATTACTTTGCACTTCTTTGAGCTGAATCTAAGCTACCACATATCTGACAATTCCTCCAACCTTGCCAAGTCCTTTCTCATCCTTCCCTCCACCTTGTGCATCAACTCTGTTGCAGATCTTTGTATTAGTCTAGAAAGAGACATAATTTTCCTCACAGTCTCTCTGCAATGTCACTTATAAAGACATTAAAATGGACCGGCCCCAGTACTGAACCCTCACGGTTCCCCATAGTAACATCCCTTTCCTCATCGTGGACTCAGTTTACTATTACCCTCTGTGTCCTGTTGTCCAACCAATGTTTTACCTAAGCTACCACTCTGGGACCCCACTCCCAGGCTGGCTAATTTGTTTATTAATCTTTTGTGTGGGACTGCTCTGAAAGAAGTCGAAGAGTTACTTCTTCACTTGGACACTAAGAAAAGCGTAGCCAGCGGACTTATTAGACCCTACTTTTTAAAGGTGGCTTGGCATGTACTGGCAGTACCCATTACTCATTTGTTCAACCTGTCACTATCCCAGGGGTCTCTACCTACCATTTGGAAAACTACGCACATTATCCTGTTATTTAGATCTGGGGATCCTTCTTCCACCTCTGTAAAGACATAGACAGTGTGGAGGCTGTCCAGAGGAGGGCAACCAAAATGGTGCAGGGTCTGCACCAGAAGACATATGAAGAAAGACTAAAGGAGCTTAATATGTATAGCCTCGAGGAAAGAGAGGCGAGGAGGGACATGATAGAAACTTTCAGGGCATCACTGGCGGGGGGCTAAGCAGGGAGAAGAGGTAGTGGAGGTGGAAATCACAGCAGAGAGAGTGAGGGAGCCCTCAGGTCCCTTAAGATGAAGAAAGCACCAGGGCCGGATAAATTACATCCCAGAGTGCTGAAGGAACTTGCGGATGTCCTGGCGAAACCCTGGCAGAGCTTTCACCATCTCTCTGAGGACAGGGTGGGTGCCCCAGGACTGGAAGGTAGCGCATATAGTGCCTATCCACAAGGGGGGATCAAGGGAGGTGGCAGGGAACTACAGGCCTGTCAGCCTGACATCAGTGGTGGGCAAGGTGATGGAGGCATTGTCAAGGAGGGGCTACGGGGGACCTGGAAATGTCAGGGTGCCTGGACGATAGATAGCATGGATTCGTCCCGGAAATCATGTCAGACAAACCTTGTGGAGTTCTATGACTGGATGATGAGTGCCTTGGACCTGGGTAGACCACTGGACGTCCTCTTTCTAGACTTCAGCAAGGCATTTGACTCTGTTCCTCACGAGGGCCTGTTGGATAAGCTGGGAGAAATGGGGGGGGAACCAGATAATCAGATGGATAAGCAATTGGCTCCAGGACTGGACCCAGAGGTTAAGTAGTTGCGAGGATAGTCTCATCCCCAAGGAGAGTCATTAGTGGGGTCCCACGGGATCAGTCCTTGGGCCCCTCCTGTTCAACCCCACGTCTCTGACATAAGGACAGGTATCAGGAGTGAGATGAGTCTCTTTGCGGATGACTCAAAACTGGGGACAGTGGTGGATGGGGAGGAGGGAGGATGGCCTACAGGGCGACCTGGAGCTCTGGAGCGATGGTCTAGAAAGTGGAAGCTGAAGTTCAGCGCAGGAAATGCAATGTACTGCACCTGGGGGCCAGGAAACCCAGGCCAAGTGTACACCCTGGGGGATGCTACAAGTCTCGATGGCTGAGAGGGACCTGCGGGGTGGTGGTGGATGTCAAGGACGAACAACTCGGAGCCTTGTGGGAGGGCAGCAGCCAAGGCCAACAGGATGCTGGGATGCATCGCTAGGGGATCACCTCCAGAAGGAGGAAGTGATGCTCCTCTGTATAACTGCTTGGTGAGGCCGCACCTCGAGTACTGCAGTGCAGTTTTGGAGGCCACACTTAAAGAGGGACATTAAACTCCGGAGAGGGTCCAGAGGAGGGCACCAAAATGATTTGGGGCCTGGGGATGGGACCTATGGGGAGAGGCTTGAAGAGCTAAATATGTACACATTGGAAGAGAGAAGGGACCGGGGGACATGATAGAGGTCTTCAGGTACATGAAGGGGGTAAATAGGGTCGAGCAGTCAGGGATGCCTAAGGAAGGAGGAGGGGGCAACTAGAGGGCATGGGTGGAAGCTGGAGGGGGAGATTCAGGAGAAAGGAGGAGGTGCTACTTCACTGAGAGGGTGGTGAGCCATGGAATGCGGCCCAGGGGGCAGGTGGAGGCAGAGATGGTGGAGGGGTTCAAGAGGGGGGGGACAGGTACAAGGGAAGAGTTCTGGAAGCAAAATCCAATGCAGCGAGAATATCCAGAACTGGGAAGGAGAAGCCAGAGAAGGTGAGGGGGCAGCAAGGTCGGCTCCCAGGGTGGGGGCTGACCAAGCGATCAGACGCGAAAGACGTTAGGCCTATTCTGCTGGCATTTTAGTATGTTAGAATCCCTGCGATTTAAACAATAATTACTGGCCAATTTCATTACTCCCTACACTATCTAAACTGTTAGAAAAATAGTGAATGCACAGCCTGAGCCTTCCTGGAAAACTCAAAATTCCTAAATCCGTTACAGTCAGGCTTCCGGTCAAAACACAGTACAGTTACGGCGTTGGCCAAGGTAACAAATGATTGGCAAAGCGACCTTGATAATAAAAATTTGTCTGCGCTGTGTTCCTTGACCTAAGTAAGGCCTTCAACACTGTTGATCACTCCCTACTCTTATCCTCCTTAAAAGCCCTAGGTCTTGACTCTACTTCCCTTGGATGGTTCCAAGACTACCTCACGGAAAGAGCTCTAACAGGTTAAAGCAGATGGGAGCCATCACCCTCTAAACCGTTAGTAAGAGGTGTCCCCAAGGCTCCATCCTGGGCCCAATACTCTACCATATACATCAACAGCATAGACTTTGGCATAAAAGAAGCTAGTATCCACCTGTTCGCAGATGACAGTTCTATACTAAGCAATCAACCCCAGAAACTGCCCGCACAGATCTGCAACAAGACTTTGACATCCTCCAATACCAGTTACTTAATAAAAACTACTTCTGAATGCTAAAAACAAAGGCAATGATACTTTCCTCAGCAACACTCAGCCTCACCCGTCTATTGGCACTTTACCCCTATCACCACCTTACTTGGGGAAAACTTGTGGAGTTCGTCCCCAAATTCAAATACTTGGGAATTTGGCTAGACCATAAACTTTCCTTTGGGGAACACCTGGAGGACACGGCAAAAGCTAAAGCAGAGGCTGGGGCTATTCTACCGAATAAACCGCCTCCTGTCATCTGAAGCAAAACAGCTCTGTTCAGACCACTTTCATCCCTTGCTGGATTATGCCAACTTCATCTATAGCCACTGTAATACCTCTCTCCTGGACAAACTGGGCGTCTTGTACCACAGAGTGTTGCCCTTCATCACCGGCCTCCCTCCTCTACCCACCACTGCTCATTATATACTGCTGTGGGTGGACCTCCTACCAATACAGACAAAACAAAACGCCAAAGTTTGGACCTTAAAAGCTATTTCCTCCAAACTACCACACTACATCTCTGACCTATTGCCTCTAAGCGATTTCAAACCTCACGCCTCAAGGAGCTGCTCAATAATTTCCCTAAAGATACCCAGGGTCCGTATGCGCCTTGGGAGAGCAGCCATAAGCTTCTCGCCAACTCTCTGGAACGAAATACAAAAATCACTGAAATTAAAATCCCAGTAAGTGTCTCAACATTTAAAATTTTATATGCAAAACTAATTAAAGAGATTTGCCACTACTTCCACCGTCTATGAACTACGGCTCCACACCCTGCCAGGGCTCCATGCCCACGACCGCCCGTTCATCTCTTGTGTTTACTGGGCGATAGCACCCTAAGCCGGCCTTGAGTCCACAAGCCAGTTCAAGTCCATTAGAGGCGCGGTAAAGTCAGAAACCCCGGAGCGTGAGCGCCTTTGCAGTGCACCCCGCAAGTGCTCCTACACCTCTAAATTCCACCTGTTCTCCATTCCCTGCCCACCTCTCCATCCTGCTATGTATATAACTATTTAACCCAATCCTCCTGGATCACAGGGCTGCATTCCCATTTATTTTGTATTCTGTCCTGGTTTTTCCTTCTTCTTACCTATATGTATTTCCTATTGCAGGTAACTTTGTGCGATTTCATTTGTTGTGTATGCACTCCTCGCTCATTTCATTGCTATTCTTTTCCTATGTATTATTGCATTTTATGTATTGATGTATGACTATTTGTATCGCTTATGACTTGAGAAATGCAGGTCCACCTTGCAAATGAGTTTGCTCAATGGTGTCCGCCTGGATAAATATTTTGATTGATTGACTGTTAAATGCCTTGCTAAAGTCTAGATAGGCTGTGCCAGAATGATAATACCCTACAGACATTGTTTGTTCCTATCACTCTCCCCTATCCTCTCTCTAGTTTTCTGACTGTCCTTTTCTTTTCCATATCAGGGTGGCCAACCTGATATTTCTTCTCTCTTTCCTTTTCTATCCCTGTTCCTTAAAGCCTGTAAACTCTCCATTCAAAGAAACACCTAGGGTTACCACCTGTCCTAATTTTCATGAGGACAGTCCTGATTTGGGCAGTGTCCTGCAAAAAAAATATGAAAAATACATGTCTTGACATTACAGTAGAAAACATATTTTCTAATTTTCCTCTAAATGTTGCAGAATAATATAATACATTGACCTAAATACCTTATAATGATAAACAATAGGAACAACTAAAATATTTAGCAATTTAGTCTTAATTCTGATTATTTAGAAAAAACAAGTCTATTGCACTGGTCGCGTTACATACTGTCCTGTGAAAAATCATCTTTCGCAGAAATGATCCACTTTGGCCTTCCTAAAAGGTGGTAACCCTAGAAACACAAGTTATGTTACCCTGGAATGTAATAAAGTGGTTCTCATTTTACTGACCTGGAGAGTATGTGAAGTATTTGTTAATAGATGGACTCCGTGGCGATGTGCACACAATGCATAGAGGAGTGTGCCTGCGACTGCGCAGTCAGCTGTCTTTGCAGCACAATCATGCAGGAATCCAGCAGTCAACTGTTTCTTAGAACCACCGGTATGGATTCTAACCTTGCAGTACGGCTCGTAGGTAAAGTGAGACGTTCAGCATAAAATGAGCAACTCTAAGCTCGAGTAGTGTGGTGCTCCAGTATAGTGCTCAGAGCTTGGAGCTTAGTTGTGTGGTACAGTTTAGAGCAGAGCGGGAAGTAAATAAAGAAAACTAACCACACTGGTGAGAGAGGAAATGGGAAAAATTGTCCTAAACCAGTGTTGCCCATATTTGGGTACAAGGTGTATAGACCAGTCAGAGAGGTGCACTGACTATAGGGCCAAATAAGGGCTGAAATGAAAGTTTTGCCGACAGCTGAAAGATTTCAGTCAGTCTTGTATGAGGCTAATTTAAAATCAAAACGAAGGGGTATTGTTTATCTATGTTGAAATAAATTTTTAAACTGCAAGAAGTGTTTGCAGAAGACTGCAGAGTTAATTTATGCCCAGGAATTTTTTCTTTTTAAGAGTTTATTTCAGTAGAAATGGTTTATTGCTCACAACAAAAGAGGTTCTCAGGGCTTGCAAGAATAAATAGATAAGGAGCGTGCCCTTATCTACTTCTGTCTCATCTATAGAGGATAATACTGTGTTAAATGTTTTAGAACATTTCTACAAGAAACAGAGAAGCTAAAAAGGGCCTAATTCTGTTAATTAGTATATCACATGTCCTCTGATGTTATCCTAGGCTGCTAAAAAAAGTAATCCATCAAGGTCTAAGGCAGATGGGTGGTCAGTAATCTTCCGACCGCACAATGTGTAGGAACAGAGTGTGCGAGGTTACACTAAGTAAAGAAGGAAGTTCAGGAATTCTTTTATGGCTTTTATTTTGGAGAATAATACTATCCTGATGTTTTGTTTTATGGTGTGAAGGACTAATACCAATTCTCCTTTCTGTACATATCGTATTTTCTTTTGATTTTTTTTTTAATAAAATGATAAACACAGTCCTTGCAGTTTTATGTAGTTTAAACTTGACTGTTGGTCTGTCATTTGAATCCACACTATTACAATTGGCGTCCAGCAGTGGAATTCAAACTCTGGCACATCAAGGCTGCCTAGGAGTTACCGCGGGGTGTTGCTTCATAAGTACTCTGACAGATGCAAGCGGGGAACAGACAGATCCAAATGCACTGCATCTGATTTAATCTGTAAGTAAGAAGACTGGGATCCAACTGTTGCCAGGATTAAATCCAGGAGCCCAGCCCAAGATGAAGACTACTAAAGATTACTAAGGATAAGGAGGATTTAGAGGAGACAGCAGCAGCCCAGAAGATGGAGGAGAGACAGATGACCCCAGCACTAGATGACCCGAGGAATTTCTGAAGTGGCTGTGCATGTGCCAACTGGTGATGGAGAGACACCAGAGTAAGACTGACAACAGAGGACGAGATAGAAGGCCAAGCAAAGAAGAGATGACACCAAGAGGAAAAATGGACAGCAACCCTGAAGGCCATCCAAGACATGACACAAGGTTAGCCAGACAGAACTGTCCCTAGAGACATTAAGCTTACCAAGCTGACTGAAAATGACGACACTGGAGGCATACCTCACGACTTTCAAGAGGGTAGCCCAAACATGCAATTGGCCTCGGGACCAATGGGTGATTCAGTTGGTGCCATATTTATCTGAAAGAGCCCAGCATATATACAACTAACTTACTAGGACACATGCCAACAATTATGATAAGGTTAAGGAGGAGGTTTTAAGGAGGTATAACATCAGCACAGGCACCGGTTCTGTTCACAGAGGATGGCTAGTATAGATACCCCTAGAGAAACTTATGCCCACTTTAAGGACTACTGTGGAAGTGGCTACAACCTACCACCAAGACAGCGGACCAGATTATGGAACTTCTTGTGACTGAACAATTCATAAAAGTGTTACCCCTAGATGTGCAACTATGGGTCAAAGAACATAAACCAGAAGCAGCAGAGGATACCATTAAGTTGGCGGAAGACTATTGCAGCACAGACCACCAGGTCCAGAGGCCCCAGAGTAACACAGGACCATCCAGTGAACCGTAAGATCTTATTTTACTGCTACAGATAATCAGAGACAGTTCAATAGAAGAGATAGAGGGTATAATCCCTTATTCTGAGATCATCTGTCATGGTTGCCTTGGCAATGGACATATTATGCTAAACTGCCCTAATAAAAGGTTTGAACCTACTCATCTCGCACTAGCAAACATTGGATATGTGGCCTCAGTGGGAATTGGTGAGCAACAGATTTTCGACCTGTTGGATTTAGGCAGCCCATATACTTTGATGAGATCAGATCTGGCCCTAGATATACCCGAAACAGAATGTGATGCAACTGTCTGCTGTGTACATGGGGATATACACCAGTATCATACCACATGTTTGAATATAACTGTCAACAAGGAATGCCACAACATGTTGGTTGGGTTAGTACCACGTTTGCCAGTGCCAGTAATTGTTGGACAGAATTTTCCCCATTTTGATGCCCTTATGAAAAACCATCAATCGTTTCTGGAACCTGTGAATGTAGCGTCAGGTTCCAAGCAAAGTACAGCAGTGAGGAGGCATTCCCTTTTGAAGACGGTACTTTGAGTCTGAAGGCAAACCCAGAGAGTCCAGGAAGACTAAGAAAAGGGCCTGGAAAGAACTGCATCAATATGGTACCCTAACAGAAATATCAGGTGCCACTGACTGACATTTCGAGGAGCAAAAACTTGATGTTACTTTAGTCTTTGCTTTTACAGGTAGACAAGGAAGGACCACCAGGACATTCTCATTTTGTACTTAAACAGATTTTGTATCGAGTGGTTGTTGACTCAGTTACTGCTGATGAAACTAAACAGCTGGTAGTATCCGTAAAGTATAGGGAACAGATAATGCACTGAGCACATGACATCCCGATGGCTGGGCATGAAGGAGAGACAGGACTAGTAATGTATTCTATTTAGGTTTTGTTGACTAGGGGTCCATCAAGATGTTGCTGCTTTTGTTGGTCTTGCCCATAATGCCAATTGGTGGCCAAAGTAGGAAAAAGATCTGGTAGCCCTACAGCCCATCCTATATGTGACCACCCCTTTGATAGTGTGGCAATGGATGTGGTGGGTCCACTGCAAAGAGTTCCAAAGGCAATCAATATATTCTTGTAATATGTGTGAGTCGCCATGCGATTCCATGAAGCAATACCTATGAGAACTGTCACTGCCCTCGTATTGCTGAAGAATTAGCAAAGTGTTTAGCAGAATGGGTATACCAAAGTCATCTTAACTGATCATGGTAGTAATTTTACATCAGTAGTGCTACAAGAATTGTACAAATTGTTGGGGGTGTCTGCTATGAGAACGTCTGCTTACCACCTCCAAACAGATGGTTTAGTTGAATGATTCTTCTATTTTCACCTAGCACTAATATCCCCTCCCTCTTTTCTTTCTCCTAAGACCTGTCCCTGCAGGATTATCAGCAGCCTGGGGGTGTGTAGTTCCAGGCCAGCTCCCTCCTCTCCCTCCGCTGCCCGCCCACTCTCTACAACCCCTACTCCCCCGTGCTTCACCCACCCCTTTCTTTCTTTATCCACCTAGTGCTTATTATCCTTATGGATCTATTTATCACTTTTAATCCACTATGCTCAGCCTGGCACTTTTGTTACCTATCTGGCATATTCCCCATGGGTTTCCCCTACCTGAGTTGTCACTGTACAAACTTTCTCTGCATATTGTTCTGTCTGCACTGCTTGCCTCACCTTTTATCTCTGGCTATTACCTTGCCACCAGACACTCTCTCCATATTTAAAATCGGTCTATTGCCTGGGATTGAGCTCAGTTGTATTAGTACCTTTCTTTATGTAATTGTACTTCACCATATGCATTTTTATGCTATTATCGTTTGCTGGTTCTCCCCACTCGTAACCCCTCACCCCAGGATGCTTCTTGAAACAAAGATGTTTACAGCTCATGTCTTTGTTGTTGAAATCTTCAAATAAATAAATGTGTTATTCTTATCAGACACTATGATGGCACACTAGGGTCCCCCATGGCTTAGTCCATGAGGCATGTCATCAAATGACTATCCATGGGGACTGTGGGACAATAACAGTGAGTAGAGGGTTGCAGGCTCAGCCAGATAAATGGTAATATTGCAGCCTTTTCAGTTATTAAAAATTACCTACAGTTTGTTTCAGCTCAGTAGGACCTATAGCTCCCACTGTCTTCTTACCAGAAAGCTGACAGTTTCCCTTTAAAAGGTAGCAGTGTGGTGCAATATGGCAGTCAGTGCAAAGTGGGTGCTGTGCTGAACTGTGAAAGCATCACAAATGGGAGGAAGGCAGTTACACTTCTCTTGTACACATCACTGGTTCACCTTCTCTTCAAGTGTTGTGTGGAGCCTGGAGGCTGCAACTTAAAAGGACTGTAGCAGGATAAAAGCTGTGCAGAGGAGGGTAAACAAGATCATACAGGGTGAGAATAGACGGCTCTACAAGAAAAGGCTTAATGATATCGATGTTTATTTCCTGGAGGACAGTAAGGAAAGCAAGTTGTGATAGAAACGTCTGTCTCTGAGGGTGAACAGGTGCAGTGGAGTGAACTCTTTATAGACCACTATAACTTGGTTCCATGTAGAATTCAATGAAACTGTCAGGATGAATACTCCAGAGGAGGTGAGAAAGTTCTTCTACAAAGAGTTTTGGACAGATGGAATGGAATTCTGAAAGAGGTGGTGGGGCTAAATTATTAGCTGGTTTCATGCATACTTGGGATAGACACGGAGGAATATTAAAAGACTGCTAATCAGGGAGGAGGAGAATGGATGGATGCTGATTTTTTTTCTCCATTAGCTCCTTATATTGTTTTGCCACTAGAGGGCCTGATTAAGTTCAAGCAATTTGCTCCCAATACCTCACTTGTCACATTTACTGCTCTCTAGTAGCTGTTTTCACTTGGTGATTTATATTAAAGGAGCCCTCTGCTGTCTCTTTCCTCTCTACCTCACTCCTTTCTCTAGTCAAAATGTCCCCATCTCCTCCTAGCGCTCCTCATGGGAATACTTTGCCTTCCTATCCTCTTTGAGCTTTACTGCTTGAACACATCAACAGCTTCTGCCAATACTTATACTCAGTTTGACTTCTACTACTCCAACATGCTTGCTACTGCCACTCCACTACCTCTACCCCTCTGCTCTCATCAGCAAGCGTATTAGCCCAATAATTCAGATACCTTCTCCTTCATCTGAAGCGCAACCCTGCATCTCTATCAGGGCGTGCCTCCATCACCCCGCTATGGTTACTAACCCTCTCTCTTACTCCGGCGGACATTGAGATCAACCCCTGGTCCATCTCTGCGTCCCGTCATAATGCCCCCGGCCACCACTCTCCCTAAAACCGATGGACTAACTTTCCCCACCTGAATGCTAGAGCCTTATGGCCAACCTCCTGACCTCCAGTCTTGGATCTTACTAACGTCCCAGACGTCCCCGCCATCACAGAAACCTGGCTTAAGCCCACAGTGCTTGACTCTCAGTGCCACTTTCCTGGATACAACATGCTTGTATCAACTGTCCTGGCACTAAAAGGGAGGTGGCTTGCCCTCTACTTCAAAACTCACCTAAACATTACCCTTCTGCAGGACCCCTCCTACCAAACTGTGAAATCCTACACTCCCTACTGCTTCTTGGGGTGTAAAGGAAACTCCATATTTTTTGTACTTATATCCCCCAAAATGCTACAAGGCATCACTGAACTCCTAGGGTTTCTACCTTCAGTTACAGGCAAGAATGACATTATCTGCCTTGGTGATTTTAACCTTGACTGGTCCGAGAAAACTCAGCTAACCTATCCTCCTTAGCTAGCAAGGCAAATCTATCCCAGCTCATACATGAACCCACAAGGGTCTCACGTGGGGGCAACAGTGCCACCCTCCTTGACTGGATACTTACTAACAGGACGGAATATGTTGCCTCAGCCGTGTGCTACCTGACACAATTGTGACCACTATCCCATCTACTGTGTCTGGAAAACTGTCATTCCTCCCTCCCTGCTAAAACTGTAACCTTTCCTAATCTCTCCAGCCTAAGTCATGAGGACTTCTTAACTGACCTTAACCAGGTTGACTGGTCCCTCTCTACCAAACAAGAGGGACATTAACATAGCCACAGAATATTTCAACTCCGTCCTCCTCTCTCTTCAAAACCTTCACATCGGTCACTACCGCTTAGGATGGCAGGGAAAGTAACCATGGCTAACACGCCCCTGCTTCAACTTCTCAAATCTAGGGACAAACTTTGGTCCAGGTGGAAGATCTCCCACCTCCGTGCAGACTTTGAAGACTATCGTGCATTCGTAACAACTGCAAAAGACAAATTCATTATTGCCAAAGACACCTACCATAGGAACCTACTAATAACATCCTCTACAAATCCCGCAGGGTACTGGTCCAAAATTAGGACATTCTCGTCAGCGACAAGCAACAGAATCCAGCTGACATGAACATTCAAGGTGTTCACTGCACCAACCAGGAAACCATTGCCAATGCCTTCAATGCCCTTTTTTCTTCTCCACCAGTCGCTACTCTAACTATCCCACAACCTGACTGTCCCTCTTCTCCTCCCTCGCCCCTCCACCCCTCCCTTTCGTTCTGGCTCCAACCACATACCTTGAAGTTGCATAGCTGCTTAACTCCTTCCGACACGCGGGGTCAAGGGCCTGAGGGCATCCATCCTGCATACTTAAGCAGTATGCACCTTGGCTGACCAGACCTATCACCTGGCTTTCTGACCTCTCGATCCGTACGTCTACTGTTCCATCCACCTGGAAAACTGCCAGAACCATCCCTATACACAAAGAGGCGATGTCAAACTCATGTCCAACTACTCGCCCTATATCTCTTCTGCCCACTCTCAGTAAGCTGCTTGAAAAATAGTCCACACCAGCTTGCTGCTCACCTTGACATGTTTAATCTTCAAACCCGTGCGATACATGGTTTCCGGCCCGGTCACAGTTACCACCTCTGCACTTACACAACTTACAAATGACGCCAGAAATAATATGGACCGTGGCCTACTCACTGGGGCCATCTTTATCAACCTGTCTAAAGCCTTGACATGGTACACCATCCTCTCATGCTAAGAAGCTCCAATCCATTGGAGCATCTGACAAAGCCTCTCCTGGTTCCACAGTAATCTTGACAATCGGACTCAGGCGGTAGCATTTCACAAGGCCCTTTCCTCCCCCTAAACATCTCCGTTGGAGTTCCCAGGGATCCACTCTTGGACCTCTACTCTTCTCCCTCTTCCTAAATGATATTCCCACCATGTCCAGGCATAGCTGCACTCTTATGTCATGAGATGACCTTGTTCTCTACTCTGGGTCAAAATCGGTTGCTGCCATCAACTTCACTCTCACTAATGACTTCCAATTCCTGCAGACCTGGCTCTCTAGCAACCACCAAGTCCTGAACCTAGAAAAACCTGTGCTATGCTATTGGATCCTCTAAGAAACTGTCTGCCCCTCAACAGGCTCTGGGTTCAATGCCTTGATGGATCCCTCATCTCAAACACTGAGTCCTTCAAGTACCTTGGGGTCACTTTGGATCCCACACTTGACCTGTCAACATATCAATATGGTGTGCCGTGCCGTCAATGCTAAAATTGGCGGAGCTTATCGCTGCACCACTCCCTCCTCCCTCCGCTAGACTTTCTGTTGCGAGAGGTATTCTCTTACCCCAGCTCCAATATGCTCTGCCCCTCCTCTTTGCTGCAAACTCTGCACACTCCACAAATGGGACACTGTCTACAACATCTGTAGATTCGCCTTAACTGCCCCACGCCTTACCCATCATTGTCTCCTTTACGCTGGCTTAAATTGGCTGTCACCTAAGGATATTCAAGCTTACTCCCTGGGCTGCTTTATCGACTCCCTGTCCAGACCTCTCGGCCCTGTCTATCTTGCCAACCTCCTGACTCCTGCCTCACACACCCGCATTCTCAGGTCTTCCACTGTCCCCATGCTCTCCACTAGACCTTGTATGACAAAAATGGGTGAACAGGCATTTGCCCATTTTGCTCCCAAATTCTGGAACTCACTCCCTTATGGCTAAAACTTCAGCCTCCCACCGAGAATTCAAAAACTCGCTGTTCACCCACCTCCTAGCCTCTGGCCAATGCAAATGCTCTTAATTTGCTTTGTCCCACTGCAGGCTGTCGAGTCTGACCCTGAATACTACACTAATGTTCTCCCATGCAATACGTTTGTCTAGGTGGCTATGAACCTTGATGTCTTTACTGTCCTCAGCTGTCTTATGGTTACCCTAATTGCTTTATTTTACATCCTCATTATGATCTATGCCTAAAATGTACCTTATGTAACTATTACTGTGCTACCCAATGTATATCTTGTTTTGCTCCTGTACACCTATATCATGTCTGTGCATTTCTGCATATTGTAACCAATGTCCTGTGCTCTCCCGGGTCGTGCCTGAAAATAGGCAGGTCTGTTGCCTAACACACTTACCCAGTTACCAAAAGCTAATAAATAAATAGAACATCTGTCATACCATAAGTTATGAAAGAAAGGGGAGATGGCATGGACCTTTTCTGATGACAGATTCTATGCTTCTATAGTATGTTTCTCACAGGACAGAGGTGAGGAGTTATTCATGTACAGCACAGATGTCTGGAAAAGGAGAAATGCAATGAAATTGGTGAAGGCAATTTTAAAGGAAAAGTTAGAAAAAAACGTCTTCACAGAGAGAGTACAGTATAGCTGAAACAGGCTGTAATGAGTTAGTGGGAGCCAAGATATTTTAGGTTCAAGTATGCTTTTGGCAGGCACTAAGGCATAATCAGATGAAGAGGGCGAGGAGCCAGGAAGACTGGTAGAATCTTTCTAAGTTAGTTACAGGTCATACTAGCTGGGTCTGGTGGCCTTTATCTGCTGACATAATGTCACAGAATCAGTCTTCTGAAGTACTACTTCTCAAATATCTGACTGTATAATTTGAAACATGGAACACAAACAAAACAATGTGTTGCATCAGTATGTGGTCTGAAAGCAAATAAAATGTTAATATTAAATGCATGCTGAAAATGGAAAATAAGAGTTAAAAATCTACATTTTGACATCAGAATATTTTTCAGGATATATCTTAAAGAGAAAAACAAAGTTCATGTAGAGGAGAGATAAAATAAGGGATATATTTTATATGTGGGGAAAGGAAAAGGGAAGCCTCTGGGAGAAGTGGTAGCGGCAGAGACAGAGAATCTGGAAAACAAAAAGGTGATAATGGGAGTGACAAGGCTAAATAGCAGTGGATGAGCTAGAGAAGTCCCCAGGTGGGGACTTATTAACAGGACTTAGTAAGAAGGCTGAAAAGTGACAAGTGTGGGGAGGGGCAGCTGATGGAGACATTATGGTGACATGCATTTGTCAATGCCGAATGTTTTCTTGCTGGCATTAGCATTAGAAGTGCAGGAGTTAGAAAGATGCAGAAATGGAATGGCAGTGAAGTACTGAAGTGTCATGTACCCCAACCTGCAGAGATAGGACAGGCATTGGGGTGTGCCTTTGAGATCATCTCATAACGCTCACACCATTTCACCTCACCTACCCTGCAGATACCGACAAGTATCGGTGTGCCTTGGGGTGTTGGACTTTACACCTCACCCCATTCCATAAGGAAATACGTGAAATGGGTGCAGTATGGGAGAATGGGGTGAATTTTGGGGCTGAAGAGTCCAAGGCACACCTCAATGCCTGTCACTGGCAGAAGGGTGGGAGTGGAATGGTGTGAGCATCACTGTCGACAATCCCAAGTCACACCCTGACACCTGTCAGTCCTTACAGGGTATGGCGTTATGGTTAGAAACCCTAATGCCCTGGGCGTTCTTGATATTTTCACTCAAAGTTTTCAACATGGGCTTTTTGTGACCCCACAGCATGAACTGTGACACTATCAGTTAGTTAGTCGAAGGTGATTTTGCACAGCAACTGTGCCATTTGAATACATGTGCGAAGACACATTTTGAACAGGATGTGAAAAATAGCTGTACTGTTCATGAGGAAGTGAAAAATGGTAATGTTGAATCTCTGGAGAGAAAATATACCAAAATTGGTGAAGTCCTGTCGTGAATAAAAATTGTGCAACGCACACCCTAATGCAATTACTTGGGGATTTGTGACACCAGATTTTCAACATAGGCATTTTGGGACCTCTGCTCAAGAACAGCGGCACTGTGATTTTCTTAATCTGTCCGAATGTTGATTTAAGCGACTGTGTCCATTGTGAGCCACAGGTGTGAAAACATGTTTTGGACAGGATCTGAAAAATGACAGCTGTACCGTTCATCAGGCAGTATGTAAAATGACTGTTGAAAAGCTGGAGTAAAAATATAAAAAATTGCGGTTACAAGCATGCGTAGAAACTGTGCAATGCATGCTGGTAATGCAGTTATTTTGGAATTTATTCACCAAATTTGCAACATGTGCTTTTTGAACCTCTCCTTATGAACACTGTCACTTTGATTTTCTTAATCTGTCCCAAACATTGATTTCACACAGTGACTGCACCCACTGTGCGCCTACATGTGCGAAACACATTTTGGGCTGGATGTCAAAAATGACAGCTGCACTGTTCATAAGGAGGTGTGGAAAAATGTCAATGTTGAAAATCTGGAGTGAAAATATTAAAAATTCTCAAAGTTACGAGTGTGTGTGGGAACTGCGCCAATGCCGCTCGTAACAGTCAGTCATTTTGGGAATTTTTCACCAAATTTACAACATAGGCTTTTTGGGAGCCCACCTCATGAACAGTGACTGAAAGGCACCTTATAAATAAAAATTTTTTTTTTAATCCGTCCCTGAAGGCGATTCCATGTAGTGACCACAAAATTACCTTCTCGAGACCGAATAAGGAAATGACAGTAACTGAGTTCATGAGACGGGTCCCAAGAACCTCATGTTGAAAATTTGATGCTAAAAGTCACAACAATAGCCAAGATAGCCATAAGTTAGACCCCAATTTATGCTATTATACTGCTTACTGGCATTTCTTCAGTTTGAGTCTGCTTTGAAGAGTAGACATGTTCCCGCCTCCACCGAAGATCGTTGTGCTGGGATCCAAAGTAAGGTATGTGGTGTGTGGGAGGTGGGTGTGCAGAGGTGGTGCGGGTTGGGGAGGGGACACTGCAGACGATGAGGGACCATTATCTTGTTTACAGTTTTTTAAAAAAAAAAAAATACATAAACTTTATGGGAATGTTTTCCTGTTTTACAGGCACATTTGGCACGCTGGGTGGGCTCAGCATGCCACTGTAATTTGCAGAGGGAGACTAGAGCCAACAGGGACTAGGAACCTCATCAGCAAAGAAAAAGGGTCTGTGTTCGAGGCATGATGCGAGGGGACTGGGCATCCTCTTCGGCAGACAAATTATAAGACGACATTATGTTGATGGGGATTGGGCTCCCCCATGGCAAATGAACTGGGAGGGCCACGCCAACAGAGGTTGGGCACTCCCACGTGGCTCTCCTGAGACTCTAAGAGGTGGATGGCGACACCTACTGCCATGTTTTTGAAATATAACACTAGGCAAGGCATGCCCTGTAATGAGGGGGGCTCCCTCATTGCAGTGGCAGAATGTTCAACAGGTGGCACGCTCTGAGCTGCCTGTCATAGACAGCGTGCTCATTTAGTGGTGCCACAGACACAAGACCCCAAAAGCAGTGGCGGCACTGGCCACAACACGACTGCACCTCCACAATGGGAGGCATGACCAAGGTTCAATGTGGGGAATAGCTCCCTCTAGCCTCTCATAAGCCCTCCTCTAACACGCCTCCCTTGCGTAGGAGTGTTTTCTGAGCCTCTGGCTTGTGTGGCTCTGCCTGGTTCGGCCCTGTCTCCTCCTCTCCTTTCCTGGTTTGTGCTCCGCTGTTTGTTTTCCTTTCTTCCCTTCCATTGTCGTCCCCGCGCCTCCCTCTCGCTCTGCTTTTATTTTTTTTTTTGAGCTTTTTCCTCCCGCTTGCTTCCTACCTCCCTGTAGTCCCGTTATCCGATTGTGTCTTTGCATGTCATTTGTTCGCTTCCTGGAATGGGCATTCCAGGTGGTTCAGTACTCTTGCTCAACATTCAAGTACACACTGCACATTCATGGAGGCTTTACCTACTGCGTGCTGCCAGGACATCTGCTGCAGGTTCAACGCCATCACGTATATACTGTGGCCAGGAGGATTCGAGTCTAATCACCTTGGCTCTCTGTTTCTGCTTCCTGCAGTCTGTCTCCTTCTTGCTCTTCCAGTGTCACCTTGCCGACTCGACTGTCTCTCCAGGTATTCGGTGTTCCAGCGCCATTCCATGGCCAGGTACATTTCTATTGCCTCCAATCACTGCAATAATTAACCTCGTCCTCCCAACACCTGTAAACCTCATTTTTCCATTTATTACAACCACTCATGCCCTTAGAAATTTCCTCCACCTGTTTTTCTCCCTTTCCTGAATGCCAGGGGTCATACTCCCCATCAGTTGGAGAAGGTATCTTTTGGGCCTTCTGTTCCTACAAACTACTACCTACATACATACCACTACTTACATACCTACCACTACTTACATACCTACTGCTCAAGGGTGGGATTACAGTAAAGCCACAAAAGTACTACAAGTTACACAAACACTATATACCCCATCTCCCTTATTGCTATTCCACAACATTGAATGGGAGGCCTTGACCGAGGTTCAATGTGGGGAATAGCTCCTCCAATAACCTCTTTATAAGCCCTCCTCTAACACGCCTCCCTTGCTTAGGGAGTGTTTTTGTCCACCACCTTCTCCGGCGCTCTTCTCACCCTTTCTAATGGGCCTTCTATTCCCTACAAACTACTACCTACATACCTACTGCCATACCTCTCAACTGCTATGAATTTTGCATAGTGCTATGATTTTCGCACTCAAATTTACCTCGTTCTGCATAGGTTTACTGGGGTTTCTCATGATGTTAGATTTATTTCTGGACACACAAACTATTAAATCACTGAACTAAGTTGACAGAAATACAGGTTACTCACCTGTAACAGGAGTTCTAGGAATGGTATATGTTGTTCATCCACACTGTCTGGCAGGTTCCTTGCCGCTTAAATCTTGCCGAAAGGTCTTCAAACTGGCTTCTCCCACCCACCCGGGTGGTAAAACTCTCAGCTCCACCCCATGACGTCAGATCTAGCCCACTGAAGCCAGGTTGTGTGCCGAAGCCAGGGAGGCGGGTGGGTCATGTGGATGAACACATATACCATTCCTAGAACTCCTGTTACAGGTGAGTAACCCAGCTCTTCTAGGGACATGGATATGTTGTTCATCCACACTGTCTGGCAGACTCCTAGCAGTTCTCTGGGAGGAGGGAGGCAACACACCCCCTACTTAGGGAATAAGGACTGGAGAACCGAGATCCCAAAACCAGCATCCTGGCGTGACTAAAGGTCGATGTGGTAATGGGTAATGAAGGTGTGTGCTGACTTCCAGATAGCAGCCCTGCAGATTTCCTGGATAGGAATGTCCCTGGAAGCAGCGGTATGGCGGGTAGAATCCCTTATCCCTTTGGGAGGCTCCATGCCCGCCAACCTATAGCAGAGATCTATGCAGGAGGTGACCCACCTGCCTATCGTCCGCTTGGTTGCAGGTCTGCCAGGTGCGGCTTAGCGTGGTGACAAACAGCTAGCGAACCTCTCCCGAACTTCAGCGTTCGCTCTTTATAATAAGAAGCTCTTCTAGGGTCCAAAGTATGGAGCCTATATTGACCTCGAGGTGTGACTGGGGTAGAACACCGGCAGAGTCAACACCTGGTTAAGGTGAAACTCCGACACCACGCCGGAAGGAATTTGGGTGGGGGCGCAGAACAACTTGTCCCTGTGGAAGACCAGATAAGGAGGCTCTATGGAAGCGCCTGAGCTCTCCCATCCTTCTGGCTGACGTGATAGCCACCAAGAAGATGGTCTTCCAAGACAGGTGAGAGATGTCACACCTGTGCATCGGTTTGAATGGCTTGCCCATGAGCTTAGCCAGTACCAGCAGTAGATCCCACAGAGGTGGAGGTTCTCTTCTGGAGGATATGTGATGAAGGCCTTTGAAAAAGTGCCCAACCACCTTCTCCTGCACCACCAACTGCTTCCGGCCCGCGCCTGGTAAGCAGAGATGGCCAGGTGCACCTTAAGGGTCATCGACCAAGCCCTAGCTGAGAAAGGGACCACAGATAGTCCAGAATGCTTGCCAAGGAACAGGAGGAAGGGTCCAGCCCTTGCCCCGACATCAAATGGAGAATCTCTTCCATTTAAAGACATAGCATTTCCTGGTCGACTTATGGGATGCCTCAACGACGTTGAGGACCTCGCAGAAAGACCCAAAGCCTGGAACTCTAGCCACTCAGGAACCAGGCCATCAGGTGTAGGGATTGAAGGTCTGGGTGAATACCTTCCCTGGCTGACTGGGATCAGGCCCGGCGGGCTGGAAGCAGTCTCGGGAGCCTGCAGCGGAGGCTGAGGAGATCTGGATACCAGAACTGACGGAGCCAGTCTGGGGCTACCAGAATCACCTGCACCTTGTCCCTCCTCGCCTTGAGCAGCACCTTTGGATCAAGGGAAATGGGGAAAAAGCGTAGAAGAGTCACGGGTCCACGGCCTCGAGAAGGCATCCCTGCAGTGAGCCCTGCTGAGGGGGCAGGCATGAAACAGCCTCAGCTTCGAGATACTCCCTGAGGCAAACAGGTCCACTGAGGTGTGCCCCAGTTGGAGAACAGATCGTGTACTACCTCCGGCAGGAGAGACCACTCGTGAGAAGCAGCACCTATCCGACTTAGGGCATTGGCCAGAGTGTTGGAGGCTCCCCACATAAATGGCTAGAAGATCCACCTCAGTCTGCCCACGAGAAACCAAGTGCGGAGGCTTCCTTGCACAGAGGCAAGGAGCACGTCCGTCCTGGCTGTTTAGGTAGTACATGAGTCGTGGTTGTTGTCCGTCTGGACCTGGACCACTTGACCCCGTACAAATGGGAGCGAAGGCGGTGAGAGCTAGTCAGACCGCGAAGTTCCAGCAGGTTGATATGGCATCGAGACTCGGGGTGGGTGGGGGGCAAAGGCCGTGCGCTCTGAGCTCCCCAGATGGCTGTCAGAGTGACCGCTGGCTCTGGGCAGACAAACGGGATACCCTCCTGCAGATGAGTGGGAACGATCCACCACTGGAGAGTGTTCCCCATCTCCTGGGTCACCATCACTGGCTGGTCCAGAGGACTGGAGCGCTGTGACCATTGGCAGGCCAGTCCCCATTGTAGGGGACACATGTGCCAGTGGGTCCAACGGACCACACTGGTGCAGGCCGCCATGAGGCCCAGGAGGCGCAGGAAGTCCCGGAGGGCGCATTGCCCAACCAGAAATGATTGGGCAAGGAGGAAAGAACCTCGGCCCTGTCAGCGGAGCCATGCTCTGGCTCTAAGAGAGTCGAGCTCTGCCCGATGAATTGAATCACCTGCGTTGGCATGAGTTCCGATTTGGCCTCGTTGCTGAGGAGGGCTAGATCCCTGGACCGCTCCACCTCCGACTTTGGAGGCTGCAATCAACCAGTCGTCCAGGTAAGGTACACCGGACCCTTCGGCGCCGCCGAGGAATGCTGTCACCACTGCCATGCATTTGGTGAAGACCCTGGGAGCTGGAGAGAGGCTGAAGGCATGGCCCGAACTCATAAGGGATCCTTCCGCCTGGAGCGGAGGAATTGCTGGTGGGACAGATGGATTGGGACATGAAAGAACGACACGATCCAGAGAGCAGAACCACAACCTAGTTCCAAGGAGGGATGATCTGAGCCAGAGTGACCATCCTGAAGGTTTGAGACCTTAGGAACTTGTTCAGGTCATGGAGGTCTAGAATGGGCGCCAGCCCCCGTCTGTTTTGGGCCCAGGGACCAGGAAGTACCTGGACACAAACCCTGGGTCTGAAGGAGGGTCCGCCACCTCCCTGATCACCTCCTTCTGGAGGAGCAGGGCAATGTCAGCTCAACGGGCCAACAGAGAGGCTGCGGACCCGTGATGCCCCGTGGGGGAGATGGCTACACGGTGGGGACTGCTCGAATTCCAGCGGCAGACCTCTTTCCTACCACTTCCAAACCCAGCGGTCCGTGGTGATAATGGACCATGCAGGAAATGAAGTGGAAATGAAGTGGCAGAGCAGTCTCCATGGGGAACCCGGGAGGAGTGGCGAGGTTGGGGCGACACCCCAACCAGTCACTGGGCAGGCTTGGAGGAAGGACCGGCCGAGGAGCCTCTAGACCTTCCCTCCCGGCTTCCTGTTGGAGGAAGCAGCAGGCTTGGCTTTGGGTGCCAAGTGCAGAGCCAGCTGGCTCTGATGCTGGGCCAGACGCATGCAGAGGCTGAAGGATGAAAGGGCTACACTGCTGCTGGCAGCCTTTGTCCTTCTGGGCAGATGTGACAGAGTCCAGGTGGCGTTGGACTTCTCGATCCGTTGGAGATGACCCTCCACCCCAGGTCCGAAAAAAGTCAGTACTCAGGAAGGGATGTCTGCCAGCTTGTGCGATGTCCAGGAGGTCTGGAGCTGCTGTCTGGCCACCGCTCTTCCCTGATCCGCACCTGCTTGACCGTAGTTTGAGGTCAGCCAGGAGATGAGGAATCACCTCATCCAGGAGTCCAAAAGGTGTGTGAAAAGTGTGCCATCAGGAAGGCTGAGCTGGCTGACAAAGGCCTAGGGAGGAAGCTGCGTAAACTTTCCGCTCAGAGTAGTTCAGCTTCTTGATTCCTTTGTCGGGAGGCTTGTCCACGCCCGAGCATTCCCGAACGCTGGAAAACACTATCCGTCACGAGCCCCTCTGCAGAGGGTGCCCGAAAACTGGAGAGTGAACGGTGGGGACAGCATACTTCAAGCCATCCTAGCGAAGGTGCTGGTCAAGCTGGCCGATGCCATAGCTCCAGGGCTGGGCAAACAATGGTTTCCGTGGAAGGCCTCCATGGGGAAATCCCTTGTCCAGTAGCTCCATGAAGGATATTTGGCCCGCTTTTGAAACTGGTTCGAGCTTCATCCCAGTGGATTCTGAGATGAGCGAAGCATTCTAAAAATCGAGATGGGCTCTCGTCCACTGACTGACCCCGGTGGACTCCAAGTCAAGTGGCCTGGAGAACAAGGAGTCGTCATCAGACTCCAAGGAGTCTGCGAACAGCTGCCAGCGCCTGAGCCGCTCCACCTGCTGAGGTCGATCGGGAGTGAGGGAGACCCGACAACCAATGGGGCAAACCCTGACCCGACCGAGAATCCTCGATTTGGGGCCCCAAGTTTGAGGTTGTGGAGGCGGGAGTTCCACCACGATGGGTAGCGCGGTTTCGCCAAACAACCGTGCCGGCTTCGCCTCGACCGCTGCAAGAGGATGTTTTGGCCGCTTCTGGTGACAACTACTTAATGGCCGGGAAGACAACAAAGTCTGCCTATTCCGGTCAAAGGAGCTGCTGCCACATTAGCTCCTCGTGGTGCAGGCGCAATTTGTGCCAGAGCCTATCCTCCGAAGAGGCGAAGAGAGAGCGAGGATGGCGGCGCCGCCCGCTTTCCACAGTGCAGAGACCAAGACCGCCATGTCGGCGGGATTGGCTGGCCTGAGAAGAGGTCCAAGACTGAGACCGCTTGGTGTTTGGGTGGTGGGTCTGAGAGGGGCGGGGAAACCAGCTCCTCCTCAATTCAGGGACCTTAACGGGGACTCCAGCACAGAAGGCACAGGCAAGTCCTCAGTTTCCACCGGGGAACGGTGAAGAAGAGGTTGTCGGCTTTTCCAGTCGACAGACTGTCCAACAGGTCGAGAAGTCTCGATTGCATCGATGGGTGTCTCGGCGGCTGACCTGATGGGGACACAGTGAAGCCAGCGGCCTTAGCTGCAATCTCGACCTAAGTCGAGTGTTGACTCTCCGGGAAGGGACCTCCGCCTCCCATGAACGCCGATGGTGGGACTTACCCTTGGGGTCCTTCTTTGGACCGAGAGGAATGTCCCAAGGGCCATCTCCTTGGTGGAGAGGGATTGAGCTCTTTGAAAGAAGCTGTGTAGGAGGATTCCAAGGAGAGCGGGATAATGCAGAATCGAGGATGATGATGATGCGCCTGGGCCGTCCTCTCCTCAAGGGCGATCATCTGCTCTAGCTGTTCCGCCAAGCCCATAGCCGTGGACAACGCCCAACGGGCCTCCTTAGACTTAACCGGATAACGTTTCTCGGGTCGCCCCAACAGTAACCAGACAGCGTGTTTCTCCAAGACCCGAAGCCAAAAGGATTTGCACAACTCACAAGCCTGTGAGTCCTTGGCGAGTCAAGGCAATAAGCATCGTGGCGTGCAGATCGGTCCGGGACATCTTCTGCCCACAGGGCACCAACAAAATCTGGGAGTCGTTTGTCCATTGCAGCCACGAGGAAGATACAGACCGAAGTCTTGTAAACCGTAAAATAAGTTTCGGATTAACCGAAGAGTGTGAATCCAGCCTAAAACGCAGAGCTCTAAGGAGGAACCTGAGCTTCCAAGCGGTACGGAAGATCTGGCGTCATGGGGTGGAACTGAGAGTTGTACCACCGGGTGGGTGGGAGGAGCCAACCTGAAGACCTTCCGGCAACATTTAAAGCGGCAAGGAACCTGCAAATAAGTATGGATCGAACAACATATCCATGTCCCTAGAAGACGTGGTTTTCTGTAGTCAGCCACTCCCTGGAGGTTTGTTCTCTGTGTTGAGAACTTTGAAGGGATTTAGTGGAAAGGAACGTGGTAGCTGCCTGCTGTTTTGCAAGGGCCTGGTTCAGCCACAAGTTTTAACTGCATGAGTGTGGGCTTTAGCTACCCTAGGCTGTAAGTAACCACCTGAATTAATTTTCTATGTTGTCACCACTATGGTCCGGACACCACTTGCTTATGATATGATCTGCACGGTCTAGAGCAACCAAACTTTGCTTCATTGCTCCATGGACTGACTGTTCCCTGCTTTATCAACTGTTCATTAAATGGGATCCCGTTTTCTGCAGTTCTGGTGTCTGCCTATTTTCTGAACAAACTGTTTGCTGCTAAAATAGGTTTTCTCCACAGCCATGTTCCAGTGTGGTTCCAGGGTTGATCCCATAAACTACTGATATTTATAGCTAGCACTTATTACAGCCTCTTCCCCAGTTCAGTAGTCACTGAACTCATCTCCACCACCACCACACATGCCACCTCAGGTGAGCTGTACATTCTAGGTACTTTAACTTCAGTATAGAGTAGCTGTCTTCTTTGCATCTTGTGTGTCCTTGAGCAAGATACTCAACCTCTTGGTGCTCCCAGTTCACCCTGTAAATGAGCCTTATGGTCAATGGGCCTTACCTGGTTACCAAAGAACAAAATTACAAATGCATAAAACAACAGTATAAAAGAAATACAAAATCACATACCCCATAATGCAAAGCTAATGCAAAGCATCATGGGCTGTATATCTGTATATGCAAATCACCACAGAATATTATACTGGTTCAACTAAGCAGAAATGCATGGTGCCGAAGGCCTCTCACACAGTCTGCAAAGGAGCCAACAGAAGACACAGACACGTGTTTCATCCTACCAGGACTTATCAGTGTGCCTTGTCTGTATGACACCTCAGTGGAATGAACCAGCTACCCTAAGATGTCCTGTCTGGGTTATGTTGTGAGGAGTATAAAATGTAGTATAAAAGTGATTTCCCATCGCTTTTAAAAGTCTTCTCGGACATTAAAATGGCTTTGAAGTAGGAACAATATGCCAGTCAGTCATAAAGAAGGGTGGAGCTAGAGGTGGAGTTTGGATGTGGTTTAGCATACGTTGTTCACCTCATGCAAGGGTGTCAACCCTAAAAATTATACAATGTAATATTAGTACCTACACTGGCAAGTAAACTGCATAAGCAATAATATTAAGGGTAAGGAAGGTGTACTGACCGCACAACAACAGAAACATAAGAAGTCCATTACAGCAACAGTTTTGCTGTTGTCACTGTAATGGACTTCAAAAAATCACCCCACCCCCACCCCCAAAAACAAATTCTGACTTGGGTTTATATCTAAAAGTAGAGGGTGGTGTAGTGGAGCAAAGTCCTCAGGAAAAACACTCAATATCGAAGGTGAAATTTCACATTTCGATGCTGAGACTACTTGTCGAACCGACAAGAAAATTGTTGAAGTCATGACGTGGAACCGTAAAGAAATACAATGATGAATACAGAAAATGGGACACAAAGGGTAGCAATGCAATTCAAAGTATAACATGCAGTACTAATATGCCCACACTCATACCTTCCCTCTTGGTAGTTTCCAGTACCTGATGTGCTACTTGCATAGGTGTAGTGGTTAGTGCAATAGTCATTGTTTTTTGTCTGCCATGTTACAGGGATCGGGTTTGATTCCGCCCCGCAATGCTTCCATTTGTATTGGCATGGTAAAAGTCCTCATTTATTTACACTGGAAACTTTCAGGTCAAAATGCATGCCTTTCAATATTTCATGGCTATGTTCAAACATGCATTCTAATTAAAAACTTGTAGTATACATTAAGGAAATGCTGAACTGCTGCTATCACCTAGGAGGTGACATGACTGCACTGTGAACATCATCCCACAATATTTATTTGGCAATCTTCCTAGTCATTGCTGATGAGTTGTGCGTTTGTAGTCTTCATCATCCTCTGCCGCTAAAGATAGCTAGTTTATTTACTGAAATGTTTCACCAGGAGGGCACACTGAACAACAGGTTGCTCGGCTCACGGTGCAACCTGGGGAGGGTTACACAGGGTTGTGAAGGATGATCAGTTACAATACTATGTGGGTAGTACAAACAATACAACATTGTAAGATTATGCAACAGTTGGAACACAAGGTATTGTATAATAAACAGTAGTGGAACATTGGGTAAATTAAAATACATGTCCAAAATCGTACAGAGAACATATACACGTACAAAACAGTAATAATGCAACAGAACCATTATAATGCGAGTGTACCAGAAGCAGGCTCAAGGTAGATACGCAAGTGCTGTTGGAGTAAAAAGGATGGGGTAGGTTGTGCTAGTTATCATTCCTGACCTGTAGCAAGCTCTGTCACAAAGCTCTCCATTGCAAAGGAGATGGGGCAGCAATTGTTAGAGAAAGGAAAGCTGATTAACCTCAACGCTGTTTGCGGTATTATATTGATTTTTATGTCATTAATGTGTTTGCCATTTGTATCCCTTTGTGAGTATGAAAATCAGGGCATCATAATAGCAAGTACTGTCTGGCCACACTGTCAGTTTAGAGCTGCAAACTGATCATTTGATAAAACCAAGTTTCCGTACAGGTAAAACATGTGAGGTAGGTTTGGTGTATGGTTAAAGCATGTGCCCTGGAGTTTTTGCTGCACTGTCACAAAGGGTCAGGTTTGATCCTCACTCCCAGAACAAATATATATATATATTTTTTTTTTTTTTTTTAAAACATATCATGGTAACATTCCACATTCAGTCAGATTAAAAATTTTGAAGTCCTGAATGCATGTTTTTTTTTTTTTCAGTATATCATGGTTATGTTCCACATTAATCTTGATTAATAACTCATTCTATAAGGGATGGAAATGCTCTTCAGCTGGCATCACCTATGATGAGACGTGTACTGTGAACAGCCGCTTATACCTTTTTTTTTTTTTTTTTTTATATGTTCTAGCAACCTTCCTGGACACTGCTGAGCATGTGTATGATCATGATCTGCATCATCTTCTTCACTAATACAGTAATGGCTACTGGCAGTTCCAGATTTGTGATAAATTCTGTCACAAAGCTTCTCATTGTTCATGTTTTTCAATGTAATTTTTATTTTACCAGGAAACACCATCGAGCAGGCTCATTTACAAATTGGTCCTGGGAGGGACTGTTACATAGCAATACCTCAGCTTCCCAAATTTGATTTATTATGAAGAATAAAAAACAGGGTTTCACACGCTTACTGATTTTAAATGCTGCATTGTGCACTTTGTCTATCTAAAACTTACTAAAGGCACAAAAACACTTGCTAAAATTCTAAGTTCACTCACACTGAATCTGAGGTGTTACAGCATGAACGCTACTGCTAACGCCAGTGACGCTTGTACCTTAGCATATCGATTATGATTACTGTCGGGACCCGAGATATCCTACTATGTATGTTATGCTTCTCCTGACATCTGTGCATCTGCCCTACTTGCTTCAAACTGTACTCTGTATGTTCTTTGATTTCCTGTACTCTCGGTGTTACCTGAAAATAGGCATGTGTTTGTCTAGTGTACTTACCTGGTTAACAAAAACTAAATAAATAATAATAAATAAATAACGAGAACCTTTTTTTTTGGCAAGCAAGTGGTCCAAAACTGTTACCGAGAACGCAGCTTGAACAATAAAGATTTGCATCATGGGATTACTCCAGTTGCATCATAGTAAGCCTTTTCATCAACAGAAAATCCCCGATGCAACTAGATACAAATGGCGATCCTGGCAAGGGTGTGTACGAGTCGGTGGAAAAAACTGAACACAGAACTACAATCCGATGCCATCCAATTGCAAAAGGTACATAAAGTAACTTTTCCAGACAAGTTCTGTGTAAAAATATGTGAATACAGCGTTATTGATCCATTGCACTGCTGCTTTAAGATAATCAGCAGCTCAGCACAGATCACCTGCACTGAATTAGGTAAGGGAAAATAAAGAATTGAACTCCTCACCCTATGATTAAAATATAGTAACCCTGCCAGTGTACTACTGACTAGCAGGAAGATACACCTGCTGCTTAAGTGCACTCTGAAATGTGATCAACTGTCTAGGTGGTGGCTAGGAGATTTAAATGTAATGAGCATATGTGTACAGTACTTTATCAGACCTTCTTGGATTGCTTTTGACAATATTTTGATGAGTGTCATTGTACTGAATTTAGTAAAACATGTAGTATCAAAACTCTTCTATTCATAACAAAAAATAACAACAAATGATGACCAAGATCTGAACCCTTCACCTTCTGGTTAAAGACAAACACTCTACCAATGGTCTACTGATCAGCAGTGAAAACTGGAACTTCTTTAGTGAACTGTATACACCCTGGATACTCTGAAATTAAATCAACTTGCAGAATTGTTTTGATAGAAATATATGATTGCCGGTTTTTCAATATGTAAGATAATCAGTAGCCCACTTGCACTGAATTAGCTAAAAGTTGTTGGTATCAAACTCTTCTTTTGTAAGAAAAAAAAAAACTTTTCAAGTTAGAACTCCTCACCATGTGGTAAGGAGATAGAAACCCTGATAGTGTACTACTGACTGACAGAAAGATTAACACTGTTTTAGTGAACTAGACATTCTTCGAGCACTTTAAAATGTACACACACATTTCCAATCAGTAACTTCATGTCCTAACACTATTTCATCCCTGCTCAGATCTGTGATGTACAGTATGCAGTTTCACGTTCTTACTCCATGCCTCCAAAGATCACCACTCAAGTAAAAGTAAAAATATGATGTGCAAAAGCATTTTTCTGTTACCTGTACTTTTTACAGAAATACTGTATTAGCATGGGCACGCTTCTACGCTAACAAAAAGTATATGCACATTTTCTGTCGGGAAGCATTTGTCACGAAAGGACAACTTCCGTCTGCACATATTGTTACAGTCTGCTTCTGTTCGATAAAAGTTACTATTCTCATTGCTTCCATGGATCAAGTGAAGTTGCAATTGATAACGAATATTTTAATACAAATGTTTAAGTCTTTGTTAAAATTTAAATCTTGTTCTCTGGGTGAAAAGTAGGAGAAATAAATGACAACTCTTTCCTCTAGGTTTGAACCCAGCAACCTTGCTTTCACAGGCAAACACTTCCTCTACACCACCAGACCATTCTGTTAACACCTGCAACTTTCAGGGAACTAGAGATTAGCATACAAAAGCAATCAAGACACATTTCTCACAACAGATAGAGACCAGTTCTTATTACAGTATTCTAGCACCATCTGCTGGATCTTCAACTAGACTATCAGATCCACGCGCCTCTCCTAGTAGCAGTGAACATTACCAAAACAATAAAAAGGTTTTCAATGTTTCACAATTCCTAAAAGGATTTTTAAAATCTCTCGACTAATTCGGCGATACTACTGTACCTGGAACGGGGGGCACAAACTCAAGGGTATGTCAGAGAACATTATGACACAGCCTTGCAACCAGATCTTCAAACCCAGGAGTCATGGTTTGAGCCATCTCTAGGGAAATTTTTGAAGTCATCTGCCAAGCGACTGTTGGCAGAGAAGGACCAGGGTATCTTCACCTCTTCGCCTCCATTGTGTCTGTGAGCAAAGGAGGGTATGTTGTACTCAGACTTACATCCAAAGAAGGACCCTCTTCCTCTCTGACTGCCAAAGCTGCATGAAGGACAACTGCCCAGCACCTGGTAGGAATGACCAAAGCTGCGAACTTCTGAAGACTGATTAGACTTCTGCTGCTGTATGGATTCCAGCTGCTTTTCTTTGTTATCATGACTGTCTTTCAGGATCCTGTCCAGTTCTGGACAATACAGTACACTGCCAGAACATGGAATATTGTGCATTCAGACTTGGAGACTTGGTGAACAGTCCAGTGATAAGGTCAAACTCCTTGCATGGCTGACACTAAAGCGGAGGTTGTGTGAACTGACATGCACAGATTGTCCACACCGCATCTCCCAAAAATACAGGGGCCACTGATATGAGGTGCCAAAAATTAGCAGCCAAGGAATCATCTGGTAAAACATCTGCCAGAGCAGATACCCAAGCTCATAATACTCTAAACACTGAATGATGCATGTTATTCCAAGATTTGCCTTGATAGCCATAAATGCATGTCAGCATGTCAAGTCCACTTTCTTGGCATATGTGATCTGAAAGTGCTGACAGCACATTCCAGGGGTATCGCTCTTCTGCCTATTCCTTTTCAATATTTGATCACAATGCTGGAAGTTCAAGACCCAGATGCAGACAAAATGGGGTTCACATCCAGAGGCTCAATGGACTGAACCTCTTCCAAATGCAATACTCTATAACCCCTCAGTGAGCAGGTGAGCCATTTATTGTATCAAAGAGGAAGGAAAACACATTCTTTTTCTTAGCTTTCATCCACTCCCTCCTCAAAGTATCCTTTATCTGACAGCAATGCCAGTACCATCAGATCTGGATTCTTATCCTCCTGCAATATGCTCTTATCAGTGTTACCCAACACAGTAAGATCCGGGATGCCTACAAATGAGGGTGAGCAGGATTTCCATGTTTCAGTACACCTGGACATGACTGCTGGAGACCCCTTGGTCTGGAGGCAGTCTTAGAATAGAAACACAGAATTTGTCGGCAGATAAGGACCGCCTGGCCCACCCAATCTGCCCATTTCCTACCTAATAGATAAGCTGCAGAGCCTAGTTAACCAACAGCCTTCCTCCTACCCCCCAGAACTACCTTATTATCTGTCCCATGCATTCTTGAATTCCCCACTGTTCTGGACTCCATGACCTCCATAGGAAGACCATTCCATGCATCGACAACCCTCTCTGAAAAAATACTTCCTCACATTACCTCTGAGCTGTCCCCTCTCTATCTTCAAATTGTACCCTTGTTCTTGCACATCTTTTCTGAAAGATGCTACCTTTGGACTTTGTTGATTTCCTTGAGCTACTTGAAAGCTTCTATCATGTCTGCCTCTCACTCCTTTCCTCGACGGTATACATATTAAGCTCCTTTAGTCTCTCTTCATATGGCTTCTGGTGCAGACCCTGCACCATTTTAGTTGCCCTCCTCTGAGGGCCTCCATCCTGTCTATGTCCTTGAGGAGATGGGGTTCCAGAACTGCACGCAGTACTCCAGATGGGGTCTCACCAACTGTCTGCACAGAGGGATAATAAACTTCCTGTTTTCTACTGGTGATGCCTCTCCCTATGCATCCAGTATCCTCCAGCCCTCCTTACTGCCTTCTCACATTGCTTGCCCACCTTTAGGTCATCTAATATGAAACTCCCAGGTCCTTTCCATTTTTGTTGTCGTACCTCACCCCCCATTGTGTACTCTTCCTGCTTTTCCCTCAGGTGCATTACTTTGCACTTTTGCACTGACTCTAAGTTGCCATACATTTGACCATTCTTCCAACCTTGTTAGTCCTTCTCATCCTTTCCACCCCACCTTGTGTATCAACCCTGTTGCAGATCTTTGTGTCGCCTGCAAAGAGACATGCTTTTCTTCCAGGCCCTCCGAATATTCCTTATAAAGATATTAAAGAGGACTGGTCCCAGTACTGAACCCTGCAGTACCCAGCTAGTAACTCCCCTTTCTTCAGAGTGGACTCGGTTTACTATTACCCTCTGCGTCCTGTTGTCCAGCCAATTTGTTACTCAGGCTACCACCTTGGGACCCACTCCAAGGAATGGGGTGTCTTCACAGGGTCACATGCAGGTCATCAGAATGTAACACCTCATTAAGGAGAAACAAAATGGACTTTTGTAACAAGTTTTACCACTGCCACTGGATTCCCAAGTGTGCCCTCTCTCCCATGCCAGGGCTTGAGACGGTGGAGACCAAGACTGACATTTTTAATTGAGTCACAAATGGGACAGTATGATCCCACTGGCACTGGTCAGTCCTGTGGCAGGTCTTGCAACTTTTAAGTAGAAATGGGCAGGGATAAGCCCACTTCAAAGGCCTTCCTCACTGGAAGAATTTCAAGAATTCCTTGCTCACAGACTATAGGTAAAATCCCTCCCCAAATGCCACACAATCTTGTACTTAAAAGATTTAAACCAACCCGGTAGGTAAGGCTTGCTTGGATCAGAAAATTGTCTCTAAGAGTTAACCCTGTTTTTTTTGTGGGGGACCCTGTCCCATTTTCTGCTGCTGCTATTACATGCCACCTTCTAACAGAAGCACATCTGCCAACCAAGAGGAAAACATACAGTGTTTACTTATCTTCTGTCAATTTTATTACTGCTTTAAGAGTACTGCTGTAGAAAATTGCGTACCCAGCCTGCACGCACTCTGAAACCTCTATGGTAAGTGCACCAATGGCATGATGCCAACTAAAGGAATCTACGCATGCACATGATGTACTGAAAATACTCAGCGCATACAAAGATAGCGTGATTTTCTAGAAGGGCTGGCTTCAAGCCAGCGATAGCTATACTGATGCTTGAGGGCAGCAAATGGGTGCAAAAATGTGCAGAACTCGCTCAGTGTCAGAGGGGCACTAACCTCAAATGTTAAAAAAAGGCAAAACCAAACCAATTTCAAAACTCAGCCCCAAACACACTGCAAGCAAACCAACTGATCCAACAAAGTCCAATGGGGACAGTGTGACAGCAGTAACATTGGGGCACCTGGGAAACAGTGACCACCAGTCACTGTGGTTTATAATCACAGAAGGAGCAGAACCAAACCGCACAAAAACATGTATCCTGGATTTTAGAAGGGCAGATTTGGGGAAAATGGGACATGTTTGAAAGAGGCACTAATAGGAATGGGAGGGAATCAGGGTGGAGAAACAATAGGCAATACTGTATTTAAAACAGGGATTACAAGAGCAACATAAGTAGGTGTTAACCAGGTTAGCAAGGGAAAAGGATGAGGAGGCCATTATGGCTTTTTATGGTTTTCAAGGAGGTAGCAGAGAATGGAAAGCCAAAAGATCGCATTCAGGCACTACAAAAGACACAGGCAGAAGGGGATTGGGAGAAGTACCAGGAGAAGCAAAGGGAGGCAAGGAGGTCGCAAGGGAAGCCAAAGCTCAGGCAGAAGAATGCATCACAAAATCAGTGATTAGAGGAGACAAAACCTTTTACAGGTACATAAGTGAAAAAGAAGGGCAAAGGGAGGGATAGTGAGACTGAAGGGTGAGGATGGGGGCAGCAGCGTTGGATGACAACAGTAAAGCTCACATACTGAACAGATATTTCTGCTCAGTCTTTACTGAAGAAGGGAGGTAATGGGCCTGAAGGAATAATACAAGGGGTAGGAAGGGCACAGAAATGGACACAAGTCCCTTTCCATGAGAAAGGGTCCTAAAGAAATTGGAAGGAATAACAGTCAGTAAAGCAATGGGACCAGATGGGGAGCACCCCAGGGTCCTAAAGGAACTAAGAGAGGTGGTGGCTGAACCTCTGGCAATCCTGTTTAGCCGATCACTGGAAACAGGGGAGGTACCCAAAGACTGGAGGACAGCAGATGTAATCCCTTATACAAAAGTGGGAATAAAGAGGAAGGGGAACTACAGACCAGTCAGCCTGACCTCAGTAGAGGGAAGATCATGGAAGCACTACTGAAGGAGAGATGATGGAACATCTGGTTGCCAATGGACAACAGGACCCAAGACAACATGGTTTCACCGGGTTTGGGGGGGTCATGCCAGACCAACCTTACTGAATTTTCGACTGGGTGACAAGGGAGATGGATCAGGTGAGGGCAGTGGGCGTGGCCTATCTGGACTTCAGCAAGGCCTTTGACACTGTGCGCATAGAAGGCTATTAAACAAACTGGGGAATATGGGAGTGGGCAGGACAGTAGTGCGGTGGGTGGGTAATTGGCTGGGTGGAAGGACACAGAGGGTGGTGGTAAATAGCTGTCACTCCACAGAGGACGAGTGACCAGTGGAGTGCCGCAGGGATCAGTGCTGAGGCCAGTCATATTCAGCATCTTCATTGATGACATTGTGCAGAACCGAAGGCAGAATTTCCTGTTCGCTGACAACACGAAGCTCTGTAAGATTGGACATGCCAGAGGTGTAGACAGAATGAGGAGGGACCTGCAGAAGCTTGAAGAATGGTAAAGGGTTTGGCAGTTGAAATTTAATGCAAAGAAATAGAAAATAATGCATATGGGGCACAAAAACCTGTAACAACATATAAGTGTTTGGGTGGGGTGAGGATATAGCATGCACCAAGCAGGAAAGGAACCTTGGGGTTATCATCGATATCCTCAAGGTAGGAAACAGAATGGACATGGAGGCAGGTAAAGTAAATAAGATGCTGGGATACATAGGTAGGGGCATCACCAGCGGAAGAGAGAGGTCATAACTCCACTATGCAAGACACTAGTGAGGCCCCACCTGGAGTACTGTGTCCAGTTCTGGAGACCCTACCTATGCAAGGACAGAAAGGGTGGAGAAGGTTCAGAGGAGGGCAACAATGATGGTACAGGAATTGCATCACAAGTCCTATGAGGCAGGCTGAAAGACTTGAATATGTACTCCCTGGAGGAGAGAAGGGAGATGGGGAACATGATAGACACATACAAGTACCTTACAGGGAGGAACAGGGTGCCCCCATTCCCCCACCCACCTAGCCCTCCATACTCCCACCTCCACACCCGCTTAGCACCCCTGACCCTTAAGTTATCACCCACCATTGTGCTCTCCCCTAACCCATCTAGCCTGTAGCCTACTCTCCGTAATGGTTGTACTTGTCGGTGGTCACATTAATTAGCTCTTTAGCTGCATACTGGGAATTTTCATACTTTGTATATAGTTGGAATCTGCACTTTATTCACCTAATCTGTTATGGAACTATTTTCCTCTGTATTATGTAATTAAGTGATGGCTTTTGCAATGTATTCTGTCTCTCCCCATCCTTCTATTTGTAATGCTGTATAGCCTTTTAATGATGTGTAACTGACAATGCCTACTAGCTGCTTCTGTTTTCTCCACTGTCCATGTACTTGATGTTCCTCCACCCTCCGTTCGACAAGGATCCTTTGTAAATGAGCTTTTAGCTCAAAAGGTTGTAATTCCGATTTTACAATAAATAAAGTTTTCCAGCAAAAAGATGTTCCAGGACTAAGGCATGGGATGAAGTTGGAGGGAGGGCAATTCAGAGGAATGTGAGGAAGAAATTCTTCACAGAAAGGGTGGTGGACAAGTGGAACACCTGCCTGAGGAAGTGGTGGGGCTGAAACAATCACAGGCTTTAAGGATGCATGGGATAGTCATAGGGAATCCTGGAGGTCAGGGGTAAGGGACAACAGACTTCTAGAAAACAAAGTGATCTTACAAGCTCAAATGGGTAGACTGAGTGGGCCACAGACCCTTATCTGCCAATAGTATCTATGAGTTGCAGATAAAAGACAGAGTAAATGGAAAGACACCAACTTCAAATTCCAGACAAAAAAATGCAAAACCATAAATTCATGCATAATCCCTAAATTAGAACGCCACACACACACACACACACACACACACACACACACACACACACACACACACACACACACACACACACACGTGCACAGAGAGTTAGCTAATCAGAGAGAGACAACTGAGCGCTTGAATAACACAGGGGTGGGGGTGCCTGTTAAATGTAAAGTACAAAACAAAAATAATCCTCCCTCACTTATCTGAGGCACCAGGCTAATGGGAGAGCACACCTGTGAAACAGACATTTCATACATTCTACAAGTTGCACGTGATCCTCATCCAGGTTCTTTGAGGCTGAAATTAGAATTTTGCAGGCGATTCAATTTGAAAGCTAAACATAGACAATGATGGTAAAAAAAGACCACTGGTCCAGCCAGTCCACCATAAAACCCTAACAAACCTGGGATCCATTTTCCATACAGGGTTCTAGCCAGCTATCTGCCCCCATACTCTCCACCCAACTGCTGCCACCCGAGCAACCACTAAACACTTCATTCTGTCCCATCCATGTCTAAACCACCGCTGGTTTTGGCACCCACCACATCAGCTGGCAGATGGCGCCAACCACCCCACCTACCCTCCGTCAGTTTCCATCATGCCCCATGTTCTTCACCTTGTTCCTTCCTTTCAGGAACTTGAAGGTCGCTATCATATCTCCACTCTGTCATTTGTCCTCCAGCAAGTACATGTTCAGCACCTTGAGCAAAGTCCTCATATGATCTACCCTGATGGCCCTGAATAATCTTGGTCAACCTCTCGTTGCACTGTTTCCAGCCTGTCCTCGTCTCTCCTCGGGTGAAGACTCCAGGAGTGGGCACAGTACTCCAGGTGGTACCTCACCAGTGCTCCCAGAGAGGCAGTAATACCTGCTTCCTTCTGCTATTAATACTCCTTCCCATACCTCAGCATTCTATTTTCCTTACTGTAGGCCTTGCTGCACTGGCTTGACTGTTTTAGGAAGTCACGGAGGATGGCCTCGCATCTTTCCTTAGAGGCTGTGCACAGCTTTATACCCACCAACCCTGTACTCTGTCCTACGGTTCTTGTTCCCTATGTGCATCGTACCACTTCTATCTCCTAACCCCTCCTTGCTGTCTACCCTGCCACAGGCTTCACGTAATCTGCAAAGAGACATCTAGCCCTGGATCCTTCTCCTATGTCACTAATTAATATACTGAAAAAGACTGAACCCAGGACTGATCCTTGTGGCACCCCATGGTGACCTCCTCTCTTCACATTTGACTCGGTTAAACACAACCCTCTACTGTTTCCTTCCAACTAACTTCTCACCCATCCTTGTCCATCGTTGCATCCAGCTTCTCTAGCTTCTTGAGAAACATTCTGTGAAGCACAGAGTTGAAATCTTTGCTGAAATCTAAGCAGAGTAAATCTAAAGCATGTCCCTTATCCACCACTACCCTAATTACCCAGGAATACTATCAGCAGAAAAATGAAGGTTGTAGCACTCCGCTCCTAAAAGGTGCAACTATACAATGAACTTCAAGAATTAAATAGTGCACACACAGATACAGATAGCTAGAATGTTTTAATGGTGCTAAATCAGAACCTCAGCCAACCACCTATCACCATGTTCTGTGGCTTCTTCCGGTAGTCCACAAGGTCTTATCAGTTTACCCACAACAGAGTTACAACTGACAGGTCTGTAGTGGAACTGGTTGTTCTTGTCTCCCCCACCAATGGAGTAGGACTATGTCCACTTCCCTCTAGTGTTTTGTAACTACCCCTGACTGATTTAAGCTGTTATGGCCGCCAATAGTTCAGTTAGTTCCACTGCCACTTTTTAAGCAGTGTCGGGTAGCTGCTCCATCCTTCTCACCGGCCAACCCCGCAAATCAGGTCTGCATCTGAACCTGGGTTGCCTGTGAGGTGTGGCATTCAAGGCCTCAAACCTCAGTGCCACCAGGCCAGTAGGACTTTAGCCACTGATGAGGGATCACTGGTGCCAAGAGCCAGACTGCTCCCTTACTCTCACTCCTACCACTACTTCCGAGTTGGTGACCACCACATCAAGAATGTCAGCCCACTCAATGTGTTCCATAACCATCTGCACCAGTAGACACTCCTGCAATGTATCCAACAAGGTACAACTTCTGAAGCCCCTGACCACTGGAATATCCCAATCAATATCTAGCAGGTTTAAATCTCCCACCACCACCTCTCCCTTTTCCACCACCTTTCTAGTTCTGCTCCTAGCTTATCTCTCTCTTTCCACGGTCCTGAAGGTCTACAGATCACCCCATCCATAGTCTCTTGCCTCAGGCCATCATAAGCTGAACCCACAGCAATTCTGGTTTCTTACTTCACTGTCTCTATGTTTTCCCAGAAATACAGGGCCACACCCTTTACCTTTTCCTCTATTCTGTCTAAACATGGAGTAGCTTGGAACTGTAAGGTCCCAATAGACTACTCTCTGTGGCCCAAATTTCTGTGATGGCTACTAGATCCATCTCCATGTCTGCCACCACTGCCTGGAGCTCATGAATAGGAGGGTTGCTCACCTATAACCGTAGTTCTAGTAAAGGTATATGGTACACACCACACTTCTGGCAGCACCTCCTTTCCCTTTAAGACTTGCCGGAGGCTTCAAGCTAGCTCATCCCACCCACCCAGGTGGTATACCCTCGGCAATGCCCTGTAACATCAGATCTTGCATGCTGAAAGCAAGGATTGATGTGCCACTTGCCAGGGAGGTTGGGTGGTTGTGGATGTACACCATATACCACTCTTAGAACTACAGTTACAGGTGAGTAACCCTCATTTCCAGGCTGTCAGGTGCATGGACTGAAGGTATGGGTGAGGAACATCCCCAAGAGCAAGAGACCAGGTCCGGAAAAGCGCAATTGCCATGGAGGCCTGCTGCTGAGGTTGAGGAGATCAGGGTACCAAAACTGGTGCAGCCAGTCCAGAGCCACCAGGATGATCTGTGCCTTTTCCTCTGAACCTTGAGCAACACACCTTGTGGATCATGGGAAAGGGAGGGAAGGCTGACATGAGGCCCAGGGTCAAAGGCCCTCACAAAAGCATCCCTAACAGTGACCCACATGGGGGCAAAATCCATTTCTGCTTCGCATTCTCCCAGGAGGCAAACGGGTTGACCAGGGAGTGCCCTACTGGAAGAAAGAACAGTTACGTAAGAACTTACCATTAGAGTAGATCTTTCAGAGAGGCTCTTGCAGTGGTTTTAACAAACAGGACTAAGTCGCCAGGCGTCAGGACCCCATGGAAAATCTCTAGCTAGCAGTCTCTGGCAGGGACCGCCCCACCGCCAGCTGACCAACGCCAGTCTACGCCAGTATAAAAGGGCAGTCCCCACACCCGCCATCCAGCTCTTTCCCGCCACAGGCAAAAGGCATGACAGGAGAAGAGGAAATGCTCCCTAAAAGAAAAGGAAAACTCAGGGGACAGAGGAGGGAGGGAAGCAATACCTACTTCAAGAGACTCTCTCAAAGATTTACTGTTACAGTAAGTTCTTACATAACTGTTCTATCTTACTTTGAGAAGGCTCTTGCAGTAGGTATTCTCAAACAGGACTGAGTCCAAGCATTCAGGAACAAGTCTGAAAAACGGAGGAGGCGGAGAAGTCATCCACAGACAAACAGAAAGGCAGGAGAGGGATTCATGAAAGGAGTCCCTGCAACACAGCTAATCCAAGCCCGCCTTTGCAGCGAGAGGCAATGTCCAAACTGTAATGCTTTGTAAAGGTGTGGATGGAAGTCCAAGTAGTGGTGCACAAATGTCAGCAGCTGACACATTCCTGAAACAAGCAGCAGAGGCAGCTACCCCTATGGTGGAGTGACCTCTAACTTGACCCGGGAGAATCTTGTTGTACTTATCATAACAGAAAGTGATGTAATTAGTTAACCATTTAGAGAGGCACTGCTTAGACACAGCATTGCCCTCTCTTGAGTGTAAAGGAAATGAAAAGTTGATCCATTTTCTGAGATCTTTGGTCCTATTAGCGTAGCATCTCAGAATTCTATGGATGTCAGGAGTATGCAGAAGATGCTCTCCGTGATTCGAGTGAGCCTGGAAGAATACCAGGAGCTCAAGGTTGAGTATGGATTCGGTCACCACTTTAGGGAGAAATTTAGGGTCTGTATACATGGTCACACGGTCCCTGTAGAAGATCAAGTAAGAAATCTTACACATCATGGCTTGAAGCTTGGAAATCCTTCGAGCAGAGGTAATGGCTCACAAGAAAAGTCTCCCAAGAAAGGAATTTTAACTCAGTCTCTGCTGCCGCTCAAAGGGGGCAGCGTGAGTTTCTCCAGAATGAAATTAAGATCCAAGGAGAAAGCAGGACTGCAGATGGGGGTTTTAAATGAAGGACCCCGCTAAGAAAAGTCTTGAGACATCTGAGTGATTGTCTTGCCCCTAATGGAATATGGTAGGCTGAAATGGCAGTCATATGAATCTTCAAAGAGGAGTAGGTGAGGCCCAGATCATAAAGATGCTGCAAGTAATCCAGGATCCTGGCTGCGGACAGGAAAAAGGTTCCAAGTCCTTGGAACCAGCCCAAATGGAAAATCGCTTCCACTTCATGGCGAACGTGAATCTGGTGGAAGGCTTTCTAGCTCTACCAGAAAGTCTGCAACTAGTGGAGACACGCTGAAGTGAGCAGTGGTTATGTCTGTAGGAGCCAGGCATGAAGGTGGAGTGACTTGAGGCCTGGATGGACCAGGGTCCCCGATCCTGGGTCAGCAATTCTGTGACAGGGAAGAGGAGGAGGTTCCTCTGAAAACTGCTGCAGAAGAGAGAACCAAAACTTGCCTCAGCCAGAAGAGAGCAAAGAAAATCATTTCCGCCCTCTGCCTGAAGTTTCTTCAGAACCCTCGGAATCAAGGGAATTGGAGGGAAGGCATAGAAGAATCTGCCCTTTCAGCACAGAGACAGCACATCCTGCCAAAAACGTCTAGCCCTGGGCGGCGAGCAGAAAGGCGGGAAGCTTAGCATTGTCAGGGATGCGAACAGGTCCACCTGAAGAGTCCCCCATTGCTCGAAGATGTCATTTACTACTTCTTGCTTGAATTCCCACTGTGAGACTTGGCTGACAAGCGACAGAGCGTCTGCCAGGGTGTTTTGTATGCCTGGCATGTGGACTACTGCTAGATCTAGATTGTGCTGAGATGCCCAATACCATACCTCCATTGCTTCCCTGCACAGGGATAAGAACGAGTTCCTCCCTGTTTGTTGCGGTACCAGACAATGCACATGTCTGACTGTATCGGAAGATGTCCAGGAAGAATGAAGGGAAGGAGAGCATGTAGGGCATATAGAACCGCCCTCAGTTCGAGAACACGTTGATGTGTAACTTTTTCTTGAAGTGAGACCAGTTTCCCGAGTCTTGTGAGACTCTAGGTGGGCTCCCAGCCTGCACCCGACTCGTCGTGGTAAAAGTCTGGGTGGGATGATCAGTGCAGAAAGGAACCCCAAGACTGAGGTTCTCCTGAAACGCCCACCACTGCAAGTCTCTAATCATCGGGTCTGACACTAGAACTCGTGGTCTAGTTCATCCTGGGACTGGTCCCATTGAGATCGGAGAGTCCACTGCGAAACTCTCATATGGAGTCGCGCCAGAGGGACAGTTGGGATGGCTGCCACCATAAGGCCAAGAAGGCAAAGGACCTTCCGGGTTGCAACTCGTCTGAAGGAGGACAGGAGCGAGCTTGGAGTTGATGAGTCTCGATTCTGTCCAGGGGCAGGAAGGTCCTACTCAGGGTAGTGTCCAACACTGCCCCAACAAACTGCAGCTGTTAGCAGCGGACCAAATGCAACTTTGTTTGGTTGACAGTGATACCAGGCGGAGAAGACCTCCAGGGTGAGGAAAGGAAGCACTGAGACCCTCTATGGATGGTGCGGCTAGGTGCCAGTCGTCAAAGGAAAACTTGGACTCCTGGAGTGCAGGAGGCTGCCACTACCGCTAGGCATTTGATAAATACTTGGGGCCAAGGAAAGGCCAAATGGAAGGGCCCTGAACTGGTAGTTCGCCCCTGGAAACAAAAAACGAGGTATTTGTGGTGGGAAGGGCATATGGGGTTATGCAGGTAGGCATCCTGCATATCCAGAGCGCATAGCCACAGACCCGACCAGAGCAGAGGAAGACTGTTCTGTACAGAGACCATTCTGAATCTTTGTACTACATACTGGTTTAGAGCACTGAGATCCAAGATGGGTCTCAGATCACCCATTTTTTGGTACCAGGAAGTGTTAATAGTAACCCTTCCCTGGTAGGGTGGGGGAATGGGTTCTGTCGCTGCCTTTCAGAGAAGGAGCCAATCTCTTCCGAGTATCAACAGGAGGAAAATCTTCCCCTACCGGTTCCTCTGGAGCGCCAGAGGAAGAGGAGAGGCAGGGAGTCAGGAGGCCAAGGGCAGAGTGGCGGCCATGTCTGGGAGTCTTAATACATTTATTTGGGGGATCTTTGGTCACTGACGAGCTCAGCATTTATTGCGACACTTAGCCTGTGTCTGCTTCTGCTGTCGGGTTTGCAGCCAAAATTACAGGTTACCTGTAACAGGAGTTCTAGGAGTAGTATATGTTCTTCATCCGCACTTTGTGGCAGGTTCCTTGCCACTTTAAATCTTGCCGGAAGGTCTTCAAGTTGGCTCCTCCCACCCACCCGGGTGGTAAAACCCTTGGCTCTGCCCCATGATGCCAGATCTAGCCCGCCAAGCTGGGGAGGTTTAGGTCAGGTGGATGAACAACATATACCATTCTAGAACTCCTGTTACAGGTGAGTAACCTGTATTTCTAGGGACGTGGATATGTTGTTTAATCCACATTTTGTGGCAGACTCCTAGCAGTTCTCCGGGAGGAGGGAGGCAAGGCGGCACCCCTACTTAGGAATAAGAACTGGAGAACCAAGGTCCCAAAACCAGCATCCCGGCGTGACTCTAGGTCAATGTGGTAATGGGAAATAAAGTGTGTGCTGACTTCAGGTAGCAGCCTGCAGATTTCCTGGATAGGGACATCCCTAGAAGCAGCCACCGAGGCAGCAGTATGGCGGGTAGAATGAGCTCTTATCCCTTTGGGAGGCTCCATGCCTGCCAATCTATAGCAGAGATCTATGCAGGAGGTAACCCACCTGCTTATCATCCACGCTTGGCTGCAGGTCTGCCAGATGCAACTTGATGAGGTGACAAACAGCTGGCGAACCTCTTCCCGAACTTCAGCGTTCATTCCTTATAATAAGTAAGCGCTCTTTGGGGTCCAAAGCATGGAGCCTATATTCGGCCTCCAAGCTGCATTGGGGTAGAACACTTGGCAGAGTCAACACCTCAAGGTGAAACTCCGACACCACCTTCGGAAGGAATTTCAGGTGGGGCGAAGGACAACCTTGTCCCCATGGAAGACCAGATAAGGAGACTCAAGAAAGCACCTGGAGCTCTCCCATCCTTCTGGCTGACATTATAGCCACCAATAAGGCGGTCTTCCACGACAGGTGGGAGACATCGCACCTGTACATCAGTTCGAATGGCTTGCCCATGAGCTTAGCCAATACCAGCAGTAGATCCCATGGAGGTGGAGGTTCTCGCAACGGAGGATAGTGTGATCTAGGCCTTGAAAAAGCGCCAGACCACCTTCTCCTGCGCCACCGACTGCTTGCCGCCCACGCCAGCAAGCAGAGATGGCTGACATGTGCACCTTTGAGGGTTGTCAATCAAGCCCTAGCTGAGAAAGGGACCAGGTAGTCCAAATACTAGCCAAGGGACAGGAAGAGGGTCCCACCCTTGTTCTGACACCAAATGAGAATCTCTTCCATTTGAAGGCGAGCATTTTCTGGTCGACTCACGGGACGCCTCAACAACGCTGTGAGGACCTCATCGAAAGACCCAAGGCCTGGAACTCTAGCCGCCAGGAACCAGGCAGTCAGGTGCAGGGATTGAAGGTCCGGATGGAGAACCTTCCCCTGTCGACTGAGATCAGGTCTGGGCGGGCTGGGCCGCCTCGGGAGCCGGGAGCTGAGGCTGAGGAGATCTGGGTACCAGAATTGGCGAGGCCAGTCTGGGGCTACCAGGATCACCAGCGCCTTGTCCTCCTCGCCTTGAGGAGCACCTTGTGGATCAAGGGAAATGGAGAGAAGGTGTAAAGAGGCCTGGGGTCCACGGTCTTGAGAAGGCATCCCCTGCAGCGAGTCCTGCTGAGGGGGTAGGCGGAAACAGCCTCATCTTCACTTTCTCCCTGGAGGCAAACAGGTCCACCTGAGGGTGCCCAAATGGGAGAACAAGTCTTGTACTACCTCCGCAGAAGAGACCACTCGTGATATGTAGCGCCTATCCGGCTGAGGGCATTGGCCAGACTGTTGGAGGCTCCTGCCACATGGATGGCTAGGAGATCTGCCTCCAGGCTGCTCACGAGAGACCAAATGCAGAGAGCCTCCTTGCACAGAGGCAAAGAGTACGTCCCAACCTGAGGGCTGAGATAGTACATGGTCGTGGTGTTGTCCGTCTGGACCTGAACCACCTGACCCTGCATAAATGGAGCAGGCGCGAGGGCTAGTTGAACCACCTGAAGCTCCAGCAGGTTGATGTGGCATCGAGACTCCTGAGGGGACCAGAGGCCGTGGGCCCAGAGATCCCCAGATGGGCACCCCAACCCATCAGAGAGGCATCGGTCGTTAGAGTGCCCGCCTGCTCGGGGCGGACAAACAGATACCCTCTTGCAGATGAGCTGGGATGAGCCACCTACTACAGGCCATCCCACATCTCCTGGGTCACTGTCACCGCTGGTCCAGAGAACTGGAGCACTGTAACCACTGGCTGGCCAGCCCCATTGCAAGGGCGATATGCCAGCGGGCCCAGTGGACCACACTGGTGCAGGCAGCCACGAGGCCCAGAAGGTGCAGAAAGTCCTGGACAGGGCACAACTGCCCAACCAGAAATGACTGGGCAAGGAGAAAGGACCTGGCCTGTCCGCTAGGAACCGGGTCTGGCTCACGAGAGTCGAGCTCTGCCCAGATGAACTGAATCACCTGAGGCGGCATGAGTCTGGACTGCGTCGCTGATGAGGAGGTCAATCTGAGAGCTGACCTGGAGGGCCAGATCCTGGACCGCTCCACCTCCAACCTGGAGGGGCTGCATAAGCCAGTCATCCAGGTAAGGGTACACCCGACCCTTGGCACCGCGAGGAATGCTGTCACTACTGCCATGCATTTGGTGAAGACCCTGGGAGCTGAAGAAAGGCCGAATGGCATGGCCCGGAACTCATAAAGAGATCCTCTGCTCTCAAGTGGAGGAATCACTGATGAGATGGACAGATTGGGATATGAAAGAATGTGTCTTGGAGATCCAGAGAGCAGAACCACACACCTAGTTCCAAGGATGGAATGATCTGAGCCAGAGTGACCATCCTGAAGGTGCGAGCCTTAGGAACTTGTTCAGGTCATGCAGGTCGGAGACTGGGGTGCCAGCCCCCATCCGCTTTGGACCAGGAAGTACCTGGACACAAACCCTAGGTCTGGAAGAGGGTCTGCCGCCTGCTGATCACCTCCTTCTGAGGAGCAGGGCAATGTCGGCTCGGCGTGCAGACAGAGGCTGTGGAACCCGTTGCTGCCAGTGGAGCGACGGCTCGATAGGGAGGGACTGCTCGAACTCCAGAGGCAGACCCCTGCCGACCACTTCTAGCACCCAGTGGTCCGAGGTGATAGCGGACCAGGCAGAAAGGGAAGTGGGCGGGCAGTCACCTCACGGGGAACCGGAAGGAGTGACGAGGCTGAGGGAGACACCCGCAAACCGGTCACTGGGCAGTCTTGGAGGAAGGGCCGGCGAGGGTCCTCCTGGACCCTTCCTCCAGGCTTCCTACTGGAGGAAGTGGCAGACTTGGCCTTAGGTGCCAAGTGTGAGACTGCTGGCCCTGTTGCTGGTGCTGCTGGGCCGGACACCCTGAGGCGAGGGTTTACGCTGCTGCTGGCGGCCTTTGTCCTTCTGGGCAGGCGTGACTGAGTCCAAGGTGGCATTGGACTTCTGAGATCCTCTGGAGATGGCCTTCCACCCCGGCCCGGACAAGTTGTGCCCAGGAAGGAACGTCTGCCAGCTTGTGCTGGGTGTCCGCTGTGCAGGAGGAGATCCGCAGCCAAGCTCTGCAGCGCATGGCTACTGTGGCCGCTCACTGACTAGGCACAAGAGTCACCGATGTCCAAAGAAGTTTGGAGCTGCTGCTTAGCCACCGCTCTTCCCTGATCCCACACCTGCTTGACCATCGTCTGAAGGTCAGCCAGGAGATGGGGAATCACCTCATCCAGGGAACCCATAAGGCGTGTGAAAATGTGCCATCAGTACAGCCGAGCTAGCCTGTCAAGGCCTAGGGAGGAAGCAGCGTAACCTTCCGTCCCAAATAATCCAGCTTTTTGGATTCTTTGTCGGTGGTTTTACCATGTCCCTAGCGCTCCAGAACATACAAAACACTATCGGTCACCAGCCCCTCCCAGAGGGGTGCTCAGAAGAACCAGAGAGTGAACTGGTGGGGACCACGACACGCGAGTCTTCCTGGCTAAAGGCACGGACAGATGCATGCCGCCACAACTCCAGGGCAGGGCCAACAATGGCTTTGGCCACCGGGAAAGCCTCCAAAGTGGAATCTCCTCGGTCCAGTATCTCCGTGAGGGATAGCGGCCCGTTCTAAATGGGTTCGAGCTGCATCCCAGTGGACTCTAAGATGAGTCAAGTATACCCAAGAACGAGGATGGGCTCTCATCCACCGACTGACCCCTGCAGATTCCAGGTCAATGGGCCTAGAGTACAGGGAGGAGTCATTGTCAGACTCAAGGAGTCTGCAAACAGCTGCCAAGCACCTTAGCCACCCTCCACCTGCCAAGGCCGATCAGGAGTGAGGGTGACAGACAACCTATGGGGCAAGCCCTGACTCGACCGGAATCTTTGGTTGGGGCCCCAGTCTTCAGTTGAGAGGCAGTGGTTTCCACCACAAGGTGAGCAGCGGTTCGGCTGAACAACAGTGCTGGGGTCGGCTCCACGACAACTACGAGGGGTTGCTTCGGTCGCCCAGTGACAGCCACTTAACGCCGGAGAAGGTGACGGAGTCGGCTTGTTACCGTTAACTAAAGCTGCTGCCACATCATGTCCTCATAGCTCCATGTAACTTACGCCGAGCCATCCTCTCAAGAGGACGTGGCAATGCCGCCCATGGTGCCGAGACAGCTAATGTCAGCGGACCTAATCGACATGGAAGAGGACCAAGACCGAGACCTTCGGGTCGCCGAGGGTAGGTCAAAGAGAGGCGAGGGAAACCCGCCATCCCTCTGTTCAGGGTCCTTGACTGGGGATTTCGCACAGGAGGCACAGGCAAGTCCTCTGTTACCACCGGGAGGTACCGTGAAGAGGGTTGCTGGTTTCAGCCGACCTGACGGGACAACGGAAGCCAGTGGCCTGAAGCAACCCTCGATCAAGTAGAGTCGATGGTCTGTGAAGGGAATCTCCCGCTCCCACGAACGCCGACGGTGGGACTTACCTTTGGTTCTTTTTCTGGACCTACTGGTATGTCCTGATGGCCCTTCTCCTTTGGTGGAGAGGGACTGGCAAAGCTCCTAAAAGAAGCAGTGTAGGAGGAGCCCAAGGAGAGGGGATAAACGCCGCGCGAGGAGGAAGATGTAGCAGCCTGGGCGCCTCCTACTCCGAGGCGATCGACTGCTCCAGTTGCCTCTCTGAGCCCCAGGCCACGGACACCGCCCAATGGGCTCCTTGACTTCACAGGCAGGCACCGCTTCTGGGCACCCAAGTTGTAGTCTGGCAACCAGTCCTCCAAAACCGGCAGAGAGAAGGACTTGCACAGATCGTGAGGCCTGCAGATCGTGGGTGGAGTGCAGATCGGTCCGGGACATCTTCTGCCTGCAAGGGCACCGGCGAGCCGGAGTGGATTTATCCATCATAGCCGTGAGGGAAGATGAAGACTGTAGTCTAGTAAACTTTAAAATTATTTCCTGAAAACCCAAAGAGTTTGGATCCAGGCCTAAAATGCAGAGCGCTAAGGAGGGAACCTGAGCTTCAAGTGGTAAGGAAGGTCTGCGCCATGGGGCGGAGCCGAGGGGTTTTACCACCGGGTGGGTGGGAGGAGCCAGCTTGAAGACCCTCCGCAAGATTTAAAGCAGCAAGGAACCTGCCACAAAGTGTGAACTGAACAACATATCTGGCCCTGAGAGGGTTTGTACATGGTGTGGACCGACTTTAATGCCAAGAAGAAGAAGAAGGAGGAGGGGAGGGGAAGAGGATCGACCATTCTGGGGTTCCCCCTCAGGTGCGTGTCCTCCCTAGAGTGAGAGCCAGAGGGTTCTGGTCTAGCGCCAATAAAGGTGGAGAAGTCACTTGTCGCCGAACGGGCTCGCGAGGGGCCAGCATTGGCTGACATGCTTCTGCCTCCTTAGTGAGCTGGGACTTAGCCTCAGCCCTCCAGGAAGCCAAAACCTCCTTAAGGTGCACCTGTGGTTGTAGCAATGGAGGGGACTTGGATACAGGTAACTGGGGAACCCGTAAAAGGGTACCCATAACCTGTCGGAGGCCCGGCATCGGGTAATGTGGCGTTGGGTACTGTGGCACTGGGTACTCGCGCGCCTGGTACTGCAGCCGTGAGCATCCTGGTACTTGGGCTCTGAAGGAGCCAAAGGACCTGGTGTTGGCCCAGCCAGAGGACTGGATGGTGTGGCCAGTCCCGAAGGCACGGGGCCAGTGTGGGAGGTCCTAAGGGGTCCAGAAAGACAGGCCGTGGGCCCAGACGGTGGAGCTGCTCCGCTGTCATGCAACTGTGTGCCAGAGGGTGACAGCAAGCCACTGACACTAGTCCGGGCGCCTGAGGGCACCCCTACAAAAAGCTTTCCTGAATACTCAACCCCAGCCAGGGAAGAGGAGGCAGACCCCTGGTGGGGATGCTGCAGGGACGGAGGAACCTCAGGCGGCAGCTGCTCTGGCGTCAGCTCGGCGATTGCCAGGTGTCAGGCATGTCATCAGAGCCGCCTGATGGGAGGTGGGGTCACAGGCTGGATTCGTTGGATGAACCGACGAGCGCCTTGCAGCCTTGTCTAGCGGGCAATGGCAGAGCCAGAACCTGACTTATCAGACCCACTTGCACCCGTGAGGCGGAAGGGAGAGGTGGCCATATAGGAGTGGAGACCTCCTTTGCCCCAGAAGCTCCCATGGGGCCAGAGTGCGAGTCCGATGGGGTGGGGGGGGCCACCACACTCTGGTGGGGTAACCACCAAGGTGGCTAGAGAGCCATCCCTCGGAGGGGAAGATACCTGTAAGGTCGCTGACCCAGCCGAAGTCACAGGGGCTGTGGATGACCAATTCCAGTCCCGTGCTTTCTTTGTCCAGTTTCTTGTTATGATGGCCTTCGGGGAAGGTCAACGCCTGCCTGAGTTTCTTCAATTCTTTTCCATGGAGGCCATCTTTCTTTCAAAATGTGGGCTCCAGGGACTGCTGTCGATTTGCGGGTGACCAAACTGAATTTCTGGCAGTGGTTGCACTCCTCTGGCGGTGGTCCGGGCCTAGGCAGAAGAGACACAAGGAGTGGCCTCCCCTTGTGAGGGAGCTGGGATCCACATGAGTCGCACTTGTTTTTATGTGATTCGAGGGCATCAGGGATGACATACACAGACTAATATAAAGAACACTTTAAAGAAATAAAAGGTAAGTTCAGAAAAATGAGGAATACTCATCCAAAAATGGCGAAGAAATACGCTGTTCTTCATGAGTACTTTCACAAGCCGGCGGGGAAAAGAACTGGAAGGGCAGGCAGGGACCGCCTTTATACTGACATAGAGGACATTGGTCAGCTCACGTGGGGGCGTCCCCCGCAGAGACTGCTAGCTTAGAGATTTTTCCGTGGAGTCCTGACGCCTGGCGACTTAGTCCTATTTGTGAATACTTAATGCAAGAGCTCTCTAAGTAAAATAAAGCAATCTACTACCTCCAGGTGAAAAGACCACTCGTGAGATGCCTCGCTCACTCAGCTGAGGGAGTCCACCAGCTAGTAGGAAGCACTGGCCACATGGATCACCAGAAGATCAGTGTCCAGACGGCATACAAAGGACCAGGTGTGAAGAGTTTCCTGCACAATGGATGGGAATGCACACCCCTGCTTGTTGAGGTAGTACAAGGTCGCCATGTTGTCCATCTGGATCTGAATAACCTGACCCCGCACAAGTGGGAGCTAAGGCCGCCAGAGCTAGATGCACTGCATGGAACTCTAAGACGCTGATGTGACATCAGAACTCCTGAGGGTTCAGAGTCTGTAGGTCCAGTGGGCCCACAGGTGGGCTCCTATTCCATCATAGAGGTGCTGGTCGTGAGAGTGACCATCAGCTCTGGACAGATGAATGGGACTCCTTCCTGTAGATGTTCTGGGACAAGCCACCATTGGATGGCATCCCACACTGACTGTGTCCTGACCAGCTGGTCAAGGTGACTGAAGCATTGCAATCTATAATAGACCAGTTCCTCTCTGCAGGGGCGCATCCGTCAGCGGGCCCACTGGACCATGCTGGTGCAGGATGCCATGTACCCCAGCAGCCGCAGGAAGTGCCGAACAGGGCCTCACTGTCCAACCCAAAATGATCATGCAAAGGAGGGAAGATCCTCTACCTGGTCCACTGGGAGTCAGACCTTGGCTCGAGGGAGTCAAGCTCTGCCCTGATGAAGTTGATGGCCTGTGAGGGGCTGAGTTCTCACTTGGCTGGGTTGAACAGGAGGCCAGAGGCTGAGCAGGTCTCAAGGGCCTGATCCTTAGACTGCTCCACATCCACCCTGGAGAAATTAGCGATCAGCCAGTTGTCCAGGTAAGGTACACTTGGAATCCACAGTGCACAGGAATGCTGCCACCACAGCTATGCACTTGGTGAAGACCCTGGGGCAAAGGAAAGGCCAAATGGCATGTCCAGGAACTCGCAGTATCCCTTCTAAACAGAACTGCAGGAACTGATGAAATACATCCTTTATCCTTGAGAATCACGGCTGATCATCTTGCACTGTCCTCGCCATCTTGTTTAATAACTCTTTAAAGTCTGGCAATGTTCAATCTGACTGAAAAAGGCTGTGATGATCCCCATCTATAAGAAGGGCAATAGAAGTCAAACTACAGACCAATTAGTTTAACACCTATATGCTGTAAAATTATGGAAAGACTGATAGAACTAATAACTGACAGTGAAACAACGACACTGGAATTAGATGATATCTCACAGCATGGGTTCAAGAAAGGCCTTTCTTGTAACACCAACTTAATATCATTTTATAAATATGTTTGTAAAAGTATAGATGGAAGTAAACCTTATGATGTTATTATGTTGGATTTGGGAAAGGCCTTGATACGCTACCGCATGATCTCTTGGTTGTCAAACCTTTATGGTATGGGAATCAACACTTATATTATGAGGTGGACAGCAGTTGGCTTTTAGATAGAATCCAAAAGGTAAGAGAGCATGGAAAGTTATCTAAGGAGGGTAACAATAGTAGTGGCATACCCCAGGGCTCTGTATTGGGGTCAATATCATTTGGCCTGTTTATTAGGGGCATGGATCTGACGCCAGTAGTCATCTGGCAGAATTTGCACCAAATTAGCGGGAAAGTGGATACCACAGAAAAACATACTAACCTGTGTAAAGATCTAATTATTATACAAAATGGGCAACTGAAAATAGGATGTTTCTTAATCCAGACAAGTGTATTGTACTACATTTTGGGAGGAACAATCCTGGCTACAAATACGTAATGAATGGGATTCTTTTAAATTCAATAAATATGGAAAGAGATCTGGGCATTACTGTAGGCAATAACCTTTCTCTCTCGGACCATTGTGCTCTTGTGGCCAGGAGGACAAACTACCTGATTTGTGCAATCAAGTGTTCCTTTGTGCCTAGGGATTCACAGTGCATTATGCAGATATATAAAACCTTTGGGATTCCTCATCTTGATTATGGTTCTCCATTCTGAAGCCCATATTTAAAAAAAAAAAAAAAGATATAAACATACTTGAGACCTCAGAGGAAAACAACAAAGATGTTACTAGGTTTTTGTGCTATGGACTGTGGAAAGAGATTAGAAAACTGGGCCTGTTAAGCCTGCAAGAATGGAAGCAAAGAGCGAGGCAATCTTCTAGTAAGGTACCATAATAGGCAACTTATCGCTCATAGGGCAAATACAAATAAAAGGTCAAATTTATTTACTGACGATCAGCCTGTATGTGGAACTCATTATCAGGATTTTTGGTGAACCTTCAGACAGCGGACAGCTTTAAGAAGGTACTAGACATATTCATTATCAATTTTAGGAATTTAAAATAACCCACCTGACAATGGGAGACAATCATGATGGGCCCTTGGCCTCCTTTTGTCTTAATAAACCAGGAAACCAAACTGCCAGAGGAATGGACAGATCAGAATGTGGAAGTGGTAGTTCTGAAGATCCAGAGTAGAACCCCATGTCCTACTCTTAAGGATGGAATGACCCGATTTAGAGTGACCATCCAGAACCTGCACAGCGCAAAAACTGTGAGGTTATGAAGGTCTAGTATGGGTGCCAACCCCCCATACCCCCGTCTGCTTGGAACTAGAAAATATCTGGAGATGAACCACAGACCACCTGTGATCTGGGACCCAGGCCAAAGCTTCCTTTGAAGAAGCTGGGAAATGTCCTCCCCGAAGGGCAGACATTTCCACAGACACCACAATTCCTGTGGAGCATGGGCTTGGCTACGGGACAGCCTTGAATTCCAGAGGCAAACCGACCCACTACTTCATGCACCCACATGTGTCTGAAGTAATTACAGACCAGGCAGGCATGAAATGGTGGAGCTGGTTCCCCACGGAGGGCCCAGCCAGGACTGGACAGGCGGGAGAATGACACCCCCAACCTGTCACTCGGCAGGCTTGCATGCAGCTCTGAGCTGGCTGCCAAGGGAGCCCCAGCCTCCATATTTCTTTTTTTTTTTGTGTGTGTGTCTGTGTGTAATCCCCCCAGATGTGCTACCATGTTAGCCACTCCTTGGGCGCCAAGGATACTCTGACCCATCCTGTCCCCCAAGCCTCCCAGACTCAGATAGCAGCCACTGGGTGACCCAGCATAACCCTTCTGATGGGTCTCCTCCTCCGAGGGAGAAGGCACCACCCTGGGCAGGGCAAGCAGACCAGTGCAACATCTTAGTCCCGAGGTACTGCTGAGGCAGATGGCTGCAGGGTATTGATGGCCTCGGAGGTCCGGGCAGCCATCATCCGTGTGTAACACAGAGCCATTTTCCGTTCTAGTATGCATCCCTCCTTATGCCGTCGCAGTGCTCCTGGTCTCCACCAGAGGCTGCTGCCGACCGACGCCTACCCAGCCCACCTGAGGAGAGGCAGTCCTGTGGATGCTTAATCCTTCCGTCTCTGCCAGCCCCGGAGTCCCGAGTCCGTTCTCAAACTCTGGGTCACCAGCTGGGTTGAGGTAAGGCGCCAGCACCTCAGCCCTCACGCCACCGGGCCGGATCTCCAGATTTCTTAGAGCCAGAGGAAGCTGACTTAGATTTCGCCACCAGGCCAGATGCTGCTCGCTTGGTGGCCTGGATGCAGGCACCGAGTAGGGCCGAACTGAAAGGGCTTCTACTGTTGTTTCTGCCCTCAACGCCCTTCTGGGAGGATTGACTGAGTCCAGAGTGGCACTGGACTTCTAAATGCAGGTGAGATGACCATTGACAACAGGCTCGAACAGCTCGGTAGAAGGAGACGTCCGCCAACTTGTGCTGGGTATCAGCTGTGAAGGTCGAGATTCTCAGCCACATCCTGCACCTGTTGCCATCACAGTGGCCACAGACCTGGTACAGGAGCCGCCAATGTCCATAACCGCTTGGAGCTGTTGCTGGCCATTGTGCATCCCTGATCTCAGACCAGCTTAACATCAAGCTGCAAATCGTCAGGAAGGTGGGGAATAAACTGATCCAATGCTCCCAAGAAAGCACTGGAAACTGTGGACACCATGATGGCTGAACTGGCCTGCAGAAGGCCCAGGAACAAAGCAGCGCAGACCTTCTTCGCCACATGGTCTAACTTTTGGACTCCATGCCCGGAGTTTCGTCAATGTTCCTGACATTGTCCATGCATCAAAACACTAGGTCAGTAACCAAACCTTCGGCTGAAGGATGGTCAACAAACCCAGGCAAAGACCCAGAAGAGACTGCATACTTCATGGACTATATGGCCAACGGCGCCAGACAGGAGGCAGGCACTGCCACAGCACCAGAGTGGGACCAAGAATGGCTCTGCTACAGGGGCAACCCCAGGCAGTCATCCCTGTACTAAATCTTGGTTATGGTGTACTTAGCCCACTTCTGTAGTGGTTCCAGCAGGATCCCAATAGAATCTGAGATTACTCTGAGAACATCCCCAAGAAGTCGGCCCTTGCTGTGAAGACAGCTCCTCAATGGACTCCCGTCAAGGCCGAGCTCCAAAGGAGTGCAGAGTCCTCAGAGTCCAAGCCACCTCAAACAGTGCCATGACCCCAGCTCCCCACAGACAGCTAGGCCTACTCAGAGTGCAAAATCTGCACAAAGAGGCTACTGGAAGTCAGACGTGGGTCATGCAGCCCTGAATAACCACCCTCCTACTGTACCTCATCTCCATACTGATCCTATGATGATAACCCCAGACGGTGCCTTCCTCTCCTGCCTAGGACCCTTAGACAAGAACCAAAAGGCATACCTTATATGTGGAATTCTGTTACAGTTCCTGTCCTACCTAGTTTACTTTGCTGTCCTCCTAGACTTCTACCTTGAACACCTACCCTAGACAGGTAGTTGGGCATGGATGGTAAATTACTTTAGCGTTCAGTACAACACCATTAGTACCATGCTCTATAGTCTTACCCTAGACAGGCAGGTAGGCACAGATTCTAAATTTTTTTTCTAGCAATGCAGCAGTAAGACACCCCAATCATACATGCTTTTAGTACAATACCACCTATACAAGGTAACACCACAGTTACAAAGTAGGTGTACCTAAATAAGGAGTTATATACTTACAGATTTGCCAGTTAGGACACCCCAGGCCTAGCCAATACCTTCAGTGGCAGAGCCCCCAGTAGCATTGTGGACTTATCTGTGGATGCCTACAGATGTGCCTAGTAAGATGTCACACTTCTGCCCCAATGGCCTCATGCCCTTACATCACTAACTAAAGCTTAATAGGAATGCTTTTCAAATTTCAGGGTGTTGCCCATCACCAGGTAGCTCCATCCTGCCCTACAGTCATATTATTTTTGACAAAACAATACAATGACAAACAGAAGTCTCAGAGAACTCCACAAGGTGCTGCTTCCCTTGACTGGCTAACTGTCTTACTTGGAATGTTCATGAGGAGTTCTACTATTGCTAGGACAGTCTTAAAGTTTAGACCATACCCTAATGCCATAGTAAGGATGCACATTAACCATATCTGATACAACGATCATCATCAACTGGTGACCCCCATAATGGCTGGGTATGCATTCCTTCCTGATAAAACACCATAACAACCCACCGACTTCCATAATAACTTGATAGCAGGTTGTGCTTTTCTCCTTGCACTGTCACTTTACTGTATTTGTGCAAGTATAATGGTTGCTCAGGGACATGATCACACACAAATATAGCTCAATTTTCTCTCTGTTGAAACCTTGCACCACTTATTATAAAAAATAATGCCTGTGCAAAGTTTGTTTTATAAGGATTTTTCCACACACTGTGTGTAAAACTCTACATAACACATCTATGCCCAGTGGCGCGGAGGGTTGAGGTGCTGGATGCCGCACTGACCACACCGGGCGACCGGGTCTGTAAGCAGACTTGGGTCACTGGTGGGGTTGGCAGGGTGAAAACAGGCTTGTTGCCCCACGCCAGCTCACCTTCTCGGGAGGGTACAGGCCGCTGCCCACTTGCCCAACTCAGAGCGGAGGCTCGGAGTACTGCAAACCCTTCGAGGATGGCTGGCCATGGTACAGCATGGATGTCGACACTCTACCTCATGGCGTCAGGGGGGTTGCACACTGTATGGGGAGGGTGAAATCGGGGGAAACTGGCCTGCCACCTGAGGAAGATGGAGAACTGTAGCCGTGCCACGATGTGCCTCCATCCCACTCAACGGACCCAGGACTTACAAAATATAAGTTATGGGGCCGCCTCATCCCTGACCGGGGTATACACGCTGCTCCATGGGATGTGGGGACCGCTGGGTAGGGTGGAAGGCAGTAAGATGTCAGTGATCTCCCTGATGGATCGGGGTGGCAGACTGGGGAAAGGAGGCAGAAAATGCATTCAAAAAAAAAAAACACATCTGAAAAGGCATTATTATTCCTGATGTATGAAATCTCCACAAGTAAGTAAGTAAAGTAAGTAAAAATTTATTTTTAGCGCTTTTCAATGCCAAAGCGTGTACAAATAGAAGCAATTAAATACATACATATAACACAAACAACAATAACAATATAATCACAATAAGATCGTAATAAAATCACTCTCCATATGCCTTTTGAAATAAATAAGTTTTTAATTCTAACTTAAAATCAATCACAAGAACAATGCGGAGTGATACAGAATGTTCTAAATAACAGAATGCCAGACTAACAACATCCTGATGATTTTCAGCCCTGACAGCATGATAATTAAATTCTGAGGTATCGTCTCACGTTGCTTTTCATCGCTTGCTTGTTCATGCTTTACATTCTTGCGAAACACTATGTAATATGTATGTAATATATTCATCTGTGTAAAAGACTACAGAAAGAAGAAATTCCTTCATACTTACCTTAATTTCCTTTTCTGTTATCTCCAATGTTGTCTATAGGAAGTTAATACATACGAGCAATGAACACCCCTAACTGGGGCAGTGGCCCAGCCAAAGCTGTCAATCAGCATAGAACCCTGGACACATGAACATTCTGAGAGCCAATTCTCCAGTCACGCTGTCCATGCAGCACCTATACACTCCATGCACTCCACAATCTGCAAAATGCCCAGCAGCCACAGGTCTCTTAACAAGGCTGGCATTCTGCCGATTACACTTGTAACAAAACATGTACAGTAACACAAAGATGTACAGAAACAGTAATAACAGTAAGCATACAGTACAGCTACGAAAGAACTTACCATAACAGTAGATCTTCAAGAGGAGCTCTTGCAACAGGCAACACTGGTTTGACTGAAGCCACCAGGTGCCAGGACCACATGGAAAACTTCTAGCTATCATTCTAACAGGGGACTGCTCCTCGCCGACGCCAGCATGCCGACGTCCCACCTATCCTGTTAACTCCACAGCCTCATAGCACATATGTGCTTCATCAGGAAAATTCCTCTGGTCCTCATAGCGCACATGTGCGCTCAGGTATTCACTTCCCTCATCCCCAGACTGCATATGTGCGCCCGCAATTTCTTATGCACTTTCTGGATCAACCAATCAGGGATAAAGTTATTGAAAGTGCAGGTCGGTAGGAAATATTCTACCTACCAGAATACCGACATTATAGGGGGTACATTTGCTACCTTTCAGATTTTTTAGGTTTTAATTTAGATTAAAAAGTGAAGAAAATGCTATTTTTCTCCATCACAGGTACTGCTAAAACTGTAAATGCTAGAAACGTGTGATCCCTGATTTGAAACCTCTTTTCATTGTGAAAAATTAGTATGCTGGTGTCTTGGAGCTAGGTGGTGTACTTTTTTTTTTTTTTAGTTTTTTGGGGATAAAAAGTGTAAAATGTGATTTTCCTCCATTTCAGGTACTGTAAAAAAAAAAAAAAAAAAAAAAAAAAACTAAATGTTAAAATGTGTGTGACCTATCATTTGAAAGGTCTCTAATGTGGACAATTATCATGCTGGTGTCTGGGGTCTAGGAGGTGTACTTTTTATGAAGTAGGTTTTATTTGGGGACAAAATGTGAAAAAAAAAATGATCTTATTTTAGGAACTGTAAAAAATATCTGCAAATGCCACTAACATGAGTGACCCATCATTTTAAAGCTCTTGTTATTGTGAACATTTTCCATGCAGGTGTCTAGGGCTAGGAGGCATACTTTAGTTATTGTGGTTTGTGAGTCATGTGGGCAGTTGTGCAGAGCATTTTTCTGAATTCAGTCGATTTACTGGCGTATGCGTTGGCACATGCCTTAGATTATGGTCTGTTATTACATAAAACAGCTCAGAAATACTCTAAACTGTGGCAGTGTAATGTACAGATGTTGGTGTAATGGAAAACCATCATACAACAGACATTTGCCACTTCTAATTTGTTTTGTTTTTTTTTTTGTTTTTTTGTTTTTAAGAAAGAAATGTAAATTTTCATTGTTACATGCTCTGTATATAAAAAAAAGGAAAGAAGGTTAATGCTACTAACATGTGTGACCCTCATTTTAAAGATAGTTTTGTTGTGAGCAAACTTCGTGCTGTAAGTTTTGTGACAGGAGTTATACTTTTTTTTTTAGTTATTTATACTCCAAGTCGGAGTGTTACCATTTTAGTTCGAACATTCCAACTGCTTAGGAAAACAGCCATTTTACACAGGAATACAGCACTCACTCAAGATTCCATTCTAGAGCTGAGTGAGTTAAAGAGCGGGTCCTCAGACCTACCTCCATTATCCCACTGGAGATCCGGTGCAGAAATCACAGATGGAGAACCGAGGCAGTTCCTCAGAGCCAAGGAAAGGCAGAATAACTGCAAAGGCTAAGAAGCAATCAGGGGGAAGGAGGGAGGGAAAGAAGGCTCGCTGCAAGAGCTCCTCTCAAGATCTACTGTTAAGGTAAGTTCTTACACAATTGTATGGTCTTACTGAGGGGTTCTTGCAGCAGGCAACACCAGATTCCCAAGCAGTATCAGAACTGACCGTAAGTCAGCCAGGAGGAGGCAAACAGGCAGCAGAAGGCTGTTCATAAAAAGAAGGCCCTGAAGGACAGCTATTCCAAATTGGCCCTGCATCTGGAAGCAATGTTCAGACTGTAGTGCCAGATAAAGGTGAATCGAACTCTAAGTGGCAGCTGTACAGATGTCCACAGCAGATACATTCCGAAACAGGTGGTAGAGGCAGCCATAACTCTAGCAGAGTGACCCTTAACTGCTCCGGCAAGAGCTTATACTTACAGTAACAGTACACAATGCAATTTGCCAACCATTTAGACAAACACTGTTTGAAACAGGTTGCCCTTCTCTCTTAGGGGCAAAAGAAACAACTGATCAGTCTTCCTCGATTTGGGTGCTTAGTTTAATAACAGAGCACCTATTAACATCAGAGAAAGGCCTCCCTGATTAGAATACTCAGGAAATAAATAGGCAGGTGGATGGATTGGTTTAACATGAACTCAGACACCACCTTAGGCAAAAACTTAGATTTGTATGCAAAGACATCCTGTCTTTGTGAAAAACAAATAAGGCTCTTTACACATCAGAGCCTGAAGCTCAGAAATCTTTGAGCAGAAGTAACAGCAACTAAAACAATGCTTTCCACAACAGAAAGCACAGCTCGCAACTCATGGCTGTCTCAAAGGAGGCAGAGTGAGCTTTTCCAAACGAAAAGAAGATCCCAGGGCGGGACAGGGTCCTGAACGGGAGGTTTCAATGTAGAATACCCAATACCTGGCGTGGGGAGAGGTCCAGTTAGGGCAACAGCCTTGACCTCAATAGGTGCATAAGTGACACTTGACAGCTGGTTCTGATCACTATATCATTTTGTAGTATATAAATGTGTGATGGACTGTCATGAGAAATGCTGAAACAGCATGTAGATCTCGCACACATACACACACAGGTTTTAGATACAAGGTGTTACCTGGAAGGCCATAAGCTAATTACAGACTTTTCTAAGTTAATTATAGCTTTAACTGCTAAGAAGGAAATCAGTATCCCTTTTATGACGCTTTTGAGGGGAAACCAGGTTCAGTACACTGGTGCTAAATCATAAATGCTTTGGTGTCTGTGTGTGTGATAGAGGATACTGCTCACAGATCAAATAAATGTTATTTGAAAATGAAAATGAGTTGTGCTAAGGATTACAGAATTTAATACTTTGAAAAGACATCCTGTTTTGTATAGATATATATTTTTATATATTCTGACAGAGGAGGAGCTAGGTGACCTCACATTAGGTGACCTCACATAAAGGGGTTGGCAACATGTTTTCTTTTAAGGAATATTCTGTTTTACTAGAGACGCTCTATCTAGACTCTGACAGAGAAACATCTATGAGCACTTTAAGTAGGTATTTAGAGAGAGAGAGACAAATCTATGTACTGTAGTAGGAACTGCACTGTTTAAAACTTTGTTCTTTTAAAAGTTTTGTATGGTTCTTGTGATATTGGTTCTGCATTTTATGTTTTACATATTTTGTTTCTATTTTAGTAAAACTCTATTTTAGAGCCTACTTGGTCTATCTTTGATTTCTTTCCTTTTGTAAGTTAAGTATATATGGTAAAACCAGACACTGTACATAAGCCTGAATGGTGATACCAAACTGTAAAAGGTAAGTGTTTTAAATCTGAGATCTTTTATTAAAGCTTTTAAGGGTTCATTTCTATACACCTGGTTAGGTGCCCGAGGCAAAGTTATCTGGCCCTCGAAGACAGAATTATCTGAGCCTGTGCAACTGGTCACGCAGCAAGAGGTTCACAGTTCAATCCTCCAGAACTGAGACCAAAGGTTTTATCTGAACCCACAAAAACAGACAGGAGGGTAACCCTGTTTCTGTTAACTGTTCACAAGACTGCACTCGGAGTTTGGCACTTTGGGAGTAGAGGGCTGACCTGCTGGAGGGTTGGTGACATGGTACCCAGAGATGACAGAAAGGTGCACCTAAGTGAAGAGCACCCTAGTCCAGAGTTTGAAAGGAAGAGGAGGTACTCCAAAATCAGATTCATCAGGTAGGTGAAGGGATCTATGTGGTGAGCTGTAGCCCACAGGGAGAAGTGCTTCCATTTCATGGCGTGAGGTGGCTCTCGTGGAAGGTTTCCTGGCAGCCACCAGGACATCAGCAAACCTGGAAGAAACCCCAAAGCGGCGATAGCCAAGTCTGCAGGAGCCACATATGGAGATGCAAAGGCTTGAGATCTGGATGGACCAGGGTGCCCTGTGCCTGGGAGAGCAAGCTGGTGCACAGGGGCAAGGAAACTGGAGGTTCCACTGCCAGCTGCTGAAGTACAGGGAACCAGATCTGATGTGGCCAGTAGGGAGCTATGAGAATCATCTTCACCCCTCTGACTGAAACTTGAGGAGAACCTCTGCATGAACAGGAAGAGGGAAAGGACAGGAACCTCTTTTCCATGAGAGGGACAGCATGTTGCACAAGAAAACTCCAGGCCCTGAATTGACCGAGCAGAAAAGCAGCAATTTTGCAGTGTGTGCTAACACTAATAGGTCCAACTCTGGGCAGCCCCACCTGTCTAAAAGGTCTTCAACCACCGAGGACAGGAGTTCCCACTCATGCATCTTCAACCTGGACCAGCTTAGACTGTCTGCCAGAGTTTTGGGTGCCTGGAAGATGGACAGCTGATAGTTCCAGGTCGTGCTCGATGGCCCAGAACCACACTGTCATTGCCTCCCCACAAAGTGGGTAGGAGTGAGTGCCCCCAGTTTGTTCATGTAGAACACTACAGACATGTTGCCCGTCTGGTTGTACCAGTAGCGGCCTGGAAGAATGTGGATCTGGAAGGACTGTAGAGCGAAAGATGTGGAGGAGGTGCTGCCCTGACTCGGACCAAATCCCATGGGTCTGACTGTCGCTAAGATGAGCAGCCCAGCCTAGACCCAAAGCATCCACAGTGAGAATCTGCTGAGGGACACTTTCAGGAGATGGGTGGGTTCTGCCACCACTCCAAGGTCACTCTCACTGGGTTGGAAACCAGCACCAGCTGAGTCCAGGTTGTCGGTGTGCTGGTCCCATTGGGCCCGAAGGTCCACTGAGGAACTCTCATATGCAAGTGGGCAGGGGCTGTAGCTGCTGCCATGTGACGAACAGAAAAAGGAACGCCTGGCTGGACCAGCCGACTGGAGGATACTAGCCGGGCCTGCGCTATCAAGTACTCCCGCCCAGTCTTCCAACAGGAAGGCTCTGCCCTGGGACAAGTCCAAGACTGTACCTATATATATTGGCTCAGGGAGAGATGAGACTTTGGAAGGTTGATCCATAATCCCCAAGATCTGGAAGAGCAAAGTGCCTTCCAGGGTCTGTAAAGAGGTACCTGGAGGGGATGTCAGAAGCCAATCGTCCAGGTAAGGAAGGATAAAACCTTGTCTCCAAGAGAGCCAAGAGCCACCACTGCTAGGCACTTGGTAAAGACCCAAGGTTCCAAAGAAAGGCCAAAACGGAGGGCCTGGAACTGAAGGTGGTCCTCTGGAAGCAGAAGCAGCAGCAAAGGAAGCAGTGGTGGGGCCAGGAAAACCAGGATATGGAGATAATCATCCTGCACATCCAGGGAACAAAGCCAATCACCCTGGTGAAGAAGGGTAACCGCCCTGAAGAGTAACCATCCTGAAGCGCTTGTATTCTATGTAGAGATTCAGACAGCTGAGGTCCAGGATCGGCCTCAGGTCCCTTGTTTTCTTGTGGATGAGGAAGAAGTGGAGTAGAACCCTTTCCTCTCCGAGCTGCAGGTCCGCCTATATGGCCTTTTGTGCAGGAGTGACTGAATCTCTTCCCGGATGAGGGAGATGTGAGCCATGCGGTAATGGGAGAGCGAAGGAGGGCTTTCCGGAGGAGGCCCAGAAACTCAAGAGTGTGGCCTGTTCAAAAATCTGTAGCAACCATTGATCTGAGGTTACAGTGCACCACCCATCTAGATATAGGGAGAAACTGAACCCTGATCACCTCCCCCAAGGCCTCTGCTGGGGGTGGGTGAGTCGGGCAAGGAGTCAGGCAGTTGAACCTGGGGTGGGAAGAGCGCTGAGAGTGCTCTGGGTGCCTAAGGGCGGTTGTCTTATTGGCAGAGTGACTGCCTTTACGCTTTGAAAGGACCTTCAACTGCTGGTTTCTGGAAGGCTGGCAAGAGGCCAGCAAAAGGGCTGATGTTGGAAGACCGTGATTAGAGCGCACATGGAATGTACCGACTCAGGGCTCTGCCTCCTGAAGGAGAGAGAGGACATCTTCAGCATCTCTCAAACAAGACCAAGACCCGAAAGGGCATCCATGATCTTGGCGTGGACATCAAGCATGAAACCAGAAACTCTAAGCCATGAATGGCAGTAAATGCAGACCTATGCCACCACCCCACACCCGACGGCATCCAATCTCCTCCTAACTCTCTCAAACGGGAGTTGTGGTGGTCGGCAGAAGACGCCAGACACCCGTTTGTGTGGTTTGACTGACCTGCCCACAATCAATGACACTGTGATGGTCGTCCAGTCATTGCGACCGACCAACTGTAGTTTGGACCCGGCCCCATGCCTTTTAGTAGGATGTGTGGATATATTGGCCCAGTCCTTGCCCAGATAGTCTGGTTGTCTTTGGAGAGGGGATCTTCCTGATCCCTCAGAAGGAAGCCGTGGTTCGCCCTTCTTAAGAAGTCCTCCATGGACCCAGACTGTCTGGCCAACTACAGGCCTGTCGCTAACCTACCCCTTTGTGGGTAAGGTCATGGAGAAGGTGGTTGCATCGCAGCTGGATGATCATTTGACCAGCCACAATGTCTATGATTCTCTCCAGTCCGCATTTAGGAAGAGACATAGTACCGAGACAGCCCTTGTCCGGGTACTAAATGACCTCCTAATAGCGAGAGATCGAAAGATCTGTTCCATCTTGGTCCTTCTAGATCTCTCTGCAGCTTCTGACACCGTGGACCATGGTGTGCTGTTGTAGCACCTGCAGTTTATCTGTGGACTGTCTGGTATGGCCCTCAGTTGGTTTGGATCTTTTCTTGAGGTAGGACTTAGAGGGTGGTATCTGTGATTTTTTCCTCGGCACCACTCTCCCTATCCTGTGTGCTAGGGTTTGCTTGGCACCCATGCAGTTTGCGGTGTACATGCTGCCGCTGGGGAGTGATTATTAGGCACACGGCTTGAGTTTTCACTGCTATGCAGATGATACTCAGCTGTACATGTCCTTTGTGCCTGGCCAGGGTGATGCTGTCTCGGTCTTTAACAACTGTCTCACCGAGATCCAGGACTGGATGAGTGTGAGCTAGCTGCGGTTAAACCCTGACAAAACTGAGGTGCTGATTGTGGACCCAGGTTGTCGGGAGGCGGGTTTGTTGGCAGGATCACCTTTGGGACTTTGGCTTGGGGTGCCCAGCTAACTACCTCAGACCAGGTGTGGAACCTGGGCATTATGTTCGATGACTGCCTGACCCTTAAATCACAGGCATTGGCAGTTGTCAAAACCTCTTTACCATCTGAGGAATATCGCCTGGATGAAGCACCTGGTTCCTTCTTCCAATTTTGGTCCACACCTGCTACTCTCCCACCTTGACTACTCCAACTCCCTTTACCTGGGGCTACTGGGGTTGATATCAGCCCCTGCAGCTAGTGCAGAATGTGGCGACCAGGCTTTGACTGGGACCTCTAGGGACCAGTCGTACAACGCCTGTCCTCCAGACTGCACTGGCTGCCAGTATGGTGGCAGATCACCTTCAAGGTTGGTTTGCCAACCTATAAGGCCCCACATGACCAGGGTCCTAGTTACCTGCAAGGTGGTATTCTCCCTACTGTCCCCCCAACCCTCTCCAATCCACCAAGGAATTGCTAGAGATCCCCAGGGTCCATTTGAAGACATCAGGGCCAGGTCATTTAGTTTCATGGACCGACCCTGTGGAATTCTCACCTCATCAGGTGTGAGACTGCCTGATCGTCCAAAGTTTCAAAGCAACCTTGAAAACCTATTTATTTAGCCTAGCTTACCCTGATTTTTAATGATGTGATGTTTACTGGTTTTACCATATTGTTTCATTTTTGGTGTATTTAACTATTTATTGTACAAGCGCTTTGGTTTTGGAAAGGCGCTTTTATAAATATTGAGTTGATTTGAGCATCAACTGTGTTAAGCTGCCCCGAGCACAGGGGTGCCCTTGTCAGAGCTCGACTTAAGGAGCTGAGCCAACTGCTTTAGTGGAATCTACAGGAGGCTGAAACAAAGTCCTCGCCTAATCCCAGAGGGCATTCTGGTACTCTACCATATGGGCCAGATAATTCTGGGTCTGAATGGCCAGTGTGGCAGAGAAATACACCCGCTTGCCCAACTGGTCTAGCTGGCAAGATTCCTTATCTATAGGGTGGGTGCCAAGATGTTTTAGACTTCTTAATGCAGTCACGAGCAGCGTTCATGACCACTGAATCCGCTGTGGAGTGATCGCCAAAGAAAGGTTTACCGACTGGCGATGGTAAAGGTGGTCCGCCATCTTGACAAGGGCAAGGTGGAAGAAGGTGATCCACGCTGCCTTTAGTAACATCATCATCATACGCCTCAATCAGAGGAGAGGACCAAAAGGGGGTGTTTCCATCTTCTGCAGATAAAGCACCAAGCGATGGAGCTCCAGGTCAAGTTTCTCTATCTCCCACCTCATAAGGGATTGGATATGGCTCATCACATCCAGAAAGGAGGGATCTTCAGGAGGAAATCTGTAGGTCTCCTTGAAAGGCCCCCAAACTATCAGAGGAGCCCTGGAGCCTCCAACCCAAGGTGGAAAGGTGGAATCAGCCCCTGAAGGAGCACTGTCCTGGTCAGACGTCTGAGGGCAACTGCCCCCAAGAGGCCCTGTAGTACAGGGGTTGCTTGGTCCTGCCTGGTCTGGGTCCCTAGGAGGGAGGGTCCGGGGGGCTAGAGGAGGAGGGTTAGAAGACCACCTGGGCATGTCTTTGTCCTTTATGAATGCCCAACAGGCTGTGAACAAGGTACTATAATCCACCAGTGGAGGAGGGCTGGACGGTGGATAAGGATATTAGGAGGAGGAGGGCTGAATGCGTCTGTGGAGAAGGTGGCGTAGGTGCCTGGCGTCAGTCCAGCAGGTGCGGCTGGGATCCCTGGGAGGGCCAGCGAGCGACAGTTGTGGCGCAAGCTGGGGCGGAGGCGGCGATGGCCTGAGAGGCAAAGGCTGGCGCCGGGTCTGGAAAAGTAGTCTCATGTAGGCCCCAGCAGCTGCTGGTGCCTGCAGGAGGAGTTCCCCCAGGCACAAGACCCGGGGCTGAGGTACTAAATGAGTATTGCCTCAGTTTTCACCAAGGAAAATGGGGGGCTGCATCATACATGGAAGAGATGGTGAAACTGAGGAGGGGGGGCCCTACTGAATTGGGCAGGTTTGAGGAGGGGGGGCATCACTGGCAGTGGGGGGAGGCAAAGCAGGGGACGAGGTAGCAGAGGTGGAAATCACAGCAGAGAGTGAGGAAGCCCTCAGGGAGAGGGGGGCATCAAAGTCGGCTCCCGGTGGGGGCTGACCAAACGAGCAGACACGAAGAAGTTAGAGCCTATTCTGCTGGCATTTTAGTATGTTAGGCAGAGGCATCCCTGCATGGAGAAAGAGGTGAGCACTTCCTCCGGGTGATGCCTGGAAGGACTAGCGCTAGCCCAGGAGTCAGGGACCAACAAAGGCAATGCCTTGAAGGGGAGGGGCCCAGATGCAGATCCACGGTGGTGGCATGAGCCACGACCGAGCCACCTGGCAGAGGACCTATGGGGACCAGGGGCCTGAGTGTCAGAGGCTGAGAGGCAGGGGACGAGGTCTGCTGCCCCAGGAGTGCCGCCTGAGACAGAAATAAGGGGTGGGCGTGGGACCACTGGCAACCCAGAGGGAGTGAGGCCTGCCGAGACAGGAGTGGCCAACCCCTGTGGGAGGAAGACCTTGCTGCGGACGTTGGTTCATGCGGTGACCAAGGAAAGCAAGAGGCTGCCCAGAGGACAAAGTTCAAGCGCTATGCCTGGTTAGACTTCTCCTTCTAGGAAGGAGACGTACAAAGATGAAGACGAAGAAGACAATGCCCGGAAGCGGAGAAGTGGAAGAGCTTTTATCCTGACTCTCCTTCATCACGGCTAATTTCTGTTGAAGCAGGTAGCTTTGGAGGGTCTTGAGCGGCATCTCTGTGTGGCCTGAATGAAGTCCTGGCAGTGTTTGCAGGCCTCGGTGTTGTGGTTATGGCTCTAAGCAGAGCAGGCAGGAACAGTGACCATCTTTGGTGGGTATCTGGTATCTGCTTGCCACAGCCACACTTTGTAGGCCTGTCGGAAGATGAGGCTGGAGAAGAGACATAAATGAGATGGTGAAACACCGAAAATCTCGTTAAAATTACTGGAGAATAGAAATAAATTGAGGTACAGTGCAAACAAAATGATCGACTGAAGCAGTTGTCCATGGAGGTCCAATGTGCGAGGTCAACGGTGGGGGAACTGAGGTAGGTCTGAGGACTGCCCTTTTATAGGCTAGGCGGACAACAGTGTGCTGACATCGGCGGGGGCAGTCCCCGAGGTAGACTGCTAGCTAGAGTTTTCTGTGTGGTCCTGGTGCCTTCAGTTCTACCGGTGTTACCTGCCGCGTAGAGCCCCTTGAAGTAAGATCTGCAAAAGCAAGAGTTAAGTACTAACCTGTAAATAGGAAAACAGCACCTAACGCTCAAAATCTTCACCCGTTGATCTGCCTGCCTTTAATCCAATAAACTGCTAATGTTTTCTTGTTGGCAGAGAAGGCTGGACAAGCTGCTCAAATTACCATCCTTGCTGAAATGCAAAATCCTGAGATATATATCAGACAACATCCTCCAATAGGAGCCATGGGCTCCCAGGAGAAGCCCACTGACAATGCTGGAGCCAACAGAACAGGAAATTACAGTAAGTATGAAGGAATTTCTCTTTCTGTATTGCTCCATATTGTCAATGGAAAGTTAATACATACGCAAGGACTCTGAACATCCAGTTTGTAGTGCTTAGTGAATGTATCAATTGAGGACCACGTGCCACTCTGTACATTTCTAACACCGATGCTTCCCCTCTTTCCATCCAGGAAGTAGCAAGAGCACTGGTGGAGTGAGCTTTTCTTCTCTGCCACACAGGTCTTGGTGATGCAAGCCCTCACCCACCTAGTCAAGGTAGCTCTAGAAGCTTTCTGACCCTTTTACTACTCCAAAAGAACAGACACTCATACTTCCTGAACTTTGTCCTTTTTAGATGCGTTCTAACTGCCCTGTGCAAATCCAACTTGTGCAGTCATGCTCCTTTAGGTTTGCCGGCTTAGGACAGAAGGACAGTGAGACAGACTTCCTGATTTACATGAAAGGTGTTGGTATCTTAGGAACAAAAGACAGAACAGTCTTCAATACTACCTTTCCTTTACATTATCCTTATAATGATTCAATAAGGTGCTTTGTGGGACAGCGCCTGAAGTTCTCAATCCTTCTGGCAGAGCAGAATACAATTAGAAATGCACCTTATCGACAGGACATCCAACCACACTGTCAACAGAGGCTTGAAAAGTGCTTATAACGTGCATTCACGCCAGATTCGGTCCCACGGAGGTACTGGAGACGAAACAATGGTCTGCTACTACTAACTGCTCTTAGAAAGTACAATTATGCAGAACTTACCATAACAGTAGATCTTCAAGAGAACCTCTTCCACTAAGCCACACCTATGGAACTACAGTCATCAGGCGTTAGGACCACACAAACTTCTCTAGCTAGCAGTCTACAAGGGGCCCCATAATGACAGACTATGCAGGCGACATCCCTCCCATATAAATGTGGGTGGCCCCACACCCTTCTCAGTTCTCCTGCTGGAGACCATCTACAGGATCTCCTGCTGGGAGACAAGAAACCCAGAGGTTCCCGCCATAAAAGAGAGTGAAACAGAATGTGAACTGTCCTGGAGAAAGAGAGACACAGAAAGCCCAAGGCCGAGGGGATGGGGGCGGGGAGGGGGGAGACGGGACCTGCATGGCCTGATGCAAGAGATTCTCTCAAAGATCTACTGTCACAGTAAGTTCTTACATAACTGTACTAGCTTCTTTGAGGACATCTCTTGCATCAGGCCACACCTATGGAACGACTCCCAAGCAGTTGTGACAAAGAACCAGTCTGGGTGGCTGGAGGTCATAGGCCTAAGACAGGAGGATGCCCTGAAGTGCAGCTAGGCCAAAGCCTGCCTGCCTTTGACAGATAATGTACAGACTGTGTATTTGTGACAGCATCAACAGGTGCAGCAGCACAGAAGTCTGCAGCTGAAAACATTCCTGAAACAAAAGGCTGAAATGGCCCATGTCCCTAGTGAAATGTTACAAACACCAGGAAGTTCCTTACTGTACTTCCTATAACAAAATGAGTACAGCTGGCCAACCATTTAGAAAGGCACAGTTTAGAAACTGGTACGCCTCTTTCCCAGGGGCACAAGAAACAAACAGCTATGAGGACAGCCCACAGGCCTGGGCATGGTGTACAGGAGCAGAATTTTTCTTTTTTTTTGCTTCATTTATTTTTGCTCAATCTCTGCACTCGGGGATGGCCACTACTTGAGGCCAAAGGGCCCCTCCTCCTCCCATCTGCTGCCGACCAGATTCTGTGCCCCCAGATGTATCCCTTCACCTGAGGGGCGGGCAGGTAGGGGAACTGGGTTCCAACCTAGATCCAGAACGCGGGGCTACAGGTGCAGCCACGAGAGGGCATTCCGCAGAGGTTGCGTTGGTGAACGTCGACAGACGGGCCGCTTTTCCCATTTCTGCCGCAGCCCACCCCACGTTGGCCCGCATGCAAACGGCAGACCCATCTCTCCCTCCACCCTGGAAGGAGTGCATCCAATGGACACTCAAACCCTCCCCGACCTCTGCTCCCGGCGTCGGGCTTGGGCGCAAACCCGTGTCGCCAGCGTGCCAGGGAATCCCCCATCGTCCACCACCGTGAAGCTGGCGTAACAAGAATTTTATGTACACTAGGGTGCAAAGCAATGCTTCCCTGGATAGGCATGCTCTGGATAACAAACAGTCAGGCAGATGGGTGGCTCTGAGGTAAACTCCGACATCACCTACAGTAGGAAGAAGCTTAGGAACAGGATACAAAGACAGCCTCTCTATGAAAAGTCAAATAAGGAGGCTCACACATAGAGCCTGAAGGTCAGATATCATACGAGCCAAAGTAATAGCAACTAAAAGAAAAGAATGCTGTCCATGACAGAAAGTGTGTCTCGCATGCTGCTGCTGGCTCAAAAGGAGTCAAAGTAGGTTTATCCAACATGAAATTCAAGTTCCAGGCAGGACTGGATTGCGGATGGTAGGTTTCATATGGAGAATGCCTCCCAAAACAGTATGGGACACTTCTAGTCGTGCCACTGTACGGCCATCAACAGGCACCTGGAAGGCTGAAAAGGCTGACAGGCACATCTTGAGGAGGAGTACTGCAGGCCAGAATGTGAAAGGGACAGCTTAGTACTCCAGAAGCTGATTCACTGGACAAGCGAAGGGTTCAAGTGATAGGAAGCAGCCCACAGAGCTACATGCTTCCTCTTCATGGAAGAAGTGGCCCTGGTGGAAGACTTCTCACCAGTCAGCAAGACATTAGTCCCCTTGGGACACCCCACAGCTAGCCACGGCAATGTCTGCAGGAGCCAGGTATGGCGGTGCAGAGACTTGAGACCCGAATGGACCAGGGTGCCTTGCTCCAGTGACAAGCCATTGCACAGGGGTAGGGGCACTGGAGGGTCCACTGTCAGCTGCTGCAGCAAGGAGAACCAAAGCTGCCGAGCCAGAAAGAGACAAAGAGGATCAGGGTGGCCCCTTCCATCTGGAGCTTGATCAGCACTCTCCGGATAGTAAAGGAAAGGAAGGCACAGAGAAACCTCCTTTCCAAGGAGGGCCTATACGGCTGGCCAGAAGACTCCAGCCCAGGAGCAAGCGAGCAGAAATGCGGCAGTTTAGCATGGCGTGGGAAGTAAAAAGTTAGACTCTGGGCAACCCCATCTGTCAAACAGATCTACAGTGCAGGTCAGCAGCTCCCCTCATGCACTGGAGTAGAGACTGCTACTGGCTGAGCTCATCCGCCAGGCCCAGGGACAGATGACAGTGCTAGACCATATTCTAGAGGTCAGTAGCAGACCCTCATTGCTTCCCAACACAGAGGATGTGCAAAGGTCCCCCTTGTCTGTTGATGTAGTGCACTACACTGAAGTTGTCCACCTGCATCAGCAGATGGTCTGAGGGACAGATGGGTCTAGAGGGCTTGTAATGCACACAGAATGGCCCTCATCTCTAGGGCGCTGATGTGGAGGGCAGCGTCCACCTGGTCCACGTCCTTTGAGTCTGATGTGGCCTCAGGTTCAATCCCCCAGCCCAACCCTGAAGTGTCTGCGGTGAGAATCTGCTGAGGGAAGAAAAGAGACAGGAACCTCATTCAACAGGTTGTGGGGTTCCCCACCACAGCAACACCTTTTTGACTTGGGGGGGCATGGCTACAATGTGCTGTTCTAGGTCGGGTGTGATTGGTCCCACAGGACTCTCGGTATCAATTGGGAAATCCACATGAACAGCCAGGCTAAAGGTACCATGGTAATGGCTGCATCCATCAGGCCCAAAGTCTCAAGAAGGTTCTGGCCATGACATATCTGCTGTTGTAGAGCAGCTAGACGGAAGCCAACAGGCAAGCCGCCCAGTCCTGCAGCAAAACGCCAAGCCCCAAGTCAGGTCTGGTACTGCCTTGATGTACTGTAAGTGAGCACAGGGTCAAGGCAGACTTGGGCAAACTGACCATGAGTCCTAGGGCATGGAACAAAAACGTGGTAGCACTGGCTGCTCCATGGGCTGTGCTTTGATCAACCAGAAGCTCAGGAAAGGAAGACTTACAGTTTCTTCCTTCAGAGGTTCACCGCTACCACTGCCAAGCATTCGGTAAAGGCTCATGGAGCAAAGGACACATCTAAGAGCAACGCTCAGAACTGAAAACACTCCCAGGAGCTAAACCCTGAGGTACTGCCAGTGGAGGGGGGACGCATCTTAACAGCAGGTAAACATCCCATGTGTGGCAAGGAAGCATATCCAAGTTCCCTAGGGCTGAAGTGGCAGCGATAGTACTGTGCGAAGACCTTACCATAACAGTAGGTCTTTGAGAGCATCTCTTGCAGCAGGTCATAGCACATGAGATTACAGCAGTCAACCCTGGGACCTCCCCAGCACTACCACGTGGTGTCTACCTGGCAGTATAAAGGGGAGGTCCCAGCTACTCAGTTCTTTCCATCCTGGCACTCGAATGTGAAAACATATCCTAGGCCTCCAATGGGAACCAAGGAGGAAATCAAGGCAGCAGCTCATGGAGTCATAAAAGACTGGAGCAAGGAACCCTTCTGAAGCAACAGCAAGGGTAAGGAGGGGGGGCTGCATGACCTGCTGCAGATATACTCGAAGATCTACTGTTATGTAAGGTCTTACACAACCATACTATCTTCTTCGAGGCAATCTCTTGCAGCAGGTCATAACATTATGGGAAGATTCCCAAACAATTACACCCAACAGAAGGAGAAGCGAGTCATTAGGATTTGTGACAAAAGGCCTTGTAGAATGGCCCGTCCAAAACAGTCCGCTTCTTGAAGCAATGTCTAGATTGTAATGCTTGGTGAAGGTATGTCAGTAGACCACGTGGCGGCTCAGTAAATATCCAGGCAGAACGCCCCAGAAACATGCTGTAGAGGCAGCCATTATTCTGGTACAATGGGGTTTCACAACACGTGAGAGGTTTTCGTATTTTGCATAGATAAACATTATGCAGTTACCAACCATGTGGACAAGCACTGCTTTGAAACATGAACCCTCTGGTTTCTGGGGGTGAAAAGAAAAAAAAGTTGCTCAGTTTTCCACAACTGTGAGGTAGGGAGAAGATAAATACTCAATGTTCTATGCACATCGAGGGTATGAAACAGGGCTTCCCGGGATTCATAGGCTCCACAAAGTACAATCGATAACTGAATGGTCCGATTTAAAGTAACTCAGAAATAACCTTTGGCAAACGATGAGTTACTGCATAAAGACACCCAGTCATTATGAAATTGCAGGTATGAGGGTTTGCACATTAGTGCATACAACTCCAAGACACATCTGCCAGATGTAATGGCAACTAAAACAGTTTTCCAAGAAAGATAATGGATTCGTGGATTCAGCGGCCTCAAATGGACTTTTCATAATTTTACAAGCACAACATTCAAATCCCACACAGGGACTGGATCTCTGATAGGGGGATGCAGATGCAGAATACCTTTAAAAAGGTTCAAATCAATGGTAACTGGGACAAAGGGATGTTGCCCACAGATAAATGAAATATGGCAATGGCCAAAAGGTGGACTTTCAGAGGAATATTTTAGTCCACCCTCCAACAAGGAGAGCAAATAATCTAAGATGCGCTGAGGGGAACACTCATCAGGATCTAAGTCCAGTGTAGATGCCCAAATAGAGGCGTTTCCACTTCAGGGATTAGGAAGACCAAGTAGACCGTTTTCAGCAGCCTGAAGAACTTCCGCCACCTTGGGACACCCAGAAGTGCGAGAGGACTACATCCTCAGGAGCCAGGCTGCAGGTGGAGGGGAAGCGAAGGTCCGTGTAGTAGGAGCCTGTGCCTGGGACAGTAAAGCCTGGCAAATTGGCAGAGGCATGGGATCCAGTTCGAGAGCTGTAGAATTAGAGAACCAAATCTGTCAGCCAGAATGGCACTATAAGAATCATAGACACCCCGTCCTGGATCAGTCTGAGTAGTACTCTCAATGAGCAAGAAGGCATACAGAAATCTTCCTGTCCAGGAAAGAGATAATGTGTCCCACCACACAGTTCAGGACCTCGCATGAGAGAGCAGTAGCGGCAGTTTGCGGAGAGGCAAATAGGTCAACTCCAGTCAGCTCCACAGGTGGACAACGTCGTTTAGAACGTCGGATAAGATTTCTCACTCATGGGCCTTGCAGTGAATCTGCTCAGGGCATCCACCAGGGTGTTGGACCACTGGGATGTGAACTGCCAGAAGAAAAAACTACTCACTGCAGTAATGTTCTTTCTTCCAAGGGGTCCTTTAGCATCAGTAACTATAGCAGTTAGCTGACTACGTGCAACTACCCCAGAGGTATGCCTTTAAGAGACAGTGAGAGAAGGAGAAGGTACCAGGCTTGCCTGGGCTAATCCAGAGCCACCAGGATCATCAATGCAGGCTGTTGTCAGAATTTCAGCAATACCCTGAGTATCAGGAGAAAGGGAGAGAATGTGTATAGGAACTCTCCTGACCAGTCCAGGTTCAAGGCATCCAGTGGATGCGCCCAAGGACTGGGGCCTGCAACATTACTGAGAAAGCTGACGGTTGAGGGAGGAGGAAAACAGATCCACATCTGGTGTGCCCCACTGCCTGAACACTGTGGCTAGTACTTGCTTGTTCAGCGTCCATTCGCTCTGGCCTTGACTAATGCAACTTAGAGCATCCGCCAGGGTACTGTGTTTGCCTGGGAGGTGAATAGCTGAAAGGCTGACTCCAGGAGAAGGCGAGAGACCAGATCTTCACGGCTTCCGAACAGAGTATTCTGATCTGGTACCACCCTTCTTGTTTATGTAAAACACTGCAGTGGTGTTGTCTGTTCAATTTGTACAGCCTGTCCTTTATGCCGGGAGCAAATGCTTTGTCAGCTAGAAAGATTGCTCTGAGTTTCAAAAGGTTTATGTGTAACTGTGACTCGAGAGTCCAGGTGCCACTTGCTGAGGCACTGTCCAGATGTGCTTCCCATGCCAGGAGGGAGGATCTGTGGGTGGCGGAGCCTGAAAGAGTACCCCTGCTACCAGATTTGCAGGGTTCTTCCATCAAGCAGAGTCTGAAGGAACTGCTCCATCATAGGTATCAGTTCTGAAAACTGCAGCTTCTCCAAGACCAGCAAGCTCTGAGGTAGGCTTGCAGGTGTCGCATCCTGAATCTGACTCCTGGGACCACTGCAGTCATTGAAGCCATGTGTTCCAAGAGGCTGAGAAAATGTCTGGCTGGTCTTGGCTGTCCCGGACGAAAGAATCTGCCACCGAAGGAAACTCAGAATTCTTTCCTGTGAGAGGAAGGCATATTCTTTCTGGGTGTCCAGCTGAGCTCCTATGAAGGTGAGCAGCTGGGTGGATTCCTTGGGACTTCTTTAGATTTAACAGGAATCTCAGAGACTCTAAAGTACGCTCTGTAATGGAAAGGACTCCTTGACCTGACAAGGAGACTTTACCTCTGTGAGTCAATCGCCTAAATAGGGTAGAGAGCAACGCCCAGCTTCCTGAGATGTGCTGCTACCACTGTAAGGCACTTGGTAAAGACTCTTGGGGCCGAGGACAAGCTAAAGGGCATTGCAGTGAACTGACAGTGGCCAAGGGAGCTTGAATCTGAGAAACTTCCTGTGAGACCTTCTATGGGTATATGGAAGTAAGTGTCCTTTAGGTCCAGGGAGGCTAGCCAGTCTTCCTGCTGTACTAACTATATGACTAGTGACAGAGTGACCATCTTCAATTTGGGTTTTAGAAGATGTCTGTTTAAATATCTGAGATCCAAGACATATTGCCACTCCCCAGTTTTCTTTTGTGTCAGAAAGTACCTGGAGTAGAGGCCCTTGCCTTTTGTTGACCCGGGACCTCTCCACTGCTCGCAGAGCTAGATGGGGTTTTACCTCCAATTCCAACAGCAGCACCTGTGTTGGGGTTAGAGGTTTTGACACCTGGGTACGCTTGAGGTCTGGCATCTGCTGAACTGAAGTGGCAGACCCTTTACCACCATCGCCAGAACCCACCTGTCTGAGGTAATGCGGGACCAGTTCTGAAGATAGTGGAGAGTCTGCCTCCCACTCGCAGAGAGGAGGTGACCTGACACTGCATCAGGGCTTAGACTGCAAGGCCGCAGGCTGGGTAAAGTGGCCCTTCTGCCCTCACTCTGAAAGACCCTCTGTATAGAGAGAAGTCAGATTGGGGATAAGGAGTATAAGGCCTGGGAAAAACTTGCTCCTATTGCAGGATTTCATGGGCAGCAGGTTGAGGTTTAGAGGAGTGACTCTGCCAGGAGGCCTTATACCTCAGCCTTTTCATGTAGTCAGTCGCTCTGGAATCAAACATGTTTTGATCACAGGGAAAGTCCATGGCCTAAGGGTCAGACTGGTAGTTCTAAGTCAGGTAAGCCTCAGGGGATGGTATGGGCCATTGCCCTGAGGCGGCATCATTGTTATCTGCCAAGTGGAACTGGTACTTGGCAGCTTCCAAGGCAGTTTTGCTGTATCGCCAGCTCCTGCACCACTGTATCTGACCCACTGCAGGTAATGGCCAGGACAGAATTCCATAGTGCTTTCTGGTATTTGGCTGTGAAAGCCATCTATGATGAAAGTCTGACCAGCAGGGAAACCTGTGGTATACATTTTTTTGCTATGAAGTCTTATTTTCTCGGAGTCCTTGTCCGGGGGTAAGGGGACAAGGAGACCCCAGCTGCCTGTTGTACTATACTCATGGCTAGGGTGTACAGACAGGAACTCAGTACCCCTTCTAGACAATTTGCATTTTTCTCAGCCGCTTGTCAACCCCTGCCATAGAAGTGGGGTTTGAAGCAGTTTATGGTATTTTATTTTGAAAGCATTATAGATAGGCAAAACCAGTCTTAGAGGTTGGGAGACCTTTCTCTCCCTATAATCTTTATCCTCATCCACGCCCTGGATGGGTACCCAAGTAGGGAGGTCCAGGGTGTCTAGCATGTTCTGTAAATAGAGGAGGAATCCTCCTGGTCACCAGGAGGAGCCCGAAAGGCGGATCCGGGGACATATGGGGTTCAAGGCCCTCAAGATCCATGTCAGAGGCAAGTAAAAATGTTGTCCTGCATCCCCAACAGTCTCCAGAAGAGAGAACTGTGGAAGTGCTTACCAGACCCAATATCAGACCCCATCTTATGTAGGGTCTGAAAAAGCGTGCCATGCTTTTGCCATGTCTTGCACAGATGGGAGTTCCTGCAGACTGTGGTTGTATATGCTTTGTTTTTTCTTTATGTGTCACCTGTTGTCGCCCCTACTGGCTTTTGCCAGAGGAACAGGAGTGTTTTCCTCGACTGTTTCTTTCTAGCCACTTCATCAGTAGCTTAATCAAGCATCCTTTTCGTACAGACACTTCATCACTTTTATTATTTTTAAATTTGTGAGGAACTTCATCAGCCTTTGAAGCTTTATTTTTGACTGGGAGCTAAAGGCTTCATCAGCACCCTGCTTAAATTGTTATTATTACTTTTAGATGATCCCTCATTGGTAGCCTTGATTTTTCCTCACCCATGATTATTAATTAGGTCTCTGCACTGTTTCTGCTAAATTGTGCAAAGAGAACCCATAGATCTGGACCAAAAACAAGTGAGCACAGGTTTCTAGAAAAGCTGTGAAGTCAGTCCTGTGACAGTTGACACTTTTAGGTCCAGTTTTATGTAGTTCTGAGAATATCTGACCTTGCCAATCCTCAGAGAACCCAGCAGTAACTGTGAAAAATAGAAAAGCTACCAATTACTGACGAAATTCGCAAGAATGTTAAAACTCAATGGTTCCTGAAGATGCGCTAAAAACAAAAGGAACCATCGAAATAACACAGTTATGCAAAATTACACAGAAAATGATGTTAGAAACTCGCGATAGCGGAACAAAAATAAAATGCTAAAAAAAAAAAAAAAAACCAGTAAAATCTGCACACACACTAATTAATTAAATTTGTGAGGAAAACTTGATCAGCAAAAGCAGAAAGGTCTGTCAAGCAGGAAAGCTGAGAGACGTGGGGCAGTGTTGCTCAGTCAGTGGAGAAAAAATTCTGACGCCTCTTCAGGCTGCTCTCACTGCACACATCCTCCTGCATTTTGATTGGCTGATGTCCTAGCTCATCATAATTTCTTAAAGGCATACCTCCAGGGCAGCTGCACCTAGCCAGCTAACTGCTATAGTCACTGATGCTAAAGGACTCCTGGGTAAGAAGATGAATATTTCTCTGATGCGCCTAATACTACACCCTCATAGATTCTCTGCAGAGAGGGTAGGAATAGGTGTCGCCTTGTTTGCTTAGGTAGTGAACCACCATAGAACTGTGACTGCACTTGAAGGCAAACGTGAGGGGGAAAAGAGTCTCAAATGCCTGTAAGGCACATAGAACTGCCTCAGCTCCAAGACATTGATGTGGAGGTGGGCTCCACTGGCGTACAAGATCCTTGGGACCCGACATGCAGGAGATGAGCACCCCACCCACTCAAGGAGGTGTCTGTAGTCAGAATGAGACTTTGACAGGAGAACGGAACAGCATGCCTTGCATCAAGTTGTCTCTGTACTTTCACCATTGTAGAGCTCAAGAGCCGGGCAGACATCAGGACAGGGCATCGAAACTGTCATTCTTCTGGTCCCACTGGACTCTGAGGATCATTCACGGTCCTTCATGTTTAACCTGGCATTGGGGACTCGGTATCATGGCCACCAAATGTCCCCAGGAGGCGGAGGTAGCCTCATGCCGAAACTAATCTGTTGAACTCTAATCTGCTTCCCAAGGCAATCAGGGTGTCCACCTAGCTATGGGCAGATATGCCTTCCCCACAGAGGTGTCTAATATGGTCTATATATTGAGGTATTGTGTAGGGTCTATTTTGATTTCAGATAGTTACGCTATCTCCACCTGGGCGAACAACTGCAGGGTTCGAGAAAGCATAACAGCTATTTGCTGGAGGACACTTTCACAAGCCAGTTGTCCAGGTAGGAAAAGACAGAGATCGTCCCTAAGGAGGGCTGCTGCGACCATCGTCAGGCATTTTGTAAATATCCTCAGGGCAGAGGAAAGGCGAAAGGAGGGCTCCAAACTGGTAATAATGACCCAGAAACATGAAAACGGAGAAACCACCTGTGGGCAAGGTGCATCATGATATGGAGGTATGCATCCTTCATATCCAGAGAGCAGAGCCAATCTCCCTGTTCAGCAAAGGGACCCTCCCTAGCAATTATCGACTTCTCTCAATCCTCTCTCTCTCTCTAAGGCCTTAGAAAAATTGTAGCCACCCAAATCTCTGAATACCTCGATAAATATAGCATCCTCTGCCCAGAACAACATGGTTTCAGAGCAGGCCACAGCACCAATACTGCCCTCCTGGAGTTCTCTAACTTTCTTCACACCTCACTGGACTCTGGCTCCCTAGCAGGTGCAGTGTTCATTGACTTATCTAAAGCCTTTGATACGGTCTCCACCCCCCTGCTAACTACCCTTAGTCACTTAGACTTTGCCACTGGGCCCGCTTCCTGGTGCGCCAGCTATTTGTCAGCCCGCTCACAACGTGCTGAAAATCAACGGAAACTTTCCAGCACCTGCCCTATCCGGCCTGAGTCCCTCAGGGCTCCATTCTTGGGCCCTTGCTCTTTTCCCTTTTCTCAACTCCCTGCCTAGTGTATGTACTGGTAAAATCCTTTATGCAGATGATGCTGTACTCTTTGCCTCCGAACGTAATCCTATCTCACTTCAGGATTCTCTGCAGGAATCCTACAATGACGCAGAAGCCTGGTTTACTGAGCACAGGCTCGTAATTAATCTAAAGAAAACCAAAACCATGCTCTTTGCCCACCCCAAAATAAATCCAGTAACTATCCTCTCGCAGTCCACTCCACCTCTAAACTCCTATTGAGCTAGTTCACTCTTATAAATACCTAGGTATAACCTTTGACCCTGCCTCTCTTTTCATGCCCACATCTCTGCCCTTGCCTCAGCCTCTAACACTCGGCTGGGTATCCTCTATCATCATAAAACTGCCTCCCACGGATGCCCTCCGACTTGCAGTCACATCCTCTGTTCTATCTCTGGTAGACTATGGCCTACCTGTGTGTGGTACAGCAGACCAGACTGCCCTGCACAAGATCCGCCTCACCTTAAACAAGGCCTGCAGGCTCATAACTGGGGCTCCTAGTCTAACCCACACTTGCTGCTTTACACCATGGCTAATCTACTCAACCTAGATGAGCGCCTCAAATACCAAACCTGCCTCCTAACAAAAAAAATACTCCTTGGGCTATCCCCACGGGTCTGTCAACCACTACCCACCGTGCATACTGCATATCCCGCAAAACTGCACTGGTTATACCGAGGGCTAGAACCTCAAAGGTCAAAGGGCTTACCCTACAGAGCCCCTGTTGGTATAACGCCTCCCCACCGGAGTCACTGATGCCGCCTTTGCTATCTTATTTTAAAACTAGTCTTAGAAATCACCTGCTCTCAACACGCAGCTGTACCTGCCTCTAAGCCTCCTCCTATCCTCCCAGACAAGGCTCACTGAGCTGCTCTCTGACCTTCTGTCCAGCTCTACTGTTACTTGCTACTATCTTCCCTACACTCCTCTTCTGATGTCTTCCACCCAGCCTTACCTTTATTCTGTCCACTGAATCAATCTCCATGTAACTACTGTATATTGTCTACTCTGTAGAGCGCATGTATGCCTGTTGTATACTGTGTTTGACAAATGCCTGTATTTTTGGCTGATTCCTAAATGTACTCACATTTTTGTCTGCCTTGATGTTTGTTTCTTGCACTGTTTTGTCCTCACTGTGACGAGGTACTTTGTAAATGAGCCTCTGGCTCAAAGGTTGTTAAACTGATGTCTAATAAATAAATAAATAAGTGTTGGAAAAGACACCATTCGGAACTTTGGGTAAAGTGATGTAGAGGTTGATACACCTTGGATCCAAAAATGGGCATAAAACCCCATCCATTTGGGAACCAGAGAAAAGTGAGTAAATCCACACCCTTCTGAGGAAGGAGAGCTGGTTTGATGGCCTTTTTGAGAGCAAAGCATCTATCTCGTCCATAAGACCAACGCCTGGTCTGAGGGGTAAGTGAGAGACCCTGGGTGGCAAAGAAAGTAGTATCGCCGTAGAACTCCAGTGTGTGCGTCATGATTAATGGCAGGAGCCACTGGTCAGAGGAGGTAGCTTGCCACCCTTGCAGGTGCAGGGAAAACTTGTCCCAGATGGCCGTGGGTAGGGTCTCTCAGCCCACGACCAGAGAAAGACCTTCAGGCGAAGGATGGCCCTGCTGATGGCAGCAGGGATGTAAGAAAAAATTACTCACCATAGTAATGTTGTTTCTTCTAATGGAGTCTTGCTGTATTCAGACATAATGCAGTTAGCCCCAGCACTTGAACTGCCCAGGAGGAAAGAGTTAACTCTATGCAGAAGCATAGAACGTTGAGCTCGAGCTCTGATTTCAAACTCTGTCTGTGGTATTTCCCAGTGTAACCATCAGATTCTTACGAGCACACTAACATACTATAGTATGGAAATTGTTCAACATATAGCCAAAGGGCAAGATTCTTTTTGGGCCCAAAAGACAAGTCAAGAACCCAAGAAGGAAGGTAGTGACAATATTTAAGTAAAACACCAGAAAAAAAAACAACAACGCCCCACCCCACCCAAGAGGGAGGGTACAAGGTACACCCCTGAGGTGCAACACTGTGCCTTCCAGCAGCCCACTTCCCAAAAAACTAGGTTCTGAGAGGGAGGGTAGGGGTCTGAATACAGCAAGACTCCCATTAGAAGAAACAACATTACTATGGTGAGTAATTTGTTCTTCAAACAACATGAAGTCTTGCTGTATTCAGACATAATGCAGACTACCCAGCAGTTCCCTATGGAGGAGGGAATGCAGAACCTGCTTTGGGAAGAGGCTGCAGTACTGTTGTGCTAAACCTAGCATCACTCCTAGCCTGGATGTCCAGGGAGTAATGCTTGGTAACAGTATGTACTGTTTTCCAGGTGGCTGCTTTATAGATCTCTAACAAAGGCATATCTCTGGCCACAGCTAGAAAAGCAGCTGTACCCCTAGTCGAGTGAGCCTCAGGCCTGAAGGGGCATTCTACCCAACTTGTCATAACAGAATTGTATATAAAAAACAATCCACCTGGCAATAGTTCTTTTAGTGGCAGGCTTACCTTTCCCCACTTCACCATAAGTGAGAAACAATTGAAGACAGTCATTCCTATGTGCCTCAGTATGTTCAATGTAGTAGCCAAGGGCCCTCAACATCCAGACTGTGTAACCTTCTTCACCTGAAGAAGAATGATCAGTAAAAACACAGGGAGATATATACTGGTTCAGATGAAAATCCAATACCACTTTGGGCAAGAACCTCCTATTGGTTCTAGGACCACTTTGTCCCTATGGAAGGAGATGAAGTCAGGTTCAACTGACAGAGCCTGTGACTCACTAATCCGCCTGGCAAGTAATAGCTACCAAGAATACAGTTTTCCAGGTCAAGTACTTCAATTCGGCTGAAGCCAGAGGTTCAAAGCGGTGGCTGCATAAGCTGAGCTATGTAGACATTAAGATCCCAGGTGGAGGGGGCTCTAAAGGAGGGTTAATATGAACCAGGCCCTTGAAAACTTCCTGAAAACAGGATGAGATGCCAGGAAGAGCCCTTCCCGCTGACAGGAATGCAAAGACAGCTGATAGATGAACCTTCAGAGTGGCAGGCCTAAGGCCTAGATCATTCAGATGAACTAGATAGTCTAAGGTTGTGGAAATGTCTGCAGAATCAGGCAGGATGCTTTTCTGAGAGCACCAACTAAACCATTTCCATTTCGAGTTGTAAGTTTTTCTAGTGGAAGGTTTCCTGGAGACCTTTAGAATATCCAGAACTCCCTGAGAGAGATGCAGGTGCATATTCTAACTCTTCAAGAGCCAGGCCTTGAGATTAAGAGACTGGAGATTGGGTACCAGATCTGCCCTGGGAGGAGGACAGGAGATTGTATGTCCTGGGCAGAGACAGGGGACGTGACACTGACAAGGACAGCAGTAGAGGATACCAAGGCTGTCTGGCCCAATCTGGAGCCACCAGTATCACTGTGCAGGGTTGAGTCCTGATCTTGATCAGAACTCTGAATAGCAGAGGAAGGCATACAGAAACCTGCCCTTCCAGTCCAAATGAGAGCATCCTGGGGAACCGCCCCCAGGACTGGAGGTCTGCAACAAAACAGAGGAAGTTGATGATTGTCCTGTGCTGCAAAGAGATCTATCTCTGGAGTGCTCCACCTGGAGAAGATGACCTTCAGGATGTGAGGATCCAGGGACCATTCGTGATGCTCCTGTGAATTCTCACAGAGCATCTGCTAGTACGTTGTCCTTCCGTGGAAGGTGAACTGCTACCAGAGAAGTCTGAAGAGAATAGGCCAGAGACTACAGCTTCATGGCCTCTGTGCACAAGGCCGAGGACAGAGTGCCTCCTGTTCTTTGATGTACCACAGTGTGGTGGTGTGTGTCCTGCTCTGACTTGGACCACCTTGCCCTTGACTGAATCCGAAAGCTCTGCAGGGCTAGGAAAAACTGCCCCAGTTCCAGGAGATTGATATGAAGGAGAGACTCTGTGAGACCAGACCCGTGGACTGTCAGGGCTCCCAGGTGGGCTCCCATCCTAGGAGAGAAGTATCCGTAGTTAGAACTACTGATGGGACTTGAGGGAGAAATGGAACCCCTTGTCTGAGGTTGTCCTGGTCCAGCCACCACTGGAGACCTTGGACCATAGTCTGAGTCACTGTAATCACTTTGGTAAGTGAATCCTTCTTTGAGACCAAAAAGACCTTAGATGAAACTGAATATCCCTCATCTGGAACCTTGCTCCTGCACCACTGCCGTGGAAGCTGCCATGTGGCCCAGGAGCTGGAGGAACCATCTTGATGGGCAGAAGACCTGAGGTCGAAGGAGGAAGAGAGATCCACTAGGGATCTCACCTGCCAGGGGAAGGAAGGCTTTGCTTGTACAGTGTCCACTCTATGCCTACAAAGGTGAGAAACTGAACTGGTTCGAGGACAGACTTTGGAAGGTTAAGAAGAAACCCCAGGGAGCTGAGTAGGTCCTGGATAGTTTGAAGAGCTGACTTGACTTGTAAAGGTGACTGACCCACTAAGAGCCAGTCGTCAGATACGGGAAGATGGTGATACCTCAGAAGACAGGGTAAGCCACCACTACTGCAAGGTACTTTGTGAACACCCTTGGAGTTGATGTTAGGCTGAATGGCATAGCTCTGAATTGGTAACGCCTGACGGCAACTCGAACCTGAGGTATTTTTTGTGGGAGCACCTGATAGGAATATGGAAGTAGGCATCCTTGAGGTCCATAGATGCTAGCCAATCCCTGGCCTTAGACAGGGAAGGATTATTCCAGAGTTACCATTTTGAATTTGGGCTTTGAAATGTGTTTGTTCAAATACCTTTGGTCTAGGATGGGTCGCCACCCCTGCTTTCTTTGGGGTATGGAAGTACCTGGAATACAGTCCTTTTCCCTTGTGCTGAGTAGGAACCTTCTCATAGCTCAGAGTTGGAAGAGAGGAAACCTCTGCCTCTAGGGCAATGGTTTTGAGAGTGATGCATGTGAAAAGACTTGGCCCTCTTTTTCGAAATGTTTTGAAGCGGAGGGCTAGTCCTCGACTTACTACTTCCAGGACCCATTGTCTGAAGTCACAGACTTCCAGGCCTGGAAGTAGTAAGCCAGCCTGCCTCCTACTGAAATGGGGAGTCGACCCGGCTGACACATCAGGGTGTCTATTTGGCAGGAGCCTTTGAGAGGAGGAGGGAGCAGCTCTTCTCATCCCTCCCTCTGATGAACCCTCTGTGGGGAAGGGAGAGAGGCCTGGCTTGGTAAAAGGCCTTCGAAGGGCCTGCCCTGCCCCTAGACTGCTGCTTGTGCAGAGTGGCTTGCCTTTCTTGGCCTGTGCACTCCTGTACGTGGTCCTGTATTCATCCATTTTCTTCATGTAAGCCTCTGTCTGCTCTCCAAACAGAGAGTTACCTACTACAGGAAAATCCATGGCCTTAGTCTGGGTATCCTGTGAAAGGATAGTACATCTGAGCCAAGTGCGCCTTCTGAGAGACACAGATGTAGCCATGACTTAGATGCCACATCACTGGAGTCCACAGCAGCATGAAATTGCATTTTGGATGCCTCAATTCCATCAGCAGCCACCTCCTCCAGCTCATTGGCTAGCTGGGAAGAGGCCTGTTTAGCCAGTTCCAGAACCGTAGCCTATTCTGGATTTCTGGTACCTGGCTGTGTAGGCCATATAAGTAGCCTGCCAGAGTCCCAAAGAGGATGCCAAATACTGTTTTGGCCATGGCATCCACTTTCCTGAGTCCTTATCGGGGTGAAGCCAAAGGAATGTTAGCCCTGTCACAGGTTGTAGCCTCCACTACCCCAATATGGCTGCAATGACTATAAAGGAACTCCAAGCCGAGCTTGATAAATACCTCCTGTCCATTCTCTTATCCACAGGAGGTAGTAAATTAGAGGTTTGTAAAATTTGTGTGTCTGTTTCCCAAGGATTTATGAAGAGGGATAGACAGCCTTTTGGACTCAGGGATGTCCATCATTTCTACAAATCAGGCTCTTCATCCTCCTCTGCAGCTTCAACCAAGGGAAGCTGCAGCCTTTTGTAGAATAAAAATGTGAAGGGACTCAGAGAGCCTGGGAGGAGAGACACCTGCGGGCCTGTCTGGGGAGATGTCCAGTTCAATGGGCACATCCAGACCCCCGGTCATCATCATCATCACTATGATGACCGGATAGTCTTAGTCTTCCTCCCACTCCTCATAATAAGCGTCTGGATAATAATCTGGAGGAGATGGATCCGACCAAACCGACCACCTAACCAGCCGTATCAGTTTGGACAGAACCGGCGAGCTGACTTGAACAATGCTAATCACTTTGGCTATTTCGTCAGCGGTGGAGAGTGCAATACCGGATCCGAACCAGCAGACTTGCGCTTTTTTGATGGAACCGACCCCTTGGGGTCGGCTCTCCTTGCCGAGTATCACCTGAGTCAGTAGGCACCTCCTCAGGTTCGGCCGTAACCGAACCGGGCGGCCATCCGGATCTACGGACTTGGACTTCCCTCTTCCTTCAGCCTACTCAGTCTTTGTTTAGAGTGGATTTAGGAAAGTTTTACAGATTTGGCAGTCTGACTTGAGATGGTCAAACCTCGACAAAAACACAGATGAGGTGGGGGTCAGCCTTGGCAAAGGCCTCCCACACTCAGTACAGTGTTGAAACCCAGTGGGACCGGTTTCTTCTTGGTTTCTCAGACATGGCCAACCTAACAAATTACCCTATTGCAGCTTTCAAGCCAGGTAATACAATAACCAATCGGGTTACAAACTGTCACGGGCTCTTTAAAAGAACCGCAAAAGGTCCGGTTCTTCTGAAACCGATCGTACCGAACACCACTCTAATCCCAGAAATAACATTTAAAATTAAACAGAATCTGACAAGGTCGGTTCAACCAGACTGACCGAAAGAAACAGAGGAAAAGAACAATTTCACTTTTCACAACAGTAAAACACAGTCACTACCTATCTACACACTACCTGTACCGTAGACAGAGGCTGCAATCAAAAAAAAAAAAAAAAAAAAACATTTCAACCTAACACTTTACTTTTACCAAACTGAGCAAAGGAAATCTCTGGAGTGACTTCACTGTTAGGCTTAAGTAAAGAATCGGACGGTTACACTGGGAAGTACCACAGACAGAGGTTTGAAACCAAGCTCGAGCTCAACGTTCTATGCTTCTGCACAGTGTTAACTCTTTCTCCTCGGGCAGTTCAAGTGCAGGGCTAACTGCATTATGTCTGAATACAGCAAGACTTCATGTTGTTTGAATGGGGTTTCTGAGCATTTCTAGGACCTGCAACTGTAACCTGAATTTTTTTTATTGGCAGGTTGCCTCTGATTCGTGGGATACGCCTAGGCGGCCTCGAGTAGCCGCCAAAGCCATTTTGGCTTTCAACAGTACAGGGTCCATACCAATTGAAGGGTACAACTAGAGTCTTGTAAGTTGTGGGTCTGTGGACTGAACAGCTGAACCCCTTTATAAGGAGCATTTAGGATAGATTGCTGCACGTCCTGTGAAAATCCTGACACCCTGAGAAAGGCGTGTTTGACTGAGACACACTCCTGCAAAGAACGATACGCCAGAGTGTCAATGGCATCATTAAGTGGCTCCTTAGCAGGTGGCAGCATACAGCTGCCACAGTAGACATTTTACCATCAGCTCTTCCTGGAGAGAACCCGCCAGAGAGACTGACTGTCCCCTGGGAGGCCTTTAGACTTCCTCCTGATATTTCAGGAGGTGTCCCATGTAATTAGGTATATGTACAGACAAGGTGGCTGAGGCAAAACCCTTTTTCCCCCATAACATCCAATTTATTGGATTCCTTATTCAGGGACTGACCACTCATGTGTTGAGACTTAGAGGACCTATCACGTGCAGCACTAATCACCACTGAGTTCCTCACTTTGAGGCGATGAAATAGGATTTATCAGGCTCTGTGGATCACCCATTGCCTTAAGCGATTGGAGGTATTCCTGAAAGGTTGCTTCTGTGGAGCCAAGATAGCCTGGGGTCGACTCTGAGTGGGGCATTCTGGCACACCCAAGTACTGAGCCAGTTTCTTTCTAGAAGCATCCTACTGTACCCTGGAATCCAAATGTTTTCTGGAGGTGGGTCATAATGTCTGAAAACGCTATCATCTGGCAGAGAACAAGGGTGCTCCAGGGTAGGTTCCCCTGAAAAGAGGAGGTGGCAGAGAAGGACTGAGGGGAATCCTCCTGGTCCATGCCGTCCTCATCCTCTAGGTCAGCCAATTCCTGTCCGGCAGGAAAGGGTCCTTCATGTCTATGTCCCGAGTGTATACACCGGGAAACGGGAGACAGCTGGCCGTCCGCTACGGGCAGGAGGCAGAGACTGCAGCCGGACCATCTTTAGGGGGCACGGGTCTGAGTCAGGTACAGAATAGTATTCACTACAGCCTGGACATCAGTCATGGCCATCTGCCCAGTGGAAGTAGCCGGGGCAGACTGGACAGAGCGAATTAGGACCATTGAAGGTTAACAGGATTAGTCAGTGGAACCAAACGTGAAGCCGCCGATCGAGGGTGTGTATATGATTCCAGAATAGTCGACAAGGACGCCAGCATGAAAGCTCTCAGAGGCAAGGCCAGTCGTCGACAATGGGATCGCCGGTGCCGCCTCTTGCTGTCGATGACAGAACCGCCGACGGACTAGAAGGAATCGCCGATGATAGGATCACTGATGGGTTGATAGGCAATGTCGATGACAATAGTATCTTCGATAGCCTGAAGCCATCATCAACGGATGATGGCCAGACAGCACTGAAGGAGGGGCAGCTTAGGAAGCCACAGAATAACCCCAGGACCCGTCAGTCGACAAGGGAAGAGAGGAGCACACAATCATTAACAGTGTAGGAGGACAATGAAACAGGGGCAACCTTCTCTGTACTCACTTTGTGTGAATCCTTCATCGACGAGGGAGCAGCAGAAACATGCTTAGTCTTTGATGCAGGTTTCTTACTAGGACCCCTGCACATCAGAAAGTAGATGGGTCTCCCATAGAGCATTGAGACCCTGAGGAGGATGTTGAGGATTCTCTGGTTGTGGAGCATTGCTGCTGCTCCAGGAGGCAACATTTTGCTCCATGAGGAACTCGCTGAGCTGCTGAAGCCTTCGACGTGTCATGGCCTTGTTGAACCTGTTGCAGAAGACCCACTCCTGGAGTTGTGTTCTGGACCAAGGCAACGAACAGACTTCATGGAGGTCTTCCTTAGCGATTCTGTGGCCACAGGAACACCTCTGGAATAAGGGATCCAAAGCAAAGACATTAGTATATGAACGCTTTAGTAAATATTGGTCGGTAGAACTCTTTGCCAACAGGAAAGCAAAGCTCCAAAGGAGGACTTTTGTATGCAGGTCACAGTCGAGAAGAATCAGAGTAGCTGGGACTTCCCCTTAATACCTGCCAGGTAGCCACCATGTGATAGTGTTGGGGAGGTCCCAGAGCCACTGCTGAGAAGTCATCTGGAGGAAACGACGCCTGCAGCTGTAATCCCATGTGTTATGACATGCTGCAACAGACTGCCTCAAAAGATCACGGGATGTCACCATCCTGGACTTCTGGGGCTCAATGCAGAAATTCAGGTCTCTCTGATCTCGGATGGGCCAGAATCCCTTTAGATTTAGGGACCAGAGAAGAGGGAATAGAGCCCCTGTTCCTGTGATCCCTGGGGACAGGTTCTATGGCCCTTCTGCAGCAGCATTGCAGAATTATCTTAACAGCACTGGAAAGAGGTCTGAGAGAGCACTGAGGCAGATCAGGAGGCCGCCTCGAAGTTCCAAGGGGCAGCCTTGTACAAAGAGGTGCAACACCCAAGTATTGTTGCAATCTGAGCAGAGCAGTTGGGGCATAGTAAACCCATCATGTGCCAGCAACTGATGCTAACAGATCTCCAGGTGGCCCATAGCAAGAAAGCTGACCTGGAGAAAGGTAGAACAACTTGCCTGCCATGCTGCTGCATAAGGCAGGGAGCAAGTGGAGTCCGCTTAGGAGCCAGGTAACCACCTCCATGCAATGCTGGGTAGGGGGAGAGTGGGAGAAGAATACATGGCGCCCAGAATCCTCCACTGGGGTTCCCAAGGATGCCCTGGCATCAAACCCCTCACCCCCCGCTGCAGAGCGAGACCACAGCATAGGGAAGATAAACGGGTGGGCAAACTTGAGGGGGCCCTGTAAACAAACTGGTAGAGCCTATACTCCATCAAAAGAGAGTGTGGAACCAAACCCAGCAGATGGGCTGCCTCCACAGCTGTCCCCTTATCCTCAGCCACCTAGAAAAGTAGAGCAGGGTGGTATCTCTGAGCCCCACCTCACGTGCCATGAAGGCTGTTAAGAAAGAGTTAAACGCTTTATACCCTGGAATGCTTCCATGTGGTGACGGGTGGGCAGTGATAGGAGTGTGGGCTGAAAGGCCCCAGCGCATACTGCCCGATATAGGTGGCATGAGCCTTGCAATTGGGAGAAGTCAGTGGACAGTGACTGTGGGTAACCATAGAGGGTCACTGGGAACACAATGTCAGCTGACTGCAAGGGTACAAAGGGTGGAGCAGCAACATCAATGGAGGTATGCCCCACAACACCGACAGGCCTGCGCCAGTGGTAGAGACCAGAGTGCCAGCGAGCACACTCACCCAGTCTGACTCCAAGGCAAAACAAGGGCAGAGCTATGGAGGCATACCTGCCCAAGACTCGACAGTGCAACACAGACACCAGAGACGTGGACAGGGTGAAGGTAGCTCCGACCGTCCCCAAGAGGGGCAGCAGAAAGCACTGCCAGCCGACCATGAGAATACACAGGATGCTTCACAGGATCACAGCAGCAACAGAGGAGGGCAGTTCCCACATCAATGGTCCACGCTGTCACTATGAGGGATGGCAGAAATCACTGCCAGCCACCGAGCAAAGGGCTGGGCAGCAGAAGTTGCAGTGGCAACGGTGGGGGAGAGACAGCGATCCCGGCGGAGTTAACCACGCCATCCTCAGAGGGACGGAAGGACTAGCTGCCTGAAGTCTAGGCGGCAGGAGCCATATTGACTATGAGGAAACAGCGGCCCTGACATTGAAGGGCTGGTGTTGTCCCTAGAAGGATGACAGGACTGGCTAAAAGCCGATCTTGACAGTACAGGGGCTGGGCAGCAGGAGCTGCAGTGTCAACAGAGGAAACCATGCCTCTGACACTGGCATGCCCCCGAGGGATGGCTTGACTCTACATGCCAACCATGAATACAGGGTCTGGGCGGCAGGGTCCAAAACGCCGATGAGGGAGGGAGATACAGCCCCAGCATCGACAGGCCATAGCCAGCCAAAAGAGAAGGCCGACTGAACCCACTGCTAGTCACAGGGAGGCAGTGAAGGACTGACGCTGGCTGGGAGAAGCAACAAAGGGCACATCTAGGCAGGAAGCATCGACGGGGGTACCTGCAGCCCGGGTGTCGATGGGCCCTCGCCAGTCATGCCAGCGGAGAACACTGCCAGAGATGTACCTTGTGGGAATGAAGGTGTGGATGGCAGGAAGACATGTCACCGCAGACCACGCAGCCTAGGTCAGCACCAGAACAGCAGTGACCGCCCATGTTGGCCATAAAAGGCTGGCGAGGAACTCTGCAAGAGACATACCTTGTGGGAAAAAGTGTTGGGTGGCAGAAGGTGTCACAGCCGAAGCAGAGGATGCCACAATCACAGTCGGCACCAGGAGGGCAGCGAACAGGGGAGAAGTCTGGGCGAAGGATGTCTCCCATCCTGGAGAGAGATGGCCTAAAGCCATCCGTCGGGCGCTGAATGTTTTTGGGGAGCCAGAGGAGAGGACCAGCAGAGCTCTTCTAGTCTGGCTCACTTGGACGACCAGTAGTGAAGTAAAAGGCAGGGTAGGCCACAAAACCAGCACCATGGCATGACTCTAGATCGATGTGGTAATGGGTAATGAAGGTGTTTGCTGACTTCCAAATAGCAGCCCTGCAGAGATCCTGGATAGGGACATCCTAAAAGCAGCCACCGATGCAGCAGTATGGCAGGTAGAATGAGCACTTATCCCTCTAGGACAATAGTTCTCAGATTTTGTCACAGTGAGCCTCCCAAATCCATGCAAAAGATTTTGAGCCTCCCCAAAAGTTGAAATAATCTAGTGCCTCCCCAAAGAAAATAACGACTGTACTTTATGCAGTACACCATGAATAAATTGAAACCCCTTGAGCACTTGGCTCACATTCAGTTCTTTTGTCTTATACTGGCTTGAACTTTGGAAAAGAGCTCCTGTGCTCAAAGGTGTTATCTGAATAACAAATAAATAAAATAAATATTATTATTATTTAGCTTATTGTAACCCCCAGGCCAACCTACCTGCTCTGCTATTTTCATTCTTGAACCATTGTTACCCCTTGTTGCAGTGCCTTCATGGATCAGACTACTTCCTCTGTTTCCTCTATATGAAGTAACCTTCCTACATACTTTGCCTCTCCTCCTTTCCTGCTCCTAAGCAATTTCTCAGGGATTACTTTGCTCCTTCCTGCTATTGCTCTTAGCACTTCTATGCTCAACCCTTGTATTTGGGCTGTTCTGCCATCAGTTTACAAATTGATCAATTACCACCACTCATGATTAATTTACTGTTTCATATTTTTTGCACTATTGCTCATTATAGATTTCTGATTGTTTTGTTGTTACCTTTTGAAATGTATTCACCCTACCCTTCCTGGGTACTTCTGAAATGAGCCTTGGCTCTATCACCTTCCTTGTCACCTATTAGTAAATAAATACATAAAATTCACCTACTATTATTATCCTCTTTCAGTTTGCTTCATGTCTTCACACAAAATATATAAAACCCGAAATTTAAATACAGTTTTTTCAGACTTGCTTGAGCCTCCCTGGAACAGGTTGGGCCTCCCAGGAGGCTGGCCTCACCATGTGAGAACCCCTGCTCTAGGAGGCTCCTTGCCTGCCAACCAGTAGTACAGATCAATGCAGGATGTTATCCATCTGCCAATCGTCCGCTTTGCTGCAGGTATGCCAGGTGCGGCTTCAGTGTAGGTGACAAACAGCTGTCGAACCTCTCCCAAACTTCAGCCTATGCTCCTTGTAATAAAAGAAAGCACTTGTCTCAGGTCCAAAGTATGGAGTCTGTACTCTGCCTCTGAGGTGTAACTGGGGTAAGTACACCGGCAGAGTCAACACCTGAGTTAAGATGAAACTCCGACACCACCTTTGGAAGGAATTTTGGGTGGGCACAGGATAACCTAGTCCCTGTGGAAGACCAGGTAAGAAGACTTGACAGAGAGCACCTGTAGTTCCCCAATCCTTCTGGCTAACATGATAGCCACCAAGAAGGCGGTCTTCCATGACAGATGTGACATCTACACATGTACAGCGATTAGAATGACTTGCCCATGAGCTTTACCAGTACCAGCAGTAGATCCCATGGTGGTGGTGGTTCACGTACTGGAGGAAATATGGTTGAAACTCTTAAAGAAGCTCCAGAACACCTTCTCCTGTGCCATAGTCTGTTAACCGCCCGAGCCTGTAAAAGAGATGGCTGCCAGTGCACCTTAAGGGTCATAGACCGAAAAACCCTTTGGACAGAGACCAAAGGTAGTCGAGATGCTTGCTATTGGACAGGACAAAGGGTCCAGGCCCTTGCCCTGGCACCAAATGGAAGATCTTTTCCATTTGAAGGCATTGCACATTCTGACTGACTCCTTCCTAGATGCCTCCACAACGGTGGGTACATCCTCGGAGACCTAAAGCCTGGAACCCTAGCCACTCAGGGACCAGGCTGTTGAGTGCAGGGATTGAAGGTCCAGATGGAATACCTTCCCTGATTGACTGGTATCAAGTCTGGCCATTTGGAAGATGCCTCAGAGGCCTGGACCCAAGGCTGAGGAGATCTGGATACCAGAACTGGCAAGGCCAGTCTGGGGCTACCAGGATCACCTGTGCCTTGTCCTCCTGACCTTGAGGATCACCTTGGAACCAAGGGAAGTGGAGGGAAGGCATAGAAGAGGCCTGGAGTCCACAGTCTCGAGAAGGCATCCCCTGCAGCAAGCCCTGCTGAGGGGCGGACACGAAACAGCCTCAGATTTGCATTCTCCCGGAGGGCAACAGATTCACCTGAGGTTTGCCCCAGTGTGAAACAGGCTGTGTACTACCTCTGGATGGAGAGACCACTTGTGGCGCCTCACCCACACAACTGAGAGCATCCGTCAGTTGATTCAAGGCTCCTGCCACATGGATGGCTAGGAGATCTGCCTCCAGTCAGCTCACGAGAATCCAGATGAAGAGCACTTCCCTGCACAGAGGCCGGAGTGCATGCTGCCCTGCTTGTTGAGACAGTACACAGTCGTGGCATTGTTCATCTGGACTTGCACCACCTGACCCGAAGGAGTGCAGGAATGCTGACAGTGCCAGCCAGACTGCTCGAGCTCCAGTAGGTTGATTGACGACATCGGGATCCTCGGGGGTCCAAAGCCCGTGGACTCAGATTCCCCATGTGGGCACCCCAGCCTGTGAGAGGCATCGGTCGTGAAGAAAGACCATCGGCTCAGGACAGACAAACGGGATCCCTTCCTGTAAGTGTGCTAGAACAGTCCATCACTGGAGAGTGTCCCACATCTTCTGAGTCACACTGACCAGCTGGTCGAGTGACCATGTCAGCTGAGTCCACTGGCTGGCCAGCTCCCAATGAAGAGGCATATGCCACCAGGCCCATTGGACCATGGCGGTGCAGGACGCCATGTACCCCATAGGCGCAGGAAGTCCCAGGCAGGCAGTGCCCAACCAGAAATGACCGGGCAAAGGGACGAGAGAACCTCCGCCCTGTCCGTTGGAGAGCCTGGCTCTGGCATGGCAAGAGTTGAGCTCTGCCCTGATGAAGCAGATCACTATGGTTGCACGTTCTGTTTTGTCTCACTGACCAGAGACTAAGTCTGATGCAGGTCTGGAGGGCTAGATCCTGGACTTCACTCTCGTCTGGAAAAATCCACTATGAGCAATTTTTTGTTTTTTGTTTTGGTAACGGTAAGGCCCACTAAGGCACAAGTGTCTGTTTTCGAGAGACCTGGGAGCACTGGGCGGTTAAGTGACTTGCTCAGTCGCATAGTATGCAAGTGGTGGTTGTAAGACAAACTCCAGTCTGGTCTGCTGGATGTACCAAGCTTGCTCTACACCTCATTCCTCTAATGTCTAGGCTATACTGCCAGCAAATCATCGAGATAGGGGTACTCTAACCCCTCAATGCCGAAGATGGGCGCCACCACTGCAATGCATTTGGTGAAGACCCAGGGGCCAATGACAGGCGGCAACAGCATGGCTCAGAACTCGAGAGGGCTCCTCCACTCAAAAATGGAGGAACCTGCAGTGAGACTGATGGATTGGGACATGAAAGAACATGTCCTGGAGATCAAAGAGAGCAAAACCACATGTTGACCTCGAGAGATGGTATGATCAGAGGCGAAGTTACTATCCTGAATGTGCAGGACCTGAGAAATTGGTTCAGGTCATGCAGATCTAGAATGGGGCACCAGCCCCATGTCTGTTCGGGACCAGAAGTACCTGGATATGAACCCTGGGTTGACAGAGGATCCACGACTCTGGTTACTACCTCTCCTTGAGGAGAAGTTGGACAATGTCATCTTGGAGAGCCGACTGAGTGCACAGACACCACATCCTTCTGTGGGACGCGGGCTCGGCTTGGTGGTACTGCACAAATTCCAAAGGCAGCCCCTGGCCGACCACTTCCAGAACCCACCAGTCCATTGTAACAGCGAACCAGGTGGAAAAGAAGTAGCAGAGACAGGACCCCATGGAGAACCCAGAGCTGGTGACACGGGTATGGGTTTGGCCACCCCATCCCGTCACTGTGCAGGCTTGGAGGAGGAGGATCCGTTTGGGGACCACTGGGACCCTTTACTCCAGGCTTCACGGGCTGCCGGCCCCCAACTTGGGCCGAGGATGCCAAGGTTGAGCTTGCTGCTGTTGTTGCCCGACTGGAAATGGGGCTGTTGGCCACAGGGGCAGAAGGCCGAAAATGCTTTCTTTTCTGCTTTTGCAACCCTGGGGTTTCTTCTGAGCAGAAGTCACAGAGTCCAAGGTGGCACTGGACTTCTATGCACTGGAAGTGACCATCCATTCATGGACCGAAGAGGTTGGCACCCAGGAAAGGGACATCTGTCAGCTTGTGCAGTGTGTCCACTGTGAGGTGGAAACCCTCAGCCAGGCCCTGCGACATGGCAACCTAGCCACCACCAGCGGGCGCAGAGCTCCCGAGGTCAGAGCCATCTGGAGCTGCTGCTTCGCAGCTGCCTGGCCCTGGTCGCGGACCTGCTTGACCGTGGTCTGAAGGTCTGCAGGGAGGCAGGAAGAACCTAATCAAGACAGCCCAAAAGGACGTGAGAAAATGCACCATGATGACAGCCAAGCTTGCCTGACAAAGGCCTAGATAAGGCGACATAGACTTTCCAGGCTAAATGGTCCAATTTTCAGTGTCTCCCAAATTACCGAGTGCCTGAACACAGATTCAGTCACCAATCCCTCGGATGAGGGGTGCTCTGTGAATCGAAAGAGAACCAATGGGTACCACATACTTGCAGGCCATCGGGCTGAGGATGCGGATAGAGACAGGGTGCTGCCACAGCTCCAAAGCCGGACCAACAATGGCCTCGGCCACTGGGAAGGCCTCAGTCGGCGAATCCCCTAATTTGAGGATATCAGTGAGGGGTATTCGCCCATTTCTGAACGGGTTACAAGGGCATCCCCATGGATTCAGAGACTAGAGAGAGAATGCCCATGAAGGAAGTAGGGTTTTCCTCCATCAAAGACTCGATGGATTCCTCGTCCAGGAGGCGAGAATGTACTGTAGGTTGGAGTCCTCGGACTCCAAGGAGTCAGGATAGAGTGGCCAGACACCAGGGTACGCCCTCCACCTGCCTAGGACAGTCACGAGTGAGGGAGACGGACAGCTGCTGGGAGGCCCAGAACGGGCCAAGATTCCTTAGAAGGAGCCCCCGAAGGAGGTTGCTTAGGTGGCGGTTCCACCACAAAATCGGTGGAGAGGCCGGTTTCGGACTAGCCGGAATGGTCTTTATCGGGTCTGCAGGCGGAGGAACAATACAGACTGGCTCCTGAGCAGTCTACATTGGCCAAGAGGGCGACAGCCAAGTAATGGCTGGGGTGGAAGCGAGCAGACTTCTGGCTGGACATAGCTACTGCCACATCAAATCTTCTTAGCGTCGATGCAGTTTTTGGTAAAGCCTCTCCTCATCCAAGGAGGACAAGGAAGAGTGGCAGCAGCCACTTTCAGGGCGCTTATCGCCTTCTTGACCTGTCAGTCGAAGGGGTCCAAGACCCGACTTGGACCGTCAGGGGAAACTGACAAAGTCGCTCGGAAGGAGCTCAGGAGAACGCAGCCTTTCCTGGTCAGGACCTGGACCATGAGGGGTTTCCCAGCAGGCTGGGTCTCCTCCTCGGTGCCAGCAGGCAGGACGGGTCCTGAAAAAGGAGTTGTCTGCCTCATCGAGTGATGACAGGGTCAAGGATAATCTCGACCGGGTTGTCGTCCACGTCTTAGCCAGCTGGTCTGACAGGAGGTACCGAGAAGCCAGCGCCGAGGCTGCAACATCGACTGAAGTTGAGACAGAAGATTTCTGGGATCGAGATCTCTCAAGATTCCAAGAACGTCGGCGCAAGACGATCCTTTCTTGTGCTCCTTGTCCTTCTTATGGAACCGAGAGATGTGCGTGCCAGAGGGCCCGCTCCCTTGGTAGGGAGGGACTGACATCTCCGAAGGAGTCTGAGAAGGTGGAGCCTCGATTGAGCAGGATGAAGATTGACACAGAAGAGGACCCATCAGCGCCCAAGCCGCTTCCTCTTCGAAGGCGTTCATCTGTTCCAACTGCTCAGTGGACCCGCAGCCATGGAGACCACCAACAGGCTTCAATGGATTTGACCTGCAGGTTCTGTTTCTCCGGTCGGCCTAACTGCAGTCATGCGAGATGACAGTCCAAACATCTGGATGAAATTCACAACACATTTCACACGCCTGGTGTCATGATGGTGACCCAGGCAATAAGCGCTCTGAGGCATCACGGGTCAGTCTGAGACAACTTTTGCCTGCAAGTGCAGTGGCGGAAACCAGGCGAGGACTTGTCACTCCATCACAGTCGTGGATCGATATGGCGATTAGGAGAAACTCCAACGAGTCTAAGTTTGGGTAAATACGAGATTTATGCGACAGGGCCTACAGTAACTATGTTTATAAGGAGTGAATCTGAATCTTCCAGCGGAAAGGAAGATCTGGCATCATGGGGTGAGCCGAGGAATATACCACCCGGATGTGTGGAGAAGCCAGCTTCAGACCTTCCAACAAGATTCTTAAAGGAAAGGACATGCCAAACAAGCATAAATAGATCATATCCATGATCCTAGAAAATGAAAATTGTTGGCGGTCAACTGAAGCAGCGACATCTCCGTGAAGTCCGATGCACAATGGTCCACAGAGGAAAAAAGAACTGAGGAGGGCATAGTGCTGCCCATGTTCATATGGGAGGGCGTTGTCACGGGCAGCCTGTAGACTGCTAGCTAGAAAATTTCTGTGTGGTCCTAGCGCCCGACAGCTATAGTTCCATAGGTGTGGCCTGATACAAGACATATCCTTGAAAATAATAGTTAACCTTCCAAATGCGCCAGGTACTTCCCAGGACTGCTCCTAGTGTGGATACCTGACCTCCCAGGGTGCTCAATGCAATCCCTTTGTCTACCCCTCCTGCAAAAAATCCAAAAATCTGAAGAACATAGTTTTGGGGGTCCAATACCTCTTTCTCTGACCCAGATCAGAATGTATTCCACCACAGGTCATAGGCTGCAGATGTTGACACTTCCTGGCATCCATTAGGGTATCCACCACCTTTGGAAAACCCCTACCTTAATCTTCTCCTCTCAGGTGCCAGGCCACCAGCTGCATCACCTCTGGGTGTGGATGCAGAATGGGCCTTGAAGAGAAGGTTGACCCTGTGCAAAATTAGGAATGGAACCTGCTGAGATACATTCATAAGGTCTGAGAACTAAAGAAGTTTCCTTCTGAGCACCTTATCTTGTTAAGAACCTGGGAAGGAGCGGTAGCAGAGGGAACAAGTACATTCTGAAAAAATCCTACATCTGGGATAGGGCATCCACCGCCTCCATCTGAGGACACCGTGCGGACTGAAAACTGCTGTACCTGAGCATTTTCCTCTCTCTGGGCAACAGAATCTTCTGCATAGGAGGTCAACACTTTGGGGTTCATCATCCATTCCCCTGGATGGACGGTCTCTCAACTCAGCCAAGCAATCCAGATGTTCACTTCTCCTGGCAAATGAAGAGCAGAGAGAGTTGGAAGGTTTTATCCCACCCACATAGCACTTCCGTTGCTTCGCCAGCATCTCACTTGCTTCTTGAGCCTCCTGACTGTTTATATACGCCACTGTGAGGCGTTGTCTGACCTTACCTTCACTGCCTTGGACCATACTCGAGTGCGGAAAAGAACACCAACTCATACTGCCCTTATTTCCAATATGTTTATCTGTAGCTACTGCTCCTTATGGGTCCAAACACCCTGGACTGTAGCATGTCCAGGACTGCACCCCAGACAGACTGGCATCAGTCCTCAATATCAGCTCTGGTGGGGCTTCAGGAGAGACCCCCTACTGACGTTTTCGGGGCGTTCCCACCAAGCCAGCAACTGTTGGACTGACCATGGAGGCCGATAAGGGCTTGGCCATCTTCAAGCCCGATTCCAGGCCTCCGCATCTCATTCTGAAGGGTCACATATGCAAGCCTCACAGAACTAGTTCTATCGCTGCGTCATCAGCCCCAACCAGAGAAGCTTGTGAGCAGAGACTATGCTGACTGCTCAGCCACTGAACCGTCAACACAGTCTCTTTCCTGGATGAAGAGAAGACGACTTTCCCTCATCTGTCCTAAACACTGCGCCCAAGTGTTTCAACCTCAGAGACGGAATGAGGGAGCTCTTCCCCAAATGACATCCCAACTATGTGTGTACAGCACCTCCAGGGTCCTTGACACCAACCTCCTAGCCATCTGGCAGATGATGCTCAGGTAAGCAACTCGTCCAGGTAGGGATATATGTGATGTCCTCCTGTCTCAGCTACACCATCAGTACGATCAGGGACTTCAAGAATACCTGTAGTACTGTCGCCAGCCCAAAGGGAAGCACCAGTACTGGAAATGCTGCCCTGAATCACAAACTTTAGAAACTACTGGTGTGACTGGTGTTATGTGGAGATATAGTGTGCCAGAGTCCGTGCTTGACCGCCTGGCTGATTGACCCAAGGACTCCATCTTGACGGTCATGTGGCGAACAAACTTGTTTAGGTGCTTCAGTTCCAGAATCTGTCAGAACCCAGCCCCTGCCCCGACCTTGGAGGAACGCCCACCTTTTGCCGATACCGCTTCACATCACCAGGCCCACCCTTGATCTTGCCTGAAAGGAACTGCAACATGAATTTTACTTGTTACAGCAAAACCTCCTGCACATAAACGCTCACAAATGCTAAAAAAACAAAGCCATGTTCTTTTCCCACGTACGCCAACTAAATAAACCACAAATCACAACCCTCCTGGGGAACCACTGGTGTTAGTGGACAGATTTAAATACCTGGGCTTTGGATTGACCCTCAAACTTTCCTTCTATGATCATACTGAGGAACTGGCAAAGAAGTTAAAACAAAGACTAGGTCTCTGGTTTTGAATTAAACCTTACTAACACAGGATGCCAAAACAAGACTGGAACAAACTACTTTCCTCCCTCTCCTAGACTATGCCGACTTTCTTTATAGTCATGGACCCAGCACTGCATTAACAAGCTCGACACCCTGTATCACAGAGGGCTAAGATTTATTACTGGAGCACCATACTCTATCCATCATTGCTCCCTCTATTCCCAGCTTGATTGGAAGTCACTTAAATCCAGTAGACTAAAAAAGCAGCTACTTGGACCTATACAGCACTTACTAACAAGCTCCCCAATACAGTTCCAATTGCTCAGTGCTAACTAGTACCCCTGGAAGTTACTCCTGAGAAGCCACTACTACAGCTTTCTCGACACTCCTAGAATCAGAACGTGCTTTGGTAGATCTGTGAGCCATGCCCTTCCTATCCTTTGAATAATTTCCAAAAACCCTGAAACTATCAAATTTTGTTAAAACTGCCACCTTTAAAACTCTGCTCAACATTCTATTAAAGATACTTGTAACTGCTTTCCTTAACCACTTACATGCCTGGATCTTTGTATGTTTGCACTTACCCCAGCTGTCATCTAGTATGACTTGCTGCTGTTACCTCCTCCTCTTCCCTGCCATCTACCTCTTCCATCTACCCCCCAATGCTGTTGCTGACCTACTTGCACCTCCCAACTTAATCATCTTATTTCTTGCTTAGGTGTACTATATGTCACTGCTATGTTGTGCGCTGTGAATTTTATAGATTCTATCTTGTGCTGCAATGCATTGCTGACTTATGTTCTCCTTTGGCCCAGGTCCACCTTGTAAATGAGTTCTCTCAATGGTGATCTGCCTGGTAAAATAAAGATCGACTGAACACAAAGTAAACTGAATATAATCCAAACCCTCCTCACTGGGGACATCTGTCCCAATCTGTAACAAGTGATCCAAGGTCTAGGCTACTGTCTGCCTCTTCACTGGTATTGGGGCACAGGGCATTACAGAGAACGGTCTTGTGAACTGCTGCAACTATTGTGTACCTAGAGCCAGGATTTCCAGTGTACCTATGCATCTGACTTCATTTGGGTCCGTCTCTGGTAAAATTCTGCAACCTTCCACCAAGGGAAGTGGGTAGAGTTGGGCCTCATACCTTCATTGTGAGTTACCTCCTCCCTCTCGTCCTACACTCTATTATGCTGCAGGGTAACGGATCCCATTGTTGCTGCTCTTTAATCTGACTAGGTTCTCTATTTCACTAGGTTTCCAAAATTCAAAGGGATGGAAACTGCCCCAGGACTGCCACTGTCGTGCACCTCCTCACCCTCTTTGATGTTGAGTTTGTTTTCTGTTGCTGTTTCGACACTGGGAGTTGCCTTTCTTATCCTGGACATCCTTCAGTATGTCACCCAATCCAGAACCGAAGAACAGTCCACCTTCAAAGGACAGGTTAAACAGCCTCACCTTTGATGCCTGATCTGCAACCCAATGCCTGAGCCAAACACCCTGCATGGCTGGCACAATGTGATAAGCTAAATGGGCTGACAGCCGTGAAACTGTCCACTGTGGCATTCCACCAGAAAAGCAGATGCCATGGGTATCAACTGTAAAATGTTCACCCCTTCCGAACTGGGGGTGAACAAAATGAAAATTACGACCTACCATAATTCTTGATCTTCTCTTGTATCTTCACCATTCATTACTGTTTGGGTGTAATTGGATCGCAAGGGCTACAGGAGTTTTTTTTTTGAGGGAGGAGTCGGCACCGCCACGAGAATGACTCACTGCGTGGTGTATGAGCGGCAGCCGTAGGTACCACAGACCCTCCTCCATCCCAGTTCTGTAAGCCAGAGAGGTGAAATAAAGAATTTAGAAAGATAAGAGCAAGGCAAGAGAGCCAAGGATAGAAAGAGGAAAGGAAACAAACTGAAAAGGAATAAGCCAAAAGAGGACAGGAAAGAAGAGAACCCTACCCTAAGGGATCGTAGGATCTCACTCCTTGGCGGCTCTGAGGAGAGCAGATAAAAGGTGAGGAAGCAAGAAGGAAGAGAAGAAGAAAAGGATATTGGGAGGAGGGAAAAAATCTGCCACAATTTTTGGGAAATTGGCTTGAAGCTTATCCACTAGAGTTTAAAAGCAAGGGAGCAAGGATCCTTTAGATGAAAAACTTGTTTAGATGGTTCAGCCAAACCTCTGCACAGCTTTGTGAGAGAGAGAGAGAGAGAGAGAGAGAGAGAGAGAGAGAGAGAGAGAGGGGCAGATTTTCCTACATCCAGCTATCCTGTTACCCATTACTCAGGTTGACAGCTCACAAAATGTTGAAGGCAAATAATCTGTTCTGGAGGAGAGAGCCCCAACTAGGTGAGAGGAAAGAGGTCCCACTGATACATGGCCGTATGACAGTACTAGAGTGGAGAGGGAAGCCCCAAGGAAGGGCAACCTCTTTTGGAAAGATGGACAGAGACAGAGAAGGAAACTCCTAACTCCCTGGAGAAGGCAGGGATCAAAGATACCAGACCACTCATTCAAGAGTTGTTAATTTGCCAACCGCCCAGAGAGGAGGTAACTAGTCCAGGTCTGGTATATAAGGAAAGATCGAGACACCACCTAGGTCCGAAGACCAAGGGTTAGAGGACTATCTCAGAAACTAGCCTGCTGGCTGGTGATTAAACTAATCTGACACAAAGGAAAAGTCCTCAAAGGACGCCTGCCAGGAATATCAGAAAGAGCTCCTCTTCAAATCCTTCACTGCTTTTTAGAGAAGAACAGAAGGTCCCGAGAAACAGAGGATTCAGCCCCGCCATGGCCTTCAGTGGTTGGGGGGCGGCAAGAGGAAGACGCCAAGAATGAGGCCCATGAGGGAAGCTACGATTCAGTAATGAATGGTGAAGATACAAGAGAAGATCAAGAATTATGGTAGGTACATGATTTTCATATCTTCCCTGTCAATCTTCACCATTCATTACTGCTTGGTGAGTACCAAGCCTCCCGGCGGGGGCCCAGCACAGCCCTGAGGGAACAAGACCTCAGCCTCCTGTTGGTGGAAAACAGGAGGAAGAGACCCTAGCCATACCAGACTGGGAAGTCTAAGGCTGAGGAGACCTAGAAGGTGCCCTGAAGAAGAGGGGCAGAGGAAGCCCCTGCAAAGCCTCCTAGCCCTGCTGGAGAAAAGGCGGGTCCCTCGGAAGGGCGGAGAGATCACCCTGACGCTGGGCCAGGGTGACAACTCGAGCAGATTTAAGCCACGCTGTCAGCCTAATGCAGATCACTGTCCCTGCAAGCCTGAAGCTAACTCACTGGCATCATAAGATGCCCATGCTTGGTGCCTTGCCAGTTCCAGACCTATAGTGGAGAGGGCAATGGCTTGTCGAGATTTCTCCAAATCAGGCATCAATTCTAGCACCTGAGCCAGCATTGACCACAAGTGCCTATTGTAGGCAGCATGGTGTGATGTGATGTACAACATCGCACAACAAGAGGAGAAAACTTTGCCCCCACCGGTCGACTGTAGGGAACCGAGTCCGGTGGTCGGGTCATGCGCCAGGTGCCGACGCCAAGAAGCGGTCTCCAGGAACGCCAAGCCCAAAGGAGGGTGAGGAAGAGAACCAGAGACACCTGTGGAGCACAATACCTCCTTCTGCAGTCTGTCAGGGCTGGGAAAGGGTCGGTTGGAAACTGCTAGGCAGATAAGACGCTCCTGAAGGAGATAGGCCAGGATGGCACCACCAGGTGTTGAGCACTGAATTCACTTGAGGAATTCTTGCACCTGCAACTCAGTATTGTCCTGTTTGACATAGGCTATACGGAGATCCCAACCATCCTCGATAGGAAGCACTGCTATTCAGTGAAATCAGCATCAGATGAGAGATGAATGGTAGGTTCCTCTCCCTCACAGGAGGGAGTCAAGAAGGATGGGGAACTCTAATGTCCAGAAGACTCCTGCAGCGGTGGGGACAGGTGAAAGACCCGGTTCATTCATGTGTCTAACATATGAAGGAAGGCCGCCGAGTGCCTCTGAACGCCTCCCAGGATAAGGACCCTGTGGGATCCACATGGCCTGGAAGAAAGGGGGTGGTTGAAGAGGGTGGGAGAAGGGCACCTGCAGGAGATGCCCGCCCTCTGCCAGGGCTCTGAATCCAGGAACGGTGCCCTTAGAGGAATCCCTGAGATTAAACTGGTCGCATGGCGAGTCCTGGGGATGCGAACTCCAGAACAGCCTAGATGGGGACTCTCCCTGTGACGCACCTGGGATTGCAAGAGTCCAGAAGGGCAACCCCTCAGTGATGCCACTGGAGGGACCCTGGAGCCCAGAAGGAGAGGCAGAGTTCGCGCCGCTCCTCCCAGGGCCCCACAGGGTGGCAGAGGGTGCCCCCACCCCTCATCCCGGCCCCTCAACCCCTCAGACGCAGAGGATACCCTCCTCCCGACCCCAGCCGGAGGAGTCACCTGATCCAGAGGCCTCCCAAGGAAGGCCACCAGGCTAGGGTCTCCAGTCCCCTGGGAGGCGCAGCAGCACCAAGGTTGCCACAGCCCTCCCAACCCCAAAGCTGTCATCCCCGATGGACCCCAGGCCACACCCGCAGAGGGTCTTCTGAGATAGATTGCTCTGAGACTGGAATGGGGGCGCTGGGCCCTGACACATCCCACCAAGATCTTCACTTCTGAGGAATCGGTAGCCAGTCTAGGTCCACATCTGAATCGTCCTCCAAAGAGGAGTCGACCAGAGGACCTCCACACTGCCACCCTGGGAGAATCTCGAGAGATGATGCCATGAATGGCTTTGGTGTACCTAGCGGCGCCAGTTCCCACCACACCACCCATGGCCCCTGGAACCCAATGCCAACCCCACCAATGGCTCCCGCCAGTCCTCGTGCCGACCTGAAACAGCACCACCAGCAGAGTCGCGACGGGCGCTGGTGCATCAACCAGCGGCTACTGATCAATCGGTGCCGCGAACGGCACCAGGATCCGGAACAGCACCACGAGGCGCGGCGATAAGGGTCTGCCAGTGACGGAACCAGCAACCGTGGCCACGACACTGGGGAGCCTGCACCTCAGGAGAGGTGATCACGAAGCGGTGTCGATGACGCCACCCCAGGTGCAGCCGCCACTCCTCCGACACTGCAAAAGAAGCTAGATTAGTGACGCAAAAATAGGAGGGGAGGATGGATAGGAAAGTCTGATAGGGATGAAGACACATGAGTAGGGCAAGTAGGGAGAGCTGGAAAATGCTGAGCGCAAGGTGATGAGGAATGAACTCAGAAGGGATAATTAGAGGGTGAACGGTAAAAGGGGAGATGAATGGGCTAAGGGGGTTTGAAGCAGAGAGTAAGTGCAGGAATCAGCGAGATAGTTACACATTTTTTTGAAGGAGGCATGGATGGTACATTCTTCTTCAGTCTTTCAAACAGTTTCTAGTCTGTTATGAGTTCTCAGCTCACACTTTCAAGTAGGTTACATTCTTTCTAAAACAACAAGTTACTGCCATACTCTCTTGGTTCAGAAGCTGTTCTGTTTTTTAAATTCAGTGTGTTACGGTAATTAGAATCAAACGTATCTTTCGGTGCTTATGTTTCTAATTCACTCTCTGTATTTTGAGTCCTGAAATGGAAGGAGGTGCAAGTCAGAGAGTCACTGGATATAAATCTAATCCTGTTCACTTGTCCCTCTTCACCAAAGTCTTTTCAAACTTTGTGCACTGAAATCACATTGGGCAGGAATAGGCCATATCATACCCCAGGGACAACACAGCATAGGTACAGGTGGTGGTGCTGCATGCCACCATCACACTGTAGGTCATGCTACAGTGCACAGCAGACACTACAGTAGCAAGGAGCTGGTAGTGTGAGGACACAGCAATGTCTATGGTATGTAAGGCAGTGATGACCACTGCACTGTACACAGTGACAGGCCCAGCTTGCAGGTAATAATGACAGTGGACAGTACTATTACACTGTTGTGTGATCCACAGATGCTGCACCTGTGGCATGGGATGCACACAGTGTCATGTACATGGCCGGGCTGTGTGTGCTGTGGCATCTGTACAGTTGTGTGGTAGGTGGCTGGGGGCCATGTAGATCAGACAGGCACATAGGTGGTGGCGATTCCCACTACTGGCCCATGTGCACTGTGTGATGTGTCCCAGCCTTGTGGCACGCCTGGGCTGTGGTGCAGTCTGGCCACCCGCACCCTCCCTCACTGGCCACCATGCCCACAGTGCTGCATGTGTGCTGGCATCTGCTAGGCACCACAGACATATGGTCTGCAGGGTGTGCTATATGGCCACACTACCATGCTGTCCCCATGGGTCAGATCACCCCTACCGTCTGCGTGCCTGGCTGGGACTGGAGGCAGCTGTTGTCATCATGGTGGTGCCAGCGGTGAGCAGCATGTGTCCTCCATGTCTGGCATTTTCTAAGTGTCATACTGCTATGTTAGGGTCGCCAAGCCACGCAAACACCACGCAATGCACCAATGACATGAAGAGCTGCTTGCCCAGGGTTAAGACCAGCTTTTCCTGGGCGGTAAATTGTACCATGCTAAGGGTCGCGCTTATGTCACACTGAACGCTTAGCACAGCTAGCCGCTGAATATCCCCATAGCGCCTTTATTCATGTTCACTATGCCCTTGCATATCATTATGTTGCCCGGCACTACTGCTGTTTGCACACACAGTTGGTCTTTGAATATGGCAGACCCACGCTACTCCCACACAAACTGTTTGCGGATCAGAAAGCTTTGAATATCTGGCCTTAGGTATGTAATGACATTGTATGTGATCAGAACAAAGGTCAAGATTTTTACAAAGTTAAAAAATAAAGTACTTTATTATAGCAAAACGGGCACTACTGGATAGGAGTAATCAGAATTGATAAGAGTACATGGTAAATGACAGTTTAAAAATTGTAAATATGATGTAAAATTGAGTGTATTGTGCTCAAAATGGAGGCAAAATGAAAAACCTAAAAATAAAATTGTAAAATTAGTAGACTGTTGCCTACTATCATATTTGAATGGATATTTTATTTAAATGTAGATTCCCAGCCCCTGAAGAAGCCCAACTTGGACAAAATGTTGGGCAATGCAAGGAACTGGTTACTAAAGAAAATCTCTTTCAGAAAATAAACCAAATGCATTTCTGAAACTTTTGAGTAGCCAGCTATTTTTGACTTTGATGCTTCGGACATTTCTGCTTACAGCGGCCCCAACGTATGACTATACAAAATAAACTATTGAAGGAACCCAAACTCTTTGTCTTGCACCTCCTTCAGCCACATCTGACAAGCCTCCGCTATAAGATAGGAGAGAGACTATCAAACAGAGGAGGGATCAGAATGTTTTTCTTGGACTCTGCCCACTTCCTCCTCATCATCAAATAGCACAGATGGTCAGAATTTTCCCTCGGCCCCGTGTATCCTCATCTCGACCTCTACATTGTCAAGGATGGGGATTGCCTATAGATCCAGTGAGCATTATCGTTCTGTTCTGGCACACCTGGGCATGCCTGTATGGGCACCCCTGACCCGAGGTCTCCTTGGGTTTGGGTGCATTGGTAGGATGTCCTGCAAAACATCAGAACCCAGCAGCTCATACAAGCAGCAAAAGGATTTGTGCAACTCAGCCCCTGCACTCAGTACCGAGGTGCACCGCCCGCTCAGGGTTTGGCAGCAGGGGACTGAAAAGACATGTTGGACTGTGTTATACAAGTAGGGCAATAAGATCCTACGAGGGTCACAGCAGTCCCCTGCAGGTCTTACATCTCTTTAAAAAAAAAAAAAAAGGCATAGGTCTCTGATAAACAATGGTGCCAGGATATACCCACAATGCAGAACCACCATGAAAATAGCAAAGAATCCTCTGTAAGACTGCTAACTCCCATACAGCCCCTTCATCTCTCTGCTGCCCGATGGATGTAAATGATCTGGGAGCATGCCCTGATGTACTGCCAACGAGGGAACCCCAACAGCTGTTAGGCTACAAAAAATGAAAACAAACCTGTAGCACACCGCTCCATCGGTCATGCTGCTGCTAATTAATCGCCCCATCTGTGTAGGTTCTTCCCCTGGAGAGACCCTCTGCACCTGTCAAAAGACAAAACACACACTCCATCTCAGTCACTGCACTGGACAAGACAGGAGCATGCACGACCACGCTGCTAGTGCAGTGACACCACCACAACTGGCAAGAGCACACCTGACCATCAATGGCACAAATACTGGTATCCAAGAAGCTGCTGAGGAGGAAGAGGTGAAACTCGCTGGCAGGATGCCAGCAATGGCGGGAAGTGCATGGTTCACTCACACCTGAGAAAACACGTTAGTGCATTCAGAAACCACAAAGTGCCTCTGAACTGCCAGAGGCTCCAAAAGGTGGGGAATCCAAAATAATTCAGTCGGGGAGGGGGCTAATGAGCAGCTAACGGACTGGTAACGCCCTGCACAGCCTTCACCACAGGACTTTACACTGAATAGAAGTGGTTCCAAAGGTGGTATTTGGTCCAAAACTAACTTGCCAGCAGCAATCAGAGAGGATAATGGATGAGTATTTGGTCTCCAATATGGGGAAATCTCACGGAATGCGGTGAAATCAGGCAAGAAAGCTTCTCCTCCAAGTACATAAGGAGGCCCGAATGTCATCATGCTCGGCGACTGAAATGGAGGTCGAGGTCGAACCTTACTGGCCCAAGTGCTGGCAGCGGTCTCTCCTAAACTGGACATAATTACAACAAAATCTCAGAGCTATCTGAACAGCCTACAGGGCAAGCGGCCAAAATCTCTGAGGCCGAAACCCATATCGCCCAGCTTGAGAACCGCACGAGCACCTTCCGGACGCAGTCTGATGCCTTTAGAGGAACTGGGGAGCTCCGGAACAGTTGGATTATCAGGAAAACTACCAGCACCGCAACAACCTTCGGATTCGAGGGCTCCCTGAAGGAGAGGAAGGGACTTGCAGAGGACTTCTGCAGCAGGGTGCTTCCTGGTGTATTGGTTCTGGAGCCAAAAGGAGGTCATTTCAAAATAGAGAGGGTACATAGGGCCTTGGCGCCAAACAGGCAGCAGGGGAGCCGCCACGCCAGATTATCTTCCGACTGCATCATTTTGGGACAGACAAGCCATCTGGTTTGCCTTCAAAACGTAAGGATGTCCTTTATCAGGGAGCAAGGCTGTTTCTACATCAGGATTTTTCGCAGCTATTGCAGAGGAGAAGAAGGCTTTTCAATCCGGTTTAGATGCACTCCACTGCTAAAATTGATTTCCAGTTCCTGTACCCGCCACTGTGAAGATCCGCAAGCAAGGAGCAACATATACTTCTAGGTACAGAATTTTCTGAACAACCTGGAGCCCAATCGAGAAGGGACGCTGTGCCAGGCCCATCAAGATGTCTAGATAAGGAATGGCATGCTTTGTTCAGTGGCTGGAACGAGGGACAAGGAGTCGGGTCCACTTAAAACCTGCATGTTTTGGAGGACACTTGCTTCACATGGCAGACAGTTTTTCTTTGGGCACTAGGAGGCACGGCCTGCTATCAAAGGTGTATTTTTCAGGTCAGCGATTGTAGTATAGCGGGTGTCTCTATGGAATGCACCTGGACTGGGGCCTGCCGTGCTGAGAACCTAACTCAGGCTCCTGCATCCCTGTAGCGACCAGCTTGGTAGTCAAGGAGTGGGATGCAGTGTGCGAGCATTTCGGGAGGTGGGGTGATGGAATTCAGTTCATCCCCGTCCCCAACCCAATTTGACATCCGGAGAGTATGGGAAGGTTTGTACCTGCCAGCGTGTATTAATTAATGGAACAGTTGCCTGGCAGAGGTATGCCACGAGGTGGAAGGCCTGAGAATACAAGGATGCGGATGCAACAATTCAAACAGGGACATGGACTCTACTGGCACGAACAGTCTTGTCTTTTATATAAAATGTTTTTGTGCTATTTTTCTTGCTGGTTTTGAGCTAGGAGGAGGTGGTGCCCTGTCTGCTTTTTCCTGGGAAGGAGCTTTCTAGTCAGCAGAGGATGGCGGTACAGAGGTAATGCGAGGTGAGGGGGCTACAGGTAAATGGATGGGTGGGGGGGAATTGCCTGCCTCAAGTCAGCAGATGGGAATGTAAGAATCGGGGACCAACAGCATTATCACATGGGAGGAAAGAGGAATGGGACCATGGGGAAGGAAGAAGGGGTAGTAGAGGAAATGATGGACATGCGGGTGGGGGTAATGTACAGTGTAAAGCTGTAATGGTCTCTAACCCTTTTACCAACAGGCAGTGTCCATCAGAGGAACGAAAGCAGATCCAATACAATCCAGCATGCTCGACGGATGTGGGGCTGGACACTGATCGCCTGGCTGCGCTAGAGGACAGGAGTAAGTAGAAACCCCCAGTGACGGGGCCCGGACCTTAGAAAAGGAACAGGCCGGGGAGAAGAGTACTGACAGAGGTACATGGATAGGGAGGGAGGGAGCTGGTGGTGGTCACACCAGCAACTAATTGGGGCCATTTAAACAAGATTAGTCTTTTATGGTGGTGGTGGGGTGTGGGAATGTGCCTGTGCTTAATTCTGCTCGTGATGATGTTGAGGGGGGAGGAGGTGGATATTACTATATTCTTCAGGTCGTGAGGAATGTCCCGGACATAGGGGATGATGCTACAGTAGGGAAGGAGAGTAGATAGCTATAGACAACTGACAAGTGTTACACAAGAGTTATAGTTTGGTTCTTGTTTATGCCCGTTTACTGTTTCAAGTTTGTGCCTTGCTGGTTTTGGGAGGAGGGAGGGGGTTATTATGTATGATGGAATCCAGAAATGTACTGTTACAATGGTATTTGTACGATCTTGCAAATAGAGGGGCATAGCATCCTGCAAGATTGGGAGGGCAGGCAACCCACGGATTAAAAACGGCTAAAACTGAGGTGATTATTTCATGGAATATTGGGCTTCCATAACCCCATCAAGCGCAAGAAAGTTCTCACAGGTGGCACTGCTTCAGGAGACACACTTGAGCCAGGATGAGCATAGGAAACCAGTAGGAGGACGGGTCGGATCGTTACACTGCACCCTACAACTCACACAAATGTGGGGTGGTGGTGCTATTCCATAAAAACTATGGGATAGAGGTGGAACAGAGTGGTAGCAGACCCGGAGGGTAGGTATATCTTTGTATGAGGTACAGGGACAAGAGTGCATCACATATAGAAGTGTATGCCCCTCAGTGTTTGATGTGGAATTTTATAAAAAAAAAAAAACCTTGGATGTGCTGGTGAGGGAACAGTTCCCCAACCTCTGTTTGAGAGGGATCTGAATTGTGAATGGAGCCCAGCCTGGTCCACTCGAGGAAGAAGCAGACATGAAAGGACTATGAATTAACAGAAACAAAGGGTGGTGGATTTGGACCTGATAGATGTATAGAGGGCGGCTAACCTGGGGGCTAGGGAATATACATTTTATTCGAACCTCATGGAACCTGGTCCAGGCTAGACTACATATATGTCACCAGAGAAAGATACAGTGGGGTTCGGAAGTAGCTCACAGCCCCATACATGTGTCCGACCATGCAATGGTGGTGCTGAACAGATTTGACGGAGGGGAGAAGGAGCACTGCCCAGGATGGCGTTCCCTACCTATTTAATGGCCTCGGAGAAGTTCAGGGAATTCCTGAAGCAGCAATGGGGAATGTGGGGAAACCAATGAGGCACAGCACCGACACAAGTAGTGTACTGTGAGGCTGGGAAGGCATACATGCAGGGGAGTGATAATAGGCTATGTAAATAGGTACAAGAAAGAAAGGAAGAATAGGAGACAGACCTTAGAGCATCAACTAAAAGATGCCGAGTTAAGAATGATCTTCACGCCCACTGACCAACTGAAGGGAGAAATGCTTGCATTGAGGGGGAGCACTCAATCTACTGCTCACATGGGAGGCTAGCATATCCTTGTTCTATGCCAGGCAGTGGTTGTATGAATGGGGTAATAAACCGGGGCAATCTTAGCCCACTTGGCACAGGGGAGAAGAGGCACAGCAATGATCACTGCAATAAGAGATGGGAGTGGATATCTGACCACCCAGAGTGATAAAATAGGGGCTTTTGCCATTCTTTTTTACAAATTTGTACACGTCAGAATGTGGTAACTCAAAGGGCCAAATGGAACAGTTCTTAGGCAAGGTTAAGTTGTCGGAACTATCCAAGCCCAACAAGAACAACTAGGGGCAAAATTACAGGAGCAGAACTGGGCACGCTATTGCCTCCATGAAGCAGGGGAAGGCGGGGGCCTGATGGTTTTGTCATAGGATACTATAAGGAACTCAGGGGACTTGGTGGGGCCCATGGCTGGGATGTTGGAAGAGGCTGGGGAGGGGTGGGTTGGCTCCCTCATGCCTGCAAGCCATGATTTGTGTGCTCCTAAGCCCGGAAAATGTCCAGAAGAATGTGGATCATACCGCCCAATATCTTTTGAACTATGATCTTAAAATCTATGCAAAAGTCTTGGCTAGAGATTGAACTGCTTCTGCCTCTGCTGGTCCATCTAGACCAGGCGGATTTGTTCAGGGTGTCAGTCATATCATAACATGAGGTGGCTCCTAAATATCATCCATTGTGGTAACCAGTGTCCAGAACAAGTGATGGTGCTGTCCATGGATGCTGAAAAACCTTTGTACAGAATAGAATGGCGACCTCTTTGAGGTACTAAATAGGTCTAGGTTGAGGGCAGACTATATTAAGATGGTCAGGTTGCTATACATGAACCCGAAAGCACAGGTCCTGACTAATGGGAGATGCTCAGACATATCTGAATTACACAGAGGGACAAGACAGTGATGTCCGCTGTCACCTCTTCTTTTGCCCTGGCAATGGAACCGCTAGCTATTCAGATTAGGGAGGATGAGTGAATACAGGCAGTGAAGGGGAGGTCGGATATTCACCACAAACTGACTATATGCAGATGATTTGCTGCTCTTCACCACACCAAGAGATCACTATATTGGCTCTTTTGGCAGTAATACAGGAGTTTACGGTTTCTCGGGTTATAAGTTTAACTTAAGTAAGTCAGAGATGTTCCGGTGGGTGGATCGGAGGGAGCAGGGATAAGGATACGGGGCTTTAAGGTTATCAGGACTCATTTCACCTATTTAGGCATCAAGGTGGGTAGGGATCTGGCAGGCCTCTATGGAATTAATTATGGTCTGCTCCTGCAGACTCTTAGGCAGACATGGAAAGGTGGAGGCCACCTCATTTCATGGCTGGGGCGAATTAATCTCCTGAAAATGAATGCATTACCCAGAGTCCTATATCTGATGCAAATGTTACCAATGGGGATTATAAAAATATGGATAGAGAATTTGGTAGGTTTATTTGGTAGAATAAATGACCCAGGATGAGCTTGCAGAGGTTGAAGGGTGGGATAGAGAGGGGGTGCTGAACTTCCCAGATCTAAAGGGTACGTGATAGCCATGCAGTCCAGATACATTCAGGACTCGTGATACCACGGAAAGGAGGCAAGTTGGATAGACCTGGAAGGGGAAGACACACAGGTGTGGCCTGACGGCGTATTCAGACCCAGGGGACGGAGAAGGTATCATAGGGTACACAATAGGAATCCACTGGTGGACTGTACTCTGGAGGCTTGGGAACAGGCTCGCAAGAGGAGGAAAGCGGAGAAAGATGTCAGGGTTGGTCCCGGAAGTGGGCAATTCTGCCTTCCTGCCAGGGTTAGACGGAGGGGATTTGAGATATGGGATCATAATGGCATACATTGCCTTAGGGATCTTTGGGGAGTAGGGATTCAAGTCCATGGAGGAATTAAGGAATCAATATGGGATTCCAGCCACACACAGTATCCATATTACCAGGTCCGGGCCTTCAGTACAGCCAGGAAGGGCCAGGAATCTGATATAAGGCAACTGGAACACTTGGAGGACTTGATTTGGTCGGCACGGTGAACCCTCAGGGGTCTGATAGCTCGGGCAGTACACGACGATAGGGATGTTTTCCAGACAAGAATATACAGGTTACCACCTGTAACAGGAGTTCTAGGGAATGGTATATGTTGTTCATCCACACTCATTGGCAGTATCCTTGCCGCTTTAAATCTTGCGGAAGGTCTTCAAGCTTGCTCCTCCCACCCACCCGGTGGTATAACCTCGGCTCCGCCCCATGACGCCAGATCTGGCCCGCTGGAAGCTCTGAGGTTGTGCGTCCGAGCCGGAGAAGTCGAGGGAATGTGGATGAACAACATATACCATTCCTAGAACTCCTGTTACAGGTGAGTAACCTGTATTTCTAGGGACATGGATATGTTGTTCATCCACACTCATTGGCAGACTCTAGCAGCTCTCCGGAGGAGGGAGGCAGACGCACACCCCATATACTTACTTGGGAAAGAGAGACTGAGAACCGAGGCCCCAAAACCAGCATCCCGGCGTGACTCAAGGTCGATGTGGTAGTGGGTAATGAAGGTGTTTGCTGACTTCCAGGTAGCAGCCCTGCAGATTTCTGGATAGGGACATCCCCGGAAGCAGCCACCGTTGCAGCAGTATGGCAGGTAGAATGAGCTCTTATCCTCTGGGAGCTCCATGCCCGCTAACCTATGAGAATCTATGCAGGAGGTTACCCACCTGCTTATCGTCCAGCTTGCTGCAGGTCTGCCAGATGCGGACTGGCGTGGGTGACAAACAGCTGGCGAACCTCTCCCCGATTTCAGCCGGCGCCCTTATAATAAGCGAGCCTTCTAGGGTCCAGAGTATGGAGCCTATATTCGCCTCCAGGTGTGATTGGGGTAGAACACCGGCAGAGTCAACACCTGGTTAAGGTGAAACTCGACACCACCTTCCGAAGGAATTTCGGGTGGGGGCGAGGACAACCTGTCCCTGTGGAAGACCAGGTAAGGAGACTCATGGAAGCGCCTGGAGCTCTCCCATCCTTCTGGCTGGACGGATAGCCACCAAGAAGGCGGTCTTCCACGACAGGTGAGAGAGCACACCTGTGCATAGGTTCGAATGGCTGCCCATGAGCTTTGCCAGTACCAGCAGTAGATCCCACGGAGGTGGGGTTCCGACTGGAGGGGAATGTGATCAAGGCCTTTGAAAAAGCGCCAGACCACCTTCTCCTGCGCCATCGACTGCTTCCCGCCCGCCCGGTAAGCAGAGATGGCTGCCAGGTGCACCCTTAGGGTCGCCGACCAAGCCCTTGACTAGAAAGGACCATAAATAGTCCAAGATGCTTGCCAAGAACAGGAGGAAGGGTCCAAGCCCTTTTTCTGACACCAAATGGAAAACCTTTCCATTTGAAGGCATAGCATTTCTGGTCGACTTACGGGACGCCTCAACTACATTGAGGACCCCGTCGGAAAGACCCAAGGCCTGGAACCTAGCCGCCAGGAACCAGGCCATTAGGTGGGATTGAAGGTCCGGATGGAACACCTTCCCTGATTGACTGAGAGCAGGTCCGGCGAGCTGGAAGCTGCCGTGAGTCCTGGAGCTGAGACTGAGGAGATCTGGTACCAGAACTGGCAGGCCAGTCTGGGGCTATCAGAATCACCTGCGCCTTGTCCCTCCTCGCTTGAGAAGCACCTTGTGGATCAAGGGAAATGGGGAAAGGCGTAAGAGGCCCGGGTCCATTGCTCGAGAAGGCATCCCCTGCAGCGAGCCCTGCTGAGGGGGGGGGCATGGAACAGACTCAGCCCGCGCTCTCCATGGAGGCGAACAGGTCCACCTGAGGTGTGCCCCAAAGGGAGAACAGATGCTGTACTACCTCCGGCAGGGAGAGACCACTGGGATGCAGCCCCTATCCGGCTCAGGGCATCGGCCAGGTGTTGGAGGCTCCTGCCACGTGAATGGCTAGAGATCCGCTCCAGGCTGCGCACGAGTGACCAAATGCGGAGAGCTTCCTGCATAGAAGCATGGAGCGCCCCGCCCTGGCGGTTTAGATAGTACATGGTCGTGGTATTGTCCGCCTGACCGACCACTTGACCCCGGAGGAACGGAGCAAAGGCGGTGAGAGCTAGGCGGACCGCCGAGCTCCAGCAGGTTGATGTGGCATCGACTCCCGGGGACCAGAGGCCATGAGCCCGGTGTTCCCCAGATGGGCACCCCAACCCATCAGAGAGGCATCGTCGACAGAGAGACCGCCGGCTCGGGGCGGACGAACGGGATGCCCTCCTGCAAATGATCTGGAACGTCCACCACTGGAGAGTGCCCACATCCCTGTGTCACCGACACAAGCTGGTCCAAGGATCGTAGCGGCCAGGACCACTGGCTGGCCAGTCCCCACTGAAGAGGACGCATGTTCCAGCGGGCCCAACGGACCACGCTGGTACAGGCCGCCATGAGACCCAGGAGGCGAGGAAGTCCCGGCAGGGCGCACTGCTCAACCAGAAATGATCGGGCAAAGGAGGAAAGAACCTCGCCCTGTCCGCCGGAGCCGCTCTGGCTCGAAGAGAGTCGAGCTGCGCCCGATGAATAGAATCACCTGCTTCGCTCGAGTCTCGACTTGGCCTCGCTGATAAGGAGGCCCAGTTGAGAGCAGACCTGAGGCCAGATCTCTGGACCACTCCGCCTCCTTCCTGAGGGAGCTGCTATCAGCCAGTCGTCCAGGTAAGGTACACCCGACCCTCGGGCGCCGGAGGGAATGCTGTCACCACTGCCATGCATTTGGTGAAGACCCTGAGCTGGAGACAAGTCAAGGGCATGGCTTGAATCAAGAGAGATCCTTCCGCCGGAAGCGGCGAATCTCTGGTGAGACGGACGGATAGGGACGTGAAAAACGCTGGCCCTGCAAGTCCAGAGAGCAGAACCACATGCCGCTGCTCCAAGGATGGTATTATCTGAGCCAGAGTGACCATCCTGAAGGTTCGAGACCTTAGGAACTTGTTTAGGTCGGTAGGTCGAGAATGGGGCGCCAGCCCCCGTCTGCTGAACCAGGAAGTACCTGGACACAAACCCTGGGTCTGAAGGAGGGTCCACCACCTCTTACCACCTCCTTCTGGAGGAGGAGAGCGGCGTCGGCTCGACGAGCCGCCAGTGAGGCTGGGGATCCCGGAAGCCCCGAGGCACGGCTCTGGAAGGGTGGTGCCTGCTCGAATTCCAGAGGCAGGCCTCTTCCCACCACCTCTAAGACCCACCTGTCCGTGGTGACAGCGGACCAGGTGGAACGGAAGTGCTGGAGCCGCCTCACGGGGGACCCAGGGTAAGGTGACGGGATGGGGCGACACCCCTCAGCCTCTCACTGGGCAGGCTTGGAGGAGGACCGCCGAGGGACCTCCTGGGCCTTTCCTCCCTGCCTCCTGTTAGAGGAAGCCGGGCGTTTGGGTTTGGGATCAAGGCCGAGCCTGCTGGGCCTGCTGACGTGCTGCTGGGCCGGCGCGCTGGGGCACAGAAGGACGAAAGGGCTTAGGCTGTGGTTCTTGGCCTTTGTCCTTCTGAGCGAAGAGACCGAGTCCAAGGTGGCATTGACTTCTCGATCCTCTGCAGGTGACCTTCCACCCCAGGGTCGAAGAGGTCAGTCCCCAAAAGGGAACATCCGCCAACTTGTGCTGGGTATCCGAGTAAAGGTGGATATTCTCAGCCAAGCCCGCCGACGATAGCCACTGCGGCCGCCACCGATCTGGCACATGAGTCCCTATATCCAAAGCAGTCTGGAGCTGCTGTTTGGCCACTGCTCTGCCCTGGTCCCGCACTCCTGCTTAACCGTAGTCTGCAGATCGGCGGAAGATGAGGATGACTCATCCAGGGAGCCCAACAGGGCATGAGAAAAATGTGCCATGAGGGCTCGCTTCAACTGGCCTGGACGGCCGAGAGAGGACGAGCGTAGACTTTTCGCCCGACATAGTCCACTCCTTGACCCTTGTCAGGAGGTTTGTCCACATCCCGGCGCAGCCGGGCCGCCGAAAACGCCTCGGTAACCAACCCTCAGCAGAGGGTGTTCCAAAACCGACAAGGAACCGGGACCGGGATACTTCCTGGCCATCCTGGCCAGGCGCAGGGCAGGAAGCAGGGCGCTGCCAAAGTTCCAGTGCTCGACCCACTATGGCCTCGGCCACCGGAAAGGCCTCCGCGGAGAATCCCTCGGTCCAGAATCTCCGTGAGGGGATACCTGGCCTGCTTGGAACGGGTTCGAGCTCCATCCCGTAGACTCCGAGATGAGCCAAGCAGTCCTAGGAAGGACGACGGGCTATCGTCCATTGACTGACCTCCTGAAGACTCCAAGTCCAGTCGCTTGAGAAGGAGGAATCATCTTCGGACTCGGAAGAGTCCTCGAAGAGCTGCCTCTGGCCTGAGCCACCTTCACCTGCCGAGGTCGGTCGGGAGTGAGGGTAACTGACAGCCGATGGGGTAAACCCTTAGCCGACCGAGAATCCTTGGTCGGAGCCCCACTGGTGGCTGTGGAGGCGGAGGTTCCACCGAATCGGTGGAGCAGCTGGTTTTGGCCAACAACCGCCTGGTATAGGCCTCGACAAGTCGAGGGTTGTGTCGGCCGCCCGTGACAGTTACTTAATGGTCAAGGCGCCGGAGTCGGCTTATTCCCGGCCAGGAGGAGCTGTTGCAACATAAGGTCCTCGCATCGCCGACGTAATTTACGCCGAGCCTCCTCATCCGAGGAGGAGGACGAGGACGAGCGGCGCCGCCATCGCGTGCCGAGACCGAGACCGCTTATGACGGTGGGAACGGCTGGACCGCGAAGAGGTCCGGAGACCGAGACCGGAGTCCCGGAATTTCCGGGTCGGTGCGGGAGGTGTCGGCCGGAACTGCACTCCTTCGGCTCGGAAGGTCCATCCGAGGGCTCGGAACCGAGGCACAGGCGAGCCCACGGGATCCTCAACTCTCCGGGGAACCGGGAGGGGAATTCGCTGCTAAAGGCGACATACCCTGTCCAATGGGTCGAGAAAATCTCGACTTCATCAGTGGAGTCTCGGTCAACTGACCTGACGGACACCGTGAGGCCAGTGGTCAAGCCGAAGCGGGTCGACCGGCCGACGGACGACGGCCCGGGAGAGGGACCTTCCGGCCCCAAGAGCGCCGACGAGGGATTCTACCTTGTCCCTCTTTTGGACCGAGAATAAGGTCCAGCAGACGCAGGCCTTCTCCTTTAGTGGAGAGGGACAGACAAAGCTCCTTAAAAGAAGCCGGTAGGAAGAACCCAGAGAGCGGGATAAATGCGGCTCGAGGAAGATCTGACCCGCGCCGCCCTCTTGAGGGGCACCATCCGCTCGAGCTGATCCGCTGAAGCCCGCCGGCCGCGGACTACCGCCAACCGCCTCCTTGGACTTCACCGGAGGGAAACGCTTCGGACGCCCAGTTGAATCGGGCAGCACGGTTCGAGGACGAGGTCGTGAAAGATGAGCACAGGTCGCAAGCCCGCGGTCGTGCTCGGCGCCTACAGTAGACACACGTGGAGTGTGGATCCGTCTCGAGACATCTTTCTGCCCGCATGGGCATCTCCAAAACCGGGAGTCGATTTGTCCATCGCGAGCCGTGAGGGATCAAGACTGAAGTCTTTGCAAAATTTTATTTTAAATCCGCAAACGGAGAAATAGGAACCAGTCGCAAACGCAGCGTTAAGGAGGAAACCTGAGCTTCCAAGCGTAAGGAAGATCTGGCGCCATGGGGCGGAGCCGAGAGTTATACCACCCGGTGGGTGGAGGAGCAAGCTTGAAGACCTTCCGCGCAAGATTTAAAGCGGCAAGGATACTGCCAATGAGTGTGGATGAACAACATATCCATGTCCCTAGAAATCAAGGTTAAGAAGTTGTGGGATAGGAACTTGGGCATGCAGATCTCAGAGAACTGGAGGCTGGTCCTCCGGTCTCATATGGGGCTACTGCTATGCAACAAGCTTAAAGAATCAGAGTCAAAATTTTTGCACAGACTATACTGCACACCTCTTGTAGAATAAATTCCACCCACTGATCTCACCGATATGTGGGAGATGTCAGGCTAGTAGTACAATCTGCATTATTTTGGGGTGTGGGGAGTTACGGCCCTCTGGGTGGAGATTGCAAGGGAAGTGTCAGGGATCATGCAGGTGAGGGTGAGAGACTCTATGCCTCCTTACTGTTTGGAGTGGAGGAGAGGGAGAGGGAGGAATGGGAAGCTTACCCAAGAATGGTGAGGGTCTTATTAACGCTGGCCAGACTCTGTATCCAGAACACATGGGTATCACATGTTAGGCCATCCCTGAACAATGGAAAACACTGGTCATCAATACTCTGGGTCCAGAGAGTTTAATGCATCAAAGATATGGAAAAGAGGAACTTTTTTGAACAAGTTGGGGGTGTTCATCAATTTCTTCCAATGGGGAAGCCATAGCATTTAGACAGGGTATAACTTGAATTAAAGGATTTATGGTTGTCTCCTGGTGGTGAAACACATGGAAGGGCCTGGACGGTTCTCCAGACAGCAGAGGTGAGCATGCCTGTGAGTGAGGAGGAGCAGTCAAAGGTGCTCCGAAGGAAGGGGGCAACTATAGGGCATGGGTGGAAGCAGGAGGGGGGAGATTCAGGGAGAGAAAGGAGGAGGTGCTACTTCACTGAGAGGGTGGTGGAGCCATGGAATGCCTGCCCAGGGGCTGGTGGAGGCAGAGACGGTGGAGGGGTTCAAGAGGGGTGGGACAGGTACAGGGAAGGGTTCTGGATGCAATGTCATGTGCATGGGAATATCCAGACTGGGAAGGGAGAAGCCAGGAGAGGGTGGGCAGCAAGGTCAGCTCCCAGGGTGGCGGCTGACCAAACAAGCAGACATGAAGACCATTAGGTCTATTCTGCTGCATTTTAGTATGTTAGTGGCGGTGTAAAGTTGGTGGTGGAGATGGAAAGTGGACTCCAGCTCTCAGGTAGCTACATAATTACATCTTGGAGGCCAGAGAACCGACAAGGTCAAGGACGAGGAGGAGGAGGTGGTGGGGGGCAGAAGCCCTGCGAAACCAATAAATATATAAATTGCCATAACAGTGGAAAGGGGAGTAATGGATTTCGAGGGGTGCATGTTTTGTATTCTGGATGTTCTCTCATGTTACTTCTTCATATTTAGGGTGCAAATAGTCAGGGAATTACCTAATAAGGAGAGGGGCTGGTGGGTTAGACGGTAGGCCAAGGCAAGATAAAGGGTGACTGGTTGCATGACAGATAAAATGCTATGTACTGTATGGCAGATTCCTAATGTCAGAAAAGGAATATGCAAATGACTAATGTGTCCTCGGTCCTCTGTCTGTTCTACCTTAATAAAAGATTTTAAACAAATAATTCAGCAGAACAAGAACTGCTCTGAAAAGTTAAGCAGGAGCCCCCAAAAAAAAAAAAAACTGCAGCCCCAAGCACTAACATTCTCACACTGCAGACACAGTAAAATCCAGTCACACAGCTAGCTGACAGGAAAAACAAACTTAGAGGAGCAGAAGAAAGGAAGGAAGAGACAGTCGGCCAAAGAACGCGATGGGAGGAAAAAGAACAGGCAGAGAACAGGTTAGCACAGAACCCCAATGCTCTGGACTGATTGTGTCCTCCTCTTTAGAGAAATCACTTACCTGAAAACCACCAGGCTTGAAAACAAAAGGAGACTTGCAAACACCGTACTGGCACATGGCCGCCAATGTATGTATAGAAAGCAGTGGAAATGGGGTAAAAGGAAAGGCAGGTTAGCAGATTTTAAAGACACAGCTTAACTGGCACCATTTCTAATTTTTGGGTGCTCCGTGAAAACAGGAAACCACAACCTGCTTCACAGCTGCAAAAATCTGGCCACAGAACAAATCAATTACAGATCAAGGACATTCTGAGAGAGCTTTCCTATGCTGTCCTATCCCCTTCAGTGGCACAGCAAAGACTGGGGAATCTTGGCCTCAGAACGTTCATGTGCCCAGGGGTCTATGCTGATTGACTGCTTTAGGCTGTGCCACTACCCCAGCAGGGATGTTCATTACCCATATGTATTAACTCCCCAATGACAATGTGGGACAACACAAAAGTGCCCTGTATGTATTTTTAGGCCACAATGGAAACCGCCTCCCAGCTTGAGCTCTTAGACAGCAAGACTACCCAAGGAGACTCCTCATGTTCAAGGCTGGTTTTAAGCATTACTTTTGATTGGTTTTATGTATCTCAAGAGAAACCAACTTTACATTAACCTAACCTGTAGTTCCTTGTAGTGGGTCTTGATTGGGACACGCAGCAATCTGCAGTCGGTTATGATCCTTGCTGAAGCCCAGCCAACCCCAGCCTGAACCCTGAACGCCAACAGACATTGCAGTAAGCTTCTCTTTAAACTTCTCAAAGGATCCAAAGTCTCGCTTGATGGCTTCCATTAGCTCTCCTGCAGGAAAAATAAAATAAAATCCAGATTGCACACACACTACCTAATAAAATGTTGACTTTTACAAAGTTTTTCTCATTTCCATTACTCACTTCTTGTAGCAGGTAAACTTAAAATGACAGTCATTTTGGTTAGATGCAATCTGTTTAGTTTTTGTTGACCTGGAAAGGAGGGCTAGGCAATCTGCCTATTTTCAGCCTTGTCCCAGGGTGTGGGTGTTGGGGGTATACATACAAACCGACATACTGAAGCTGGTTAATCTTTGATAGTATTTTAGTGAATGGTGGAAATTTAGCCAGGACACCAGGGAAACTGCACTACTCTCTCGACAGAGAGCACTGCTAGAGGCTGGAGGCTGGGTGGTGGAGTACAGTGCTGCCTCGTGGAGGACAAACGCTCTCCCCACCCAGAGTAACAAGGAGACATCTGGCTACATTCAACAATTCAACAAGACAGAGATAAAGGTTGTTGTACGGAAACTGTATCTGATGATGTGCAGATAATGGATCCTGAGGGAAGACTGCTGATGCTGGCTCTGGACAAAGGACAAAGAGAAGAAAGAGACAAAGCCTGCTGATGTTCAGTTAGCAAAACAGGAGGAAAATTCTAAAGTTAGAAGCCGAGAGAGTAGGGACCCCACCAAGTTCCTAGTTTCAACCTCGGAACTGGCTTCTCAAAAAAAGCAGCAATACTATGACAGTTTCTTGTGTATCTGAAACTGGGGTGAATCAGAGTCTATCCCCTGTGCCTGTGGGCAAAGTCCTGTTGCAAGAGGCCCCGAGGAAAAGGAATGCCAAACCATAGCCAATGCTGATGTGACTGTATCTGACATCTCCCAAGTGCTGCCACCCTAGGAAAGAAAAGGCACAGCAGAGACAAAGGCCTGTCCAGTGTGCTAAGTAAAAGCACTTGTCGGAGTATGAGCAAAAAACGGGGTGAGAAAGAAATTGTTCCCACAGATGAAAACAACTGCTGAATCAGACTGGTCAGTTGAAAAAGCACTTCAGCAAGCTGGCTGGGTGAGAGACTCCCCAAACACTCCCTGGAGCTCACAGATCCTGTGAGAGCTTCGGACCTGGGAAAACTTGCTTACAAACTTCAGGTCAGTCTGTCCACATGTATCCCTGCTCAAACACAAAGTCTCTCCCAGATGACTCGGCAATCCTCAGTCCCACCTTTAGAAGTTAAGGATTTCCACTTGCCTGGGTAGCAGCTATCCTTAGAGTGGCTCCTGGCTGTGGACACCTCCTCCTCCCTCCACTCACCTGACTCACACTTTACTTTTTAAAACACACCTAAAGCCTGGCTTCTAGCAGAAGCCAAATGTACCTGCTCTATCAGGTAACCAATGTTAGAGAAGGAGTCCTTTCCCTACTCCTAGGCCTTACCATCCCTTACTCTGATTATGGTTATGCTACTGACTGCCTGACTATCGCACCTGCACCTTCTTGTACTGTTGTTGAACTGATTTCATTTATACAGTATGCCATGTAGCACATTTGTACTGTATTCAAGTTGTGTACTCTTGCATTCCAATGTATTTTGTACGCTACTGTATGCAAAGAACTTCACTGTGTTACTACAGTATTTAATAAATACCATTTGGCAGCTTGTACAACAGAAAGGTCCGCCTCTTCATCCTTACTGGATGAAATCTAAGCTGAACCAAGCCTGGCAAATTCTGTTGAAAAAAGTGGCTCATATATGTAAGGAACATAGGAATGTGATGGAGAAAAGGGCCGCCAGGCCCACCCAGTCTGCCCAGAGTGCCTAGCTCTACAGTAGTCTTTGCTGTGGTCCTACCCCGCTTCAATAATCCCTGCATTTATCCCAGGCTCTCTTGAACCTCCACTGTCCTCTCCTCACCACCTCCCGTGGTAACCCATTCCAGTTGTCCACCACCCCTCAGTGAAGAAATACTTCATGAAGTTGTTTTAAATCCCCTGATCCAATAGTCATGCAACAATTGCACCGTGACAAAATACGCCAAGAGCTCTTCGATTCATTTGACATTATTTTAAAACACTTGGTTACTTTAACCTAAATGTCAAGCTATAAAACACGAAGTTACAAACAAGAAACAAGACCCTCTCTTTATTCACAACGCACAGTGAATGATCTCTATGGCAACCTAGTATGCAAATTAGCACCACATACAATACAGTGCACTGCAGCTCAGATCTTGAAAACCACGGATGAGAAAGTTTTGCATGAATGCACAAACACTTCGAGCCAGAGACAATAAAACAAATCCATTACAAAAAGGCAACATTAACATAATACATAACTGGATTTGTTTAAAGAGGGAGTCCAGCCAAAAGTGTTAAACTGCAAAATTAGAATTAGCATACTCCCAATAAATTTCATACCAAAAACTTAGGTTTCTATGTTGCTTCATTTTAAAGTTATGAGCCATTTTCTAACCCCAATTTCACTACCTGTTCAAAAAAGCTAGTTTCAGTGAAGAGCGGTGATGATGTCATAACCTGAACTCACAGACTAGTCCTCCTGTCAGCTAGCTTATATAGGACCTGTTTCACCAAACTCTGAAGATTATGTGCAATGGTTTTCACAAGTAAAACTGTCAGCACCATTCAATAAACATTGCTGTAAAAACTGTATTTCAGGTTTTGTAACAAAGTTGATACTGTTTTTTTTTTTTTTGTTCATTTTTGGTGTGTCCATTTCTCCAGGGTTGCTGGATGAAGAGTCAGCATGCCTCCAGGCTGCTGATGTCATTTGGGTGTTACTCTACTGTGCCTGTTAGGAAGTTGTATTGCTACTAGTATGCTGGTAACTTCATTGCCGTTGTCAATGTCTGCTTTACAATAAGTTTTAATAGGGGCCTTATCTGTGTCAATTCCTACTAAGGATGGAACTGTTAGCCCTGGTAAAATGATCATTTTAATGTGAAGTAAAAATACATTAGCCTGAATGTAGGTCAAGTAACAGCCTGCCAGGGAGAAGACAATGGGCTGGCTACTGAATAGAAACTCTTAGTAAGGTTTCATAACAGCTTTACCTCTTCCACCCCATTTATAGGAATATGGGATAATTGTTTTAAAGTGCCATCCTGAGAGACCACCTCAATTGAATAACAGGTGTGAATGATCACAGCCTTTTACCACATCAGAAAGTTATCCAGTCTTCAGACCTCACAGCAACATGCTATGACTCAGCATCCGCAACCCTGGAGAAATGGACCACACCAAAAGGCAAAAAAAAATACAAATGTCAACTTTGTTACAAAACCTGAAACGGACATAGTTTTATAGCAATGTTTATTAAATGGTGCTGCCCTGTTTACTTGTGAAAACCACTGCACATGATCTTTATAACTCTGAAAAAACGGGTCCTATAAACTTGCTGACAGGGAGGACTAGCCTGTGAGTTCAGGTTATGACATCAGCAGCCCTTCACTGAAACAATTTTTTTTTTTTTTTTTTTTTTTTTTGAACAGGCAGTAAATTTAGGTTGTAAAGTGACCAACCAGTAACTTGAGATCTCATTTTTGGCATGAGATTGACTGAGGCTATGCTGATCCAAATTCTGAATTTACTGATGCCAGAAATTTTGACCCGTGTCCCTCTTTAAAAACATGGAAAACACAAACTGTGATAACTGTACAGTAAAAATCCACAAATATTTGCCCATGATCTTTAAACATCAGGCAGAATTTGCTCTTTATGGGCATTTGACCCCCCACAAAATCTCATGTCCAAAGGCACAATAGGAGAAGGCCCTGTGTACTGATCCTCTGTTTCACCCTAGGAGGCAGTATGGCGCTGTGGTTTAGGCACTGAGCTGCAAACTTGTAGACCTGGGTTTGAACCACAGCCTACTCTGCATACTGTGTGACCCCTGGGCAAGCCACTTAACTTCCTTGTGTTCCCAGGTCACACCTGGAAACAGGCTTCAGCTTAGTGTGCCTTTCCTGGTTAAACAATCCCACCACCCCTCCATGATGCACCCCAGACACTGAATCTAGCTTCTTCTGTGCAGCCTCACAATACTACTGAAAATGAACTAGAAGATGTTGACATTTGTGGCTTAGGTTTGAATTCAACAGGCCAGATTCAGCAACCAGAGGTATTAGCATTGAAGCCTCCTAAGCCACAGTGTGAGGGGATGGGGAACCCGAACATAACTCCAAACACTGCTGGTCCTGAAAGGTGTCAGAGGTTTGGCAAGGAAGCAAGGGTCCTGAATTTATGTGGACTGTTTCAGGCCAAACACTAAACCAGTAAGAGATGGAATGCTGTACACATTCGATACAGAGCTGGATTTGAAGACCCTCCTGAATGTAGACATATAGCTTGATCCTGCTGAAGGACAGTTAATGGTTTATAGCTACTGAAGTACACGTATTGACCAATACCCCTGAGACCCCAATTTTGATGTTAGCTTTAACGACTGCAGCTAACCTGAAGAGATTTTGGATAAAGTATCACCAAGTTAAGAACTCTCCAGTTTGGATACCATTCACTGGGATACCTTTAATGAAACATGAACTTATAACAGGCACCATACTTTTCAAAAATTGAGGAGGGTGAGTATTCTGGATGTTTTACACTGGTTAAAACTAAAGTGCATGGTAACTGGAAATCCAGATGCAATCATGGATTCTGAGAATCTGGACAGGAGGCTGGTGCATTAGGGTGAAACTTAACCATACAGACAAGGGTGTTCAACATTTCCTATTTTTTTTTTGTTGTTGGTTTTTTTTGGGGGCAGGAATATTGTTCTATATGGCACAGCCAAAGGCCTCTACCAGTGTGGCAATAAAACATCTTAGTAGCACCTGAGACACTCTGCAGTGTGGACTGTGCACAGAATTAGGATAAGCAAGTAGCCAATGTTGCAATAAGAGGTGATGTAACTTATGCGATGAAGAAGGCTACCTGTTTAGATCATGACTTGGGTCTCACAACAGAGATGATGAAATGGATCAGGCTTAGCAGAATTACTGTGTAAACATGGTTCAAAAGACACATCTCGAACCCAAGTGCATATGTTCCACCTAAAAAACAATGTACAGAAGACTGCCAACTGAGTAAATCCAGATGATGAACAAAACCTTCCACATCAGCAACCGGCAGGACAAAACTAGTGAGAGCAGGATATTGTGAATCAGGCCATTTCAGTCATCATATTGGAGGATACAGAGGCCCAAAGTACAGTGGATGCTTCTAGTGATATGGAAATCATTGGGCAATGGTCAGAGGAAACTCTGGGAGGGAGTTTGGAAGATCTAGAGAAATGCCTCTCCATCTATGCCAGTGACTGAGAGTTTTAGACAGTCACCAGACCAAAAAAAAAAAAAAGGAAAAGGGAACACAAGGTTTTATTTAACTCAAAAACTGACTAGCATTTTGCGCATAAAAGTGCTAAAACATTGTGAAAATGCATAGCACTTGCTTCACTGTGTTTAACAAGCACAACGCTTAGAAAACCTATATAAATACTTTCTGTACAGTTAGCATTGCCCCAAGGAAAAAAAAAACCTGCTAAGCAATTATTTAAAACCCTGGAACATCCACCTGCTACAATGAAAAGTAGTAGTACTGTGATTTACAGAACCAGTTTGAGTATCAGCCTCAAACCAGGACTGAGGAGAACTCTGGGCTTCATTTCCCTCCTCTAAGCAAGATCCCCTCTTCAAGTACAGAAGACCCAGGTCCAGAACCATTAACATCCAAAATGAAGACGCAAGGATTTGGTGGAGGGGAAGACGACATAAAATAATGTGGGTTTCTTTGTTGTTTTATTATTGCTCTACTTGAGTATACGGGACTTTTCAAAAGTTACACTTAATGGTAACAGTATATAAGCTATGGGGAAGAGACTAAAGGCTCTTTCTGTTTTACAGACTTTGGGCCTTGACATCATCTTCTTTCAGGATACTTGATCCATACAATAGCGCGAACGCTGATCAGAAAACATGGCTGAAGAGTCCCTCTTTTGATCCTTGGGGAAAGGACAGATGTGCAGCGGTCTGTATTTTGTTTTCTAACTATACGTCCAGATACATAAACTTACAGACCCAATTCCAGGTACAGTACTGAGGTTTTGCATAATGGTTCGAACTGGGCCTTATTACGTAGTACTGTCTGCATACAAAAACTGCCAGGACTGATGTGTTTAAAAACATTCTTTATGTACCATCAAGGGGTTGATCTGGCAGGTGACCTAGTGTGGTTATTACATTGATGGTATGAAAGGTGGTGATAATTCTACTGCGATTATTTTTTATTTTTATTTTTTTAAGCAACAGTGGTTTCCTCTGTGCTCCTAGTACTATCTGAGCATATGAAAATTGCCGGCAGAAAAAGGCCTTAGTGGTCTATCGATTCTGCTCGAGTGTGTAGCTCAGTCTAGTTAACTGGAGCTGCCCCACCCTCCTCTTTTGCCCCCAGAGTGAACCACCTTTCCCATCCCTTTCCTCCCTTCCACTGCCACTCATTTTTCCCGTCCCCCCCCCTTAATCTTCCCACTTTCCTTCAGTCTTCCAAGGAATACATTATTCAGCCAACTTAACTTCACATCATATGGTTTGTCCCCATGCCCTGGATCATCTTGGTCACCTACACTGGACCCCTCAAGTAGTTTGATGTCTTTTCAAATACAGGCACCAGAACTGCACACATACTTCAAGTCTGGTCTAACCAATGACCTGTACAAGGGCAGAATGACTTCTCCCTTCCTGAGGGGATTCCTCCATGTACATCCCAGCATTTTATTTGCTTTGGCTGTCGCTTTTACAACACTGACAGAGTGTTTCATGTCACCCCTGACTATCACCCTTAGATCCTTTTCCTCCTTTGAGTTGAATTCCTGTACACCCCCAGCCAGTAGCTGGCCCCAGAGTTCCTAGCTCCCAGATGCAGGACCCTGCACTTCTTGGCATTGAACCTCAACTGCCAGATTCCAGACCATTTCTCTAGTCTGGACATATCCTCCCAAAGTCCCTGTCTCCCTTTCTATGTCCACCCTCCACAGATCTTAGTGTCATCTGCAAAAGGGCAGACCTTACTTTTGACCACTACCGCTATGTCACCAATAAAGATGGTGAACAACACTGGACCAAATACTGACCCCTGTGGTACATGTTGCAGTTGTATCCGACTCCCCATGAGACAATATATATTTTAAAGGTACAATGGCTATGAGGATAGAATTTTCATTTTGTCCCATGGCTGTCTGTCCCAAAATGTCCCCAGTACCTATAGAAACCTCGGGCATAAAGCAGAATTACTACTGGCTCAGAATCTGTTCCACAATCAAGGGCCTCTATGTGAGACTGAATTATTCTATGTTTGAGAAAGAGAGCATTAAAGAGAGAGATTGTGTAATTTTTCCAGGTCCAACTTAACCGTGAATTGATATGTCTGATGATATTATGGGATGATGGGAACCTGTAAAGACGGGTTTGAGGGAGCTGCCATTCCTGGAAGAAATAATAAAAAGGAGAGAGTATTTGAGATACTTGACATTAAGGGATCAACTTCAAAACTGCTCACTTTGGCAGAAGACACACAACGGAACTATATAGAACAAAGTGTACAAATTAAAAAGAAATTAATATGTTTCAATACAACAGATTGTCTTTACCATTACAAGAACAAAAGTTTGGAACACAAGACAGGAGAGCGTAGACAAACCCATATGAAGATTATGCTGGCAAGTAGCAAAGAGAAGCATCTTAAATTTAGAAGATGCTTCAGGTACTGTGAAATGAAAAACTGGGGACATTAGAAACTAAATGCTTACATTAATGATATTTGGGCAAGGTCATTGTAGTATCAGATGGGGACCTTTTACTTGAACCTTTAAACATACCCAAGTTACCGAGGAAGTTGTGAATAAAACTGGTGCCATTACACAGAAGCAAGAAATCCTGGTTGCTATAAAATTCTTATAACAAAATCGTTCTCAGGCAGTGACAGCATTCCTGGGAAAATATACAAACCATTTTAAGCGTTTTGGCAGGCTGTTTGGTATATTTATATAAGGAAATGTTGTCCACGAGTTGTTTGGACAGACAATGCTAAAGGGAATCTTAACATTGTTACTTAAAAAGGGGCAAAGAGGACATTACTAATTGGAGACTGAGTTTTGCTTATCGTGGATCTTGGCATCCTGTTAAAAATCTTGGGTAGGTGGTTTGCAATTGCAGCATCTAACCTAGTTTTACCTACACAAACTTGAGGGTATGGACAGAAATAACCTGGTGTTACATCAGTAGTTGGTGGAACAAGGAAAACTAGGTACATCGGAGGACCTTCTTCTGGTCTTGGACTAGGTGAAGGCTTTTGACAGAGATAATTGTAAGTACTTTATCTATAGAATGTCTTGGTACGGTACAGGATCCAGCTCGGTTCATAGATTGGACTCTGTTTCTACATGAATCAGGAACAGTGTTTCCTGTAGTTAATGGGGCTCAAGGGAAAGAAACGCCATGTACTCAGAGGTCTAGCAATGGTGCCCCATAAGCCTGGTCCTTTATCTATTCGTTCTATTTGCCGTGGTGCTGGGTAGCAGAGCAGGTGGGATTAAAGACTGGGGTGCGGAGGGCTTATTCTGTGTTTAACACCCTCCCCAAAGAGATCGCCTCCTGCTAATATACAGTGTGGATTTTACTGTACTTTTGGATTTGTGCGTGTGTGTGAGATCCAATCATTTGAGTGATCTGCAAGGGCGTTTTGTTTGAAAAATCACAAGGCTAAATGCTGTTTCTTTAGCCATGGTGCTGGGCAGCCAGGAGCCAAGATAAAAAATCTGGTGTCAGAGGGCATATTCTGTGTTTTCTGACGCTTCCCCTCCAGGAGATCACTCCTGCTAACATCAAGTGTGGATTAATTTTTTGGCCACCCACCTCCCCATCACCTATTAAGTACTTACAATTCTGTTTTGCATACTCCCACCCAGGAAACCAGTCCATAGGTCTGAAAAGGAATAACTAGGAGTATTAGACAGTCCAGGGTCAGGTGGTACATTTTGCCAGAAGTAAGTTTAGTTTTGTTAAATGACTATTTACTGTCTCAGGGTTTCAGATAACAGTGTGCATGCTAAGATTTACCGTTAGCTAAATATTATTATAAAATAATAGTGAGCCCTTATTCCAGATTATTAGGTCTACTAGCTATTAATTGGGTTAAGGGAGTTAATCTGAAGGAGTCCCATGCATGGTTGCCTGCAAGGTAATCCTAACTGCCACTTTCTCTCTCTGCTCCCACTGCTGTTGATTTACAATTATTCAATATTAACTGCTGGTTAGGCTCTGCTTAGGTAGGGAGTTTAGCTATATTTGGAGGCTCCTTTTCATGTTCTAATAGATACAGCTAGGAGTTTCCCGTTTGTAACTGCCTAAGCATAGCCTACATTTACCTGTGCTAATTTCCATTTTTCACTTTTAAGGTTTAGTAACCATGGTTGCAGAGCAAGAAACAGAAGTCCAGAACTACAGATTTTTTACTAATTGCCCTCCTTCCCACCCCTCCACCCTCCCAGCCAAAGCCAGTTCTAGTTTTATAGCCACTGAATTTGACTGACAACAGGAACTTCCAGTTTGGCAGTAGGAAGGAAGGATCACGAGATATTAGGTTCCTTCAAGGTTGCTGAAACTAATTTAAAAAAAAAACTCTTCATCTCCCTGGCACCTGGAGGTCTGAATCCAAGCACGGAGGAAGGAGACTACTGAAGACTACAGGAAGTTCCTGTCCCAGAACAGGAAGGGTGAGAGTTGTAAGGGCACACAGGCAGTAGAAAAGTAAGTATAAAATATATAGAGGAGAAGACAATAAGCATACAAAGCAACAGGAGAGGGACACAAAATACATCAAGGTGGGAGTGGTGCAGTGCAATGGTTGTGGAGCAGCAGTGTTCCAGGAGACATTCTGGAGGCTGCGATGCTGCCCCTGTTTGCAGGCACCCTCTGGTCTGAGGGAGGAGGTTGCTCGCTCCAGGCTGACCTGGCTAGAATTGTGAAACCCTCTTCCACCACCCAGGGACCACCAGGGCCACCATCCTACCTCAGAGGTTGCCAAGAAAGAGGAGGTTGGACCAAGGTGGGCTCAGGAGGGGAGAGGATGGTGGAACAGAGGTGCATCCCTCCAGTTGTAGCTCTCCACAATTCATCGCTGTTCTGGCAAGAGTGGTTCCTTTATGGAGGCACCTGCAGTGGAGACCAAGGAGGATGCTGGGAACCTCCACAGGAGACCCACAGGAGGGTGTACGAGACCCACAGGGAAGGAAACAACTCCTGGTGGAGGACTCAATCATTAGGAGGGTAGATGTGGTGGAAGAAGGATAGGGAGGTAAGGTGCCTGGTGCCACTGGCTTGGAGGGACAGGAAGTGAATCCTCAGGATCGTGGGAGCAGCTGCACGGAGGGAGGAGCTGGATGTCACCTCTGTTCCACCACCCTCTCCCTCCCTGAGCCCACCTTTGTCCTTAGGGAATAATCAAAACAGCCATCGTGAGAGGCAGGCATAAATGCAGAAAAAGGTGTTGCCTGTCTATGGCAAGGATGATGCTAGGTATTCCGCACTATGAGATTCATGAATGGTTGAAAACTGGTGTGGCGCCAGGGTTTTGGCTCATTGGGGACTGGGAAGCCACCAGGACGGATGAGGCTTATACTGGTGCAATGGTCTGCATCTGTCCGGGGGATCCAGGATCCTAGGTGACAGGTTTAAACGCTTCATTGGCAAGCACTTAAACTAGCCAAGGGGGAGGCACTGAAAAGGAGCAGGAAATCCCAGCCTCCCCACAAAAGCAGTAGTTAGAGAGGTAAACACCAAGGCAGAGAAGTCTGTAGGCAGCAGGACAGGGATAAATGCAGAAAAAGGTTTAAGGACAGGGATGGGGCTAAAGGGTAAGGCCATAAAAAATAAATGGAAGGTGATGAGTACCAATGCCCACAGTCTGTGCAACAAGCTCCCTAGAATTAGTGGCCTTGATGGAAGAGGGATGCCTGGATATTGTGGCAGTCACTGAAACATGGTACACAGAGAACCATGAGTGGGAAGTCAACATACCAGGATACACAGTCTACAGGAGGGACAGGGTGGGTAAAAGAGGAGGAGGAGGAGAACTCTCTACAGAGGGAAGCGATTAAAGCAACAGAACTAAAGAGTAAACAGGAAGTTGATGAGTCACTATGGGTCACCCTGGAGACAGAAATGGCACCACAATCCGCATGGGAGTTGTGTACAGACCCCATCTCAGGGGAGAGAATGGACAAGGAAATGATAGAAGGTATCCTTAAAATGGCAGAAAAGGGAGATCTTGTTGATGGAGGACCTGAATATGCCAGATGTTAACTGGAGTACCTTTGCTACAGGCATATCCAAGAGCAGGGTCATTCTTGATGCCCTACAGGGACATGCCTCAGACAGCTAGTGTTGGAACCCCACTGAGAGGGAGCAATCTCAGACCTTGTACTCTCAAACGGGAAGGAAAAATGTATCTCAGATTTAGAAGTGGTAGTCATCTGGGAACAAGTGACCACCAAACAGTGTGGTTCACAGTAAACACAGCCATACAAAAGCAAGAGTATTGGACTTTAGGAAGGCTGACTTTGGGAAAATGAGAGAGTACCTTAGAAAAGCACTAGCAAATGGGCAAGCAGGAGGGTGGAGGAACAATGGGGAATAATCAAAACAGCCATCAGAGTCAACAAGCCTTGTGTGAAGCAAATCAATAAAACAAAATGAAGGAAAACCACTATGGTTCGAAAAGAGGTGGCAGGGATGGTTATGGAGAAAAGGATAGCCTTCAGGAAATATAAGGAAAAACAGAAGGCACAGGACAGATAACTTTATCAGTTAAAGCAGAAGGAGGCAGGGAAGGCAGTCAGAATAGCAACGGCACAAACTGAGGAAAAGATAGCCAACTCTGTTAAGAAGGGGATAAAACCTTTATAGGTACATTAGGGAGCAAGAAAGACCAAGGGAGGGATACAAAGACTTAATAAAGGGAGGGAATGTGGGCAGAGGGAGACAGTGAAAAGCAGGATACTGAACTAATATTTCTGCTCAGTATTCACAACAGATGAGGGGGTAGGTGCCTAAACCAAACACGGAGAAGCTCTGAATAGGGGGTCGATACCAGTCCATTCACAGAAGAGAGTTTTGAAAGAACTCTTGAAACTGAGGGTGACAAAGCAATGAGGCCTGATGGGATTCACCCAAGAATACTAAAAGAACTAAGGGTAGAACTAGTAACACCACCACTACCTCTTTAACAAATCATGGAGGATGGCATGTACCCAAGGACTGGAGGAGGGCAATGTGATTCCACTTCACAGAAGTGGGAGCAGGGCAGAGGTAGGAAAACTACAGACCAGTTAATTTGACTTCAGGTAGGGAAAATGATGGAATCAATTCTGAAGGAAAGAACTGTTGAATACCTAGAGGCCAGTGGGCACACGACCCAAGACAGCATGGTTTCACAGCAGGAAGGTCATGTCAGATGAACCTAATAGATTTATTGACTGGGTGACCAAAGCAGTAGACCAGGGAGGGGCTGTGGATATGGCCTACCCTACACTTTAGCAAGGCATTTGACTCAGTCTCACACAAAAGATTAATATACAAGTTAGCCAGCCTTGGAGTGGGTCCCAAGGTGGTAGCCTGATAAAAAAAAACTAGCTGGACAACAGAACGCAAAGGGTAATAGTAAACGGAGTCCACAGTGAAGAAAGGAGGTAACTAGCAGGGTAGCGAGGGTTCAGTACTGGAACCGGGTCCTCTTTAATATCTTTTATAAGTGACATTGGAGAGCACCTGGAAGGAAAGGTATTGCCTCTTTGCAGATGACCCAAGATCTGCAACAGGGTTGATACACAAGGTGGGGTGGAAAGGATGAAAAGGGACTTGACAAGGTTGGAGGAATGGTCAAATATGTGGCAGCTCAGATTCAATGCAAAGAAGTGCAAGGTAATGCATCTGGGAAACAAAACCCAGGGGAAGAGTACACAATGGGGAGGGTGAGTTAACACAAGACTGAAAGAGACCTAGGAGTAATTATATCAGATGACCTAAAGGTGGGTTGGGGATACTGGGATGCATAGGGAGAGGCATCACCAGTAGAAAACAGGAAGTTGTTATCCTCTGTACAGTTAGTTAGTTAGACCCCATCTGAGTACCGCATGCAATTCTGGAGACCCATCTACGCAAAGACAGAGTGGAGGCAGTTCAGAGGAAGATAACCAAATGGTGCAAGGTCTGCACCAGAAGACATATGAGGAGAGACAAAGCAGCTTAATATGTATACCCTTGAGGAAAGGAGGGAGAGGGCGGACATGATAGAAACTTTCAAGTATCTCAAGGGAATTAACAAGGTACAAGAGGGTAGTATCTTTTAGAAGAAGAGATGTGCAAGAACAAGGGGCACAATTTGAAGATATACACACACACACATATATATACATACACACACACACATATATACACACACACACACACATATATATACATATATACACACACATATATATATATATATATATATATATATACAATATATATATATATACACACACACACACACACACACACACACACATATACATACACACACATATATATACATACACAAACATATACACAAAAGTAATGGGTCAGCACGGATCCCTGTGGCATCCTGCTTTCAACCTCTAGTTCTTGTGAGATAAACCCTGAATTCTTACGGATTGTTTTCTGCTCATTAACCAATGTGAAATCCATCTAATGATGGTGCTATCAAGACCAATCTCCAGCAGTTTAAAATTAGGACCTTACAGGGTACAGAATCAAGGGTTTCCAAAATCCATCACCACTGCAGATCCATCAGTGTTCCTTTATCCAGATGTTCCCCATAACTATAAAAGCTTATTAAACTGGTGTTACATCATCTGTTTTCTACAAACCATGTTGAAGCTCATCAATCTTCTTATTCTTCAACGATCCTTAATGTCCTCCACTATTATGTTCTCTATAATTTTCCAACTACTGACATCAAACTAATGGGTCTGTAATTTGCTGATCCGCCTCTATTTCCTCTTTTGTAATGGGGACAACCTCTGCCCTTCTCCAGTCTCTCTGAACATATCCTTCTTTTAATGATCTTGTACCTATGTTTGCTATAATTGAGCTAGTTCGTCCTCAATTCCTTGAGGAACCTTGGGTGCAGGTTATCCGGACCAGGAGATTTATTAACTTTAAGTTGTTGTTTCACAAGGACTTTGGAACTTAATAAAATTTGCAGATTCATGTTTTATGCTTACAAATATATCCTCTACATTCCTATCATCTGATTTAATGAAAACTGAACTAAAGTACTTGTTAAACTCTCTAGCCATCTCCATTGGTTGTACTTATGTTTTACCATTAATATTTAAAGGTCCTATTACTCTTGACTGATTTATTTTATCATTTATATAGGAGAAGAAACTTTCATATCCCTTTTTCATTTGCAAGTCTAAATTCTGTATTCTTTTTGCTTGTTTTATATAATTTTTCTATTTATGTAGAGATCTTTATATTTCTCCTGATTTCTATGTGCTGGATGTTTTATTTTTAGTTTATTCAACTTCTTTTCATGTTACTTGATTTTATCATTTTCTTTGTTAGCCATAAAGATTGTTTACCCCTACTGTTGTACAATTTCTTTTGTTGGTATAGGCTTCTGGCTAATCCTCTCAAGAGTATAGGTAAATAGGGTCCAACATTCCTCAATGTACAGATCCTTGGTCAGTTTGTTCCAATCTAGAGCTGTTAATTCTTGTTTTAATAGCCATATAATTCACTTTATTGTACAATTTATGTATTATTTTGCCCTTTGGCCCTTTCTTACTTTTTGCAATCTGAACTTAATCACGCTGGATCACTATGTCCCAAGGGTGGGCAACTGTTTCACATTAATCACCTCTTCATTAATATCTGATAGCATAACATCAAAGATATTATTACCTCTGGTTGGAGATGTTATACATTGTTAGATTCCTGCTGAGTACAGCTGTGATTGAATCCTGTTTATCACTGATATACTAGGACTACATAATTCCATTTTATGTCCGGTAAATTTAGGTCCCCTACTAAGATTATATCATTATATTCTGCTTCAGCTAGAATTTCTGTAATAGAAGCTTCACTTTCTTCTTTTATAGGTATCTGGGTGTCTATAAAAGGACTCCCATTTTAAACTTTCTGTAGAGCCCAATGATATCAGCCCAGAGTAATTGGATATTTTCATACTCCCTTACGGTATCTTTTGTATGTGTTCAATTCCATCATTAAGGACAAGTGCTATCCCTCCTCCCTTCTTGTATTCTCTTTCTTTATTCACTAAATGGTAGCCAGGAATGTTTTTATTCCATCCACTATCATTGTACCACCAAGTTTCTGTCATTCCACCATACCAAAATTGTCCTTGTCTATCATTGTTTTTAACCTCATATGACTTGTTTGAAAGCTAGTGTACTGATCATCACTGAATCACGGATCTCCTCTAAAATCCCGACACTGCCATCTCCTTCCTGGTTACTCCCTTATTTCAGCCGGATCGGCTTCACGGGAATGGCCATTTATATCTCATCTGCCATCCAGTATATCATCTGTCTCTCCACCTCTCCTTCTGCATATGAACTTCTGTTACTAAAGCTGTCCTTTCCTTGTTCCAACCTATTTTTGAGGGGAGATCTACTGATGCCCGATTCTCCTTCCTCCTCCTCTTCCGCTATTACAGACCTCATCTCAACTCTCATTACTCACTCTTCCACTGGTGAACTTCATCCTTAGTGACTTCAACATCAACTGGCTGTCCTGAACCCAATCCAAAATCTGTAACGCATCTCTTCCTTGAATCTAAAACAATTAATCTCTGAACCTACTCAGTTAAACCACAAGTCAGGTAAGCATACCCAGCTTGACTGGGTTCTGGCTCTCACCCCATCGGGTAGTTACTTCAGGAATGCTGCTGGATGCTCAGTGATCACCACATGGTCTACTGCATGCGAAATCCATTGCCCCAGAGCCCCACCTCATTATCCTCCAACTCCGCTACTTTAGATCCTGAAGACTTGTCCTCTTCACAATGAACTTGTTGGAGCTGACTGGTCTATTGCCAATGCCTCCTCCACTGACTCAGTCCTGTGTTACTTCAAAACACTATTTCTAAAGGCTTGGGACTGGTATGCTCCTTTATGAAAACCAGGGTTCGGGCTCTCTCTCCTGGCCTGCCAGTGTGCTCGTGACCTGGCATGGAGGGCTTTCAAACCTTTGGATGCTCATGATGATTTGCTTAGATATAATTCTTTGTGAAATGCTTGCACCAGGGCTATCCGTCTGGCACAAAGCTGATTACTTCTCTTCAAAATGACATTAGTAAACTTGAAAATGGTCAAAAACAACCAAATGTCTTTTAATAAGGATAAATGTGTCATCATCATGCATTTAGGCCTAAAATCATTATATTAAGTATTATCTAAATGGTTCAGAGATTTTTTTTTTTTTTTTTTTTTTTTTTTTAAACAGGAACGACCTGGGAGCACAGGGAAGTTAAGTAACTTGCTCAGAGTCACACAGTATGCAAGTGGAAGCTGTGGATTCAAACCCAGGTCTGGTCTGCTGGATGTCACCAGATTTGCAGCTCAGAGCCTTAAACTACTGCACTATACTGCATTAGATCAGTAACATCGGAGAGAGACCTGGGTATTCTGATAACTAACCAATTAACATCAGGTCAACACTGTAGACACATTACCTTAAGAACAAATCAAATTATATCTGCTGTTAAGACAATTTTTCTGTAAGCAGGAAGCCTGTATGTTTTCTATCTAAGATTAATTTATTAGGCCACATTTAGATTTTGGTCGCCTTTTGGGAACCATATCTTAAAAGGATAAAATCTTACTTGAAAGTGTCCCAAAATTGATCCCTAAACTTCAGAATATCAGCTATAAGGATTAGTGCAAAGCACTAAATTTATATGATTCAGATACACGAGAACTAGAGGTGATCTTCTACTATTATTTAATATCCTAAAAGATAACACTTTTAAGGCAGACTGTGGGTTTAAGTTTGCTAATAAAATGAGTTTTCTTAGATGCAATAACAAGCAAGTATTTGTGCCAATTGCATACAAATATAAAAGGAAATACTTCTTCATGATTAGAGCTGCTAAACTGTGGAATAAGTTACGCAGTACATAGCTGACGTGGTCAAACTTTGATTAGTTTAAGGGTTATCTTGATAAATATCTTTGGGCACCTACATGCTTTACTCCACATGGTGTGGAGAGGCAGACTCTATGGTTTCTCTGACTTTCTTCTACCTAATCAAATAGCGTAAACTTCACTTCCACCTTCCAAGAAAATCTTATTAACCCCTCAAAATTCTGGAAGGTTGTTCATGCTGGCAGTCAAAAAAAAAATTACTCACCTTAGTAATGTTGTTTCTTCTAATGGAGTCTTGCATATTATGACATATGCAGTTTGTCCCAGCCTTAGAACTGCTCCGGAGGTGAAAGAGTTAACTTTCCATGCCAGGCATGGAATCTTGAGCGACTCGGTTGAAAACTCTGTTGTTCTTCAAACCCAAACTGTCAGATCTTTCTGAAGCAAAACTCACTAAGATTCTGTGCAGGAAGCTGTAAACCTACACTAGCCAACTGGCTACAAAATATTAACACATTTTTGGTCCCAAAACAAAGACTCAAGTCAGGGATCCCAAAAATAAAATAAAAATACATACCCAAACACCCCAAAAGGAGGGTGAAAACACAAGATGGGCATCACTAAGTGCCAACACTGCACTGCCCACCCACATCCCAAGAGCAGAGGTTCTGAGAGAGGCAGGCGGGGAGGTCATAATATAGCAAGACTCCATTAGAAGAAACAACATTACTAAGGTGAGTAATTTTTCTTCAAACAACATGAAGTCTTGCATATATTATGACATGCAGACTACACAGCAGTACCTCCATGGAGGAGGGACAGAACCTACTTAGAAAATAGGCTCTGAAGCACAGCTGTGTAGAACCGAGCATCACTCCTAGCCTGGATGTCCAGGGAGTAATGCTTGGTGAAAGTGTATACTGTTTTCCAGGTAGCTGCTTGACATATCTCTAAGATAGAGATGTCCCGGCCACAGCTAGGGACGCAGTTCTCTGGTAGAGTGAGCCCTCAGGCCTGAGGGAACCTTACCCAGTTTTTGATAACAAAACTGGATACAAGAGACAATCCACCTGGCAATGGATCTTTAGTGGCAGGTTTCCTTTACCAACCTCACCATAAGTGAGGAACAGTTGGAGGAGTCAAACCTGTGACCCTTGGTGCGCTCTTTGTAGTAACTAAGGGCTCTTTACATCTAAACTGTGCAGCTTCCTCTCGCCAGAGGAGGAATGGTCAGTGAAGTACACTGGAAGAGATATAGATTGATTAAGGTAGAAGTCTGAAACCACCTTAGGCAAGAACTTCCTGTTAGTCCTGAGGACTACCTTATCTCTGTGAAAGGAGATAAAATCAGGCTCCACTGACAAAGCTTGTAATTCACTTATGTGCCTGGCAGAAGTGATGGCTACTAGAAACACAGTTTTCCAAGTCAAGAACTTAAGCTCTGCTGAAGACAAAGGCTCAAAGGGGGTTGCATTAGCTGAGCAATGCAAACATTAAGATCCCGCAGGAGCAGGGTCCCTGAATGGAGGGTTGGTGTGAAGCAATCCCTTGAAAACTTGGAGAATACAGAGTGAGCAGAAAGAGAAGAGGCTTTCCTGCTGAAATAAAAGCAGACAGCTGCCAAATGCACTTTCAGGGTAGCTGGCCTCAGCCCCAAAGTATTTAGATGGACCATATAATCCAGGACTGTGGGCAAATCAGCAGATTCTGGGAAATATGTACTAGAGCACCATATGGAAAACCTTTTCCATTTAGAATTGTAAGTAGCCCTGGTGGAAGGCTTCCTAGAAGCTTTCAATATATCCAGTACACCTTGAGAAAGGTGCAGGTCAGCAAACTCTAACTCTTCAAGAGCCAGGCATTGAGGTTGGGGGATTTGAGATTGGATACCAAACTCTCCCTGGGCACAGGTTAACAGATTGTGATTCCTGAAGACAGGGGAAGGTGGACAGAAGGAGTGGATACCAGGGCTGTCTGGGCCCAATCTGGAGCAATCAGAATCATCTTGCAAGGTTGAGATCTGATTTTGACTAGCACCTTGAACAAGAGAGGGAAGGGGGAAAGACATAGAGGAACTTCCTTCTCAGTCGAGAAGGAAGGCATCCAGAGGGACTGAGCCCAACACTGGGGCCTGCAACAAAAAGGCGGAAGTTGGTGATTGTCTGGGGCTGCAAAAGATCTATCTGAGGGTGCCCCACCTGGAAAATACTAACTCCAGTACTAGGGGATCCAGTGACCATTCGTGATGGCTCTGGGAAATCCTGCTGAGAGATCTGCCAGACATTGTCCTTGCCTGGGAGGTGAACTGCCATGAGGGAAGTGTTCAGGGAATAAGCCAGAGACCACAACTCATTGCCTCGGTGCACAGGTCAAGACCGAGTGCCCCTGTTGTTGATGTACCACATTGTAGTGGTGTTGTCTGTTCTGACCTGTACCACTTTGTTCTGAACAGATGCAGAAAAAACCTGAAGTGCTAGAAAAACAGCTCTGAGTTCCAACAGATTGATGTGGAGCACAGATTCCTGAGGGGACCACAATCCCTGGGTGGTGAGGTCGCCCATGTGAGCTCCCATCCCAAGAGGGACGATCTGTAGTAAGGGTCAAGGAGTGAGATTGAGGGATGAAAGGAACCCCTGTCTCAGATTGCTCTGATCCTGCCACCACTGCAGGGCCTGGATCAGGGTTCAAGTTACTGGGATCAATTTGGTTGAGGATCTCTCCCTTTGAGACCAGAAGGCTCTCAAATGGAACTGAATGTCCCTCATCTGAAATCTTGCTCCTTGCACTACAGTTGTGGAAGCAGCCATGTGCCCTAGGAGCTGTAGAAAGTGCCTTGCTGAGAGACCTGCAGAGTGAAGGAGGAGGCCAGAGCCACCAGGGTCTTTACCCTTTCTAGACGAAGGAAAGCTCTGGCCTGCTTTGTGTCCAGTTCTGCGCCTATGAAGTGAGTAGCTGAACAGGATCTAGAACTGACTTTGGAAGATTGAGAAGAAAACCTAGAGATGTAAGCAGCTGCTGGGTAACCTGAAGGTGTAATTTGATTTGGTCTGGAGACTGACCCACTATGAGCCAGTCGTCCAGGTAAGGAAAGATGGCAATCTTTGCCTTCTTAAGTGAGCAATTGCTACTGCCAGGCATTTTGTGGAATACCCTGGGCAGAGGTGAGGTCAAGGGCATTGTTTGAACTGGTAATGGCCTGAGGGCAGTTCTAATCTGAGGTACTTTCGTGGGAGCTTCTGATGAGAACATGGAAGTAGGCATCCTTGAGGTCCAGGAACACTAGCCAGTCCCTGGCCTTAGGGAGGGTAAAATAATTCCCAGAGTCACCATTTTGAATTTTGGTTTTAAAAGGTGCTTGTTTAGGTATCTGAGATCCAGGATGGGCCGCCATTCTCCTGTCTTTTTGGGGTAAGGAAGTACCTGAGTACAGTCCTTTGCCTGGTGTAGGGAGGAACCTTTCTACAGCTCTGAGAGCCAGGAGGGTTGAGACTTGTTTCCATAAGAGAGCCTCTAATGGATTTGCAGGTGGAAAGGATCTGGTTCTCATCTTTGGAAATTTTGAAGCTGAGAACCAGTCCCTGGCTTACTACTTCCAGGACCCACTTGTCTGATGTTAAAGACTCCAGTCCTGGATGAAGAAAGCCAGCCTGCCCCCACAGGTAATGGAGAATGCCCGGCATCCCATCAGGGTGCCTGTTTGGCAGGGGCTTTAGGCTGAGGGGTGGGAGCAGGCCTGCTGCGTGCCCAGTCTGCCTCTCCCTCAGAAGAACCCCTCTGGGCATAAGCTGAAGAGGAGGCCTGGCTTGGTAAAAGGCCTGTGAAAAGGCCTCCCTGCCCCTGGAAAGCTGCCTCTGAGGGTGGCTTGCCTCCTTGGCCTGTGCACTCCTATAAGTGGTCCCATACTCATCCATTTTTTCATGTAATTCTCTGTCTGCTCCCAAACAGAGAATTACCCACAACAGGAAAATCCATGGCCTTAGCCTGGGTATCCTGTGACAGGCTAGTACACCTGAGCGAGGCCATTCTGCGAAAAGCCACAGATGTAGCCATGACTCTTGAAGATACATCATTAGAGTCCACTGCAGCATGGAATTGCACCTTGGATGCCTCAATACCATCAGCAGCCACCTGCTCCAGCTCCTTGGCAGCTGGCCAGGGACCTGTTTCGCTAAAGCCATAACAGTATCCCATCTGGATTTCTGGTATCTTGCAACATAGGCCATATAATTTGCCTGTCTGAGTCCCAAGGATGCTGCCATGTATTGTTTCTTTGCCATGGCATCAATCCTCCTGGAGTCCTTGTCAGGGGCTGTGAAGCCAAGGGAATATTGCCTTATCACAGGCTGCAGCCTGCACGACCAACATGGCTGCATTGTTGTGAAAGGAACTCCGTATCAGAGCCTGACAATGTGTACCTCTTGTCCATTTTTTTTTTATCCACAGGAGGTATAGTGTTAGGAGCTTTTAAAATTTTATTGTCTGTTTCCTAAAAGATTTATGTAAAGGAATAGACAATCTCCTGGTCTCTGGGATATCCATCATTTCCACATAGTCAGGCTCCTCCTGTTCATCCACAGCTTCTTCCAAAGGGAGCTGGAGGGTTTCAGCAACTTTTTATAAAACATAAAATGAGAAGGGACTCAAAAAGCCTAGGGGAGACACTCCTGAAGGTCTGTCTGGGGAGATGTCCGGTTCAATGGGCACATCCAGACTTTCAAATCACATTCACTCTCTTCATAATCCTCCTCCCCTCCTCCGGTTCATAAAATTCCTCTATCATATTCTTGAACCGTGGAACCGACCGCTACCTGATGGTGCCGGTTCGGTCGGAACCGGGAAAGTGACTGGACAATTTGATCGCTTAGCTATCTCTGCAGCGTTGGAGAAGGAAATTTGGCTCCACACCTGCTGATTTTCTAGTCCTCCTTGCTGGAACTGGCTCCTTCAAGTCAGCTCTTCATTTGCCGAGTCTCGCCCTGGTCAGAGGCACTCCCTCCGGTCGGGTTGGCACCGAACCGGGCTGGCCATCCGGTCCAGCGGACTTTTGGCCTCTCGCTCCTGAGCCTACCAACCCTCTTATCCAGGGTAGCTGCAGGAAATTCTGCAAATCTGGCAGCCTGCATTGAGGTGGTCAAACCCCAGACAATAAACACATGTGGTGTGTGGGTCAGCCTTGGCAAAGGCTTCCCCACAGACACTACAGTGTTGAAACAGTGGGCCGGTTTTCTTTTGGGTTTCTCAGACATAATGCCAGCCTAACCAAAAACTTGCCTACTACGACGGAAGTAAGCCAAGCAAGACACCCTTATCGGTTCCCAACCATGTCACGGGTCATGGAAAAACGTAATGAAATCCAGTTTTTAGAACCGATAAGAACCGGGAACCGCACTCTAAATGCAATTTAATTAAGTTTAACAACCTGATCGGTTCAAACCGAACCGATAACTGAAGTTCCACACAGAAAATGTAAAACCTATTACTTACGATACCACAGACAGAGCTTGAACCGACCGGTTAGGGTAAAATAAGACCAATGTGGTTTAAAAACCGAGAAATTACACTTTTCAACCGACAAAATGAACTGAGCAGAAGGAGAAATCTCCAGAGCGACTGTTCAGTGAGGCGGAGTAAAGAATCTGACAGTTTGGGTTTGAAGAACAACAGACAGAGTTTTCAACCGAGCTCAGCTCAAGATTCCATGCCTGGCATGCAAAGTTAATTCTTTCACCTCCAGAGCAGTTCTAAGGCTGGGACAAACTGCATATGTCATAATATAGCAAGACTTCATGTTGTTTGAAGGAAGAAAGAGACTTGGGCATCATCATCACCGATGACCTGAAATCATCCAAGCAGACCTCTAAAGCAGTAGGTAAGGCTAGGGATGTTAGGGTGTATTAATAGGGTATCACAAGTCGGAAGAGGAGGTAATAATCCCTCTTTACAAGACACCTGGTTAGCTCCCATCTGAAGTACTGCATGCAGTACTGAGGCCACACCTTCTCACAAGGAGATTAACCAAATTGAGGCAGTCCAGAGAAGGCAAACCAAAATGGTGCACGGACCGCATCAGACGACATATAAGGACAGATTAACAGAGCTCAATATGTATACCCTTGAGCAAAGGAGGAAGAGAGGTGATGTGATCGAGACAATCAAACACCTTAAGGGCATTAACAAGGTGAAAGAGTCTAACATGTTTAAATATAAGAAAAATAGCAAGACAAGAGGACACAGCATGAGATTAGAAGGAGGCAGATTAAAGGGAATGTGGAAATTATTTTTCACAGAAAGGGTGGTGGATGCATGGAACGGCCTACCTCAGGAAGTGGTGGCTATGAATACAGTGCAGGGCTTCAAACAGCCATGGGATAGGCATAAGAGAGCAATACAGATGAGTATAAACAGATAGGCCACTGACGGAGCAAAGGCCGATGGCACATTTATAAGGTAGAAAAGAAATGGACAGACTGGATGGGCCTTGTGGTCCTTATTTGCCGTCGCCTTCTATGTTTCTATGTTTCTATGCCTGTTCTCCCCCAAATCCCCACCCAGTCCTAAAAATAGGCGACATCTCCATCTCAGACCCTCCCACTGTGGCTACTGAATTCAACACATTCTTTACCACCTGTACTTCCAACCTGCTTGCATCCATACCACCTTAAGCTCCTCCTCCAGCTTCTTCTGCACACATTTCCTCTTCGCTCACTTCTGATTCCTTCAAGTCTCCCTGTTTACACCCTGCATGCCCTTCTTGCCCTTAATCACCAAAGCAGCAAAAAGCCCGGATGGGTTTGACCCAAAACTCCTGCACCTATCTGCCCAAGCTACAGCTCTCCGCTCTCCTTAATCTCTCCTCACACACCACTGTCTCTAATGCCTGGAAGCTTACCACTGTCATTCCTCTTCATAAGAGTAGTGACACTCTTCTAACCCTGGTAACTTCCACCAACTACCTCTGCTCCCAATCCTTGCTAAACTCCAAGAGCACCTGGCTCTGGCCCAGCTTTCTTCTTTCCTTGATTCCACCTCCTTCTTCGTCCCCTTCCAGTCTGGTTTCCGTCAGCCCCTCCACCACTACTTCCTTCTCCGGCTCACTAACTCTATTCTCTCTGGCATGGATCAGGGATGCATCACCTCTGCCTGCCACTTTGTCAACCCAGGCAAAGCCTTCAATACGGTTGCCCACTCACTTCTCCTTAACAAGCTTGCAGTGGCTGGTCTCTCCGAAACTGCTACTCGCTGGTTCCGTTCTGATCTCATGGGAAGGTCCCAATCAGCCAGGACGACAACTCCCCCGCCGATAAACACAGGTGTCCCTCAAGGTCGGTCCTTGGGCTGACACTTTCCTCGCTATTCTAAACGAGCTACCTGCCACTGCTCATTGGCAAACATCCACATGTATGTGGATGATACTGTTTTGTTTGCCTCCGTACTTCCTCTGATGTGACATCCAGCCTCCAAATGGATTTTAATAATGTCCAGTGTCTGTTTGTTCTAACCAACTGTCATTAAATGCCAAAAAGACCATCTCTATGACCTGTGGCACCATGCAAAAGCTTGCCAGGCTTTCTGCTATCCCTACATTCCACACCTGCAACAGTTCCATAATTGAGGAGGGCTCCTCCTTCAAATACCTCAGGCTCTGGCTTGACAGCCACTTTGCTAGTCATGTGGGCGCTCTCCACAAAAGTTACTTCCCAAACTAGGAGCTCTGTACAGACATCGTAGCTGCCTTCCCGTCGGCCCACCAAGAGATTGTCCAGATGATGATCCTCTCAATCCTTGACTTTGGAAACACTGTATTTAGTATTGCCCCAAATCTGCCCTTACAAGACTGGACACTATTCAACCCTTTGTCACTTTGCTCTTGCCTGCCAGCCACGTACACACCACTGTGACTTTATCTCGCTCTCTCCTTCCCCACTCTTGGGGCTAGATGACTTTCCCATATTGCCTCATTAACTGGGAGGTTCTGGCTTGGTTCACTGCCACCATACCTCCATGCCCTTCTCTCTATCCCTCCTACCCCTCCCTCTACCCTCCACAACTTCCCTAGAGGACTCTTGCCCTCCTTCCCGCTCCTCTACTTCAGGAGAGCAGCCTTCTCTTATCACTTCCCTAGTATTTGGAACTCCCCGTAGATATCCACTCTGCCCATCCCCTTGTTTGTGTCTTATCTTCTCCAACACTACATGACCCCTTTCTGCGACTGTACCAGATTAAACTTCCTTCTTTATTCCAATATATTTCCTTTCCTCTATTTTCAATTTTTCACCTCTTACCCCTTTCCACCCTCCCCAGGCATGCCACTATCCTACAGCACTAGCTGGGTTTACAATGAGTAGTGTTTATACCCTGGGGTCCCACTCCTGTGGGTAAGGCTCGCTTCCCTTTTCCCCACTTCTCTTTCCCTTGCTATTTCCTACCTTCTCCCTTCCCTTCTTTTTCCCAATCTCTTCCCACCCTTGCCTCAACTTACCTCACCTACCTTTTCTGTGCCTGTATCCCCCCCGACATGATCCCCTGCCTTCCCCCCTTCTTCCGGGGTTTACATCCCAGACTTCAGGCCCATTTGTCCATCAATCCATCTCCCCATCCTGCTAGTCTGTCTAAGTCCTCCTTACTATCTTTCAGTCCTCTCCTACTAGCCCTTAAGTTAAAAGCAAAAGATACCTGCTTAAATGTTTTGCATGTATGCATATGATTATGTATATGAATGTGAAGGGCCCAAGTTTTCTAAATATACCTTACGTGCAGAATAAAAAGAAGAAGAAGTAGTAGATGGAAACTCTTAGTACCACAAGAGGACATGCAAGAAGACAACTGCATAAGAGACTTCTAAAGGAAAGTACAGTTGCGAAGAACATATTAGTAGATATTAGAGAACAGTAGATATTAGAGAACATCTCTTGCAGCAGGTCATAACACACGAGATATCCACAGCAGGCATCACTTCCTCCAGATAACTTCTCAGCAGTCGACCCTGGGACCGCCCCTAACGTTACAACATGGTGTCTGTATGGGACATATAAAAGGGGAGGCCCCAGCTACTCTGCAGTTCTTTTCCATTCTAGCGACCGAATGAGAAATCGCTTCTCAGGCCTCCGATGGGAACCGAGGAGGAAATAAGCAGCAGCTCGTGGAGTCGTGAAAGGACAGGAGCAAGGAACACTTCTGAAGTAACAGCAAGGGGAAGGTGGGTGGGGCTGCATGGCCTGCGGCAAGAGATACTCTCAAAGATCTACTCTTACGGTGTAAGTTCTTATGCAACTGTACTACCTTCTTGAGACAATCTTCTGCAGCAGGTCATAACACATGGGAAGATTCCCAAGCAGTTATGCCAAAGGGAGGAGGAAGTGAACTGTAAGGACTTAGGACAGGAGACCTTGTAAATGTCCCATCCAAAAGCGATCTGCTTCTTGGAAGCAACTTCTAGACTGTAATGTTTTGTGAATGTATGTACTGTAGACCACATAGCAGCTTCACAGATTTCTAAGGCAGAGACACCCCTAAAATATGCCATGAGGCAGCCATGCTCTAGGGTAGAATGCCTTACCATCCCTGCAGTGACTTGTGTTTTTTTTTTTTTTTTTAAAGAGATAAATAAGATGCAGTTGGCCAACCATGTGGATAAGCACTTTTGAAACCTGAACTCCCGATTTTCAGGGCAAAAGAAACAAAAAGTTGCTCAGTTTTTGCAACTGAGGTGCAGAGAAGATAAAGACTCAATGTTCTCGCACATCGAGACTATGAAGCAGGATTTACCTGGATTCATGGGCTCCACATAGTACACTGGGTAAGTAGACAGCCGATTTAAAGTAAATTCAGAAACAACCTTTGGCAAAAATGAAGGGTTGGCGTGAAGTCACCCCATTGTTATGAAATTGTAGGTAGGGAGGTTTGCACATTAGTGCCTGTAACTCTGAAATACATCTTCCCAACGTAATAGCAACTAAAATATAGTTTTCCAAGAAGATAACGGAGCTCACTGGATTCAGCGGGCCTAAAGGACTCGGTCAATTTTTCCAAGCACAAAATTCAAATTAAACGCAGGGACTGGATCCTAGATAGGGGATGAAAGTGCAGAATACCTTTTAAAAAGGTTCTGATCAAAGGTAACTGGGACAATGCATTGTAGCCCGCGAGTAAATGGAATGCGGCAAGGCTGAAAGGTGGACTTTACAGAGGAATATTTCAGGCCACCCTCTGACAAGGAGAGCAAACAGTCTAAGATGCTCTGAGGGGAACAATCATAAGGATCCAAGTCCTGTGTAGACACCCAAATGGAGATGTGTTTCACTTCACAGAACAGGAAGACAGCGAGACGGTTTCCTGGCAGCCCAGAAAACTTCTGCTACCTTTGGGGAAACCTTGAAGTGTGAGAAGACTATGTCGCAGGAGCCAGGCGTGCAGATGGAGGGAATGAAGGTCCGGGTATGGCAGGGGAGCCTTGTGCCTGGGCACAGTAGCAAAACAAGAAAAGCACTGCACTGTAAAGCTGGGGCGAGAAAGGGTGAGGGCTGCATGCCCTAATCAGAGACAAATACAAAACAAAAACCATCACACACTCCAGAGCCAGGAGGAAATTGTACCACTCCAGTGAAGGTATTAGAATAACACCAAGTCCAAGCTGCTAAATGCAAGATGTAGGATTTATTCCAAAGCTCTTCAGAGGAATTAACAAATCACAACAGCACAACAGTTTTATGCAAGGTCCCCGTGCTTTGCCAATTGAGGCTTCATCGGGATGGGCTTTGCCATTAGAAGTCCCAATTTATACCTCAAAGATTCAAATTTTGTGATGTCACATGCATCAACCGATCAGACTGCAATATAACAAAAATAATAATAAAATGAGGACTTACGTGAACAAACTTTAAAGAAAATTAATTGCCATGTCTCAAAGAAAAAAGGACACAGAGGGGAAAAAGGGGTGGTAAATGACCCAAGTACCCGTCCCCAAACAAGGAGTGGCAAATAATTAATTTATCTCAAGTGGCTCTAACAGAAGGATAGAAGAGCAGCTTAAAGAAGGATTATCTTTTGTTCCTAGCACAAAACCAAAAATAATTTGATGTCATTATAGACTTAAGAGAAGTTCTTCAGAAAACAGAACTGAAGGAGTATTTTTTCCCTTTATTCGGAGGCCCTCCGTCATTTTTCTGCCCTGGTCACCACCCCGAGCATCTACCAACTGCCTATGCCCTCAATGAAAAATTACTCACCATAGTAATGTTTCTTCTAATGGAGTCTTGCTGTATTCAGACATAATGCAGTCAGCCCCAGCACTTGAACTGCCCCGGAGAGGAAAGAGTTAACTCTATGTAGAAGCATAGAGCGTTGAACTCAAGCTCGATTTTCTAACCTCTCTCTGTGGTACTTCCCAGTGGAAGGTCAGATTCTCAATAGCTAACTAATATACTGAAGTAGGGAAATTGTTCAAAATATAGCCAAGCGGGCAACATATTTCTTTTGGGCCACAAAAGACTGTCGAGAACCCAAGAGGAAAAGGTAGTAACAATATTTAAGTAAAACACCAGAAAAATGATAACAACATCTACCCCACCCAAGAGGGAGGGTACAAGGTACACCCTGAGGTGCAACACTGTACCTGCCATACCACTTCCCAAAACCAGGTTCTGAGAGGGAGGCGGGGGGTCTGAATACAGCAAGACTCCATTAGAAAAACAACATTACTATGGTGAGTAATTTTTCTTCAAACAACATGAAGTCCTGCTGTATTGACATAATGCAGACTACCAAGCAGTTCCCTATGGAGGAGGAATGCAGAACCTACTTTGGGAAGAAGCTCAGTACTGCTGTACCAAACCTAGCATCACTCCTAGCCTGGATGTCCAGTGAGTAACGTTTGGTGAAAGTAATGTACTGTTTTCCAGGTGGCTGCTTTACAGATCAACAAAAGTGTATCTCTGGCTGCAGCTAGAAAAGCAGCTGTACCCTGGTCATAGTGAGCCCTCAGGCCCTACCCAACTTGTCATAAAAAATTGTACACAAGAAACAATCTACCTGGCAATAGTTCTCTTAGTGGCAGGCTTACCTTTCCCCACTTCACCATAAGTGAGAAACAATTGAAGACAGTCATTTCTATGTCCCTAGTATGCTCAATATAGTAGCCAAGGGCCCTCTTAACATCCAGACTGTTTAACCATCTTTCACCTGAAGAAGAATGGTCAGTGAAAACACAGGGAGAGATATAGACTGGTTCAGATGAAAACCTGAAACCACTTTGGGCAAGAACCTCCTAGTGGTTCGAGGACCACTTTGTCCCTATGGACGGAGATGAAGTCAGGTTCCACTGACAGAGCCTGTAACTCACTAATCTGCCTGGCAGAAGTAATAGCTACCAGGAACACAGTTTGCCAGGTCAAGTACTTCAATTCGGCCGAAGCCAGAGGTTCAAGGATGGCTGCATAAGCTGAGCTATGCAGACATTAACCTCTCTTTAAGAGCCCACTCCACCTTGGGATCTTAATGTGAATTACATCTTTGAGAAAACTTTCTGAAAACAGGATGAGATGCCAGGGAACAGCGCTTCCCTGCTGATAGGAATGCAGAGACAGCTGCTAGATGAACCTTCAGAGTGGCAGGCCCAAGGCCTAAACCATTGAGATGAACTAGACAGTCTAAGGTTGTGGAAATGTCTGCAGAATCGGGCAGGATGCCTTTCTGAGAGCACCAAATACTCAATCTTTTCCATTTGGAGTTGTAAGTTTTTCTAATGGAAGGTTTCCTAGAGACCTTCAGAATAACCAGAGCTCCCTGAGAAAGATGTAGAGCTACATATTCTAACTCTTTAAGAGCCAGGGCTTGAGATGGAGAGACTGGAGATTGGGGTACCAGATCACCTCTGGGAGGAGGACAGAGATTGTATGTCCTGGGCAGAGACAGGGACATGACACTGACAAGGACAGCAGTAGAAGTATACCAAGGCTGTCTGGCCCAATCTAGAACCACCAGTATCATCTTGATCAGAACTCTGAACAGCAGAGGAAAGGGAGGAAGACATAGAGAACCTGGCCTTCAGTCCAAAAAGAGAGCATCCTTGGAACCGTCCCCAGGACTGGAGGTCTGCAACAAAACAGAGGAAGTTATGATTGTCCGAGGCTGCAAAGGATCTATCTCTGAGTGCCCCACCTGGAGAAGATGACCTTCAGAATGTGAGGATCCAGGGACCATTCGTGATGTCCCTGTGAAATTCTGCTCAGAGAATCTGCTAGTACGTTGTCCTCCTGGAAGGTGGACTGCTACAGAGAAGTCTGAAGAGAATGGGCCAGAGACCACAGCTTCATGGCCTCTGTGCACAAGGCCGAGTACGAGTGCCTCCTGCTTGTTGATGTACCACATTGTGGTGGTGTTGTCCGTTCTGACTTGGACCACCTTGCCCTTGACTGAATCCAAGAAGCTCTGCAGGGCTAGGAAAACTGCCCTGAGTTCCAGGAGATTGATATGAAGGAGAGACTCCAGTGGAGACCAGAGCCCTTGAGCTGTCAGGGCACCCAGGTGGGCTTCCCACCCTAGGAGAAGCATCCGTAGTTAGAACTACTGATGGGACTTGAGGAGAAATGGAACCCTTGTCTGAGGTTGTCCTGGTCCAGCCACCTCTGGAGAGCTTGGCCAGAGTCAGGTCACTGGAATCAGTTTGGTAAGTGAATCCTTCTTTTGAGACCAAAAGACCTCAGATGAAACTGAATGTCCCTCATCTGGAACCTTGCTCCCTGCACCACTGCTGTGGAAACTGCCATGTGGCCCAGGGCTGGACAAAATGCAGTTACATAAGAACTTACCGTAACAGTAGATCTTGAGAGAGGCTCTTGCAGTAGGTAATTACATATAGGACTGGCGCTGACAGGTGGCAGGATCAACGGAAAAACTTCTGTAGCAGTCTGGCGAGACCTTACGATCAATTGACCGGCCGTCAGGAGGCGTCGGTATAAAGGCGGTCCCAGACGCCCCACCTTCCAGTTCTTTCCACCACAAGCCAAAAAGAAGCCGGACAAGAGAGAAGTAGATACTTCCCTCAAGGAAAAGGAGCTAAAAAGCCTAGGGGATGGAGCGGAAGGTATTACCTACCTGGCCTCTCGAAGATCTACTGTTACAGTAGTCATTACAGAACTGTACTATCTTACTAAGAGGGCTCTTGCAGTAGGCAATTATATGGACTGAATCCCAAGCAGTCTGGAACAAAGAGAGCAGAGGAGGAGAAACCTACTCAAAGGTAGTTCTGGTTGTGCAAGTCTCAGGATAGGAGGCCTTGCAAAACAGCCAGCCCAAAGCTTGCTCTATGGCGAGAGACAACATCCAAACTGTAGTGTTTCGTGGTATGGACGGAAGTTCAGGTGGCGGCAGCTTAGATGTCTGCCACAGACATTCTTGAGACAAGCGCTGAGGCAGCTACTCCTCTTGTGGAGTGGCCTCTGACTTGACCCGGAGGGTCTTATTGTATTGTTATAACGGAAGTGATGCAATGAGCCAACCACTTAGATACGCATTGCTTGGAAACAGCATTGCCTTCCTTTTGTGAGCAAAAGAGACGAATAATTGATCATCTTCTGAGATCCTTCATCCTATTGGTGTAGTATCTCAGAATCCGGTTAACATCCATAGTATGGAGTAAATATTCCCCTTGATTGAGATGCGTAAAAAGGCAGGTAACTATGGACTGATTTAGAAGACTCTGCTACTACTTTAGGAGAAACTTAGGATTCGTACAAACAGCAACTCACTCCTTGTGAAAAATCAAGTACGGATTTAACACATCAGGGCCTGGAGCTCAGAGATTCTCGAGGCAAGTAATGGCCACCAAGAAGAGAGTCTTCCACAAAGGAACTTCAAATCACGAGAAGCTGTAGGTTCAAAGGAGGAGGTAAGTTTCTCGAGAACAAAATTCAAGTCCCAAGGGGAGCAGGAGTATGGATGGGGGCCTCAGGTGAAGGACCCTCTGAGAAAGGTCTTAGAGACCTCCAGTTGAGCAAAAGCCTTGTCTGTGAAGGGAACATCATAGGCAAAAATGGCCATCATGTGTACCTTCAGAGAGGAATGACTGAGACCCAGGTCAAACAGATGACATATATACCCAGCAGAAGCCCGCTGAACAGGAGAAAGGTTCTACATTCTTGGAAGCGGCCCAGATAGTAATCTTTCCACTTCATGGCATAAGTGGATCTGGTGGAGGTTTTCTGGCCTCACTAGAATCTCTCCACCACTTTGGGAGACACTCCAAAATGGGATTGGGCTAAGTCTGCAGGAGCCATGGATGCAGTTGAAGGGATTTGAGGCCTGGATGAACCAGGGTCCCCTGATCCTAGCTCAACAAACCTCGAGACAGAGGAAAAAGGAAGAAGGATCCTCTGAATATTGTTGTAGAAGAGAGAACCAGACTTGCCTGGGCCAGAAAGGAGGATCAGAATCATTCACGCTCCTTCTGAAGCTAGTTTCTGCAAGGCTCGTGAGATAAGTGGAATTGGGGAAAGGCATAGACTAATCTGTCCTTCCAGTCTAGAGACAGGCGTCGCCCAAAGCGCCTCGCTCTGGAACGAGCGAGCAGAAGATGGGAAGTTTTTGCTTAGGGGGATGCGAACAGGTGGACCTGTGGTGTTCCCAAAGTTGGAAGATATTGTCTAGGACCCCTTGGTCCAGTTCCCACCATGAGCCAGAGCAGAGGAGCGATTAGCTTGTCTGCCAGGGTGTTGTCAACTCCTCGAACGTGAACTGCCGTGAGGTGAAGATCATGTTGTGTTGCCCAATCCCAAACCCTCACTGCCTCCCTGCATAGGAGGATAGGACAGAGTCCCTCCTGTTTGTTGATGTACCACGCACGCACATGTTGTTCTGTCTGGACTGACTAGGTGGCGAGAAGGATGTATTGGTGAAGGGCTTGAGAGCACACTGATGTGGAGAGTTTGTTCTAGCTTGGACCAGGAGCCCTGGGTCCGATGAGGGCCTAGATGGCTCCCAACCTTCGCCTGAGGCGTCTGTGGTTAGAGCCTGGGAGGGGAGGATGAAAGAAATGAACTCCCGAAACAGGTTCTCTGGAACCATCCACCATTGCAAGTTTAGCATCATCAGCGTGAGATCAGAAGTGAGTGATCTTGGTCATCCACTAGCTGATCCCATTGAGAGTGTAGAGTCCACTGAGAGATCCTCATGTGGAGTCGTGCGCAGTACCGTCCGGATAGCAGCAGCCATGAGCCCGAAGCGAAGGACCGATCTGAGAGACCATCCTGCTGATTGGACAACAGACTTATTTGGGTCTGAAGGGTGGATGCCTGTCTGGAGACAGGAAGGCCTTGCCCATGGTCGTATCGAGGATCGCCCCAATAAACTGTAGCCTCTGGGATGGGTCCAGAGAAGACTTGGACTGGTTGATGGTATTAGTCAGGCAGGCAAAAGCCTGCTGGGTGAGGAGGAAATGCAGGAGTTCCTCCCGGACGAGGCCGCCAGTAGCCAGTCGTCCAGGTACAGGAAACCAGCACTCCTTGGTACGCAGGGTGGGCCGCCACCACTGCCAGGCATTTGGTAAATACTGGGGCCGAGGATAGACCAAACGGAGCGCCTTGAACTGGTAGTGGTCCCCTGGAATGCAAAATGAAGGTATTTATGAGATTGGTGAATGGGAATGTGCAGATAAGCATCCTGCATATCCAGAGCACAAAGCCATTGACCCGCCAGAGGAGGGCAGAAGAGAGCATCCTGAACCTTTGTACTCTACATAAAGATTCAGGAACTGAGATCTAAAATTGGTCTGAGATCTCCTGTCTTCTTTGGGACCAGAAAGAAATGGGAATAGTAACCTCTCACTTGCAGATGAAGGGGACAGGCTCTAGCGCTTGCTTCAGCGGAAGAGTCGAGATTTCCTCCTGGACCAAGAGAAGATTCCCATGAATATGACGACTTCTGAGGGTGGCGGGTGGTTGCTGAAGAAACTCTATGGAGTGTCCTTCTGCTATGAGCTGGAGCACCCAAGAATCTGTGGTTATCCTCTCCCATCCCGGAAGGTGGAGAGAAACCCCTCCCACTGGTTCCTCCGGGAGTCCGAGGCAGTGGGAGAGAAAGGATCAGGTGATATGGGGCAGCGCCGCAGCTGAGCTTCCCGCTGCTTTTTGTGCAGGGGGCTTGGTAGCTGCGGGGGCCAGTATTTTGTGGCCCACCTTCCTGGGGTTTGCCTTTGGATTCAGTTCAAGTAAAGGGACAGCTGCTGCTGATAGGGCCAGTACATGGAATCAACTGACTTCAGCGCTGTCCTCTTCTGTAAATCGGTGATGATGTCCTTGACATCACCCCGAAGCACCGATCCCCGGAAGGGTGCTTCCTGGACAGCAGATTGCACCTCTGGGACCAAACCTGACCCACAGAGCCAAGCATGATGCCGTAGTTCACAGCGTAAAGCTGAGCTCCACCCAGCAGTGTCCACTGCATCGTAGTGTCGCATCGTGAGCATGTGTCCGACTGGCCAAGAACGAGCAGAGCGGACGAGATCAGTCAACTCCTGCTTGACTTGGGAGTCAGCAAGGAGTCCAGTTTCTTCCGCCCGAGTCAGGATGGCCTTCTGGCAGTCTCCCTATGGCCGATATAGTTCAGGGCCCTGATCCCCAGCGTGGAGGAAGCGTAATCTATCTCCCATACTGGTCCAGAAGGCGATTCCTTATCAGAGGTGACGAGCTAAGATGTTTGAGTTCGCCGACCGCCGTGAGCGGCGCTAATCACGACTGAGTCGGCAGAGGATGACAATCCAGGAAATCAACACCTCTGGAGCCTGATATAGCCGGTCCGACTTCCAGGGAAGTGGGGCTAAGGGCCGGCGGGCTTCCATATTGTCAGGTAACAAGGTCAGCTTGGAGGTCTGTCCAGGGTGGCACCAAGGTAGGAGCTGTCACGGCAGATCCAGATGTTCAGCAGTTTCAGACGCTTGAGGATCTGGTTCCAGGAGTGCCACTGATGAACCTCCTGGATTTTCCTAAGCAACTCCGAAAGAAGGATCCTCCGGAGGAGACTTGGAGGAGTCCTTGGCCTGGGCTTTGATGGAGAGAGAGGCTTGTCTCTCTTGGAGCAACCCGGACGAGTCCGAGGAGTCTGAGGGTGATAAGAAAGACCTTTCCCAACCCGGAGGAACGGACCCCTTGGGAAGTCCCCGGGAAGCATGTCCCTGCTCCTTCCCTGGATCCAGACGGAAGAACCCTGGAGTCCGGAGGTGGTGAGGGAGGTGCGCCCAGACGTATGGGAACCTGGAACGGCACTGTCGCCAGAAGGTGGTCTCAACCCTTTGGTGAGTTGAGCCTGGCCTCAGCCCACCAGGGAGGCCAGAGTCTCCTGCAGGTCCACCGGCAGCCGCGAGGGCAGGAGGAGGAGGAGGCGGGAATAAGGATACAGGTTATAACCGTATGGAGCGTATCCAAACCCGGCTGCGGGTAGCCCGGCGCCAGATACTGCGGTCCCGGATACACCGCGCCGAATAGGATGGAGGATACCCGGAGCTGCCGGAGCAGACTGGCCCGCCCAAGGCCTCACGGGTGGGTCCATAGTGGAGAGCCCAGAGGGCGGAGAACCCAATGGGAGCGGAATGTCTCCTGGAGTCAGTAAGGCCGACGCCAGGGCTAACGGCAGAGGCCCTGGTGCCAGAGGTACCGACATCAGAGGGCCAGCTTCAGAGCTAGCGCCTGGGAGGCCGACATCAGGTCTGGCGCCCAGGTAGAGGAAGGACTGACGTAGGCAAAGATCCGCTGCTTCGCCGGGACAGAGGGAAAAGTCCCGGGGACAGGCTGGGAGACTCTGGTTCCCAGGACGGCAGCGAAGGCTGTGGAGAACTGGGTACGATGGACATGGGGGGTCCGCTGCTGGTTCTTCGCCTGGCCGGACGTCGGACGAGCCGATGTGAGGCTTAGTGGCAGCCCGCGGGCGCTGGAGGGAGCCGACATCCGACTTATGAGAGCCATCACCGAGGGCGGGCCGAGTAGAGTGATCGGCCTGGTCCAGTGGGTGGAGGCGCGCATCACCCGGAGGGTCGGACGCGCCACCGGCCCTCTGCGGGCGGATGTCAGAGGAGCTGATGCCTGGCTTACTGGAGTCGCCCACAGTGGTAGGCCATGAGCCTGAGGCTGAACCAGGTGGAGGCCTACAACTGCCCAGAGGTGCCTGCAAGGCCCGAGCGTGAGCCAGACGGGCGGGCCAACACCCCCGGAACCTCTGAGGCGGCGTCATGAGCGATCCCCAGAGGGATGTTACCTGCATCCCAGCAACTCCCGAAGGAGACGCTGTGGAAGAGCCCTTGTCCCGTGCTCTCCTTCTTCTTCCGATGGCCTCGGGAAGTGGACGCCTGCCTCAGTTTTTGAGCTCCTTCTCCATAGAACTCATTTTTTCTTTAGAATATGGGCTTCCAGGGATTGCTGCCGCCTTTCGGGTAGCCAACGCTGAAACTGAGGCAGTGCTGGCACTTCTCGACCGGTGATCGGGCCTGGGCAGAACAGCCACAGGGAGTGGCCGGCCTTGTGTGGTAGTTAGCTGATGACTCGTGACTTATTCTTGTGCTCGGAGGTGTAGAAGACAACATACAATCGGCGCTAGTAATCGACGTTAGTCGAAAAACCATTTGTCGGTAAAAACGACGAAGGTAGGCTGACTACACCTAACCTTCCACAAGGTGCTCCATGAGCTAACGGGCGGAAAGAACTGGAAGGCAGACGTCCAGGACCGCCTTTATACAGACATTTCCGACACCGGTCACCCGACGTTGAGTGGTCCTCACCAGGGACTGCTGGGTACAAATTTTTCCATGGGGTCCTTCCGCCTCGTCATTCATCTATATCTATCTACCTACCTACCTCATCTATATTCATCTACCTACCTACCTCATCTATACCTACCTACCTACCTACCTACCTACCTACCTACCTACCTACCTATCTATGAATGATCTAGTCTTGCTGGGCGGGAGACCAGAGGGCAAAAGTAAGAAGCTAGATCCACTAGGGCCTTTACCCTTGCCAGGGAAGGAAGGCTTTTGCTTTACAGTGTCCAACTCTATGCCTATAAAGGTGAGAATTTGAACTGGTTCTAGTACAGACTTTGGAAGATTGAGAAGAAACCCCAGGGAGCTAAGTAGGTCCTGTGTAGCTTGAAGAGCTGACTTCACCTGTAGGTGACCGACCACTAAAAGCCAGTGCGTCCAGATGCGGAAGATGGTGATACCCTGTCTTCTGAGGTAAGCCACCACTACTGCAAGGCACTTTGTGAACACCCTTGGAGCCATGTTAGGCCCTAATGGCATGGCTCTGAATTGAAGGCAACTCAAACCCGAGATATTTTCTGTGGGAGCACCTAATAGGAATATGGAAGTAGGCATCCTTGAGGTCCAGAGATGCTAGCCAATCCACTGGCCTTAGAGAGGGAAGGATTATTCCCAGAGTTACCATTTTGAATTTGGGCTTTGAAATGCGTTTAAGATACCTTAGGTCTAGGATGGGTCGCTCACTCCCTGTTGTCTTTGGGGTAAGGAAGTACCTAGAATACAGTCCTTTTCCTTGTGCAGAGTAGGAACTCTCTCTATAGCTCAGAGAGCTAGAAGAGAGAAACCTCTGCCTCTAGGGCAAGGGTTTCTGAGACTGATGCAGGTGGAAAAGACTTGGCCCTTCTTTTGAAATTTTTGAAGCTGAGGGCCAGTCCCTGGCTTACTACTTCCAGGACCCACTTGTCTGAGGTCACAGACTTCCAAGCCTGGAAGCAGTAAGCCAGCCTGCCTCCTACTGGAAATGGGGAGTCGATCTGGGCTGACACATCAGTGTGTCTGCTTGGCAGGAGCCTTAGACAGAGGAGGAGGGAGCAGCCTGCTCCTTCCCCTCCTGCCCCTCCCTCTGAAGAACCCCCTCTGTGGGAAGGGAGAGGAAGCCTGGGCTTGGTAAAAGGCCTTTGAAAGGGCCTGCCCTGCCCCTAGACTGCTGCTTGTGCGGAGTGACCTGCCTTTCCTTGGCCTGTGCACTCCTGCACGTGGTTCTGTATTCATCCATTTTCTTCATGTAAGCCTCTGTCTGCTCCCCAAACAGAGAGTTACCTACTACAAGAAAATGCATGGCCTTAGTCTGGGTATCCTGTGAGAGGCTAGTACATCTGAGCCTAGCATGTCTTCTGAGAGACACAGATGCAGCCATGACTCTAGATGCCACATCACTGGAGTCCACAGCAGCATGAAATTGCATTTTGGATGCCTCAATTCCATCGGCAGCCACCACCTCCAGCTCCTTGGCTAGCTGGGAGAGGCCTGCTTAGCCAGTCCCAGAACCATATCCCATCCGTTTCTGATACCTGGCTGTGTAAGCCATATAATTTGCCTACCCGAGTCCCAAAGAGGATGCCAAATACCTGTTTTTGGCCATGGTATCCACTTTCCTGGAGTTTTTATCTGGGGTGTGAAGCCAAAGGAATGTTAGCCTTGTCACAGGCTGCAGCCTGCACTACCCCAACATGGCTGCAATGACTATAAAGGAACTCTGCAGCCAAGCCGATAACGATACCTGCTGTCCATTCTCTTATCCACAGGAGGTACTGAATTAGGGATTTGTAAAATTGTGTGTGTCTGTTTCCCCAGGATTTATGAAGATGGATAGACAGCTTTTTGATGTCCATCATTTCCACAAAATCAGGCTCTTCATCCTCCTCTGCGGCTTCAACCAAGGGAAGCTGCAGGGTTTGTGCCACCTTGTAGAACAAAAGTGTGAAGGGGACTCAGAGAGCCTGGGAGGAGAGACACCTGAGGACTAGTCTGGGGAGATGTATGGTTCAATGAGCACATCCACACCCATTCATCGTCGTCGTCACCACCACCACCAGGATAGTCTTCATCTCCCTCCCACTCCTCATATAATCATCTGGGTCATAATTCGAGGAGACAGATCCGATCGAACTGACCGAACTGGCGGTATCGGTTTGGACGGAACTGTCTAAGTGATTGGACAATACTAATTGCTTTGGCTATTTCGTCCGCGGTTGAGAGTGGGATACAGGATCGAACAGTCAGACTTGCGCTTTTCTTTGACTGAACCGACCCTCGGGTTGGCTCTCCTTTGCCGAGGAGGTATCGCCTAGGTCAGTAGGCACCTCCTCAGGTTCGGCAAGAACCAAACCAGGCTGACCATCCGATTCTACGGACTTCTCTGCCTCCTTTCCTTCAGCCTACTTGGTCTTTTATCTAGAGTGGACTTAGGAAAGTTTTTACAGATTTGGCAGTCTGACTTGAGATCGTCAAACACAGATGAGGGTGGGAACGGCCTAGCAAGGCCTCCACCACTCAGTACAGTGTTGAAACCCAGTGGGACCGGTTTTCTCTTGGGTTTCTAGACATGGCCAACCTAACAAAATTACCCTATTGCAGCTTTCAAGCCAGGTAATAAAACAACTGATGGGTTACAAACGTGTCACGGGCTTTTAAAGAACCAGCAAGAAGTCCGGTTCTTTTGAAACCAAACAGTACTGGAACACCACACTAATCCCAGAAAATTTTAAATTAAATTAAACAAAGTCTTCGAAACCGGACCGATCGGAAGAACCAAGAAGACAATTTCACTTTTTTTTTTTTTTTTAACCAAAATAAAACACAGTCACTACCTATCTACATACTACCTGCACCTGTAGACAGAGGCTGGAAATCCAAAAATAACAAAAAATATGCAGTTTAACTTAACGCTTTTCTTTTACCGAACCGAAAGCAGAGGAATCTCCGGAGCGACTTCACTGTTAGGCAGAGTAAAGAATCTGACGGTTGCATTGGAAGTACCACAGACAAAGGTTTGAAAACCGAGCTCAAGCTCAACGCTCTATGCTTCTGTATAGAGTTAACTCTTTCCTCTCCGGGCAGTTTATGTGCTGGGGCTGACTGTATTATGTCTGAATACAGCAAGACTTCATGTTGTTTGAACTCCCAGTTACCTCCGGCTTACCCCCTGGAGGTGGGGCCACAGCTCCCGGTCTCCAATTCTAGAGTCGCGGGCATATACCTGGTTGGGAATGCGGCTGTGGCAAGTGAGAAGGCTCGGGAGGCTTCATGAGACAGAGGCTCTCCCTCAATTTTCTTGTTTTCTCCTCCTGGGAGGCGGAGCGTGCAATGGCGTCGGCGTCCGCCCGCCTCCATTGCATTTCGGCGCCCGGCAGCTCGCGGACTCCTGGCCTCTGCCAGGGGTCCTTCTTGCGACCAGCACTACCCCGCCCTCCCCAGAGATGGAGAGCAGTCCGTAGGATGCTCTATCCTTCTCCCCAGCTGGCCTTCCAACCACCAGAGTCCGCTCCAGAACCCAGGTCACGCGCTGGCAAGCGGAAGTCCTACCGCTGTGCCGATGGGCCGCACTGAAGGAGTATTTTTAAAACGACCCAAATATCAAACGGACACTATGGGATATTCCATGCATGACTTAGGGAAACTGAACAGGAGGAGATAAGTACTGACTCCCTCCTGCTTTCTCAAACATGGGGCCAGAGGATGAGGGAGTGCTACAGGACATACAGTCTCAACTGATGAGCAAACCGATATGGAAACATGGGATAATTTGGATATTCAGAACTATCTGAACTCGAATGATTTATTATGAGAACCTGAACCAGACTACAACAAGTGAAAACAGAAATGTAAATGTATTATTATATGATGTAAAGGTCCCTAGATTTAAACAAATGTGAAAAGAGATGTTCAGACCCAAATCAGTATTTTGTCCTCAGAGCTTGAATCCAAACATTACTGCATATAAAAACAAAGTATTAAGGGAAGTTAAAAGCTTTATGTCAGCAAAATTTATATTATTCAAACAACATGTCTCAATTAGAAAACAAGCATTGGATAAACTGAAATCCAATAGTGACCTGATAATTAAATCAGCTGATAAGGGGACAATACTGTAATCAAGCAGGGTTTTATTTAACTCTAAAATTGATTAGCGTTTTGTTCATAAAGTGCTAAAACACTGTGAAAATGCATAACACTTCCTCACTGTGTTTAACAAACAGAAAACCTATATAAATAAATACTTTCTGTACAGTTAGTATTGTCCCAAGAGAAAAACTACTAATCAATTATTTAAAACAGTGTCATGGATAGGGACTTTTACTGTACTGAGGTACATGAATTATTAAGTAACACGGACAATTATCAGTTATTGAATGGTAACCTGTATTTCATTATAGCTTGAATTACAGTCTATCCTTGAAAATAAAAATTAGAAGAAATCAGAGTCTGAGTTTCTATTTCTTATCTCTAATTTCCTATAAAAACAACTTTCTATATACTGCCCAAAATCCATTAGAAAAAAAAAAAAAAAACTTACAACCCCCCAGGCCAACTGATAGTGTCAGGAATTTGTTCCTCTCAGAAATAAGTGCCAATGTATTGATTGTTTCTTAAAAGAAGTGTCCAATGCTTACCATCGTATACAAGAGACATGATGCAAGTACTGGAGCAACTACTGGGCTTCAAGTGGGACCATAATATGTTATGGCTCACTATAGATGTTGAGTCTCTGTATACATCAATATGACAAGCAGATGGCTTAGAGGTATGTGAATATTTCCTTCCAAAGGATCCCTTAAAGTACAGACATGTCATTGACTAATTTTACAGGTGCTGGAATATGTTCTTAAAAGAAATAATTCTGAATTCAGTGGGTCATACCATCTACAAAAATGTGGTACCACAACGGGGCAGCAATGACCCCTCATTTGAACTTATTCATGGGAACACTGGAAGAGAAAGTAGTACTTGACATACAGCCAAATCCATTTTGAAAACATATTGTCAAGTGGATTTGGTTCATTGACTTATATATACTATGTATCTTGCAGGGCACAGAGGTGGAGAGTGCAGCATTAATAGATTAACTCATAACAACAACAGGAATTTAAAATTCACACACAAAAGCAGTGACACAGAAATTGAGTACCTAGATTTAATTCTAATAAGGAGTAACGATAACCAAATCACAGAGGCTTTAGAAAAGGTACAGCAACAAATAATTATTTGTTAGCAACCAGTTCATACCCTAGATCACTTAAAGAATCCATCCCATGCAGTCTACTTGTCAGATTACATAGAAAATGCAGTGATCATACCACCTTTGTTTTACAAGCTGACCAACTATGGGAAAGATTTTAAACAACGGATACAACGACAAACTATTAGACAGAGCTGTAGAAAGCAAGAGATCTAGACAGGAGGAGTTACTGGTTCTTAAGATAAGAACTAGAGATTTGGACTGAAATACTATCAGTCTTGTGACTAGGTACAATACAGTGGCAGGAACCATAGGGAATATTGTGACTAAATATTGGCCTATCCTAATAAATGACCCAACACTAGCAGGAACATTGGGAATAAACCAGAGTTACCTTTTCTAAAGGAAAAGTCTAAGAGATGATCTAGTACATAGTCAATTTTACAAGAACGTACTGGTGAATCAGATTTGGTTACGGTAAAACCACCAGGAATATATAAATGTGGCAACTGCAATATTTGTAACAAATGCCAACAAGGTAAAACATTCAGAGCCCCTACAAATCAGAGATTGGTACAAATCAGAATTTATATCCTGTGTCACTACTTTTGTGGTTTATGCACTTTGGTGTCCCTGTCAGCAACTTTACATAGGTAGAACTATCAGACCATTGAAGACTAGGATACAGGAACACATCAGGGATATTAGAAATGCAGATTTAACTAGCCCTGTTGCAACACATTTCTTTGACTCACATAATGGAGACCCTGTATCCTTGAGATTCACAGGCCTAGAAAAGTAAGAATTGGAAAAGAGGAGGAATCATCTGAACAGGCTAGAACAAACAGAAATGTTCTGGATTTATGTTTTGAGCATTGGGGACCAGGGCTCCACCTGGAGGATACCCACCAATACTGGCACGATGGTCTGCATCTGTCCGGAAGGGAACAAGTCCCCTGAGTGATCAGTTTAAATGCTTCACTGTGCTGCTTTTAACCAGCCAAGGGGAGGCACTGATAAGCAGCAGGAATTCCAGCCTCCCCTACAAAACAGGGTACTAAATGAGATAAGACCAAGGCAGAAGGTCAGTAGGGAGCAGGACTGGAGTAAATGGAGAAAGCAAAGTCAGTAAGGGCAGGAATGGGGCTACAAGAAGTAAAGCCATCAAAAGTGGAGAGTAATGAGTACCAATGCCCGTAGTCTGGGTAACAAGCTCTGAACTAGTGGCCTTCATGGAAGAGGAACAAATTGATATTGTGGCAATCACAGAAACATGGTACACACAGAACTATGACTGGGAAGTAAACATACCAGGGTACACTATCTACAGGAGGGACAGGGAGGGTAAAAGAGGAGTAGCAGCAGCTCTATGTAAGGAAGGAATCAAAGCAACAAAACAAAAGGGTAAACGGGAGGAGATGAAGCACTGTGGGTCAACATGAAGACAGGCAATGGCACCAATGATTCATCCCAGAATTCTAAAAGAACTAAAGGTAGAACTAGTGACACCACTGACTACCCTCTTTAACAAATCATGGGAGGATGGGTTGTATCCAAGGACTGGAAGAGGGCAGATGTTATTCCACTCTGCAAAAGTGGGAGCAAGGCAGAGGCAGAAAACTTCACACCTGTTAGTCTGACCTCAGTGACAGGGGAAATTATGGAATCACCAGAGGTTGTATACAGATCTCTCCCCATCTCAGGGGAGGAAATGGACAAGGAAATGATAGAAGGTATCCTTAGAATGGCAGAAAAAGGAGATACTTTTGATGGGGGATCTGAATATGCCAGATGTTCAATGGAGTGCATTTGCTGCAGCCACATCAAAGACTAGGGTCATCCTAGCTGCCCCTGCGTGGAGGCATGCCTTAGCCAACTAGTACTGGAACCCACTTGGGAGGGAGCAACTTAGACCTGGTAGTCTCAAATGGAGATGGAGAGAGGATCACAGATTTAGAAGTGGGTAGCCATCCTGGGAACTAGCACCATCAAACAGTATGGTTCCGATAAACACAGCAGTAGAGTCAAGCTATACAAAGGCAAAGGTCCTGGACTTTAGGAGGGCTGACTCTGCTAAAATGGGTAAGTGCCTAAAGAATGCACTAACAAATGGGCAGGAAGGAAGGGTGGAAGAACAATGGAGAATAATCAAAACTGCCATCACTGAGGCAACAAGCCTTTGTGTGAAGCAAATAAAAACAAACGATGTAAAAACCACTATGGTTCCTCAAAGAAGGTGGCAGGGAAGGTTAGGAGAAAAGATAGCATTCAGGAAGTACAATGACAGAGAACTGTATCAGTGGAAGCAGGAAGCCAGTCAGAATACCAAAGGCCCAAACTGAGGAAAAGATGGCCAACTCAGTTAAGAAGGGGGATAAAACCTTTATAGGTACAGTGCATCAGGGAGCAAAGGAAGATCAAGGGAGGGATAGAGAGGCTTAATAAAGGGTAGGGGGTTGACAGCGGGTGACTGTGAAAAGGCAGAGATACTTAATAAATATTTTGCTCAGTATTCACAAACAAGAGGGGAGGTACCTAAACCAAACAATAGAAACACTCTGGATAAGGGTCAATACCAGCACATTCACAGAAGGAGGAGTTCTGAAAGAACTCTAAACTGAAGGTGGACAAAGCAATGGGGCCTGATGGATTCATCCCAGAATTCCAAAAGAACTAAAAGGTACAACTAGTGACACCACTGACTGCCCTTTAACAAATCGTGGGAGGATGGGGTCGCACTCGAGGACTGGAGGAGGGTAGATGTTATTCCACTGCAAAAAGGGGAGCAAGGCAGAGGCAGGAAACTACACACCTGTTAGTTTGACCTCAGTGATAGTGGAAATGATGGAATCACTACTGAAGGAAAGAATTGTTGAGTACCTAGAGGCCAGAGGGGCACAGGACCCAAGGCAGCATGGATTCACAGCGGGAAGGTCATGTCAGACCTAATCTAATAGATTCTGACATGGTGGCCAAAATAGTAGATCAGGAAGGGGCTATGTGGGACATGGCCTACCTAGACTTTAGCAAGGCATTTGACACAGTCCCACACAAAGATTAATATACAAGTTAGCCAGCTAGGAGTGTGTCCCAAGATGGTAGCCTGGGTAAAAAAATTGGCTAGAGAACAGGACACAGAGGGTAATAGTAAATGGAGTCCACTCTGAAGAAAGTGGCGTCATTAGTGGGGAACCTCAGGGTTCTGCACTGGGACCGGTCCTCTTCAATGTCTTTATAAGTGACTTTGCAGGGGACTGGAAGGAAAAGTATGTTTCTTTGCAGACACACAAAGATCTGCAACAGGTTGATACACACAAGGTATGGAAAGGATGAGAAGGACTTGGCAAGGTTGAAGGAAGGGTCAAATGTATGGCAGCTTGATTCAATGCTAAGAAGAGCAAAGTAATGCACCTGGAAAACAAAACCCAGCGGAAGATTACACATTGGGGTGAGATACTAACAACAACAAACATGGAAAGGACCTGGGGTAGTCATATCAGATGACCTAAAGGTGCAAGCAATGTGAGAGGGCAGTGAGGAGGCTCGTGGATACTGGGATACATAGGGAGAGGCACCACCAGTAGAAAACAGGAAGTTGTTATTCCTCTGTACAGACAGCTGGTGAGACCCCATCTGCAGTACTGCATGCAGTTCTAGAGACCCAATCTCTGGCAAGAACATAGACAGGATAGAGGCAGTCCAGAGGGAGGGCAACTAAATGGTGTAGGGTCTGCACCAGAAGGCATATGAAGAGATACGTAAGGAGCTTAATATGTATACCCTCGAGGAAAGGAGGGAGAGGGGACATGATAGACACTTTCACGCACTTCAAGGGAATCAAAGTCCAAGAGGGTAACATCTTTCAGAAAAAGGTGTGTAAGAACAAGGGGCACAATTTGAAGATAGAAGGGGACGTGCCCAGAGGTAATGTGAGGAAGTATTTTTTCACAGAGAGGGCTGTGGATGCTGGAATGGCCTTCCTGAGGAGGCCGTGGAGTTGAAAACAGTGGGGAATTCAAGAATGCAGGAGACAGACATAAGGCAATTCTAGGGGTGGGGTAGGAGGAAGTAGGCTGTTGGTTAACTAGGATCTTCAACTTATCCATTAGGTAGGGAAATGGGCACATTGGGTGGGCCAAGTGGTCCTTATCTACCATCAAATTTTATGTTTCTATTAACACCGGATGGACTTAGAGAATGGGATCCAAACTCTTCTCTAGCAAATTGTGTACTGAATTGACATAAGATGTTTTTTGCCATTGATTCTATCAGCATGTTATTAACAGAGGACCCCATCCTTTTTCTTTCCTTCTCTCTCCCCAACTCCCTCTTAACTCCACCCCCTCCCCGCCATTCTCTTTCTTTTCCTGCCCTTTATAGATGGTTATGTGTCAGGTTTTGCTTTCCATATGTGAACTTGCTATACATGGCTTGGACCAGTGGATACTGCCCTCATCCCTTTTCTATCTACTTTTCAGCTATAAGATAAGAATTTGTTTTCAAAGCATTAATTGTTGTATGTGAATTAAAAAACGGAACCAAACAAATGTCAAACGGGTGAAATAATTTTTATTGGTCATTACCATTGCATCAAAAGCTTGAAAATGCCTTTTTGCACTTTGTTTAATGCTAAATGAGTTGCCCCATGCACCAAATACCATTATTATACTGGCAGTATAAGTCCAGAATAAATTTGAGATAAATTGTGATAATTTAAAAAATCAAAATCAAGCAATCTGATTAGCTGATGCAATTTATTGTGTAATTTTCAAACATTTGTCATTCAGTCCTGTTGCCAATGGTATTTGAAACATGGTAATTAATTTTCTTTTAAAGTTTGTTCACCAAGACCTCATTTATTATACTTTTGTTGTATTGTAATCTGATTGGTCGATATATGTGACATCACAAAATTTGAATCTGAGGTATAAATTGAGACTTCTAATGGCAAGACCCATCCGCCTGATAAAGCCTTAATTTTAAGGCCGTGACCTTATATAAAACTGTTGTGCCACTGTGATTGTTAATTCCATTGAGCTTTGGAATAGATCCTACATTTAGCATTTAGCAGCTTGGACTTGGTGTTATTCTAATACCTTCACTGGAGGGGAACAATTTCTCCTGGCTCTGGAGTGTGGAGGTTTTTTGTTTTGTATTCGCCTGCTGCCTGGGACAGCAGAGCTTGGCAAAATCGCAGAGGTAGGGGATCCAGTTCAGAGAGCTATAGAAGCAGAGGGAACCAAATCTGTCTCGCCAGAATGGTGTTATGAGAATCATAGACGCCCGTCCCAGACCAGTTTGAGCAGTCCCTCTGAACGAGAGGAAAGGGCAACAAGGCATAAAGAAATCTTCCTGTCCAGGAAAGAGAGATAACATGTCCCACCACACAGTTCCAGGACGTCGCTCAAAAGAGCAGTAAGAGGCAGTTTTGCATCTTGCAAAGAGGCAAATATGTCCAATTCGTCAGCCCCATTGGTGGAAGACATCATTTAGGGATGTCCGTAAGATTTACCACTGTGGGCCCATGCAGTGGATCTGCTCAGGTCATCCACAAGGGTGGTGGACACCCGGGGATGTGGCTACCAGAAAATAAATATTTCTTTGGATCGCCCAATTCCAGACCCTCATCGATTCTCTGCAGAGAGGGTATGAATGGGTACCTCCTTGCTTGTTTAGGTAGTGAACTACCATAGAATTATCTGATTGAACCAGAAGGAAACCGGGAAAAGGAGAGTCTCGAACGCCTGTAAGGTGTAGAGGACTGCCCTCATCTCTAAGACGCTAATGTGGAGCCAGGCCTCCACTGGCATCCAGGATCCGTGGACCAGACTAGCAGGAGATGAGCACCCTACCCTGTCAAGGAGACATCTAGTCAGAATGAGATATGGGACAGGAAAATGAAACGGCATGCCTCGCATTGTTGTCCCTGGACTTCCACCATTGTAGAGCCCAAAGAGCCAGGGAAGACATCAGGACCGAACATCAAAATCGTCCCTCTTCTGGTCCCACTGGACTCTCAGAGACCACTTAAGGACCATAATATTTAACATGGCACTGGGGACTGACTGAATCATGGCTGTCAAATATCCCAGGAGGCGCAGGTCTCGTGCAGAGACCAATATGTGGACTCTAGGCTGCACACCAAAGAATCAAGGCATCCACCCAAGCCATGGGCAAATATGCCATCCTCAAGGAGGTGTCCAACATGGCCTGATATACAGGAGGCATTGCGCTAGGTCCATTTTGGACTTCGATAGTTTACAGCTATCCCCACCTGGGCTTAACAAACTGCAGGGTTCAAGAAAGCAAGGACAGCAGCCTTTGGCGGAAGACACTTTCAGGAGTCAGTTGTCCAGGTAGAAAAGACAGTGGCTCAGAGAGCTGCTGTGACTGCCACTAGGCATTTTATGGATACCCTCAGGGTTGAAAGGCCGAATGGGAGGGCCTCAAACGATAAATGATGACCCCAAACAAAAACTGAGAAACCGCCTGTGAGCAGGGTGCATCAGGATATGGAGGTACACATCCTTTATATCAGGACAGCACAGCCAATCTCCCTTGTTCAGCAAGGGAGAAGTGTCGGAGAGACACCATCCTGTTGGTATGTGATATAGAGGCTGAGACCCCTTAGATCCAAAATGGGGCCCAAGTCCCCCTTCATTTGGGAACCAGGAAAATGGGAGTAAAATCCTACAATCCTTCTGTGGCACAGGAACTGGTTCGATGGCATCGCTTAGATTTGACATTCTGCACTGTACTCCTAATTTGTGGATATGTTCTTAATTGATGGTGCCCAGAATCTTGCACAATAATCAAAGAGTAGTCTGATAAGAGCGCTGTAAAGTGGCAGAATTATCCTCTATCCCTACTAACCATGTGCTTCTTAATGCAAACCAAGTATCCTGTATGCTTTCCTTGTGACATGGTGACAATGCATGTTATTCTTCAAGTCATCAGAGATACTGATCACTACATTTCTGAGGCAGATTTTAAAATTTGCTTCCAAAGGCATACCCTGCACTTCTGTTATTCGCAGAAAAGTGGACAACAGGACACAGAGGGTAATAGTAAATGGAGTACACAGTGAAGAAAGGGGGTTACTAGTGGGGTACCACATGGTTCAGTACATGGGCCGGTCCTTTTCATGTCTTTATAAGTGACATTGCAGAGGGACTGGAAGGTAAGAGTGTCTCTTTGCAGATGACACAAAGATCTGCAACAGGGTTGATATGCAAGATGGAGTGGAAAGGATGAAAAGGAACTTGGCAAGGTTGGAGGAATGGTCAAATGTATGACAGCTCAGATTCAACGCAAAGAAGTTCAAAGTAATGCACCTGGGAAACAAAAGCCCAGGGAAGAGTACACAATGGGTGGTGAGATACTGACAAAAAACAGAAAGAGACCTGGGGATAGTCATATAAGATGACCTAAAGGTGGGCCAGCAATGAGAGAAGGCAGTAAGGAGGGCTGGGAGGATACTGGGATGCATAGGGAGAGGTATCACCAGTAGAAAACAGGAAGTTGTTGTCCCTCTGTACAGACAGTTGGTAAGACCACATCTGGAGTACTGTGACAGTTCTGACACCCCATCTCTGCAAAGACACATATGGTGGAGGCTGTCCAGGAGGACAGCCAAAATGGTGCAGGGTCTGCAACAAAAGCCACACAAAGAAAGACTAAAGGAGCTTAAGATGTATAGCCTCGAGGAAAGGGGAAACATGAAAGAAACTTTCAAATACCTCAAGGGAAGCAACAAAGTCCAAGAGGGTAGCATCTTTCAGAAAAAGATGTGCAAGAACAAGGGGACACAATTTGAAGATAGAGGGAGATGGCTCAGAGGTAATGTGAGAAAGTATTTCTTCACAGAGAGGGTTGTAGATGCATGGAACGGCCTTCCTGTGGAGGTCGAGAGTCAAAACAGTGGGGAATTCAAGAAATGGGACAGACATAAGGCAATTCTAGTGGGGGTAGGAGGAAGTAGGATGTTGGTTAACTAGGATCTGCAGCGATCTGTTAGGTAGGAAATGGGTAGACTAGGTGGGCCAAGCAGTCCTTATCTGCCATCAAATGCTATGTTTCTATGTTTTAAGTACATTATAGCACATTTCACAATGTGACAATCTAGCCCACATTTGTGACCCTACTGCTCAATCCTAAGTAGCTTGTGCTGAAAATTTCTCTTCATCGCTGTTGACAACTGAACTCAACTTGGCGCTAAGTCAGCAAACTTTGTTAACTATACCACTCATAGAACTATGGTTACAGGTGAAACTTGTATTTTACAAAGTTTAGACCACAACTGGTTACAGTTAGTGCCTCACATGGTTATAAGACTATGAAGTCTGAGTATTTTGGTTCCATGCTTTAAAACATAAATAATCCCTCCAATCTTTGGGAAGGTTATCCATTCCTTTTCTCCTCAGATCCAGTCTCTCCCTCCCACTCTAAAGATTGGTGACTCCCTTGTTTTGGGCTCTTCTGCTGTTTCCAACTCTTAACTACCTGTGCCCTTTCTCTTATCCCTTCCTCCACCACCACTACCCTTCATTCCCTCCAGTCGCCTTCTTTTCCTTTGTTCTCCTTCTCTCCTATCACTCCTGCTGTTTTCCTAAAGGCCCTGCTTTCCTAAATCCACTAAAGGAGGCAGTCCTGATGGTCTCGATCCTAAGCTTTTCCTCACTCGGTACCTGCCACTGCTCTTCCCATTACCTTACTTAAAGCTCTCCTTCTCGCCTACTGTTCCAGACATCTGGAAACATGCTACTGTCATACCTATTTACAAAGGTGGCGATCCCACTTGTAACTTCCGTCCAATTTCTCTCCTTACTTTGAATTTGTTGATCTTGCTAAAGCTTGACACTGTGTTGCATTCCCTTCTGCTGGACAAACTTTTTATAACATTTGTAGTTTTACTTAAGGATTTTTCTTTTTCCACAGTGGTGCAATTAATACAATGAAAACTTATTGCTATACAAGATTCTTATATAATCAAAAAGGATGTCCAACTCTGTCATTTTCAAAGTCCTAAGTTAGGGCATTTTGTATCCATTTATGCTCCTCCCCCAATTACCTAAATGAGTCGCTTAACCATTTACTCAAAAACTGTATCTGGAAAGGTATATCACTGTACTGTGAGAGAGGAGAACCTGCAAAGAAGAACTCCTATCTAGTTTATACTTCTATTTAACTAACTACTTTTCGTTATGTTAATGCCAAACTAGGTGCAATCATCTAGTCTCCAGACCCTCTATCAGGGAACTATATCGAGTCTTTGAGTGGATATATGCAGAAACCAGATGTTCCACCTTGCTCATAAGTGTTTCTAGTTTATTCTGCAGTCTGGCTGTCATATTTTCCATCAAATAAATATCATACATGTTGTCTTGCCATTGTCTAATGGTTGGGGTGGTAGCCTGTAGCCATAGTCTGTTATTGCTTTTGGCCGTAAATAAAATGCTTGGCAGGTAAATTTGTTGTTTGTGTTTATACTCCGGGGGCAGGGGCAGGAGGATGGCCAACTCCAGGCTTAAAGGACCAAACTGGGACACAGCTCCCTCAATGTTTCAGGCATTTTGCCAATATTGAGGAAGGACCAGAATATGTGTGTATAGGTCGATAGGTCACAGTTGAATTGTCTCCAAATATATCGAGTCATGTGAGAGGAGGAATATTTGACGTTATTTGTGGGTATGGAAATATCTAGAGGCAGTCTTCCATCCATATACCCGCAAATATGAGACTTTGTAACTTGATGCTGTCTTTTCCGGATTGTTAACTCGTCGTCTGTGAGACAAATCTAGTGACATTTCTGCCTCCCAGTTAGCCTCAGAGATGTCCATTAATGTGGAAGGCAGATCTGTTAAAGTTTTATAAAACCCAGAGACCAGTTGGGGAAGGTTCTAATTGAATCTGTTCTAGTAATGCCCATATTGGGAGAGGAAATTGGGGGAGTTCGTGTAAGGCACAGTGTTTCCTGAGAAAATTTGTAAATATCTATAGAAATCATTTTGCTGTACATAAATTTTTCTCCTGTGTCAGAAAAGGTTTAAATATTCTCTCTATAGAACTGATGTGTGTAGATAAGTCCTTTCCTCATTCAACCTCGAACCCATGATCTAGTCAACCTGGTATAAAACTGGGATCCAATGCCAGTATCCCCATCCATTTAGCCTCCTCCGCTTGTTCTGCTTCCCTTAAAAAGTTTGTTCAATACCTCAGAATATTCATTGTGTATGAGGATGCGCTCCCAATTGCTATGTGATAATTCGTTGGAAAATACTGGAAAATCTAGGGTTTCGGGATAAGGCCCTTCTCAACACAGAGCAAGGAGGAGAGCTATTCTCCCCATGAGCCAGTTAGTCATGTGTCCCAATTGTGCTGCTAGTGCGTGAGGACCCACAGGTTAGGCAGCCCCCAGTCCCCCTGGTTTTTGGTAACAGTTTCTTTAGGGATATTCAAGGTTTTTTCCCCTGCCAAAGGAAAGGGGGGAGATGATCTTGTACCATCTACCAATTTCAGTACAGGAGGAAATCTAGGGCTATATTTTGGAACAAGTACAGTAATTTAGGTAGAACTGACATCTGAATGACCTGACCTGCTGCCCCAGACAGATCGGCAAGTGTCACCACATATGTAAGTCTGTTTTCAGCCCGTGGAACAAGGGATTATAGTTCTGCATCATCACAGTGCCCAGGTCATTTGTCAGGTTGATCTCCAGGTATTTTTGCTTAGATCTAAATTGGTTTTGAATGAAAAAATCTCAGGTAATGGTGTTTCATAGGGGTTACGGGTCTAAACTGAATATGAGGGATTACAAATTAAAACATTTTCAGGAAGAATCTTGCAACAAGTTGTTAGTTATAAATATCTGAGGGTGTATTTAGATACAAAATTTAAATGGGACAGTCATATAGATAGTACCTTGACTAAAGCTGGTAAGTGCTTGGGTCATTATATAGAGTAAGAAATAGTATGTCTTTGGAAATTAGAAAATTAGTTGTAACTGTTGTACTACCCATATTGAGTATGGTAATTTGATATATGGGTGCGCCTAAAGAGCAACTATATAAGCTTGATGTTATGTATAATAAATTAATTAGATTTATACTGGGAGCTGCAAAGAGGGCACATAAAGTAGATATGTATAAAGAATTAGACTGGCATACTTTGTCTCAAAGGCGGCTCTTAGTACAATTATGTTAATGTTAAATGTATCTCAGAAAAGTCCCTAAATATATGGCAGAGTCCATTAAAATAAAAAGACCTATTATGGTCTGCGCTTCTGCTAATTACTTGACTGTGCAGTCCCAAGTCGAGAACGGCTGGGGCGGGGGAATAAGGATATTTTTTTTTTTTTTTTTTTTTTCTAATATCGGACCTTCTATATGGAATAAATTGCCTGGGAAGCTTAGACCTTGAGGGAAATTTCCAGTTGCACCAAATTAAACAATGGCTTATCGAAAATATTAGTTATGATGGGAATAGTTTGAATCTTAGGATGGTAGATTGTAACTTGTATTAAATGTATACTGTGAATTAAATTATTGTTTTTGTATGTTCTTCTTGTCCTAGTTTGTTTTATGATTTGGAACTGTGTTATATTTATTGATGTATAATTATAGTGTATATGTGTTTTCCTTCGTTATATATTGTTAACTTATAAGAGTAACTGGAAATGACACCTGATCTCACTGTAAAGGAGCTTCGCTCAGTGGAGATATCCTTATTCATTTTTGTATGAATACAAATTTTTACTACTACTACTACTAGGTGTTTTATCAGCCGTTGTTCTATTTCTATGGGAAGGCTTTCTAAGACTTAGGGTGGAGTATATAAGATTGTTAGTACCTCCATTTTATGCAAATTTATTTTATATCGCATAATCTGTTCTGTTCTCCAATTCCATTTGAAGAGCTACTAGAGATGTGTCGGGTGTAGTTAAATACAGTAAAAGATCATCCACATAGTAGGCTACTTTAATGAAGCCAGATTGATCTGGATGCATCGGTGGTAAAATATCTAATCTGTGCACTATGATGCTAGTGTAAATTTTATAGCTTTGATTTAAAACAGAAATTACACGACAGGAATCACAGAGATGTTGCAGTTTGTCTGGTTTCAGGATTGCCAAATGGCTGCGTGTTTCAAGAAGTGGTACTCAGCTGTTTTGTGGCTTTTGTAGGACTAGTAACAGTCAGTCTTTTATTAAAGGAAGAGTTGCCTTATAGAATTTCTTCCATACCCATCTGGGCCAAGAGATTTCGCTTTTCAGGTTTTTGATAGTATACATGAGTTCTTGGATTGTGATTAGTGCGTTATCCTGGATTTATGTTCCTCCTAGGCGAGAGGCTGGATCTTCGCTAGGAATTTGTCTGTTTCTACCTCTGATGTTTGGGTGTCCTATGTGTACAAATCTTTATAGTATTTCCTAAATATCTCTAGTATTTGTGAAGTTCTATTAACTATCTTGCCTGTATGTGGGTCTTTTATTTTAGTTACAGAGGACATTTGTATCCATTTTCGAGGTGGTGTCTAATATTTTAGAGGCTCATGCCCTCCCTCATAGTACTTTTGACTTAGCCACATGAGGGCCTGTTCCATTTTCTCTGTTAGAAGTTTTTGTATCTTTGTTGGGTTTGTATTATTAAATCTTCTAGGAGAGGTCTCCTGACTATGTGCCATCTGGAGGAATTTTAATCTTGGGCTTCTCCAAGTGCCTCTTCGCACTGCCTCTTTTGCATGTGGCACATATAATTATACGACTCGCATACCACTTTCAGTGTGTCACACTTTAGCTGAGGTGAGATCTGGGGAAGCAGTATTCTGGAGAATCTCGGGATCTTGTTTTCCAGTAGTTCCTTGAAGTGTCAGTGGCTCAGCAGGTAGTACACTCACCTCTGAGGCCAGGAGATCAGAAGCTGTGGGTTCTATCTCAATACTGACACTGTAGTGCAGCATGGGGAGAGTGCACCCTGAGGTGCAGTCTTGCAGATGAGATGTTAAACAGAGGTCCCACCTGCTTGTTCTAGTGGTAGTTCAGGTGGATGTTAAAGATCCCATGGCACTTCTCGAACAGTAGGGGGAATTTCCCTGGTGCCCCAGCCAAATTTCCCCATTCACTAAAAAATACCACCAACAGCTTAATCTGGTTCAAGCCAGTGGCATTCATCTGTATCCCTCCCCAGGTCGTGCCTGAAAAGAAAAAAAAAAGGCAGAATTTGTCTAGTTCACTTACCCGGTCAACAAAACCAAATAAATAAATTCTGGGTCCCTTGTTAGGGAATTATTAAATCTCCAATAAGTGTTTTTCTTTTCCTGTTCTAGTGTTAGCTTCAAGATGATAGGGCATGATCTGATATGCATATAGTATCTATTTCTGACTCTGAACTAAGTCCATGTGTTCACTGCTGACACAAAGTAGTCTGACCTAGTGTAGAGCTTATGTGCATGTGAATAAAAAGTGAATTGTCTATTCAAGGGTTGCAAATGTTACCACATGTCCACTAGATCCACCTCTTTAAGTTGTCTTCGGAGGTATTTCTGCCCTGATGTGAGAGTGGGTTGCAGAATAGTCCAGGGAAGGGGTTTAGCAAGCAATTATAGACTCTTCCAATTATTTAGTATTTCCTGCTTGTGTGTTAAGATTGTATTCAGGAGGTACTGGATAGCTGAAGCTGGCACTTCCTGTGGGATATACATTATTATATACATACATATATATATTATATACACACATATACATATATACATACACACACACACATACAATACATTTATATATATATATATATATATATATATATATATATATATATATATATATACACATATATACACACACACACACACACACACACACACATATATATATATACACACACATAAAATATATATATATATATATATATATATATATACACACACACACACACACACACACACACACATATATACACATATATATATATATATACACACACACACACACACACACACATATATATAACACACACACACACACACATATACATACATATACACACACACACACACACACACAATAGTAGAGTATGTGTATAATGTACATACATATACATACACACACACACACACACACACACACACACACACACACACACACACACTCTACAGATAGTTAGTGTCTGGCCATTAGGTACCTATTGCTACTGCCAGTCTATCCTCCTTGTCAGAATATTGCTGTGTATTCTGCAAGTTAAATTGGGGTACTTTGGTATCAGGGATGGCTACATCCCCTCGCTGCCTGCCATGCTGGTATGCAGAGTCTATTACCTGTGAAAATCTGAATTTAATCAGCTTTTGATGCTCTGGGGTAGATAAATGAGTTCCTGGAGTAATAAATAAAATCAATAAATAAATAGGGGTTTCAAGTTATTCAGGGCCATCATTGTCTTATGTCGCTTGATTGGTCCGTCAGGCCATTAACATTGTGAGAAATTAATTTTACTTTATTACTCATATTGTATCAGTGTTGGGTCCGCTTAAGGTTCGCTAAATTTTTCTCCTTCAATATTTGATACTCCTCTCCATGAGTCCCAACTTTTTTTTTTTTACTCCTGTAATTCAAAGTTAACATTCACTTATTTAACAAGTAGAATCTGTACCATGTCATCCAGTTTGCACCACTATTTCTCTGTGGAAGGGGTAGGTCTGATGTTTGAACTTTAACCATCTAATATCCAAAAATACAAAGGGACATGCCAACTGGGCTTGTCCAATAGTCTTTAACTAAAACTAAGTACACTGGGCAGCGATCTAATCCCGGTCTACTAGAGACTTGACTTCCAAAATATGGAATGGAGTACTAACCATTCCAGTGGTTTTAAGACCGTTTCATCTTCTCAAAGGGAAGCCCTTCCCGTTGGGAAATTGCCTTTGGGTGCCCACTGCCCCTAAAAGGGTAAGGAGGGCTGTCAAAGAAAGGGAGTAAGATAGGGAAGAGCTGAGGTAACCATGGGTTATAATGGAATAAAATAAAAAGTGTGGAGAGAAAAGGTTTGTCATCCGAGGGCTGCAAGAGATTCCTCTCCTCCATCTACAATCAGCACCTTTAATAGTTTTACTTAAGGCCTGTAGGGTATGACTGTTGCAGGTATCATTATTTATTATGGGTACATGTTAATAGTTTGCCCAAGCATGCTCAGTAATTACAGTCACAGGTAAGGGAGGTAGTGCACGGTGGAAGTGAGACTTATAGGCTCCTGGACTGGTCTCCAGGGGTGCACTGGCACTGGGGATTCAAGCCCTAAAATATCTATATAGTTCACAGCCTTCTATTCTGAACCCCATGACTCCATTGTCAGAATCTACCCTGATGGTCATTCATCCTTTAGTACAGGGGCAGATGTTATATGGCAGGATTCCCTATGATAGTCTCAATTTTTCAGGTCCGGCTGGTGAGTTCAGGGAGGAGTGCAGCAGAGCCGGGTGGCTGCAGCACCCAGGCCCCCCGAGAGCACAGGGTATACGGGAGGTGGTAGCCCACAGATCCCCAATATGTACAGAGGCCCCGCAGAGGGCGATGTCCCGCATCCAGGAACAGAGTCGCCAGCACACTGAGGCCCTGCTGCAATTCGTAGGTCCCCATCCTTCGACTCCAGCACTTCAAGGTCCCACTCCCCCTCGACCCTGGACAGATGTTTGGCAAAGGGACCTCTGCTGATGTCTGTCAGGTAATTTTCATTGTTCTGATCTCATCAATGCAATTTCTGACCCAGATGCCTATACTGAGAGGAAGGATCTGTATTTACAGATCTACCTTTAGACCGAGGCGCCAGATGAGGACAAGCTCCCTGGTGTCTCCTCTAGCCCTCCTTCTGAGGTTATCAGTCTGTCCAGGACCTAGGGGAAATTAGAGTGCAGGGCACTGTACAGTGTAAATGCTCTGTGAGACCCTGCCCATAGGCCTATCAGCCCCTATTTAGCAGGTGAAAGATAGCCACAGACTCAACTCGCCCTTCCCTATCTAGCAGGGGTCAGGGCAGGTAGGTTTGCTGGAGCTCTCCACTGTGTTCTCTCATTTCTGGCCAGAGTATTTGGAGCAATGACCTCCCGCTGCAGGCCTCAGGCACAGCATAGCCTCCATCCCTGGGACAGGATTCACACCCCCACCCAGGCCATGAGTCCTTCTGTGTTCCAGTATTTGGTGGGTATGGCGTCAATCCCCATTCTCCCCTGCCCCCACAAGCACCCAGTGCCCCCAGCCACTCCCACCCACACCCCCACCCACCAACAGTACTCACTGCGCCACCTTCCTTTGTGTTTTAGGACGCCTTCAGTCTGCTGCTGGGGTACTATGCTGGAGTTTTTTTTTTGAGGGAATCCAATATCTCCTACTGTGACCTTAAATGCCAAGTATGTAGCTTTCCAGCGGGAGTCCAAGCGTGGCCTCTGAGGAAGAGCCATCCCATGAGGCAGCACGTAGCCTCTTTGTATGTCTTCGGCTATCCTCCTGCTGATGCATAGCTCTGTGGCCTCCTGGAAACCGTGATAATCACCCGTGTTGGAAAAGGAGTGTGGAATTTCAGCGTTTGTTGTCTACGGAAAGGCAACAGTGGTGAGTACTCACAGCAGTTCTGCATCATTGCAGGGCGTAATCACAGTCTATAAAATTCTGTTTTCCCATAAAATATTTTCCCTCCAGTCCACGCTTTTTTCAGAATGAAGCTCTATTGTTTGGAATCTCAGGAAGCGTACAATTATTGACTGGGGCCTGGCTTCTGGATTTGTAGGTCAGAGTCCCAGCTCTATGTACACGCTCCATTTCTAGTTGCAGAGGAGTCCAGGAGAGCAAGGTATATAGTAAGGACACCATGAAAGTTTTAATGTCTGCCTTTCATTGTTTTCCGCACCAAGCAAATGCGAATGTTTCTGGTCTGTGCCTGTTTTCAACATCTTCTTACCCATCTACTATCAACTGACAGATGTGTAACTTGTGCTATTGTGGCTCGGAGTTCTTTTAGCTGCAAGTTTTGTTTGTCTGACTTCTCCAGTGCAGCAGTGTGGCCTGTTAGGGATTCCACAGATGTCTGGATGTCAGTCACTGTGCCATGTAACAATCTTATTTCTGTTTTGAATTCTGATTTGAAATCTGAATTTCCATCAGGATTCTATCCAGTCTGTTGTTAGGTCATCATATTTTTAAATGACCGTCTTCGTTTTTGGGTTTGGCTGCAAGCGACCGCAAGGAGTGGTGAGAGTCGGCGAGGTTTCAGAGTCAGACACCTCCGACATTTTTCTTGGTATCTTGCACAGCAACACGAAAATCTGTAGCCTTGATTGTTTAGCATGGCTCGCCTAGCTATGTTTAAGGCGATTTAGATTTATTGCTGCGGATTTGTGGAGGATTCATGTGGTCAAGATGGAGAGTTCAATGCTCAGGCAGCCATTCACGCTGGAGGTAGAACCAGCCTGCCAGACAAACTTAAAGCTACAGGGCCTCTCTGACTCTTCAGTCAGCTGGTTTTGTTCCCACCTTAAAAGGCAGGTTTCAAGTTGTCCAGATAGGTAAATCCACCTTCTCCTCCCATTAGCTCAGGCGTCCCTCACGGGTCTGTCCTGGGTCCTATTTTCTTTTCAATATTCCTAAACGACCTACCCTCTGTCTGTTCCTCTCTGTCCATTCATACATATGCTGATGAGTAATTTTTTGCTTCTGGCTCCTCTCCCAGTGACCTTACCTCCCGACTACAGTTGGATTTTGATAACATTCAGCACTGGTTCAAGTTAAACCAACTGTCTCTTGATGCCAAAAAAAAAACAGTCTATGACTTTTGGTACCCGTCAGAGGCTTGCCAAGCTATTTAATACCCTGATGGTGCTAAATTTGAAGAGGTCTCCTCTTTTAAGTGCCTCAGGGTCTGCCTTGACCAGTAGTTTGATTCCTCTGTGCACACTGATGCAATTCACCATGAGCTTCACCCTAAGCTTGGTGCTTTGTAGAGGAACAGAGTGTGTATACTGCCTCTGCCCGCCGAGAAATTGTATGAATTATCCTTCCAAAATTGTATGAATTATCCTTCCAATCTTTGACCATGGTGACTTAGTCTACTGTAGTGCCCCTAAAACCTCCTTGCCAAACTGGACCCCCTTTTCATTCTTTCTGTCACTTTGCTTTAGATTGACCCTTTCGTACTATTGCTGTCTTTACTCAGCTCTTTCTGTCCCCTTTTGATGCTAGGTGCCTTTCTCATTGTATTGTTCTATCTCACTTACTTCCTTTCTTGACAATTCCTCCTTATCACACCTTCCAGTCTGGCTTTAGAAAATCCTACTCCACTTCTACCTCCTCCTTCAGTTCACTGATTCCATACTTACAGGCATGGATAAAGGACTGATGTCTTCTGTCTTTTTTTATCTCACTAAAGCTTTGACACTATGCTGCATCCCTTCCATTGGACAAACCTAAAGCTGCTGGCCTTTCTGACTCTTCAGTCAGCTGGTTTTGTTCATACCTTAAAGGCAGATCTCAAGCTGTCCAGATAGGTAAATCTACTTCACCTTCTCTCCCCATTAGCTCAGGCGCCTTTTAAGGGTCTGTTCCTTGGTCCTATTCTCGCCTCCATATTCCTAAATGACCTACCCTCTGTCTGTTCCTCGACGTCCATTCTATATGTATGCCGATGACACAGTTCTTTTGCTTTTGGCTCCTCTCCCAAACTTTACTTTGATTTTGACAACATTCAGCGTTGCTTCAAAATAAACCAACTGTCTCTTAATGCCAAAAAAGAAGTCCAACTTTTGGTACCCATCAGAGGCTTGCCATACTTACTTCTCTTCCCTATTTAAATAATCTTGATGGTTCTATATTTGAAGATGTCACTTTCTTTAAGAACCCAGGGTCTGCCTTGATTGGCATCTTGATTTCTCTGTGCACACTGATGCAATTCACCATAAGCTTCATCCTAAGCTTGGTGCTTTGTACAGGAACAAAGTATGTATTTTGCCTCGCCCGCCGAGAAATTGTACTAAAATGATCCTTCCATTTTTGACTACAGTGACTTAAGTCTACTGTAGCGTCCCCAAAACCTCCCTTGCCAGACTGGACCTCTTTTTCGCTCTTTTTTGCCATTTTGTTTTAGACTGCCCCCATCATACTCACCACTGCTCTCTTTACTCAGCTCTTTCTCATCACTTGATGCTAGGCACTTTTCCCCATTGTGTCTCTTTTTTGTCCAGATTCTGGTTTGCCTTTCCTTTCATCTCATAACCCTTCTTTCCCTCATCCTTCCTCCTACCCTCTTTGCAACAATCCTTACATAATATCCCTCCTTGAAAATCTACTGCGGTCAATCTGCTTTTTCTTTCACTTTCCTAAACGTTGGTCCTCCATTACCCTTTCTATTCATTCTTCCTCCTCTACCTCCTCCTTAAAGTATCTTCTTTCTGACTTTTGTCGTCCTACTTGCAACTGCCTTTGACCCTCCTCCTTTCTCTATTCTCTCGCCTTGCCCTCTCTTGCTGTTCCATTTCTGGTTTTATTTCTGTGTACATTGAGAGCATTTTATTTCTCTAGTTTTGCCTTCATTTACTTTTTGCCTTACATACTTGATTCTGCTTGTATTACTTTTTGTTATTATATTGTTAGCTATCGCCTATCTCCCCTCTCCGCTTCCCCAGGGCTCATCTGGAAATGAGCGATCAGCTCACTATGCACTTCCTACTTAAACTTTGTAAATAAATAGATGTCTTTTTTTTTTTTTTTTTAAGCATTTATTTTCCAGTGCAATGCCCTCTTAGGAATGCTAAAGTGCTATATTAATTAGTGAGGTGTACTGTACTCTATTGTTTTTCTGTCCTGTCAGTGTATTATGATCTATAGTTCTATAACCCTGACTGTCACCCAGGTTTGATACCCTACGTATTGTCTCAGTCATGTAATGTTGTTATGAAATTTCAATATTATTAAAAAATTTAAAAGTACTCCTCAGGGATGCTTCAATATATACAATGTGCTCACACAATCCATAAGATCACAATGCCCGGTTTGAAGCGTGGCAAGATGAAACTAATTTATCTTTCATTCCCAACTGGCAGTAGCAGCCTTACTGTCTCCAAAGCTGGGTAATTATTTTTCAGGATGACATTTTAGAAAGGGAAAGGACAGTATTTCAGCTCACTGAGTCAGCAGCCTGATCTCATCTACTTTTCTGGAATGCCTTGCACCCTGCATTCAGGTATTTTGTGATGTCTAAACCAGGACAGCGTGGGTGCTGAGGGATCGCTTTCATTTTGGTCTGTTGTAGACTTTAACAAAACCACATTTCAACCAACAAGGATCTCGTTAGAAAAGTGGCAACTCTGATTGGAGCCTGGGTCACTGACAAATCAAAACTCACCCCTCAACTAACAAGAGCCTTGTTAGTTGAACTGTTGCTTGATAACAAACGAGACAATATAAAATAAAACGAGAATGAATGAGTGCCCTTACTAACTCCTGTTGAGCACACTTGCACTCTCCCCAATTTAGACATCACAAAACATCTCGAGATTGGGGTACTCACTCAAAGAAGGACAACTCAGGCTGCTGGCTTCATGAAAATAGTTTCAAAATTTATTTGGCTGTTTAGAAGCAGGTAAAGCTACTACTGACTGCTTGGGTATTTCTGCAAGTCAAGCAAGACTGAGCTCACTGCTGCAGGTAATCTGGACGGAGTTTCTATTGGGGGTCAGTTGCCTCAGCAGCCCCGCCTTGGGGGACAAGAAAGGGCAGATTTGGTCTTGGCTGCTCCTGGGGAGTAGGCTGTCCAAGTCAGGGCTGAGCTACAGGGTGAATGTCGGTGACAAACAAAAAGAAATAAAAAAAAGCATTACAATGGTATGATTCTCCTCAACGAAGAAGCTGTAGAGCACCTCTTAAAGTGCCTCCCATTTACTTTTTGGCAATTTCTCAGACTGCAGTATGGTTTTATGCTGTGGAGGTAGGTCTTCTTTAAAACACACACATATATACACCCACACCCACACCCACACCCACACTCCACAAATAGCATACTCTCCACAAATAGAGCAAAGACTGCTATAGCTTGAGGCAAAACTTAATTTATTACTCCACACATGAAAACAGATGACTTTACTGCACCTCAGTCAACTTGTTCAGTGAAAATCGATGCAAAACAGTGCAACTGTTACAGAGCAGTCTGCTCATCCAAAGCCCAAACCGCAACCCAGGCACTTCAACTCTTGTGAGCCTTCGCCAGAGGGTGTTGTCAGTTTAAACCACCTTAACTGGTTTCTCTATGGATTTATCCAAGACTACAGTCACACACTTGAAGCTTACCAGCTCAAGAAATCCAAAGTCAACAGACCAAAGCACACACACACTGTACTCAATGCTGGTGACAATAGTCCTTATTTGCATTCCATGCTGAAACAGCAACAATTGCAGTTATAAAGCACAGGAATTCAACAGCCTAACAGTTCAAGGAGCACTTAACCAGAACCATCCAACAAATCTGATCTTAAGGTGGAGTAATAAAAAAATAAAAAACCATGTTGAAAATTTAGGGTCAAAAATCTCAAAAGAACAAAGCTGTGATGCAATGTTGAAATTCTTCAATGTTTGCTCATAACTTTACTATGTTTCCATATTTTGACCCGACATTTTCAACGAGCCTTTTTACCTCACCTACATGAGGTGGAATTTTCAAATCCCTCAGAAACATTTTTCTACAGTCACTCTGTGAAACACCTTTAGGACAGGATTTAAAAATTCCAAGTGTCTTGATCATATACTGAAGACATAATAAGATTGAAAATATGGGGTCAAAATTTCCAAAAATGACAAAAAAAAAAAAAAAAAAACCACCATTTTCAGTTCAGCTAAGCCCTTGCGACAAGAATATATTTTAAATCAAGGATGGAAGTGAGAAAGAAAAGTGTGGCCCACCAGGAATTGAACCAGACCCCTGGTAATACTGCTCCAGTGCTCTAACCATTAAGCTATGGGGCTACATGGTCAACATGCCTTAGGCTTTCCTTAAATCCACACAAATTCCTTTCTCAAGTGTTGTGCAATCCTGTAACTTAGGAACATATCAGAAATACAAACAGACCACTTCTCAGTGCAGCCATGCACCTGCCAGGCAAATTTTAATATAAAGACAGAAATGACAAAGGAAAAGTGTGGCCCACTGGGAATTGAACCCAGACCCTAGTAATACCGTTCCGTGCTCTAACCATTGCCTATGGGCCCATGTGGTCAGCAGGCTCTTTTTTTTTTTTTTTTTTTATTTTAATACAAAAAATGACAAAATCCTTCAATGTTTACTCCCAAGCTTTGCTGCTTTACCAGACTGTGAACCTACATTTTCAACATAGCCCTTTTTAACCCTCTACGCCATGAGCATGATGAAAAATTACTCACCTTAGTAATTGCTTTTCTTCTCATGGAGTCTTGCTATATTATAACAATAGCAGTCAGCCACTGCAGCTGAACTGCCCCGGAGAGGAAGGAGTTAACCCAGAAGATCTGGAGTTCTACAGCACGGCGCTTGTGTCTAAAGTTTCATCTGGCAGTTTCAAATGAAACTGTCAGATCTTTACGAAGCAACATCAAAGGACGGAAAGTCTGTGTGGAAAACTACACTAGCCCATGGCTACCTACTAGTAGTAATAACAACAATATAAAGAACAAAGAAACACCTAGAGCCATAATAACAAAAATTGATGGTATTATGGTCTGCTTTACCACCCTTGACAAGACATATGAACCCCCTTCCCCAAAGACTCAAGTCCAGGAAGGGGCAATATAAATAACCTAAATGAAACAATCTAGATCCCTAACCCAAAGGAAAAGAGGGTAAGGGAAAACTACAATGGCATGACACAGTGCTTGCACCAATTCGCCACCCCTACCCAAGTAGAAGTTCTGAGAGGGGCAGGAGGGAGTGAGATAAGCAAGACTCCATGAGAAGAAAAGCAATTACTAAGGTGAGTAATTTTTTCTTCAAACACCATGAAGTCTTGCTATATTATAACAATAGCAGATTACACAGCAGTACCTCCATGGAGGAGGGTCAGAACCTACTTAGAAATAGGCTCTGAAGCACAGCTGTGCTAAACTGAAAGCATCTCCTCCTGGACTGGACATCCAGGGAATAATGCTTGGTAAAGGTGTGAACCTATCTTCCAGGTAGCAGCTTGACAAATCTCCAGAATGGGATGTCTCTAGCAGCCGCTAGAGACGCAGCTGTACCCCTGGTGGAGTGGGCCCTCAATCCTGAGGGGGTACTTCACCCAGTTTCTGATAACAGAATTGGATACAAGAAACAATCCACCTTGCAATTGTTCTCTTAGTGGCAGGTTTCCTTGCCAACCTCGCCATAGGTAAGAAAGAGTTGAGGGATTCAACCTATGACCCTGGTGCGCCTACATAGTAGCTTAAGGCTCTTTGACATCCAAGCTGTGCAGTCTCCTCTCACCTGAGGAAGAATGCTCAGTGAAAATACTGGAGAGAGATAGATTGATTCAGGTGGAAATCAGAAACCACCTTAGGCAAAACTTTCTATTAGTCCTAAGGACTACCTTATTCTCATGTGAAAGAGATAAAATCTTCTTCCAATGACAGGGCCTGTAGCTCACTTATGCCTGGCAGAGGTGATAGCTACTAGGAAAACGGTTTCCAAGTTAAATACTTGAGCCTGCAGAAGACAGAGGCTCAAGGGAGCTGCATTAGCTGAGCAATGCAAATATTCAGGTCCCAGGTGGAGCTGGTTCCTCAAAAGGAGGGTTAGTATGAAGTAACCCTTTAAAAACTTGGAGAACACTGGGTGAGAAGAAAGGAGGCAGGCTTCCTGCTGACACACAAAAGCAGAGACAGCTGCCAGATGAACCTTCAGGGTAGCTGGTCTAAGGCCTAGGGAATCTCAGATGGACCAAACAGTCCAGTAGAATGGGAAGATCAGCAGATTCTGGGACAATCTGCCTCTCAGAGCACCAGATGGAAAACCTCTTCCACTTAGAATATAAGTGGTTTCCAGTGGAAGGCTTCCTGAAGCCTTTAAATATCCATGACACTTTGAGAAAGGTGTAAGTCAGCAATTCTAGCCCTCAAGAGCCAAGCCTTGAGGTGGAGGGATTTGAGGTCCGGATACCACACTCTCCCTGTGCACAGGCCAGTAAGTCGTGGACTCTGGGCAGGCTCAGGGCAGGGTGGACTGCCAAGGACAGGAGCAGAGGGTACCAGGGCTGTCTGGCCTAATCTGGGGCAACTCAGAATCACTCTGCAAGGTTGAGATCTGATTTTACTAGTACCCTGAAAAGGAGAGGAAAGGGGGAAAGGCATACAGGAACTTCCCTTCCAGTCCAACAGAAAGGCCCAGAGGACTGAGCCCAGAACTGAGGCCTGCAACAGAAGAGAGGAAGTTGGTGGTTGTCTGGGGCTGCGAAAAGATTCTATCTGAGGAGTGCCCCATCTGGCAAAGACAGACCCCAAGCACTTGTGGATTCAGAGCCCATTCTGTGATGGCCCTGAGAAATTCTGCTGAGGGGCCCGCCAGGACATTGTCCTTCCCTGGGAGATGAACCGCTATCAGGGAGGTGTTCAGGAGTAAGCCAGAGACCACAACTTCATTGCTCGGTGCACAAGGCTGAAGACCGAGTGCCCCTTGCTTGTTGATGTACCACATTGTGGTGGTATTGTCTGTCCTGACTTGAACCACTTTGTTCTGGACAGAATCTGAAACACCCAAGAGCTAAAAAGACAGCTCTGAGTTCCAAAAGATTGATGTGGAGCAGAGACTTGAGGAGACCATACCCTGAGTGGCAAGGTCGCCTAGATGAGTCCCCCACCCTAACAGGGAGGCATCCGTGGTGAGGGTGAGGGAGTGAGAAATGGGAATGAAGGGAATCTCTGTCTTAAATTGCTCTGGACCTGCCACCAGTGGAGGGCTAGGATCAGAGTTTGAGTAACTGGGACCAACTTGGTAAGAGGGTCCTTCCTTGAGACCAATAGGCCCTCAAATGGAACTGAATGTCCCTCATCTGGACTCTTGCTCCCTGCACGACAGCTGTGGAAGCAGCCATGTGCCCGAGTGCAGAAAATGCCTTGCTGGTCGAGAGACCAAGAGGGTAAAAGAGGATGCCAGGGCGATGAGTCTGTCCACCCTTTCCGAGGGAAGAAAAGCCCTGGCTAACCTTGTGTCTAATTCTGCCTATGAAAGTTAGGACCTGAACTGGTTCCAGAACTGACTTTGGTAAGTTTAGCAGGAATCCCAGGGAAGTGAGAAGCTGCTGGGTGACTTGCAAGTGGGATTTCACCTGACCTGGAGACTGACCCACAATGAGCCAGTCGTCCAGGTAGGGAAACACAGCAACCCTTGCCTTCTTAAGTGAGCCACTACTACAGCGAGACATTTTGTGAATACCCTTGGCGCAGAGGTAAGGCCAGGGCATTGCCCTGAACTGGTAGTGGCCTGAGGGCAGTTCAACCTGAGGTACTTTCGGGAGAAGGCCTGATCAGAACATGAAAATAGGCATCCTTGAGGTCCAGGGAAGCTAGCCAGTCCCCTGGCCTTAGGGAAGGCAATATCATTGCCAGAGGTCAACATTTTGAACTTTGGTTTCAACAGATGCTTGTTCAAGTATCTTAAATCTAGAATGGGCCGCCATTCTCCTGTCTTTTGGGGTAAGAAAGTATCTTGAATAAAGCCCCTGCCCTGATGGCAAGGAGGAACCCTTTCCACTGCTTTGTAGTCCAGCAGAGCAGAAACCTCTGCTTCCAAAGCAAGGGCTTCTGAAGGATTTGCAGGTGGAAAATGCCTGGCTCTCATCTTTGGAAAGTGTTTGAAGCTGAGAACCAAACCCTGGCCTATTACCTCCAGAACCCATCTGTCCGAAGTTAGGACAGCCAGTTCCGCTGAAATAGGCCAACCTGCCCCCACTGGTACAGGAGAATCGGCCCTGGACACCCCATCAGGGTGCCTGCTTAGCAGCAGCCTTAGGCTGAGGGAGGAGACGGTCCACTTGTGCCACGCCTACCCCTGCCTCTGAAGAAACCTCTGTGAGACAGCAGAGGGGCTTGAAATTGGTAAAAGGCCTGAAAAAGGGCCTGCCCCTACCTCTGGGAGCATGCCTTTGTGGCATGGCATGCTTCTCCTTAGCCTGGGCACTTTTGTAGGTAGTTCTGTATTCATCCATCTTTTTCATATAGTTTTCTGTTTGCTCCCCAAAAAGAGAATTTCCCACTACAGGAAAATCCATAGCCTTTGCCTGGGTATCTTGGGACAGATTAGTGCATCTAAGCCATGCCAACCTCACGGAAGCTACAGAAGTGGCCATGACCCTAGAAGAAACATCATTAACATCAACAGCAGTATGAAATTGAACTTTAGAGGCTTCAATGCCATCAGCAGCCACCTGTTCCAACTCACTAACCAGCTGGCCATGGGCCTGCTTGGCTAACTGCAATACTGTGTCCCACCTAGATTTCTGATATCTAGCTACATACGCCAAATAATTTGCCTGCCTGAGTCCCAAAGAAGCTGCCATATACTGTTTCTTCGCCATGGCATCAATCTTCCTGGAATCCTTATCAGGAGGATGTGAGGCCAGAGGAATATTAGCCTTTTCACAGGCTGCAGCTTGTACCACACCCACATGACTACACTGCTCAGTAAGGAAGTCTGTATCCGAGCTGACAAAGTATACCTTCTGTCCATTTTTATATACAGGAGGGACAGAATGAGGATTTTTAAAATCTTTGTTGTTTGCTTCCTAAATGACTTATGCAAAGGAATAGACAACCTCCTAGACTCTGAATATCCATCATTTCCACATAATCAGGCTCCTCTTGCTCATCCACAGCCTCCTCTAAAGGAAGCTGGAGAGTTTCTGCAACCTTTTGTAAAAAATAAAGAAAGAAGGACTCAGACAGAATAGGAGGAGATTCTAAAGGTCTGTCTGGAGAAATGTCCGGTTCAATGGGCACGTCCAGACCCCCCAGCCACACATATTGATCAAATTCTCCTCCCTCCTGTGGTTCATAAAAATCTCAACTTCAAAATCCTGAACCACTGGGACTGAACGAACCAACCTTTTGCAAGCTGTTGGTGGTCTCTACAGATCCCCGAGACAGTGACTGGACAATCTGAATGGCTTTAGCCATCTCTGCAGCAGCTGGAGACACAATTTTGGACTCCAGACCTACTGATTTCCTTGTCTTTTACTTGGGACTGGTTCCTCCGAACCAGCCTTCCTTTGCCCGAGGAAGTCACGCCCTGGTCAGAGGGCACTCCTCTGGACCAGTGGGTACTGGACCGGCTGGCCATCCGGTCAGCGGACTTTTGGCCTCTCGCCCCTGAGCCGCCCAATCTCTTCTCCAGGGTGGCTGCAGGGAAATTTCACACACCTGGCAGTCTGACAGGAGGTGGTCAGCCCCCAGACAATAAACACAAGTGGTATGTGGGTCAGCCTGTGGCAAAGGCGTCCCCACAACATCACAGTGTTGAAACCCAGTGGGCCCGGTTTTTCTTGGGTTTCTTAGACATAATGCCAGCCTAACCAAAACTTGCTCCTTTGATGGCAGTGCCAGGGCAAGACACCCTTATCGGTTCCTAACTGTCACGGGTATTTGAAAACCGAATAATTCCATTTTTTTTAGAACCGATAAGAACCGGGAACCGCACTCTAAAACCCACTGTACACTTTTAAAATGCAGAAAAATTAACCGATCGGTTCAAAACCGAACAGATAATTAATTTTCCACACAGACTTAAATTTTAGTACTTACGGTTACCAGATAGAGCTTTAAAACCGAAATGCGGTAAAATAATAACTTTGCCGGTTTAAATGAACGTAAAAACACTCGCTTGAACCGAGAATGAACCGAGCTGAAGGAGCTGATCTCCGAGCGACTGTTCAGTGAAGCGGAGTAAAGAATCTGACAGTTTCATTTGAAACTGCCAGATAGAGCTTTGGGCACAGCGCCTCGACTGTAGAACTCCAGATCTTCTGAGTTAACTCCTTCCTCCGGGCAGTTCAGCTGCAGTGGCTGACTGCTATTGTTATAATATAGCAAGACTTCATGGTGTTTGAAGTGTAATTTTCCAAATCCTGCCCAAAATGTATTTTCTCATTTGTGCCATAAGAAATTCATAAATGAAACCCATCATGATCATAAGGTCAAAATTGGAGGAAAGCGCATGCGTGCACACACACAGACACAGAGTTATGAACAAACTACAAACATTGACACGATGTGGTTCAGCCAAACCTGCCTTTTCCCCAGATATCTACTAACCTTGAGGCTCCCACCACCATTAGGGGAAAGGTTGGTCCAGAAAATGGTGTGATTGATATGACCGCCTCCATTGAATCTCAGAGCAGGCTGTAAGGCTACTTGAGTTGTGACATCACCTAAACAAAAAAAAAAAAAAAAAAGGCAGCACTTAATTACAGACAGTAAAAAGACAGACATTTCATTCTTCTTTCTATAGAACTTGCAATAATTAAAATCACCTTTGCATATCTGGGTAAGGTCTTGGTATCTGGTAATGCGATATGGTTGGACATTCTTTAAAAGGGAACATTTATAGCCAGCCCAGTGGCACAGAGGGCTGAGGCACTGGACACCATACCTCACATCACGCCAGCGACCCAGGTTCAGGAACAACCTTGGGTTGGAGAGCTGGAAGGGGAGGTGGACTGAGCAGCGAAGAGCGGCTCGCTTCTCCCGGTGGTTCCCCCCATCAGGTAGAGGTCGATGGGTAGCGTAGGCGGAGGGGATGGTGGCAATGCCAGGGCTGGGGTGGGGACTAAGCCAGCACCCCAGTGTACAAAGCGCCCACGTATATACATACCGTTTGCCAGGGTTCCAGCTCAGAAAGCGAGGGGAGATAGAAAAATGTAGATTGGAAAAAAAAAAAAAAAAAGGAACATTTATGAACAATGGCAGCCTATTTGAAAGCTTACAAAAGGTTTTTAAAAAGGAGGCACTGGCCTTACCTGTAGATCTGCCAGAAGTCTAGAGACATACATGACTATTGCAACCCTAATGGACCCCTGCAATGTCATGTAAAGACTTTTAAAAAACTCCACTAAACAGCCTGGACGCATCCGTAAAACTTTGGAAACTACATAAAACTTTACTCATGATTGCCTTTATTTCCTACTTTTGTTTGCACCTTACTCTTTATTACTACGGAAAGCTGTTTGGAAAACAGGATCCTTGTCCTTTGACTTCATCTGGTCCTGCTGTTTGTCTAGTTGCCTACATGTGATGTCAATTTCCTGCATGGGACATCATAACAATTTCCAATGCAAACAACTGTGTTTCATAAACAAAAGACTGACATTATGGGCAAGGCTCTGTTCTCCATCCTTCCATGGCATGCAAAAAAAAAAAAAAAAAAAAAAGGCACGTAGATTTCATGGTTGACCACAGAAGTCACTGAAATTGCAGCTGCATACTAAAACTCATGCAAGCATGAGTTCTTCACTTTGTAGGCACTGTTTGTTTTCTTTATGTATTAATGGAAAGCAGCTAGCCTAGCATCATGAACAAAGTAAAGTAAACATAAAGCCACCACGAGGGTTGTAACTCTGTGAAAATGGATTTTGGGAACAGATAAGGTGGAGACTATCCAGAGAAGATGGTGCAGGGCTTGCACCACAAAACATATGCGGAGAGACCAAGAGACCTCAATATGTACTCACTGGAGGAGAGGAGACAGTGGAGGAACATGATTGAAACTTTGAAGTACCCAAGGGCATAAACAAGGTGCTGGTGGGGACCTTTTCCAATGTGAAAATGTACTAGAACAAGGGGGCACGATATGAAATCGGAAGGGGTAGATTAAGAGGTAATGTGAGGAAGTTTTTTGACGAGAAAGGGTAGTCAAGCTTGGAATAGTCCGTGACAGGAGGTAGTGGGGGCAAGCACAGTGGAGCGGTTTAAGCATGCCTGGGACAGGTACAGGGGAAGCTTGAGGAGGGAGGGGAGTGATGAAAAGCCATGGGTCGGTGGCTACATACAATATATAGGGGCCTACGGGCAGACTGGATCGGTCTAGCGGTCTTTATCTGCCGACAATTTAAGGTTTCGTAAACCTGAGTACGGGCATGTGCATTAGCAATCTACACAAAACATACATGTCTGAACTCATGGCTTTAATTTTTCAAAACACATTTTCAGTGTTACAGCTCTTGTTTTGGCTTTCCATTTACTTTATTTTGTTCATGATACTGGCTGCTTTTCATTAATACTTTAAATAAAAAAATTGGTACCGAGCCCCATGTACTGTGCCCACTCATTAAACATGTGCAGACACTAGGGTGCCCACCGCATGCTGCCAAACATCTGGTACACTGGGGTGCCCAATCCCAGTGTCATCGGTAGACCTGTAATAAAGAAAAACAGTGCCTCAGAGTTTCTTTTAGTTATCTATACCTGAAAAGCAAAACACACACACACACACACACACACACACACACACACACACACACACACACACGCCTCTCACTTATCTAAAATACATTCCAACACTAGAGCCACTCAGTGATGTCTTTTTCCTGCAAGCACAAATGTAAACTGAAAAACAAAGTAATCCTCAATGCATTTCCAATTAGTTTTTTACTTTTACTCCTAATTTGGTCATTTTTTTTTTTTTTTTATATATTTTTAAGGAAGGTACGTGTACAATTGTCAACATTCACACATACTGTAACTTCAGTAATTTTCAACACTTTGACCCCAACGTAGCCATTTTTCCACACCATCTCATGACTTTGACAGATGTTTTTCAAGTCCTGCCCAAAATGCATTTTTGCAAGTGTAGTACGTAAATGACATTCGACAGTATTTTATAAATGACACCGTCATATTCAGAAGGGTATGTCATAAAAGACTATATTGAAAATATGGGTCAAAATGGGTGTATTCAATTCCAGAAAATGGTTTTGGTCTCTACAGAGAAGGTGCAACCTGTACCTATATTGATCAAAATGGGTGTATGCTGAGTGGCCCAGAGGAGTAGCGTGGGGTGTTCACGTGCCAGTGACTCAAATTCAGAGACAAGCTCAGGAAGCTGGCTGAGCAGCACAAGGATGGGACCTGTGCTGTTGCCCCACCACCTAGCCTGGGAAGGTACTGTGCAGTTTTGGCTGCACTGGTGACATCTGCGACAGGCTGGTGAGCCTTCCTCACAACAGGGGTGACGTGCTTGTCAAAGCCTAATGGCACCATATTCTGCACTGGGTGAAGTGGGCTGGCATGAAACAGTGCACAAAATATCCCACTATTTTGGAGGCCATCCCACCAGCACAGCTGAAGTGCTACCACTCAACACCGACAGCCTAGGGTTCAGAAACATGCCTGGATTGTCACTTATGTGCTGCAGAACTTTACCCACCGCAGATTTAGGGCCTATTGATACCACCGCAGAATTTCAGACTCCTTGCTGTAAAACTTAAATCTGCTGTGCCACAGAGAAGAGACAGCCTTGATTATGGCTAGACAGACAGAAGAAGAAGAGAACAGGATACCTAAAGCAACAAGTAGTGGTACGTATCTGATTTTCAAGCAACTGTTCTTTGAAATAAAGAGGGTAGATAAAGAATAGAGGTTACTTTCTTGTAATGATAATTCTAACCACCTAGATTCAGTTAACGATCCACAATTAGACTCCCAGCATTCCTCAGAAGAAAGGGGCAAGACGCACACCCCAAACCAGGTTAACAGAGACTGGAGAATCCAAAAGAAGAATCATGATCAATGCTGTGATAGGATACGAACGTGGCTGCATTTGACCAGTTAGCACCCCTATATATTTCAGAAACAGGAATCTACCTGGCACCAAGGGAATATGAAATGCATTTCTGTTCATCCAGGTAGCAGACCTACCTATTTTCAGAAATGGGAATGCACCTGGCAGCAGCAGAGGTAGCAGTATATCTGGTGGAGAGCCTTCAACACCACAGGTGCGCCTCCCTAGCCAGCCTGAAAGAGTGATGCAGAAGGTAATCAGCCAACTGTCTGCCTGGCTGCTGTTTTGCCTAGGGCAGAGTTAGCGCAGGTGAGAAACAGCTGGCGGATCTCACCATAACATTTCAAACAAGTTCCCTGTAGAAGAGTAGATTCCTGTGAAAATCAAGCATGTAAAGTGTTGGCTCCGCCTCAGATGCATGACGCTACAGTTAAAGTGCTAATTTGGGTGAAACTCAGAAATTTTAGTCAGGAATTTCACATGGGGATGCAAACAGGTACTGTATGGTGTCTCGAATGACAGTACCTGGGGTCACTCACTTGACTAGCTGAGGTGATGGTTTTCCTCAACCGTTCACAGGCTCAAATGATTTAACAATTAGCCATGAAAGCACCAGCAGTAACCCCCATGAAATGGTAAGTTCATGCACGGAGGGTACCAGTGGTCAAGCCCTTTAAAGAAACTGTCAAACACTAGGTTTTGTGCCACTGTTCATAAACCTACCTTGGCACAGTATGCTGAAATGGCAGACAGGTGCTCCTCAAGGACGTGGCTCACAACCCTACCAAAGACAGGTACCAGAGGTAGTCAATAATGTGCAACATGAAGTAGGAGAGGTACACCAATCCACACTACTCCCACCAGTATGATAACCTTGTCCACTTGCAAGTGTACATTTTATGAGTCGATGTCTTCCTGCAGAACCGAGAACATCCTTCCCTAGGGCCTGAAACTTAACAAGATGAGTAACCAGACTGCCAAGTGCCACAGGTCCAGATGCCAGACACCCCTCCCCAAAACAGCAGCAGGTGCTGTGGACTGCTGTAAAGACAGAGAGTTTGTGATACCAGAACTCATGCAGTCAGTCAGGTGTGATGAGAATTAGGAAACCCTGTTCTGCCACACCTTGTGAACCATTCGCGGACCAGAGAAAAAGCATACAAGAGGTCCAGAACCCAGGCCAAGAGAATGCATCTAGGGCCAATTATTTTTTAAATGCAACTTTATTAAAAAACATGGGTACATAATACTGAGCACAGTATGGTGCCCATACTACTGAGCTTCTGGGCAGTGTATCAAGACCGAGGCTGCAACTGGTTCCTGGGTCATCAGGGAGCAACCAGGTTGACCATCTGCAAATGAAAACATTTGTTCAAGATTCACTTTATGTTAATTCTTCCATATCCTGAATAAGACACCCAGGACTGAGTTGCTAGGGATCTTCCTGGAGCCACTTCCTGGTAATGGCCTTGTGAGCTGCAGCCAGGTGTATGTTCCATAAGTATAACCAATACTTGCCTCTCAAGCCTGAGGAGGGAGACCCAGAATGACATTTTCAAAAAGAAAGGGAAGCTTCTATAGCTAAGTGCCTTAATTGCTCCATGACCTTACACCAAAAAGCTGTCAATGCCGGGCATGCCCAAAAACGTGGGAGTGATGAGCCTGGGATTATCCACAATGCCTCCAGTAGGCTGAGGAGAACCACTTAACCTTGAACAGCAGGGTGCAGAAAAAGCAGACCGGACTTCCCAAACTCCTGCCAAAGAGGTGAGCAGGTAGTTTGCAGACCTGACCTCAGCTTTATTTTAAGGGCCTGGTCACCACTGCGTTATATACAGAAGAAATTACACCCCTATTAATACTTTGTTTCAAAATTGCATCCATTATTTCATATAGAGGTTCAGCCAAGACTCTCAAGGCAACTTTGAGCACTGATCCTGCAGATAAGTGCACAACTGAAGATACAATGGTCTGAATTATGAAGGAGAAAGCCTGTTGGAGAGAGGAAAATCTAGTAGGATTCCTCCTTCATAATCCGATTCAACGAGCAAAGCCCTAGGCTAGACCAATTCTGGAAAGTTAAGTCGAGTTGAGCCAAGTGGAAGCGGATATCCCATTCAAACCACCGTAAGGGCCATATCAGAGAACCAGCATTACATTTTTCCCCATAAGCGGTATATCCCAAGCAAGGTATTCCATACCGTAGGAGGATATCTCCCCATATTTTCTGAAAGTTTAAATCCATTACTCTAGCAACCAAGGGGCCCCTTCTCCCTCAACTCCACTGACTTCCAATTAGCAGTACATGTCGCAAGGTGCCATACAAGCACATTTCTAAGGTGTGTGAGGTAATCTTGAGGTCTGGTAATGCTCTACCCCCAAAATCAGCTTAGGGGCTTGCAGGAGCTTAAATTTGCCTGGGGCATTTAGAAGCCAAAACGTATTTAGATATCATTTGTTGCCATTGTAGGAAGGTTTGTTGGTTAACAGTCATCGAGATGCACTGAAATAAAGAGAGGTATCAAGGGAGAATATTCATAATGACCAAGTGGATACAGGAATACATTGGGAAATTAAGGAGACCAGCATCCAATATCCACCTGTACGATTAGCGAGATTGGTAAAATTTATTGTGAAAAGCATAGTTTGATTTTTAGGAATCTGTATTCCTAGGCATTTGAGCTATGTGACATTCCAGCCGACTGGGAGCAACTGTGCGACATGGGTGGAGGGTGAGTAATGAAATTTGAGGATTTCTGTTTTAGGTTTATTGAGGAATAGCCTGCGTGCTGGCCAAATACTTCAAGAGTGGACCACACTTCTGAAAGAGAGACCTCAGGACAGGCCACATATAGCAGGACGTCATCTGCATATAGCGATATTTGATGTGTAACCAACCCACCTCGATATCCTCTATGTTAGTATTGTCCCAGATTGCCTTCTATATTGAACCATTGGCAAAGGCTAAGAGAAGAGGCGAGAGGGCAGCCCTGTCCTGTGCCTCTACAGAGATTAGATCTGGAAGAAATACTGCTATTAAGCGTACATATGCCTAAGGCATGGCATATAGGGCATGAACACCTTTATGAATTACTGTAGAATCCAAAAGATTTTAAGAGTGAGAAATAGGTTAAGAGTGAGAAATAGGAACTCCACACAACTTTGTCGAATGCCTTCTGGCATCAAGACTCATGACACATGCCAGGATCACACAGTTTCGGATGACTTCAATTACATACAGCATGCATCGAACATTGTCGGTGCCATATACTGACCATGCAGCGTTGGTTCTGCAGCAAAGACCATCACAGCAACATTGTCGGCAGTCGCTGTGATGGTCTCCACTACCTGACACTGGTGTCAGGAGGTGTTGCCCCATCCCGAACTAACTCTGACTGGAGTTAGTAATCTACATACGGTGGGGTGTGTGGAGAAAACACGTGTCCCGGCGACAGCATAACACCAGTTGGCAGTGTTTTGCTGTCGCCAGCCATTAGGGCGACAAATTTCTTGTCACCGCGGCATAGTGGAACCGCTCGACGCCTGCCCTCCTGCAATGAAGCCCGTTCAGCCCATGTGGATGAGATCAGGAGTATGGAATTAAGTCTCCCCACAATGGTTTTCTACTTTTAAGGGTAACAAAATTTAATTTATTACTTATGAACCAGCACTTGAAGTCCACTTTTCATGAAAAAAACTATTTTCACCCATTTATCATGCAAACAGCTCCACTTTGCACCAGGTTTTTACAGAGAAAACAACAATGTCAGCAAAACAAGACCTAATGTTCCATCCAACCAGCCATAGTTCCCCATCAATTCCGGGACCCACTGTCTATACAAGGTACTAGCCTCACTAGCCACCCGCTGTTCCCCTCATCACCACCACCACTACTACCGCCTGAATAATCACTATACCCATCACTCTGTCCCAACCCTGCTTGAAATCATTTATAGTTTTGGTGCCCTCTATCACAGCTGGCAGACTGTTCCACAGTTCTCCATCCTTTCTATAAAGTAAAAGTTTCTCATAATCTCTCCTGAACCTCCCTTCCATCAATTTTCACTCATGCCCACGTATCCTTGAACTATTACCCATGCTAAATAGTTCCTTGCAATTCACCTTGTTGACTCATTTCAGAACCTGAAGGTCTCTGTCATTATCACCCTCTCTCATCCAGTCTCCAGCAAGTACTGAACATGCCGAGTGCTCTGAGCCAATCCCCATAAGATCTCTCCTTCTGCCCCATAATCATCCTGGTCATCCTTCGCTGCAGTTTCTAGCCTGTGTTTATCTTTCCTAACGTGAGGACTCCAGAACTGGGCACAGCACTCCTGGTGCAGCCTCACCAACAATCTATTACAAAAAATAAAATAAAAAGAAGAGATAGTAATACCCCTATTCTTCTACTATCAATATCCGTTTTGGTACACCACAGCATCCCATTTGCCTTTCTATAGGCCTTGCTGCACTGGCTTGATTGAGAGTGTCACTAATGAGGACTCTTAAATCCTTTTCTCAGCCATAGTGCTCAGCTTTACCCTCCCATCCAGTACTCAGTCCTGGGGTTCTTTCAAAGGTGCATCACCTTTCACTTTTTGTGTTGGTTCAACTGTCAAACCTTAGACCACCTCTAGTCTCTGCAGATCATTCTGCATCTCCTAATTCCCCACATCGCACAACCCTCTCACAGAGCTTAGTGTCATCAGGAAGAGGAAGACCACCAGGAGTGGAACTGTCAGATAAAGGAAGGTGTGCAGATGAGGACATGAGAAAAGCAGCAATACTGAACGAATCCTTTTGTTCAGTTTTCACGAAGGAAGGAAGGCAAGGTCCACAACTCAGCAACAGAGAAGAAAAAAAGAAAAAAAAAAAAAAAAACACACCTTCAGAAACTGAGGTAGACACCACTCCATTCACAGTAGAGAGTCCAAGAGGAACTCAGGGAAACTGAAAATAGATATGACAATAGGGCCAGATGGAATTCACCCACAAGAGCTCAGAGAGGTGCTGGCAGCCCGCTGACCACCCTATTCAACAGATCACTGGAGATGGAGCAGTCCCAGAAGACTGGAGGAGGGCTAATGTGGACCCTCTCCACAAAAGTGGGAGCTGAGGAGAGGCAGGCCACTACAGACCAGTCAGTCTGACCTCGTGGTGGGGAAATTAATGGAGGTACTGCTGAAGTAGAGAGATCAGGCCATTCCCTGAATCTAGCGAGCACAGATCCAAGGCAGCACGGACTGACAGGGGAAAGTCATGTCAAACAAACAAATCTAATAGATTTCTTTGACTGGGTGACCAGGAGGTAGATCAGGAAGGGCAGTGGATGTGGCCCACTAAGATTTCAGCAAAGCCTTTAATACCATCCCACACAGACAGTTGGCAAACAAGTTAGGCAGCATGGGGTGGGGGCCCCAAGCTGATAAAGTGGTTGAGAGGCAGGACAGAGAGGGTTCTGGTGAATCGTGTTCAATCAGAGCGAGAGGGTGACCAGCAGGGTGCCATAGGTTCAGTCCTGGGACCAGTCCTCTTCAATGTCTTCATAAGTGACATTGCAGAGGGGCTGGAGGGAACGTCTTTTGCAGATGACACTATGATCTGCAACAGGGCTGACACTCAGAGGAATAGAAACAATGAGAAAAGACCTAAGCAGATTGGAGGAATGGTCAGAAGTGTGGCAGCTAAGATTCAATGCAAAACACTGAAAAGTCATGCATTTGGGGAGCAGAAATCCAAGGAGGTGTACAAGATGGGGAAGTACTGGCAGCCACCAAGCAGGAACGTACTATAATGGGTAACCTAAAGGCAACCAAACAATGTGAGAAGGCTGTGGGGAAAGCTAGTGGGATGCTGGGGTGCATAAGGAGAGGTATCACCAGCAGAGAAATAAAAAAAAAAAAAAAAAGAGGTGGCTTGCCACTGCACAGATCACTGGTGAGACCTCAGCTGGAGTACTGTGTCCAGTTCTGGAGACCACATCTCTGAAAGGATGGTGCAGGGTCTGCATGAAAAGTCATACCAGGAAAGGCTAGAGGAACTCGATATGTATTCCTGGAGGAGAAGAGGACATTATAGAAATGTTCAAGTACTTCAGGGGTATAAACAAGGTACAGGAGGGTAGCATCTTTCAAAAAAAGAACATGATGTACAAGAACAAGGGGCACAAAATGAAGTTAGATGGGGAGGTTCAAGGGTAACATGAGGAAGTACTTTTCCACTGAAAGAGTGCTGGATGTTTGGAACTGCCTCCCAAAGGAGGTGGTAAGGGCAAAAGCAGGAATTCAAGAAGGCATGGGATAGACATAAAGGGTACCCTAGGGACAGGAAAGAAAGGGTCAGCTGCAGATCAACTAGGATCTGTGGTTTGTAATAGGTAGGCAAATGGCAAACTGGGTGGGCCACACAGTCCTTAGCCGCTTTCAATTTCTACTGCTTATTAAGTCTGCTTGCCTGTGCAGGTCCCACAGTCCCACAATGTTTAGAGGGACCTGCCCTGCCCATTAACCCCCCTTGCCCTTCCGTCCTCAGGAGAGTGCATGTTGAGGCTCCTGAGCCTCCTCATAGGTGTTGCCCTGCAGGCCCTGGATCATCTTGGCTGCCCTTCTCTGGACTGTTTCCAGCAAGGCGACATCCTTTTAGGGCAAAACACCAATACTGCACACTGTGCTCTAAGTGTGGTCTCAGCAGTCCAATACCGCACATTACACAATGGGGCTTGAAATGTAAGCATTCAGATTGGTCATCTGACACTTTATGCCTTGGGGTAATTTTGCATAACCACCAAATAAAGTACCAACCGACCACACTAAAATAAATAAATAAATAAATAAATAAATAAAAATAAAAAGTAAAATCATTCCTTGCAGAACGATACTTTGTTTAAAATCACTGTCTCATGAGGTTCCACCTCATTCACTTTGCTGCTGCTGGCTTCAGGGGCATAAGAGGGCTTGCCCATCATCGTAACTAACTATTTGTGAAGGGAAAGACATTTTATTTAAAAAAACAAAAAAAAAACCAGTATATAAATAATAATGATAATATTAAAATATAAACTTTTCCTTCAGTCCCCCGTTATTCTTGTATTTCCTAACTGTATAATCCATGAGTAGGTGCAGGTTGGGCAGGGATTTACCCACAGTTGGCATGGTTGGTCACTTGGGCACCGAACCATGCCAGTCGAGGAAGTCCCAGCCCAACCCACACCACATCATGGATTATTCCTTAACTGTACTGTAGGTGTAGTCTCAGTGATCTGTACATCGACAGTTAGGACCTCTGCCTTCCTGCTGGTAATCCCCTGGCCATGCAGCCCAGCATCCTATTTGCTTTGGCTGCTGCTCTCCTGCAGTTTGCTTTAGGTCAGGCATGATGATTACCGTCCCTTTCTCCCTCAGACCTGGTTACCTGCACACACCCCAACCAGTATTTGGGCACTGGGTTCTGCAACCCCAGTGCACAACCTTACACTTTTACAGACGAACCCTACTGAACTCTAGCTGCCAAATGCCAGACCGCTTTCTAGCCTAACCCTTCCCCAAGTTCCTGTCTCCTCCTCCATGTCCACCTTCCCACAGAGCTTTGTCTCATTTACGAACAGGCAGATTTTACTTTGATTCCACCCATTATGTAACTGATGAAGAAGATGTTAGACAACATGGACTAAACACAGTCTCTTGTGGGACCCCACTGGTCAATGGCCTAGATTCTGAGAATTACCACCCCCAGGCTACCACCATTTGACTTCTGTCCTGCAACCAGCTTTTGAACCATCTAGCAAGCTTAGCCCCCACTCCCAGGTCTTCCAGCTTCCTGACCAGATACAAGGACATCCACTGCTTGGCCCCTGTCCACTGTAGTGGTCAGCCAGACAAAGTAGTCAACCAGGTTAGTCTAGCAAAACCTCCCAACACAAATCCATGCTGCCTCTCATCCTGAAGCCCATTTCTTCCAGGAAACTTACAACTCTTTCCTTCAGGATGGTCTCCATCAGCTTCACCACTGCTGAGGTCAGGCTGACTGGCCTGTAGTTCCCAGTTCATCCCTCGGCCCACTTTTATGGAAATGCATCACATGTTCTCCTGCCTTGGGCTCACACCCCAACTCATGTAAGATGTTTAACAGGTCAGGCAGTGGCCCGCCAGTCTTCCACAGGTTCCCTTAGATCCTTGGTTGCACACCGTCTGGCCCTAGGGACTTATCCAACTTCAAGGCCCTTATGCACCCTGTCAAAGTACAGTTACATAAGAACTTACCGTAACAGTAGATCTTCAAGAGAGAAAATTAACAAGAATAAGCGTAATACTTATCAGAGGGCATTCTATACTGCAGCAACGAGCTGGAGTCCGTCCGACGCTACGCAGGGTCGACGGGCGGAAAGAATTGAGGGCAGACGGGGGCCGCCACTATATAGGGTCGCTGACGCCAGTCAAGACATCTGAAGGGCGTCCCCATCACATTATGCTAGCAAAATTTCATGCAGTCCTGACACCAGGGGCCAGTCCCACAGTACATGTAATTACCTCACAGCAAGAGCCCTCTAAGTAAGATCCTGTAATACACTATCCATGACTTCCCTTCCCAGTTCCTACACACCAAGAGTTGAAACTAAGTTTCAACCCCTGCCCTGCTCTCGTATGGTACTGGTCCATCTTTCTCCCTAATGAAGATGGAACAGACATATTTGTTAAGCACCTCCGCTTTCTCTTCACTACCTTCTGCCCAAGACCCCCTTTTTTTTATATAAATATATAAAGTCGAATCATCTCATTTATGGTGTCTCCTTTCCTTTATATATCAGAAAGAGTTTCTTACCAGTTTTTACTCCCTGCATGAAGCTGTACTTCCTTTGTAGCCTTTGCCTCTCTAACCACTCTGCTCGTCTCCTCGTTTTAGCGCAACAGTCCTCCCTAGCCTTCTCTTCCGAGTGAGTCTGTACTTCAAAAGGCTGCCCTTTGCCCCTTAATGTGTCCACCACCTCCATGCTGAACCAGCTGGTCTTTCTGGCTTTAGATTTCTTGCTTCTGATTTTGGCACTCCCTAGTGGCCTGCATCAGTCCCTCCTCTATCCATTTCTGTTCCACCTCCATCTCCTTTCTGATCCCAGCAAGGTGTCCTACTAGAATTTTTCCATCATGTTAAAGTCAGCCCTCCTGAAGTTCAAAACCCTCATCTTGGTCATGACCATCCCTCTGCCCATGTCCAGGTGGAAACACACTGTGTGGTGGTCACGTCCTGCAAGTGGCACTTCTCCACCTTACATCCTGAACATGCACACAGTTAGACAGGACAACATCCAGTATGGCCCTCTCTAGTGAGTTCCATGACACCTGGAGTTAGAAACCCAACTCTGGAACGCATCCAGCAGTACCTACTCCCTGGTGGAGGAGGTAGCTGGGATTTTCAGTCCACACCAGGCAGACTGAACTCCCTATTACTACCCTCCCCTTACTGGACATTTCTAGGATTTGAAACCCCAGTACCTAGATCACCCCTCATCCTTAGTCTCCTCCCTTAGTGGATTATACCTACACCTGCAGCACATTTGTCCTTCCACCTGCCTCTTTCTCTGTGGAACAGGATCAATCAGAATCTTTATTTATTCAGGCGAACACCATTGAGTAAGCTCATTTGCAAGATGGACCCGATATAATTTGTATACCTATGTAACAGTACAATCCAAACAATGTGCAATATGTACAGATACAAACGATACAAGGAAGACAGTGGTACAGTACAAAGAATAAAGTATTAGTAATTGAGTGTATTCAGGACGGTTTGACTAAGGGACCACCTCGGTACAGGGAAGTTGTGGCTGTTCCGGTGAACTGGGGGACACATAATGTAGGATTTTCAGGTGTCAAGCCTGTCAACTGGAGGGTTGGCGGGCAGGAGATACAGAGGAGGATAAGGTGGCAGGGGAACAAGGTGGGTGATAGGGCTTAATGTATAAAAGACAGTGTGGGTGAGGAGGCTCAGGGCGGAGAACTCCAGGAGGCGTGGCATAGCATAGATGGTGGACATATAAACCATGGCCAGCCGGCGTGCAGGTTTTTCTTTGGGGGGCGGTGGTGGAAAAAATTTGCAGGTTTCTTTAACTAAAGGTCATAAAGGGTCTTGAAGGAGGATATGCTGATCAGGGAGCTAAGCTTCAGTGTTTTTGTACAGTATTCCACACGGATGGGCTCCAGGTTCGCAGAGTGGTAGACAATCGGAGATATCCCTATTTCACATACAGAGCCACCTCCCACCAAACCCCTAGGACTGCGTAGATCCCAGTTGTAGTTTGGTGTGGCTCATGTTTCTGTAATGGCTGCTACGTCCACATTTCCTCAGCCATCAGTGACTGCAATTCAGTCATTTTATTTTCCTGGTTTCTGGCATTTAGAGACACCACCTCCACTGCAACTCGAGCCCCTTTTCCACGACACTCCTCTCCTCTCCCACAACTCCTCCTTTCTACATCCCTCTTTCTAGCTCCTTATCATACTGTCCTGTTTGGGCGGGAGGGAGGCCCATCAGCTTCTTCCACCCAATGACTAATGTTGCTGTGCATCCTGCTAACCCGTCTCCCTTCTTAGTTTAAACTGAGATTTTTTCTCACTAATTCCTTGATTCTGCCCTTCAGGACCCTTGTACCCTACTGCTGAAAAGTAATCTGTTGGGTGCATACAAGACAGGTCCCTCCCCAGTCACCAACTATCCCATACCCTCCGCCTCCTTACCACCCCTTAACTATATATTAAATTCTTCTATTCTTGCTTTCCTTGCAGTACTAGCCCTTGGGATCAATAGCACCTCTGCAAGGCTACCAATCTCCCTGCCTCGCTGCAAATTTTCCCCACCTCCCTGAACCACCACCTCGCATCCTGCAAGATCGTTTAGACCCAGGTGAACTATAATGTGAGGTTTCCTTTCTTCCGACTCACGTGCTGGGCTATCAGTGTTCCCACTCTACCCGTTGTCATCCCTGGCATACATACTACCCTCCTGCAGGTTTACCCTGGACTCCCCCCAAACTCACACCTTAACTACCGAATCTCCCTAGATCACTACCCTCCCCACCCTCCTGCTGGCCACTTCTACCCATCGCCTCCTTCCACTCCTGCCCATCCTGTATTCTCCCTCTATCTCATGCACCCACTATTCCCATCCTAGACCCCTCCTCCTGTTCTTTCCCCACTGGCACCCCCTACCCTTCCCTTCTGCTCACTTCCCAATCAGTCCTCTCGCTCTCCTTCCCCACCACCCTTTTCCTGCTCCACCTACCTGCCCTCTCTCCTGAACTCTTCACCTGCCCCTCTCCATACCTTCTCCCACTACCTCCTTCCCTCCCTTTTCACTGCCCTTCCCTTCAAGTTCCACCCTCCCCCGTCCTGTGAGAAGACTGTTCTGCACTGGACATCTGGAGATGCTCCAACTGGGCCCCTCTCCACCCTACTTTACCCATTCCCTTACTGTTATCCGCCCACCCCTACCCTGGGCCTTCTCACCTTCTGGACAAGAGGGACACAGGAACCTGCCTAATCCCTCTTCCTCCCCAAACAACTGCCTCCAAGCCCTGCAGCACCTCTGCACCGCTCTTCCTTATCCCACTAACCCCCATGCATCCATCTTCTCCCTCAGCTACCACACCTCTACACTCAGCAGACTATACTCCTACAAACTGGGCATCCACCCTAACTCCCAAAGACGCCACAAAACACCACTACCCGCACCCCTAAATCCCACTACTCTACCCACCTCACCCAACCCCACTGCATGCCTCTTTTCCACAGAATAAAACTATTAGGCTTTAATAATGTGCTTAACTGTCCCTTATCCTTTTAAATCTTGAACTATGATCTGGATAAGGGTGCCTGTACAGCTGTTAACACCCACTTTCCCATTAATCAGTAATGAACTGGATGAGGGCTGGCTGTACAGCTGAAACCTCTTCTTACCCAGTTAGCGATGGAGATAGCTACTTAACTGCCTAGTTGGCCCTCAGTATGTACTATATTCCTTCTAACTGAATTTCCTACCCATTAACTCCTCCGTAAGCTGATCCTAGATAAGGAGTAGCCAAGACCCTCTAATTACACCCGATGTCCTATCCTAGCTGAGTGCTAGCTGCCCTCCTACATAATGCCCATACTGCTAGTCTAGGCCCACTCTAGATAGTGACTAGCTGCAGCCCCTAGTTGATAGAGATAGCTGCCCTCCAGCGAGTTCACAGACTGCTAGGTTAGTTGTAGGCCTCACCTAGATAGGGACTACCTGCAGCCCCTACCAGCTGCATCCTCCTGAGTCTGACACTAGAGAGAATATCTGCAACATCTATCTGCCTACTCCCTTACCCTCTTGCCTTTCCTGTGTAAGCATCTGGCTTTGGGATCTGTCAACTTCATATACCCGTATACATACATTTCTAACAGAAATGAGTACGTGCTGCTATAGTCAAGTTATTAGGGCAAGCGTCATGAAAATGTATCGGGTTTAGGTCAGTTAGCTTTGCTTGTAATACAAATTGTTAAGTACAGGGTAAAATGTGAGTGTATAGAATACAGTTACTTTTCCTACTAAGTGCTGAATGCTCAAGGTTAGGTACAGTGACGTCCTGACAGCTACTGAGCAGAAGCTGCTGTTTCTATACTAAGAGTGTGCTCATTCTGTGTGTAGATAAGGAAGCCGAGCCATAGCTCTATTCATGAAAAATGTATATAGAGAGGCCTATGAGGGTCTCGGGCAGTCAGAGCCCAAACTGCAGGTTGGGAACATTGCTCTCTACTCCCAGGATAGGTAGTTTATGTCCTTCCTTTATTTGGCATAGCTGCAAGAAAATGTTTTACGTGCTGGACTTGCTCTCTTTATGGTGTTATTACTCACCAACTCTAGAAGGAGAGAAATCCTGGGTTTTCCCCATGTTTATACCTGCTCTCCTTCGATTACGTGGCCTGTGGACACCCCGCCAACACCACCCGAGTCAGATGCCACATTCCTGCTTCATGGCACTCACACTTTGGGACTATTCATGCGAGGGGTTGCTAGAGACAGTGGGTCTTAAGTAGACCTAACATAGCCCTAATTGGGCATCTGTTGCCACATAGTATGGTGTTCTTCCCCACTAGCCACACTCAACCATCGATCCCTCCCCTTTTGCCAACTTCCCAATCTCTCACAATGCACAGTTAAGTATTTCAAGCCCCCATTCCGATTATCCCAACACACTGTATGTAAATAAAATAAATAAATAAAATATTTACCTCATCAAATCATTGTGTGGCTCCAGGTTCACTGATCACTCAGCGGAATCTCTAATGTTGCTAATGAGCGTACTGAAGAGGACAGGACCAGGGCAGATCCCTGCAGCACTCCACTAGTGGATGCCCTCTCTCTCTCTCTTCTGATTGGACACCATTTATCACAACTCTCTGCCCTCTCCTTCAACTAGTATCCTACCCATTCTTACTACATATGTTGCTGCACCCAGATCCTCCATTTTCTTCAGCAATCTTCTGTGAGGCACCAAGTCAAAAGTCTTGCTGAAGTCAAGGCAGTAAATACACAGTGTGGCCCTATCCATTGCCCTAGTCACCCAGGCAAAGAAAACTATCAGGGTGCTCTGACAAGAACTCCTGCAATGAACCCATGTTGTTTACTATCTTAGAGATCATTGCTCTTGGACCACTGACTCTGTTTACCCACAATAATAAGACTGACAGTTTTAAGTCCCACCTGCTTCTTGTCCTCCCCTCTTATGGAGAGGGAACTACCTCCACTACCTTCCAGTCTTTTGGAACTACCCTCATCTGTAATGAACCAGTGAGCTATTGAACAGCCCTACTGAATAGCCCTATCAGGTTCAGTCAGTTCTGTTGCCAGTTTCCAGAGTACACGCATGCATCCCATCAGGCCCTGGGGCCTTATCCATCTTTTCAGCTGCTAGCCATTTTTGAACCCTTCAATGGTAAAGGCCGTCTGCCTAATTTCCAGGGACCCCATTTATGGCTGCCTTGATGTCACTCTCTATAGGGCTGCTATCTTCCCTTGTGAAGACAGAGCAAAACGTGTCGAGGACAGCTGCCTTCGCATGTCCTCCTCTATTACCCTACTGGTCTCCAACAGCCTAACAATTACCCTCCTTTCTTTTCTCTAATAGCCTGAAGAACTGCTTTTCCCTCCCTTCACCCTCCGCATACATAGCTCAATGCCTGCTTTTGCCTTTCTAACTGCCTCTTGCTTCCTTGGTCCTCAGTTGGTATTCTGCCCATTCTTGCTCCCTGCATCTCCTTGTACCGGTGAAGGCCTATCCCTCAATGCTTCCCTGATCCTTTCAGAGAATCTTACCAGTCTCTTGCACCCATTTCTTTTAGTCATCATTCTCATGCATAACTTAGATGCCTTGAGAATGGCCCCTTAATGCCCCCCATCTGTACTCACACCCCAATGTGGTTCACCCCATCTAACTTGTCCTGGACCAGTTCCTCATCTTGCTGAAGTTGGCCTTCTTGAAATACAGGACCTCAGCCCTTGATCGGGCTTTCCAGTTCCAAAGGCCAGCTCAAACCAAAGTTGAGGTCACTGAAACCTAGTGGCTCCTCTAGCTTGTTCATCTCCTACCACCTCAGAGTTGGTGAAACCACACTGTGTGCAACACTCCTACTTTGAAGCAAATTTCTGTAAGATGCATGCCGATTTGCCCTCAATTTTGGAGGAAAACACACAAAAACAGGGGAAAAAAAAAAAAAAAAAAAAACAGATTTTAAGAGTCTGTCAAACAGAACTGGCCGTTTGGAAATGGAAAAATCACTTCCCTGCGATCATACCAGTGTGCCCTGCTAAGAGGATGGCACAGAACAGCCTCAGCTTCCCGTTTCCACCAGAAGCAAACAGACCCAATGACAAGTGTTACCCACTCTGAGAACACCTGGGACACAACATCCCTAGGTGTAGAGACCTCTTATGGGATGCCTCTGCCTCTCCAACAAGACTGAGTGCATCTGCCAGCTGGTTGTTTGCTCCTGTGAAATGTACTACCACCAGGCCAACATGCAAGAAGCATGCTAACACAGACTGACGGCAGATAAGGACTGCCTGGCCCACCCAGTCTGCCCATTTCCTACCCATTGATAAGCTGCAGATCCTAGTTAACCAAAGCCGCCTGCCTAATTTTGGAACAACCTTTAAAGAAATTACTGGGAAAATACTAGATCACCACCTTCAATGATCAATATAGATGGCAACATTACCCTTGACCCTACAACCATCGCCAACACTCAACTCTGCTTTTACCAATTTCTGCCATGTCCTACTAAACTTTTTAAACCCATCCCTCGGTCTGGCACAGATTCACTTACAGTCACAGAGCCGCAAGATCTTCCTTTCTATTTTAAGGCCATTACTGAAAGTGTAGCCAAAATACATTTTAAAAGTGCTCGGTAAGACTAGAATAAGTGGGGATTCAATTGACCTGAAACTCATCACCCTTACTCTTGATGTTATCCTGTCCCTCTTACTAAGATTATCACCAAGTCCCTCATGCTCTCTCAATTCCCTCATGTTTGTAAAAAACAAAAATTTTGTGGTAGTCGTGTTAGGCCAGTCAACAATGTAGAGAAAAAAAAAAATATAACACATATGTTGCAGGTGATGAACTTCAAAACAGCCAGGATCGGAACATTTGAAATAAAAATAATACAATATTTTGACACTAAAGAAAGAGGACTAAAGATGTTTATTTATTGTATAAAAATCGGCTTTACAACCTTTGAGCCAGAGGCTCGTTTACAAGGTACTCGTCACAGAGAGGACATACAGAGTCAACATACGTACAAAATACAGTCATACAGTAACAGTTTTATATAGTTGCTTGAACATAATGAGCAATTAAAAACATTTCAGACATGACAGGTTGGTACCAGCAGGTACTGGCAGAGGAGACGGAGCGAGTAGCAGTTCGCCCAGAGGACTATGTCAATAGTGATAAAGAACAGCAGAGCATCTCTTAGAGACAGGTGCAGCAGCGGGTGTTGAACTGATTCCACAGGCAGTTTTATAGGGGGCAATTTTGGTGGTGTTGGAAATGGCTGCAGAGAGCGAGCTGAACCAGGATGAGGCTCTGTAGCTGAACGACTCTCTGTGCCTGGGTGGTCCTAGTTCTGGGTACCAGTAGTGTGACCTTGTCAGTGGTTCAGGTAGTGACTCTGGAGGGTTTGAGTTGGATGGAGGCAGAGACCCAGGGGAGGAGCCCGAGCAGAATCTTCTTAGTTAATGGGCAAGTTCTGTAGCAGAAGCGTTCATTGAGGCCTAAGGAGTTAGGCCATGTCATAGAGCCAAATGTGGGTGAGCCTAGGGGCACTGGTCAGTAGTCTGCAAGCCTTGTTTAGGAGCGATCAATTTTGTTGAGGGCTGTGGAGTCGGCGGTACCATAGACTGGAGGCCATAAGGGCCATTACTGAGGAGCGTTACGCTTGGTTTTAATACACTACCAGTGATTATGCTTAAAGCAGTGCTTCAGATTTTCTTTTTAAACCCCTCGCATCAGCATCCTCTGGCTATTTTAACAGGTACCTTCTTAAGACAATGGTATGTATTTTCTTTCTGACTTTACTTTTATAAATGTTAATTAATGGTCCAGAGTCAGAGTAAAATTAGGCAGCCTCTTTGATTTAACAAGTTGACCTCTCCAACAGACCCACTCCAGTGAAAATTAGTCTTCCTGTTTGTAAGAGGTGCAAACTGACTGCAATGCTTTGATCTGTAAACTGCTAGTCTAGGTTTCAAATCCAAATCCAACCTTTATATCAGTCACACTGCTCAGCTGTTTTCACTTTGACCTGAGGAAGACAGCTTTATTTCTCAAAGCTAGTCTTAAAAATAATTTTGTTAGTCCAATAAAAAGTATCACCTGCAACATATCTGTTGTATTTTTTCTCTCAATTCCCTCACAAATGGAAGTCAGCCCAGGTGACCCCTATCCACAAAAGCAGAGATAGGGCACATCATGGTAATTACAGGCCCATTTCCATCCTCCTCCATTATCTAAAGCCCTCTAAAGAATTGATGCTGCCCAATTGGTAGAATACATGGAGAACGATAGCCTTCAGTGTCCCCAGCAGCATAGATTTAGAAAGGGTCACAGCACTACTACTGTGCTTCTGGAATTCACTTGCTACATCCACCAAGCTTTGGACAAAGGCCTTCTCGTTGGCACCACCTATATTGACCTGACCAAGGCGTTTGATAGTCAATCATCCATTATTGTTTCTACAACTTTCTAATCTAGGACTATCAACTGACACCCTAAGATGGTTTAACAGCTACCTCTTGTATTGCTCTGCAGTTAAGATAGGCAACTCACTCTTGACTAAGCTTCCTGTCCGTTCTGGCATTCCCAAGGGTCCATCTTGTGACCATTACTCTTTAGCATTTCTCTCAACAAACTCCCAGCCCACTGCTCAGAACAAATTCTCCCGTATGCAGACGACACGGTCATTTTCACTAAGAACTCTAACCCAACCCTGCTAGAGACACAGCTCCAGGAAAGTTTTATGGAAGTGGAGGAACGGTTGGTCATACAGAAGCTTGTGCTTAACTACAAAAAGAAAACACTAAATTTAAATGCCTGTAAATTTTCATTCTCTGACAGCTGGTCTCTGGGCTTCCATACCGATGGGCTGCACCTCCTGATGCTATTATGCAGGCAGGAACCAAAACTCTGCTGCCTGGATATCCTCCCTCCACTTCCTGTGCACACCAGTTCTTCCTAAAGCAGTCCAAATCTGGTATTACTATATAAACTTGGAAACAAAAATGAAAATACTATCCAAACATTCGCCAACTGGCTACATTTGTACATTCTGGAGGGAAGAAGCCCAGAGACCAGCCAGAGAAAGAAAATTTACAGGCATTTCAATTTTGTTTTCTCTGCCTAAGCTGGTCTCCAGGCTTCCATACCAATGGGACATACTAAAGCAGTACACCCCTGACATCCCAGGTGGGAAAATGTAATTAGACTTGAAGGGTCCACCACTGCCTATAGAATTTGATGCTAGCGCCTCAGCCTCAGCCACATTCAGTTTGTAAAACTCTGAATGTGTGAATAGACGACCAGGCAGCTGTCCTGCATAAGTCTGCTGGAGAAGTTTCTCCAGCCGCCTACAAGGTAGCCATAGCCCCGGCTGAGTGGGCTTTTACTGGCTCAAGCAAAGGCACTCCAGCCTGATTGTAGGCAGTGGTGATGGTTGAACGATCCATCTGGCTGTAGTCTTTAGAACCTTTTGCCTCAGATTCTGACCCGCAGTGAGAATGAACAAACTAGAAGTTCTGTGCATTGACTGGTCTTTTAATGTAAAGCTTTACCACTCATCTGGGGTCCAGAGAGTGAAATTCCTCTCCTGGTCATTTTTTGGGTGAGGACAGAAGGAAGGCAGAATCAACTCCTGGTTGCAATGAAACAGAGACAGTACCTTACGCAAAAACCTGGATCTGTTTGAAGGACTACAGAGTCCCGATGAAACCCAGTATAAGGTTCTTTAGTCGACAGAGCTCCCAGTTCGCTAATTCTTCTGGCTGAAATAATGGTTATGAAAAGGCAACTTTCCTCATGAGATGGATAAGGGATGCTTCCTTGAGAGATTCAAAGGAACCTTGGTCAATGCTCTGAGGACCAAACAGTCTCCAAGGGGTACCATTGGTTTAACTTGGACATTCTAGAGTTGCTGCCGCAGGAACCTAACGTGAGAATGAGAACCCAGAGACTCCTGAGTCTATTAACAAGACCACTCCTAGAAATCACAAGGTGGCCGGTTGCAACCCTTTGACAAATCCTTCTTGAAGGAACTGGAGCACAGTAGGTAACGATATTGGCTGGTTTGGTGTTTGCGGGACTGAAGCCTGAACAGGAATCTCTGCCAAACCTGTAGTAAACTTTGGAGGAAGATGTACAATATTAGTACACTTTGGAGGAAGAAGTGAGACGAGTAAACCATCATCTCAATCACGGAAACTGTATATCCTAGCTCTGAGAGTTTCCCACTCAATCTCCAGGCCAAGAAGGACCGTTGCACAGCCTGGGATGTAGCACAGGACCTTGAAGAAGAAGAAGATCCGGCAGATTCAAAAATTATAGGTGGTTGCCTTCACTGGTGAATCAGAAGTGGAACCATGGACGACGGGCCAATGCGTGCAGACAAGTATCAGCTCTGCCTGATCAAGCTGCTACTTTATGGAGAACTCTGGATAGCAGTAGTATGGGGAAGGCATCCAGGAGACCGTACTGACCCCAGTTTAGGAAAAGGCAACCTGAGCCACAGCTAGTTCGACCTTGGCTGAGGAGCAGAATTGCCTGACCTTGGAGTTTTGCCAGCAGGCTGAAGATCTACACGAGGACAGCCCCAACATTCTGTGAGCATTTGGAAGGTGCAGTCCTCCAGCTCCCATTCCCCAGTGGAAGTCCTTGTGACTGAGCCAGTCTGCCGTGATGTTCTCCTGACCTGGAATGTACATCGCCTCAGGCTTACGAGTTGACATTCAGCCCACTGCAACAGAAGAGATTCCCTGAGCATACACAAGATTCTTGTGCTGCCCTGATGACTAATGTATGCCGCTGATTCTAATTTGCATGGAAGCCCCAACTTGCAACCTCTCATGATATTGGCCCTCAGTTCTCCAGTGAATGGAGGTCCTCATCTGGTGAGAAATTATGATCTTTT